>CM056168.1:38766997-39369102 GCA_029691765.1 Entomobrya proxima | reverse complement strand
GATTCATTGGAAAATTCAATTGGTGCTCTGCGCTCGGAGCCAGAGAGTAGAAAAAGTAGACACACTGGGAATTATTCTCTCCAGCAGCAGCACCAGCAAAATATCATCTAATATATTACTAAACTATATGCCTATCTACCTTTTAAGCCAAAGCAAAGGAGTAAAAGCGGGTAAAAAAGGGCAAAAAGTCAGAAAACGACTCCCAACAGATTAATACCGATAATCCAACCCGAAAAACCTAAAGCGACCTTTTCTGTGCTCGACAGGAATGTTTTGAATACGTCTATTATTATAACACTCATAATATGTTTTCTTCATGTGTGCTTGTCTTTCTACCAGCTTTTAAGTGAAAAACGGGTTTCCTTTCAAAAATATGTGTAAAATATATGGATATATTTTCAAACTAGAGCTGTAGTCAGAAAAACGGGTTTCTTCGCGTTGAGTTATTATGCACATACACGAGTGAAACCAATCCACCGGGACATTTTTCATGCATACAAGATAGATAGAGCAAAAGACGGGGGAAACTGCACTCTATATTCGGTTTTAGCTTTTTGGCTTGACTCTCTTAGTTTTTCCAGAGTGAAGAAACGAGAAGAAAAGTATTGCCAGCGTAAAAAGCTCTTCTCTAGAAAATATGCTAAAGCCTTCCAGCCAAACAAATTCAATTTTCTTGGCATACGGATATATTTCATGAATAAAAAGGATGGATGCGGGGAAAAGCGACAAGGAAAAAATGACCTCTTGTCTCTCTCTGATGCTTTTCTCTTTTAAAAGTAGTTTTTTCCGGGTTTATATGTAACCAAGTTTTTAACGGATTGCCAACCTAGAAAAAAAAGCTTTCTCTGACGTTCTTGTTCATTCCAATAAGAAAAGCAAGAGTGTTAAGAGAAACTAGATGACATCCAAGAACACAAGACAAAAAATGGTGTTGGCCCAGAGAGTTAACGGAGTGGAGATATTCGCTTTCATTTGCGGTGTCTGGAAAAATGATGTGGTTTTTGGGTGGAAGGAAAAGTGTGGAAGCAAGTTTCTGGGTGGGTTTTAGGTGGAAATATGCAGAAGTAGAAAGCAGATTTATTACATGTGAAATGAGAGAAAATGAAGTGGAAAAATGGGAAAAAGTAAGAAAAGACAGGGGTAATATGTACAATGGGAATAAATCAAGTTAGAGCAACGTAGAAATTCTTTGAAATGCTTCTTTCAAGCTGGCATTTAGTAGCTAGGTACTTTACCAAATCATTAAAATTAAGAATTACGGAATATGTTGCATTGAACATACAACAATTTCAGGCTATTTAAAACGTAACGATCTCCTGTGGACAACAAAAATCTATCATTAACATATGTGAGATCTGACATTTTAAATAAACTCTTGACGTTCTCTTGTACCAAAATCTACAACTTGCAACAAATCTGATACAATACTTTTTGAACTGAGGTTCCATCTAACCCCACTTTAACGAAAGACTGGGTAACGTACGATATGCAGAGATCTTTATCCCTTGTCTCCTGTAGTTCCAGTATGCTTACTATTGCACCCCTCCGAATTATATCGCCTTTTATGGCCTATGCAGTTTGCAATACACTTTTCCAAAATGAAATGCCATAATGTACTCGGGTACTACTAGCACCCTACTGCCTCCTAATGCTGCTGAAGCTGGACTATGAAACTCCAGAAAAAATCGATATTTCATATTACATGGAATGGTACTACCCGTCAAGTCAAATGTTTCCTGATTTTAGAATGTCATTTGAACATGTGTATGTCAACTTTTCTTAAGTGTGAAATAATAACTTAAGTAAAAATTAATATCATGGAAGGTGAAACTAGTCATAATATTCGAAGTGGCACTGCAAGTCCGTGTCCTTCCCTGGCTAGCTTGTCATCTAGCTCTGGCGCGGTGTCATTTTCTGCCAGAGAAAGGCAACAAGCAGAAAAGGAGTTGTTGGAATGGGAGTTGTCGTTGCATAGCAATGACCTCAGGGCTCACGCCTGGTACCATGGCAACATTAGTCGGGTGGATGCTGAAGGACTGCTTCAAGAAGAGGGCGAGTTTTTGGTGCGAGACAGCACCAGTTCCGGAAGGCCGGGCGATTTTGCATTGAGTTGTAAATGGAAGGGATTAATACTCCACTTTTTAATTCAAAAGGTATAAAACTTTCTTAAATGCTTTTAAAGGCAGATAAAATATGGCTAAAAACAAGTTCTATGAAATTTTCAAGGATGTTCTGCAACCAGATACAATCTACGAGCAGTTGGGCTACCGCTTCGAAAACGAAAGCTTTCCCACCGTGTCCGACCTGATAACCTATTACGTTGGCAATGGACTACCTATTTCTGCTAAAAGCGGGGCAAAAATCTCACTACCCCGAAATCGTACGTGTCCTCTGACAAACAAAAGCAAAATTTATGGTTTCCCCAACACATTTCCGCTAAATCTTGAGGGAGGCGAGTTTTACGACTACGTAAGCTTATCCCGAGAAGCCAAGTTGATGAGTCAAAGCCTTCACAGCATTTGCAGCGATAAGAGCACTCACTCAGACAACTTTAGTCAGGTTAGCTTAGACCTAAGACCACCTTCGGGGCTATTGGAGGAGTTGTCATACATCCCAGAGAAAATTTTGGGGTCAGAGGCAATCCAGAAGGTGGTTAAGCTATTGACACCCTGTACAAAAAGCAATTTTGACTTGGCAAATGTGAGTAGTATACTCCTTCCATGTAAAAATGTCGGCGAGGGGGTGCTCAATCCGGAAATTATTCAAACGGTGAACACAAGATTACTGGAAGCTTCGGATAGAAGCGTAGCTTATCATATGACCAAGGTGGATTGGGACGTGCTAACAGGAAAATTTTCTCCCGAAGAGGAAGATGAGGAGCCTACTGAGATAGTGGAGGAAAAGGAGAAAAAGCCTTATAAGTTGTATGATACATTTTTTGAAAATTCACAATTTCGCTGGAATTCGGTTATCGAACGGAGTCTTTCCTTGAGCCACTTTGTGGTTGTCACCGTGCTGGGAGCGGAAGTAAGGGAAGAGTTGTTTTCCAAGTGGATAAGGATTGCGGATGAGCTTCGTACTTCAATGGGCAACTTTTTTAGTTTTTGTGGGGTAATGCGAGGTTTGAATTCGGGAAGTCTAGCAAAGTCGGACGGTCCTTTGGACTGGATGAAACTTCGAAGAGATTATACCAACCCTACATTTCTGTTTGAAACCACGCTACGCTCAACTTACAAAGGATTGCTTCAAGGAACAGAACCTTATCCACCAAACTGTACCCTACCTAATTTACTACCTCCTGCCATTATCCTAGAAAATAGTTGGGATTTGTTGAGTGGATTTCAAAACTGTTCTGCACAGGAAAAACTGGCGATTGCAGTAAGCCATCTAAAGAGTACTTATCAACTAGCTAGAAACGAGGCTATTCAACGAAGAAATCTGGAGAGGCTGGGAGAAGACATGCGAATTCCCGAAGATTTAGTTCTAGTCGACATTTTTAGAACGGAGGTGCACTTGATTGTACTCTGGGGTGAAATGTACACAGACATATCACTACTGGCTAGGTGTAAGCAGTATGATGACGTGTGTAATTAAAACTAAATATAATGCTTTTCAATTTTATACAAGATAACAAGCCAATAAACATTCCGTTTTTTATTAAATGTTGTAAACAACTACTTTTAAACGTATTTAAAGCTACATAACTACAATTGCCTACAAAGTGAATACATCTATGTAGTACTGGCGTAATGGCAAAACATAATACATAAAGCGAGTTTTTTAAAGAGATTAACACAAGGTTAATTAATGACTGGTTAAATTAATACTTTAACAGCAGCACTGAACAATAATGAACAAGAAAAAATGTGACTACTTTGAGAGTTAATACATATTTGTTAGTTTTTTAAGTACCTACATTATAATTTATAATATGGCTATTTTCGTATATCACTGGTTTAAAATAACGCACCCTGCATTGCTTTCACGTATTCATAAGTACAATCATTTTTGCTATTTTACACTTAGATCATATAATCTAAGATTTTATACATCTACATTAAAAATATTTAATTTGTTTTAACTTAATTTCTAAAATAAAAATTGTTCCTTTTTAATTGTCCGGATCATCGGTAGTGTCCCCTTCCAGCAGTATTCTCTGATCTGCACTCTTTTTGTTACCCTTTTGAGGTTTCTTTCGAATCTTTCTATTAGTAACACCATCCGCTTCGTCCATCATTTTGATAATTTGCGTTTGATCCGAAGCGTCTAGCGGGGCTACGGAAATGTCCCGTACAGCTCGAAATTTACCGCAGTTGTTAAGATGCTCGTTTTCCAATCGGAAAAAGTTCCACACAAAACGACGAAACACTTCTAATGGGGCTAGGACGCTGACCATTAGGTCTCCATGTACGAATCCAGCTTCCGTTAGGGAAAGACTGATAGCCCAACCGAATCGGAGAATGAGATCTTCCACAATGGCAAAGTAGTAGTAAGTTGGACTGGAGTATACGATTTCCTCTCGAAGGAACGTGTTTTCCCCTGCGTTTTTGTCAAAGAGACCCCAATCCATTTTGATGTCCCAGATATAGGCGTAGCACGAGGAAATGACGGATGCGGCGATCCATAGAAAAAAGAACGGATTCAAGCTATCGTTGTTTTGCTCTAAAAAGGGTTAAATAATACTTATAATTATTCAAATACTTTCATTCGTTAACTTGACGTTATTTCTTTTTGTGATTGTGAATAATACCTTTGTAGTATACGTTGAGTGTAGAAAATAGCACCACGAAGAAAGTCGTGGAATATTTTCCAGCGTTTGCCTACAGAAAGACATTCATTTAATTAGAATTAGAAGGGTAATTTTAGAATAACTAGTGGCAATTTGTATTTAATTAAACTTACTAAATGAGGAAATGCTTCTCTGCTATCTCGATAACGGCGCAAGCACTGCATAAACCGAAACCAGGCAGGCAGACAGGCGACAATAGGTCTAATGTAAAATGATTTCCCTGTTACACACCGAGTCGCATCTGAAATCATGATAATAACATTTTACTTAAGTATAGTCAACTTTTTATTAAAACTACCTACGTACTGTATGCATAATTCAGTCAAGGCCCACGTGTCTATTTAGACACCCAACGTGTCTATATAGACACGCTGAGTGCCTATTTAGACACGTAGAAACGTGTCTATATAGACACGCTGGGTGTCTATTTAGACACGTAGGAAAAATTATTTTATTTTATTTTATTCACGTGTCTATATAGACACGTAGCGTGTCTAAATAGACACCCAGCGTGTCTATATAGACACGTAGCGTGTCTATATAGACACGTTGGGTGTCTATCTAGACACGTTCCAGAACATTCTAATAATAAATTCACGTGTCTATTTAGACACGCTACGTGTCTATATAGACACGTTTAAAAGTTAAAATTAATTATTTCGTCATGTTTACATTTAAAAATTTCTTTTAATTTTCCCTTAGATACACAAAAATATTCTTGATAACATGAGATACCGATTGAGAAAAAATATAACAACTCAAGGTTCGTAAAGAATTTTAAAATTTTTAGTCTTCAAATTTTGATATTTCAAAAAGCTTCCGGCAGATTTTGCTCAAAAATTGACAGAAAATCAACGTTTTGTTGTAGATTAAGGAATTGCGTTCGAAAAGTCTGGCGTTTGAAGTTTAAATGGGTAAAATTTCTAATAACGCCATTTCTAACACTGGCTGACTCTCCATTTATTTATTTGTGAGTGAATCTTTCAAACGCCAGGCTTTTCGAACGCAATTCCTTAGTCTACAACAAAAAGTTGATTTTCTGTCAATTTTTGAGCAAAATCTGCCGGAAGCTTTTTGAAATATCAAAATTTGAAGACTAAAAATTTTAAAATTCTTTACGAACCTTGAGTTGTTATATTTTTTCTCAATCGGTATCTCATGTTATCAAGAATATTTTTGTGTATCTAAGGGGAAATTAAAAGAAATTTTTAAATGTAAACATGACGAAATAATTAATTTTAACTTTTAAACGTGTCTATATAGACACGTAGCGTGTCTAAATAGACACGTGAATTTATTATTAGAATGTTCTGGAACGTGTCTATATAGACACGCTGGGTGTCTATTTAGACACGCTACGTGTCTATATAGACACTTGAATAAAATAAAATAAAATAATTTTTCCTACGTGTCTAAATAGACACCCAGCGTGTCTATATAGACACGTTTCTACGTGTCTAAATAGGCACTCAGCGTGTCTATATAGACACGTTGGGTGTCTAAATAGACACGTGGGCCTTGACTGTAATTGAATTATGATAATTCCCAGCTTACCTGCTGCCTCCTTCTCAAAATCTCCCTCGGAAGTAGCATAGAAGCAGATAAGGTACTGAAAATCCAGCAACACGTTTGCCAAACTGTTTAACTGATCAGCCAGCCAGAAATCAGCAAATCCCACGTGGAAAAATGGCGCTGCAAATATATGACCCAGCACGCTCAGCACCCAGAATCTCGCCTCGTGTCTAAACGTTTTTGTAGGATTGATAATAAAAAAGAAAAGGATGCACACCAGTGCCAGGGGATTTGCGTACGGTGGAATACTTAATGCATTGCTGTACAAAAATGATAGCACGCTTAGAGCCCACACAACCCCCAAAATGGCTGCCATTTCCATTAGATGCTGCTCAGACAAGTGGTTTCGGGGATCTAGCTCGAAAATGAGAACATGATTGACTCCCGAAGACCTCCAACCGTATACATTAATTCCCATCAAGAAAATAAAAAGGACTAGGAGGAGGGGTCCGCGATACAGTCGAAAGACTACTCGCCAGTCTTCTCGGGACCTGCCATGAAATATGGCAGACAAGATAACCGCTACCATTAGAATCATAAACGCTCCAGAAAATAAGCCAACTTTGAACGTTGTCCAGGGACTCTGTTGATCCCCAAGTGGAGGTACTCGCAAACGCTTCATGGCTTTTGATCTGTTGCCACTCTCCAGCTCCATGGTGACCGTGCTCTCCGTATCGTGGATAAGCTTGTCAATGTCCTTGTTTGTGTGAAAGCCTGCCACTTCCACCTTGTTCTCCCTCCACTTTGCCCCATTGTCGTTAACAATAAGCTTGTCATGCTTTTTCAGGATCTTCCGGAAGCCGGTGTAGTTCAGGTTTTGATAGTTTTGAAGGAGAATCAAGCTCAGGTAGAATTCACTAAAGGCTAGTTTCAAGTCCTGGAGTTTTCTTAGGGGTTCTCGTTTCACCCCGAAAAATTGCACAGCTTTTTCCTTCCTCTTGCGGAGTCCCCCCATGCGTCCACTTTCATTTTCCTCGGATTGCCGAAGACTGTCCAGCTCTGAACGGAGATTAACATACTTTCTGGTTGCCTCGGATAACTTTTCATTGTAAAACGTGTTGATTTTAACAAGTTCCTTCTCGCAAAAATGGAAGAATTGCTCGTCAAATTGGGCGTAGTAGCGGGTAATTACTTCCGGTTCTACAACATCCGAGGAGGGGGCTTGTTCCACGGCATTGTACAGCAAGGATTTCATTTCCTATTTTACAACAAGTCATACATTTCAATAAAATTCCATTGGAAACCGTTAAAATCTTTACTTAAAAATTATAGTTCACCTCGTATTGAATATACTGCTTGCGCCATTCTGGCGTAATGTGCGCTAAAAGATGCTCTGCAAACTTCATCTTGTTCGCACTTTGTCCTTAAACTCCTTATCCCCAAGCTCGCCGTTACCATGGACACTGCACCTTCTTTTTGTGACAAAAAATATCTTGTTTTTCGGGTGTCCCCAATTTAATCAGTCATTTTTTTGTTCAGGAAACCGTCTCCAGTTTTTTCAAAGATGAGATCTTCTGTGGAACATGAAAAAAAAAACAGAAAAACCAACTCATTAAAAAACCTTGAATCCGGACACACCTTCAACCTTATCAAGTCTACAGTTTAACTACAGCCATTTAGTCATGATAAAATCGATAACCATACTTAATAATTAGCTCACCTGTATCTTTTGGCACTAATTGTTTCAAAAGCATTTAAACCAAGCCCATCATCCTGATCATGCCTATAAACTATTAACATTACTAACTACTAATCTACATGGTTAAGCCTGACAAACTGACAATCCCTCCGTTTTTGTCTGTTGTTATCTAGTCATCTTAACAACTCAGTTGATAAGTCAGTTGTGCGTCATTGTTTTAACGGCTTTTACAACCATAAAACATAGCTATCTTTCTGCACACCTTGTACCCACGTACTACGGTAAATGGCAAGTGGTGACAACGTGACAAGGGACAATAAACTACCTACCTGTTCTGAAACCACTTTTTTCAGCCAAACTTCATCATCATCATCCTCATAAAAACCGGCTCTATAAAATAGATACCTCGTGTCTTTATACCTACCAATCCAACAATTAGTATTTCCAGGTAATTAAACTGTCAACTGGTTTCAGGGTGACAATTAACACATCCATAAAATCCCTACTTAATAATAACCTAACTGACTTGTCTAAAAACACAACAATTAAAGCATGGCACAAGCTACAAAAACATTTTAACTGTCTATCTGACTAGCTTACAGTTAACTTGACAGTTTATTTTAAAGAAAGGAACATATTTTTAGCACAGAAGTTTTCCATAGCAACCTTTTAATTTACTTAAAAAACGCTTTAAAGCTTTAAAAAATATGGCATGAAAACGGTCAACTTGTTTAATTGCAGGTTAAGTTAAGTGTGAACACAGTTAATTAGCTAATTGCACAGTTAAAAGTACTTTAAAGCGCCGTTGCCAACTAAACTAGACCACCGAATCGCCTTCTTCTAAGAAAACCGACACGGAGCAGAGCTGTGAGCAGGCGACCACGGCCTGAGAGTCAGATGGCTGGTGTGTGTGTTTGCCTGGCTATCTGCTCGTCTATCTGCTTCTGTTTCCGTCCACTATCTGCTCTGGGGTAGCATTCATTCCTCGTGTTACACCGTTTAATGGACGATGGGACAGCAGAGAAGCACATGGAAAGTTGACATGTTTTATGGAAACGGCCCCTTAACTCTGTTGTCATTTGATTTCATGGGAAATGCATTCCAATTTCCACGGAAGCTAGAATCAAGTCATCTGTCCACCCAGACGTCCCGGCTGAGTAGCCAGAGACCTTTTCGAACTTTGATCGAAGCAGCATGACTTCAGAGGGTTATTTCCAAGTGCTTTAGGGGTAGTGAAAGGTGGAAGTAGTTTCTAAGGTTTCCAAGGGTTTAAAGGTCAAGTTTCCAAGGGACGGGGTAAAGTCTGAAGCTGAAGGAATACGAAGCAGTTAGAAGACCTTTGGGGGTCGTCAGTCGGGAGCGGTCCAGTTGTTTAATAGGTATGTAAGCTGGTCTTGGAATGTGGATTTTTTTGTGGAGGCGTTTTTAGGAATTTGGAAGGTTGCCATGGTAGCCTACGGGAGAGTGGATATGGCAGTGTGGTTGGATTTGGGTTAAAGGTCACTGGGCTCAGGTTTTTAATTGATTTTTTTATTAAATTAGGAAACTAAATTGGTATCTAGGTTAAGTTGGCAGTTGAAAGGTGAGGGAATCATTGGGCTAAAAATGATTTGTGGAAAGACCTAGGGAAATTTTAATGAGCTTTGTGTAGCCTGTCACCTCTCCGTCATTATGGTTATTGTAGTATGCTAATTAGCCATTTACTGTGTTACCTATAAAGGCAATTTAACATTCTAACGAAATCCAACGGAAACTGAAATAATCTGAATTTGGTTCTGTTAAGCAGATAATTTATTTATGAGGATTACATAATGAAGTTATTATTAAATTTTTGTTGCTCTGTGATGCTAATGTTGTCTTGTTTCCATCATGTTGTTTGCAGGTAATAAGAAGGTGCAAGGTGGTGAGAGGTGTCCATCATCGTTGTCGTGTCCGTTGTAAACTTAATTGAGACGGTGCATGCAAAAACCACGGTCGACGGCGTTGCTAAGTCTGATAAATATATGTAGCTACAATAATTGTTTGACAAAAAATGAAATGACAAGTTTGTCTGTCTCGCGTTACATCATTTCAAAAACTTATGAAGTGAAATATGTGACATTTTGAAAAAAAATCAAAGCGGAAGCTGAAAAGCTTCAAAACATGATATCTTTAGCTTGGAACAGAAGATAAGCGAACGTTTCCAAACAAAAACATACAATTTTCTCGCGATACTTTTGTAAATTAGTCAAACATTAGTGAAATATTTTTGAACATCGGACTTAGCAACGCCGTCGACCGTGGTTTTTGCATGCATCGTCTCAATTGTTAACGGCTGCTGTCATTGTTGCTATAGAGAACATCATAGGACAAGGAGAACTGGAGGTGGTGTTGGATGGCTAAATATAATTAAGTTATCATTGTCAAGAGTCGTCGATCAGTTATAAATCATCAGTGGACACCACCAGAAAAGATTATCGGAATGATAAGCTGCTTAGAGCATCATAATATTGCATAAGTGCAACCATCACGGGATCAAGAAAGGATAAAGGTAAGATTTGCATACATTTTTGTATTTGTAGGTCCGTATTCTTAATGCAAAATTTTCTGAGTGTAAGTGTAAGCAAACCCTTAGCCCCCATTTAAAATGTATGGGACAAAATTTGTAACTACGGCATTATAGTGATCACTTGCCATCAAATGTGCATTAAGAATACAGGCCGTACAATCTTCTGGGTAAAATGAAAGGGTTAAATGGTTAATTTTGGTAGTAGGTCAGTTAAGATCAGTTTCTTTGAAATAATTTATTGATTTTCAATAATTCAGCGTTCATTGTGTAGTAATCGAAGAATCGTGATGATGATGACATGACATAGCGGTTAGTGTAGGCGAAGGAATCTAATTAAATTAGGAAAATTGGACAAAAAGCAATTTTTCCTTTCAATGTTTCTCGTGTTGGGAAATTTAATAGCTTTTTATTGAAGGATTTGAGTTATTCAGACTAATAAATTAGGCGAAAATGTTACAAGTTATTATTAAGCTTTTGCATAGTAATGAGGGAATGAGGGAGGTTAGGTAGTTAAGTCTCAGAAAAAAAGTTGGCTTTTTCAACTTGTCTGTCTTTTTTAAACATGTTGAAGTACAAATAATAAAAATTGGTGATTTATGGCAATCCAATCCATCTTTGATTTCTGAACGAGAGAAAATCGATTGTTGAAAAAATTACAAATTACTTTCAACTTTTTTGTTTCGTTTTTTCATTGTTGAAAAGCATAGCTGTAGAGTTGTACACGACTTGACAATGCAGTTTCGTTGCATTGTTGCTTGAGAGTGTAGGTTGCAGATTGCATATTATAATATGAGATGCAAGAGCAACAATGACAACTCCAAACCAGCGTGGTTTCATTCATTCTTTGTTGTCCATTGTTGACTGCTTCAGGCAATTATAGTGCTTGTTGCCTTGGTTTTCGTTGTATGTAATTTTGTTAGAAAAAATGAATGTCTAGAAAAGATTGTTGACTTGGTTAGGTTAGCACAGAAATAATGTAACGCGTGCCTCTATTATTAGCAAAAATTGTTTCGTAGGAACATAAATAATTGCTCTGTTTTGTGTCTGCTGGAGGGCAAACCGCTGCCGACTCTAGAACAATTTACGATTTTAGCCTTCCAAAAAAACCTGACCCAGCCAAACTTCTTCAGACAGATTATTTCGAAAGGACATACTCTGCTTGCTCTCTCTCTCTCTCCGCATGAAAAATAATTTGAATAGAAATGGAAACTTAATTGTTTTGTCAGAACAAGACATAAGACAGTTAGGATAAAATGTTTATGTAAATGTTACTTAAAGTTTAGTAGGTAACCGTAGCAACAGCAGCGTTTCATTGTTATAGATTTCTAGTCAAGTAGAAACCCTCCTGCTGTTTTGCTTTTTTAATGAAGCGTTTGCAAATTTTATTGGCCCAATAAACAGTTCATTTGTCAATGCAATCAAAAAGCCATCACCATTTATCATCAGTCAGCAAAACTTTTAGTTTAATTGCTAGGCTATTAGGTATTTTAGAAAAATATATAGTGTAGGTCATTAAACTGATGGCCCTCTAAATCAAAATTATTGTTATTATTGCTGATTATTGCTTTTAATTGTTATCATTTTCCGATGATGGGCACGACATTCTGCGTGTGTGCGTAAGCTAAGCAAAATGCCACCACCAGCATAATAATTCATTTTTCATTCATGTCGCGCATTCAGCAGCATTCTTGGCTCATGTTTTAAAACAGTTTGCTCAGGTAATTAAATTCTGAGAGAGACGCAAAATACGGCTATAATCTGTATAGATGATAGAAGCATTTTTACAAAGAAATATGTACAGATTTCAGTCTTATACTCAGTGTCACTATTAGCATATTAAACGGAGCAATATAATACAAGCCATGTTCAAGATTCCCCACAGAGTTAATTGTGATTCTTTTTACGTTGTTGTCATTTATTGTCATTGTCAGTCATTCAGAAAAAAATAAATATTTTGCTGGTAACAGTTACCAGGTAACTATAGACTCAGAATATTACAGACTATAATAGTCTGTCTCAAAACTTTTTGTTCTTTTTGATTTACCTCCTGCCGTTTTTATAAGGTCAATTACGTAGTTTCGTTTTAGAACGGAATACAAAATAGATTTTATTTTTCTAAATTGTTAGTCCACGACCAAGCCAAGCCGCACCAAACACCAAAAAGACATTAACCTTGTCATGGGATCCATATTCATGTAAAAAATTATATTATATAGCCATGAAAACAAAAATGTTATATAACCAAGTAGTAACGAAGCATCATCGTCTCAATTTCTTTTTTCAAGAATGCCAATAATAATCATAATAGGTATTTATTTTAAAAAGAAGATGCCTAAGCTTTAATAATCTGTTGTAATGGAATCCGTAGGTGCTGCACACAGTGCACACGCGTGTCCCTCTAAAACAACCACAAAATCTATGTAATTTTGCTTTAGAAGTAATAATGAATGGTAATTTGTGTTTCGGAAAGAGAGAGAATATTCAGAGCACGACAAAGTTAACAAGCTTATGTGTGTGTGTCCTTTTTTATTGGACGAATTAGTTGTGGCTTTAGTTATTATCCCATACGTCCCCATTATAATCTCCATACGATTTTTTGATTCTTCTAAACAAAAATAATTGTCATTATTTTTATTTTTTACCTTGAAGGCTTAAAGAAAACGATTACATAGAAGATAGACCAAACCACAAAACAAGCGTATAGGATTATTAGTCTTTTTTCAAGAGAGATATGTGAGATGTGATCATCATGTCGATAGTTAACAAACTCTACTTCAGAAAAAATGAAAGGTCGTTGTCTCTGATTCTCTGGGTGATATGACTTGGTGTCGGTAGTGTCCATAAAATACGTTGTTTTTTAAGAAGACGAATAAAGAGAAAAAATGTTCTAGTACTTGACTTGATACTTGATATAATGCTTATTGGACACCAATGAATAATAATTATCTTTTTTATCTTTTCAGGTTTTGCTAAAGGTGTACTACAGACGGATAGTTAACGTCTTGTATCGGGTGGGGCGTATGGGACTTGACTTGCTGCTGCGGTGTATAAAAATGTGGACTGAAGAACCTTAATGGATCCAGTTGTCCACTGCTAACTAACGAAGTGAAACACCAGTTAACAGGTTGTTATTCAATACTTCCTTCAAATAAATTAAGTATTTTGAGAGTGCTTGTAGTAGCCGGCTAGTAATATCTCTGAGATAAGTATCAAGAGGAGAAGAAGTGTAATCGCGAGAAATAATCAGAGAAGGGAGAAGGAAGGAGTGGCATCCACAGAAAAATAAATAGAATGAAAGATATTATATGGTCACTTAAGCAGCATTGATAGTAGCAACATTGCTGTTGAGTCAGTCAGTGGTCTTATTAATATGCCATATCAATTAAAATAAATTTTAGTTTAGAGAGACAGAATTATTATTAGAGGACAGAGGGAGGAAGCACTAAAGGTCACTTGACAGGGCACTAGGCACAAAATGATTATGGTTTATGAGTAGGAGAGAACTTGCAAGCTACAAATTATGCGAATGTAATTTTTATTTCTTTATGTTGTAGATCACACACCATTATCTAAGAAGACATTGTTGTGGGTCATATAGCACATATTATAGGCCCAGGTGAACAAAGAGAATTGAAGTGTGCGGATCAAATAAGTGAGTGGACAAGTGTAGTATGGTCATTGGTGGTGATCATTAGCGTTCAATTACAAGCGTACTTACTTGTTAAACGGCGAGAAGAAGATAAGGACGGCGGTGACGGTGATGCTGGTGCTGGTCAGCGAGAGGTAACCCCCAGTGGCGAGTCAGAATTTGGATGAAGTGTGTGCGAGGACTTTGAAGTGGACGCAAGCAGCAGTGAAGATGTGGCTAGTGATTAAACAAAGATAAAAGAAAAACTGAACTAGAGACACAAACTTAAAACTTTTAGTGCAGGATTAGTTACGACGTACGTAGTAGGAACAATTAGTGTTCGGTGATACTATTTCGGGGACTATAGGGACCAATTTTTCATTTATGGAGCTTTCTGGAAACGATATATTACCCAATTGTAATAATAACAACATCAAAATGAGTGGAACTTCGTCCAGCAGCAGTTCCTGTAGCTCGGTGGACTTCCAGGCTACGGCGGAACAAATGTCGTCCGTCAGTTTGAACAGCGAAAGTAGGGACTACTTTCGGGGCGAAACGGGAAATGGGGTTGTGGGACCCTTGGGAATGCCACCAAAGTCGGATAAGAGACGAACGTTCAGGTATGAAGAGATGTTTTTTAAATGCAAAACTCGGGGTTTCGAGACTTGCTTGAAATATTTTTCTGTAAATAAATTTTTTGGGTGATGGTCTTTCTTTTACAATTTTGGAATTGCTACTTGACTTTTGGAATAAATGGTGTTGGTTTGGATTGGGAATATATGTGAATTGGGTGCTAATTTGTGAAAAAGGGAGAGAGCAAATGCTTCGGGGAATGCTACCTGCGTTGGTGGTGGTTGCGAAGAAGATCCATCAGAGAAGATTCCAAAGAAAGAAAGGTAATTAAATATTCTGAATTAGTGCTTAGGCATATTCATGTTGGCTTTTTGCCTTCTTCACGGCTTATCAGTAGGAGTTTCGTGGCTCGATTTCAAATTAATATTCTAGATGAGACTTGCTGTATCCATATCGTCTTTCATCTTTCGCTTTTTGCTGCTATCTTTGTCGGATATTTGAAAAGAAGTAGTTGTAGCAATTTTAGCTGTTACGTGTTTGAAGTTAATTAAAATTCATAAAACAGTATTAACTACGTTGCATGCATATTTTATGGAATTTGGTCCAGTCTCATTTTTTCCGTATCTGTTAGCTACTTATGCAGTTTTCTGCCAAAATCAGTTTCACCAAAAATTTCAATCGATATGCTGAAGAAAACCTAAAAAAACTGGGAAAGCATAGCAAATGTGTTTATTGCAACACGCGGCTCACTCGTTTGGAACAAAATAGAATTTTGATAGCATCTCGGATGGAATATCGTGGAATAGATTTCATTAAAAAACTTTGTTGCGTAAAAAGGCAAATAAGCATGCTTTAGGTGAAGTACCGTTTCGTGTTTCTTGCAAAATACATAGTATTTGCATGTTCCAAAAGAAAGCTCTCTAGGAAATTTGTTATGTAGTCGTAAGTGTGCCCATTCACGCTTTTTTTCCAATAAAGGAAATTGGATATGGGATGGTGATACGTACACTGTGAGTGAGCAAGATTGGATTTGTGTGTGCATTCATCTTTGTAATTGACTGGGTGACAACTGAGATGAAAATGATTTCTAAAAATAGGCATAGTTGGGTGTACAGATATTAGCTTGTGTGGTGTCGTGTGTAAATATTTACTTCTAGTTAGCATACATCATCGAAACTAGGCACATGTACTTGAGTTGGGTAGCAATGTGTCGTTGACACATTTAGGAAAAAAACCCAGTGAGCATAACCTACTTTTTACATTGCTTGGGTGTACCCCCAAAGGTGTTTCTTTGGAAGAAACCATACATATGTCACAGCAAAACTACAAGAACTATTATTTACTTATTTATACTTTATGTTACGAAATAATTATAAATGCGTAAAACACATGTCCATGATTCCAATCTTCCTAAATGTTAGCGCTATACAAACTGGTTGAAAGCAGTTTCACTTTTTTCATGTTTCTGAGAGAAAACCTTTCCAAGTCACAAGCATGGGTATGCTCTTTGGAACTGGTTAAAATAATCGATCATCATCGATTATTATTGACTTGTCAATAAATGTCTGCACTGATATGACGTAAAGCGTAATTAATTACTAATCAAAACTGTTAATCGAATTAATAAAAGCTGAACGTTGCATTCACATTTCTGTTGAAAAATCTTAGATGTGATCCATCAATGTCTCAGAGTGCCCCACTTAGCTTCCATGTCGTCAATGTGTTATTGACGTGATGTAAATATGTTTTGACTATTTTAGCACGCAAAAACTGGTCATATATAGCTTGTCATTTTACCGTTATTGTCCAGATCTGTTGAATTGTCCTATTGTTAATGCGACAACTAAAGAAGAATTGGAATTGCTGGAAATTTCCGTATTAAAATGACATCGCAGTGACTAATGGTCATTAACTATCTTTACTTGTTGTTGTGCTACCTGTATGATAGATTATGGAAGACAGTTCTGTTTTTTTATTTCCACCTCAAAACAAAAACATGTCAATAAAACAAGCATCATCATCATCAAGTATTTAGGAGTTTAGCAAGTAGTCCAATCCACTACTACTTCTACCTACTAATATACTGTGCATTGTGTGCATAAAGTGTTCACGCGTTCACTTCCAATTTTTTTGTTACCATGAACCGTGATTGACGATAAAAAAGTGAGAATGACGTCAGCAGTGTCATGGTATATTCTGAAATAGCAACATTATGACTGGTGCTCAATGCAATATGAAACGTAAATTCTCGAATACGGGCTATTTCGGTTTATACCGGCTCTGCGTATGACACATTTTCTAACTATTCATTAACTGGCATCGGAAATCTTATGAAATAATTGATAGATTTACAATTAATTGCATAATAAGGAATTACTGGGCGTGGTCGCAGGTTAATTGATTACAGAACCTTCCTGGTTTTTATTCTAAACATAATCATTCCTCGAATTCAAAATGACAATTTAATTACTTGAACGCAACTTAAAACCGGAAATGAATCATTAAAATCTGACAGTACAATTAAATTATTCTTTGAACTGTAAAATTCTCATTAAAACTGGAAGTAGTACTTATTTCTTAGCATTAATTGACAAAGCATTAACATTCCCTAATGCGCGCGCATCTAATTTAAATGCTTAACTACTTTTACAATTATCTTTTAATGTGCTATGACTTGTGCACTTATAATTAGGAAGGGACTCACTCAAAAGATTCGGGCAACATTGCAGTGTTGACCTGGTAACTGAGTGAGTCTTAAGATTGACCTTCGAATTGGGCAAGCTTCCACTTGACCAATAAGTAGGCTTTAACTAGTTACAGGCTTTTTGTTGTTTTATACATTTAATTACCCTTAATTGCTAACTGATGAGCAGGAGGCACGGTATGAAACACAGTGATGACAGCAGACAAGAACAATACACGGTGGGTGGGAGGTGGGACTACTGACCAAAGTTACGCAACCAAAAGGAGCTAAAACCAATCAAAATTAAAACATAACCTTTACCCATTAGCACACACAAACTCTTTGACTTATGTTCATTTTCGTAAACTCTTACCACCTAGTCGATACACAATACGGGAAATATGGGACACGGGTAATTTCGGGAAAACACGGGAAGATGGAATACCTAACCAAAATGAACGCACACAAAATACACATATAATCTTTCAACATTGTAAAACTGGCTATTATAAACTCTCTAAAATACCATATTGCATAGTACTTACTTTATTTCCTTATGGACAAGGACAATCACGACAAACACGATAATTTTATTACGCCAAAATAAAATACGCAAAAGAATTACGCCTATAAAACCACAGAAAAGACACAACACTTTAAATGGGGCAATATGATACACAAAACTAGCTGGAAACTATTCAACACTATAACTTTTAGGAAACTTACAGCTTCCCATGCCTACCTGTTTTACGCCTGGATATACGCTGGACTTAACCTAAAGGCTTGTGGGTTCAACCGACCACACCAAAACCAAAACGACAACTGAAAGGTTTTTCTGCTGCTGCTGTGCCAAGTTAGCACAAAAATGTGTGAGTTGCCTCGTGTTACCATGCGACAGTGTAGAAGGAACTGTTCGTGTATTATGTTTATCGCTTGTGGCTTGTAGGGGATATCTCTACAAGCATAAACAGACTTAGCAGTTTCCCTACACCACATTTCTACTATGCACAGACTCTCTAAAACTTTTGACTCAATGAGGATCCCGCACCTTTGTCTTTGTTCACTTGGGGCAATGCTTTACCTATTTTTACATACCCTTCTCTTACATCTCTCCCCCCGGAAGTTTGTCGTCCCTGACAAACTTAACTCACTTTAAGGGTGAATCTTTTTAACATATAATGATTTTCAAATTTTCAATGTTCTTTAAAGGGACGTTTGCAGCTTACTAAAATACACATTTATATTTCCAGCGATCACGCTTCCGTTTATGGGGTGACTGCCGTTGGGTTTTATTTGTTTCACGAACACCGGGGTAACGTGTAAAGATTGGTTCGTGGATTGGGTCATAGTATATTTTCATTATTCTGGGTTTCTTAGACTTTCGAAATCTTTCGTAGCCCTGAAGTACGATCTTATATGAAACAAATGGATGGAAGTAATTATCATCGCCTGAGCACTCTAATTGACCTCTTGAGCACCCAGGCCTTTCCCGTTTAAAGGAAAGGACATTTTGAAGTTCTCCTTGTTGTTCTTTGTACTTTTTGGGTCATCAAACGTAATCCCTGAGCTTTGAATTAAATCTGAAATAAACACCTGCTGTTTCTCGAATGGACTTGTAGCCATGGGGGATACTTCTTCTGTTTCTACTTGCAGGGGTACGCGTACAACATGAGGGTCATTCGACAGGGTACTACCAAACTGTTTATTAGAACTAGCCAAATGTGCATCTATAACCTGCACAGTATCAACCTCGAAGAAACGCTTAGCGTTGACCTGCTGTGTCTTCTCGACAAGCAGGTGAGGTTTCTTTAAGTCATTTTGTTCTGACGTTTCTAGCTCCTCATGACATTTTATAGCACCTGGTTTGGCTACTGAGTAATTATGAAACTTCTGACTAAAACAAAAGGAATTGTTTTCCTGACCGACCGCCAAATCCTGTGTGGTTAAAACTGGCCAAGGCAAATCAAACGATCTTAATGATTGGTTGTTGGACAAAGATACACAATCTTCTTTGGTTGTAATGTGTTCTGTTTGGGTTTGGCACCTTTCTGAGGGAGCTATTAGTGCACCTGGATGATCGAAATCTGGAGAAACAGCACAACGATTATTTAAATTCACGATTTCCTGTGTATCTACTATGCTGCTATAACTACTGTTCACATCTCTATTCTCTGAATGCCAAGACATGTTCTCATTAGAGGGCGAAGTGCTAGGGTTAGAATATATCTGACTAACAAAGGAAGGGTGAGAAGTAACAGGGAAAATTTTCCCGTCCTGCCGGTTCAAGGGGAAGGCAGGAGTTACTGACTGGTAATCATTATTTCTAACATGACTATTCACATTCTTTGTGGTGAGCTGTGGAAACTCAAATAGTTCATTTTCAAAAATTGCAGAAGGAGGCATGTAAATACCTGCTAACTTCAGTTCTGGAGCTTTATCACGAATCCAATTTAAATATTTTACCCGCATAAACGCTTTGTACTCTACATGCAATAGACACGCCATATCATGCTTTTCTGCGTCTGTCAATACGCTAGGAGTAAGGGACCTATGTAAAGGAGCGGAACCATGAAACGGTCCTGCGATCTTTGTGGGTATATTTTCCATGACTGGGTGTGTGGATACCCTAGCATGGCGTTCTTGTCCTGCTGGCATGAATAAATGTCCATGCAGCAAGTCTGCACTGAAATTGGGTCTTCTCTCATTATTATTCATTTGCATTTTGGGATTACAAAATGATGGGGTCACTATGTGATATTCTCAAACCTTTTGGGACAATGAAGGATTTTGAACGGGCTAGGTAATTTGTAACTAAAACCAGAAGTTATTTGGGTATTTCAGAATAACCTGTTAGCAATTTCGTTGTTTCTAATATTTGCATTAAGTGTTTGATATTTTTCTTTGTTCATGACACCATTAGCTTAACCTGCCGGAGATACAGAGGCGGGTGGCTGACCGTTAATTGAACTCGAGATGAATGAACTATACAAACTGCCAGCCTGTAATTTGTCTTTTATCTAAGAAATGTACCTGATATTATTGAGTACGTGTCGCATGTAACTCATAACAGAAGACTAAAGCATGTATACTTATGTTGAAAAAGGTTATTTTGTGTGTAGGTGCTCCACTATTTGAAAGGAAGTATGTTAATTTCCTTTCTCTTTCTAAAAAGGTACCATTGAGACAATGTACTAGACCAAACTCAAGTTGCTATGGTTGCTTTACTATTGTACCGAATGTTCAATCTCATTTGCCTAATTTGTATCGTAGCCTGTAGTACATTGTTCTAAAATTCTGAGGGCATTGACAACTACCGCTTAAACCTGAATAACCTATGAGTGTATTGTTCTTTTATGACTGCCACCTAAACTTTGTTCCACCGAAAAATGCCACTATCCTGCATGCACATAAAGCAAATACCAATGTACTACTTCCATAAAGTAATAAAACTACGGTGGAGTTGCGTTCATAAGTACTATAGTACATATAAGTAACAAAAGTTCAATTGACCTGCACCGACGCTACGCCCAAATGCTTCGTTTAATTTAAGTAGTTAAAAGAAAATTGCCATTTAAAGTTTAATTGAGGGAACGAACCTGAAGGAGTCACCACGTTGTCATGGTATATTCTGAAATAGCAACATTATGACTGGTGCTCAATGCAATATGAAACGTAAATTCTCGAATACGGGCTATTTCGGTTTATACCGGCTCTGCGTATGACACATTTTCTAACTATTCATTAACTGGCATCGGAAATCTTATGAAATAATTGATAGATTTACAATTAATTGCATAATAAGGAATTACTGGGCGTGGTCGCAGGTTAATTGATTACAGAACCTTCCTGGTTTTTATTCTAAACATAATCATTCCTCGAATTCAAAATGACAATTTAATTACTTGAACGCAACTTAAAACCGGAAATGAATCATTAAAATCTGACAGTACAATTAAATTATTCTTTGAACTGTAAAATTCTCATTAAAACTGGAAGTAGTACTTATTTCTTAGCATTAATTGACAAAGCATTAACATTCCCTAATGCGCGCGCATCTAATTTAAATGCTTAACTACTTTTACAATTATCTTTTAATGTGCTATGACTTGTGCACTTATAATTAGGAAGGGACTCACTCAAAAGATTCGGGCAACATTGCAGTGTTGACCTGGTAACTGAGTGAGTCTTAAGATTGACCTTCGAATTGGGCAAGCTTCCACTTGACCAATAAGTAGGCTTTAACTAGTTACAGGCTTTTTGTTGTTTTATACATTTAATTACCCTTAATTGCTAACTGATGAGCAGGAGGCACGGTATGAAACACAGTGATGACAGCAGACAAGAACAATACACGGTGGGTGGGAGGTGGGACTACTGACCAAAGTTACGCAACCAAAAGGAGCTAAAACCAATCAAAATTAAAACATAACCTTTACCCATTAGCACACACAAACTCTTTGACTTATGTTCATTTTCGTAAACTCTTACCACCTAGTCGATACACAATACGGGAAATATGGGACACGGGTAATTTCGGGAAAACACGGGAAGATGGAATACCTAACCAAAATGAACGCACACAAAATACACATATAATCTTTCAACATTGTAAAACTGGCTATTATAAACTCTCTAAAATACCATATTGCATAGTACTTACTTTATTTCCTTATGGACAAGGACAATCACGACAAACACGATAATTTTATTACGCCAAAATAAAATACGCAAAAGAATTACGCCTATAAAACCACAGAAAAGACACAACACTTTAAATGGGGCAATATGATACACAAAACTAGCTGGAAACTATTCAACACTATAACTTTTAGGAAACTTACAGCTTCCCATGCCTACCTGTTTTACGCCTGGATATACGCTGGACTTAACCTAAAGGCTTGTGGGTTCAACCGACCACACCAAAACCAAAACGACAACTGAAAGGTTTTTCTGCTGCTGCTGTGCCAAGTTAGCACAAAAATGTGTGAGTTGCCTCGTGTTACCATGCGACAGTGTAGAAGGAACTGTTCGTGTATTATGTTTATCGCTTGTGGCTTGTAGGGGATATCTCTACAAGCATAAACAGACTTAGCAGTTTCCCTACACCACATTTCTACTATGCACAGACTCTCTAAAACTTTTGACTCAATGAGGATCCCGCACCTTTGTCTTTGTTCACTTGGGGCAATGCTTTACCTATTTTTACATACCCTTCTCTTACAGCAGAAGCATGGAAGTTGAATGAAATCATTTGAGAATGAATGGTCAAATGGTGTGAGAACAACGTTACAAGCTTTGCAAAGATTGTAAACGTGATACTTGTCAATCAATCAATCAAAATCACTTTGATGCACGTTTAGATATTTTTTGCTTGGAAATGTCAAAAAGTTTATCTTTTTAAAAAATGATGGGAACGTTCATTTGTGGATTAAATACTTGCAGTCACATTGCTTCCTACAGTTCCGCTGCAACGCGTAATACTATTTTTACCTGTCATGTTAACGAATGACTCCATCTTCCTTCTGTGTTCCTTCCTCCGTGCTACTAGAGCTGTTAAGATTACTACTTAATTATCGTGGCATGTCACAACGCAAAACTGTCAGTTGATCAGTTACCTTTGAGCCGGAATCTTTAACAAGTGGAAAAGGAAAACTGTTATTTTTAATGGTAAATGATTTGTAGCTTGTTTTTGGGTCTTTGAGCGAAAAATAGGAAAAGTTATTTTTTTCTACGCTGCAGAAAATTGTGATCATGTCATGCCTGCTAGATACTACTGCAATTAATTGACTTTTTTCCTTTAACCATTCATTATTTTGTAGCTTGTAGCCAAAATAGCAAGTTGGGATAAAATGCGCCAACCAAAAAAATAAATTCAATTGACGACCTTCGTTCCTGTCGTTGTCATCGTGTTAAAAGCATGCAACCAATTTTCTGCCAATTGAATTGATACTCTGAAAAAAATACTTGTGATTTCTGGCTGAGTGGTTGAATTGATTGGACTTGGTCGTGGTTTTGAGATGTAGTGCGGATATATTTAGGATATATATATTTATTTTCATGTAACCACCTGTAAAAAATATGTATAAAGTTGGTTCATCCTCATCATCTATCTTGTTGTCACGTAGTATATATCGCGTCACATTTCATTTGGGTTTAGGTAGGTAAATTTTTTATCTCATGAATTATAATGATGTGCCGTGTTGCTGCTACTGGCTACTGGCTTTATAATATTCTTTCATCTTTGTCAAGACTGAAACGAGGTGTTTTGCGCTGATCATGTTATGAAAGCTATAGCGTTTTGGCCTGTTAAAAAGTGGCGATTCCGTACAGCCCGTAGATCAGTCTGAGTTGTGCTGTTGATGTCGTTTGGCCTTTACTGGACAGGCGGCGGTGATCGTGCGAATAGCGTCTTTGTGCCGTTTTTCACACGTGAAAATTTAAATTCAAAAATTGTAAAGATTCAATAAAGTGGAGGTTGGAATACATAGTCCTTTGGAATTTGGTTGTTGATTCAGATCAAAATTTTGCTAGCCAGAAGTACTTTTACTTTTTGGGAGCAAGTTTTGTTTTAGCACCAAAACTTCTCATTCAACTTTGGGACAGGTAATTTAATTACAAGTGTGCCAAATCATTATCTATACTTACTCATGTTCCATTTCAAGCAAAAATCAATCATTTCTGATGTCAAAGTCTAACAAAAAGTCTTGTAAATCGGTATTTTGTCAAACTTTCCATTTTACTGGTAACGTTCACGGTTTTAAAATTACATTGAATATAGGCATGGTAATAGTAATAGACAAAAGACAATTATTTGCATTTGCCAGAGAAAGTGAAATGCAAGGTAGTATATTCTACCTCTGAAACAAAAGCCCTGATAATTGGCATGTGGCAATTATTGGTTTGATGGAATGTATAGCGTGAGCTATGGGTTTGGTAGCATGTTTTGCAATTTAAATAGTTTAATTTTTTATTAGGAAAAAATCAATATTATGCCTTGATATTGGCCATGAAATACAGCCAGTATCTAATACTCATTCCTACAATATATAGTTTAGGAACATGGTTATAGTGTGTAGTAAGTCAATATATGATTGGAACATTGGAAGCTATACCAATAAAATGGCAATAAGTCAAAACTGACCACTAAATGTCCTTTTCCCTATATATTGATTACGCTATTTGCATTTATCTATTTTTATGCTGTTTTGCAAATCCTGTGTGATAATTTTTGTTAGGAAAGTCCAGTTAGTTCTGAAGAAATTCCTTTCTGGTGAGCAGTCTGTTGCAACTCGTGAGCTTGGAGTCTGTGTGTGTCAATATTACAACTTTTAGAAAAGATAGGAATGAGGAAAGACAATGTAAATTTGTTGGTTTTTAGATAACAAAGCATTTACAAAAAGCCTTCTCTGTAATTCTCGGATTATATTCAACGTGGGTGACTGTTGTGTTGTCATACTGCAGTGTACCGTTAATCCAGTTCACAAGGGAAAATCTGGTGACTGGTTGTTTGTTTAAGATAACGCTCGTTTAGGGCTGAATTTTACTGATAGGCAGAGTTTTTGTAAGCCTTTTTGCGGAAATTGGAAATTTATTGGCGTTTTGATTGACTGATCACGAGTCACTATAGTGATATCGTTTACCCTGAGATATTTTTTTACAATGAACAGTTTAAAAAGTTTAAAGGCCCATAAACCGGTAGCGGTGGTAGCATGATTGACAGTTTTTATGAGTTGCGGTTACTCACAAAGCCAGAGAGATAATGTGCAGCAGGAAATCATTTGGAAAGGTGTGTTTTGTTCCTATTTTGAGGTTTTACGGTTCTTATTCAAGTATTTTATTTTCATGCATTTTCATTGCTAATTTTATTTTATACTGGCAGTAGTTTCATGGTAAGCAAATGTAGGCCGATGTCATGTCACGTAATGTCCCATGGCAGTATATTATGCCTCCCGGAATCTTTTTATGCAACAGATCTGAACCACAGGCTCACCACGGTTGACGGTGGTGCTAATTAAATTGATTGAATTGAAGGATGATCATGCATGCATGCATATTGGCAGTGTAGCAACGTGTATATAAAGTAGCCTCCAGTAAAAGTATTTTCAGGTTAATTGGCAAAAAACCAGGTGGGCGTGTAGTATGCAGTGCAAAAATCGTGCATTGTGCGTTTGGCCATAATTATATTTTTTTACGACACAACAACAACCAATTAACGTAGAGCCATTATCAGCAAGAAAGCATAGCCAAAGGCTTAAATAAAACTAAAAATCAATAATAAGTGGAGTGCAACACTACAGCCGTTAGGTCATTATGGCTAATTAGAGTTGCTAACGAAACCAAGTGTGTTCTAGATTTTTTATTTTTTGAAAAATGAAAATGACTAGTGACCAGTGTGAATATTGCATGTACAAGCCAACACGATCGGCACACGTTTTCATATGAAAGCCCTCTTAAATTTCATTGTTTGTTTAGATTGCTTAAAGGTTAATTAGCAAAGATTTCGCTCTAAGGAGAGAAGGACAATCTGCATTAATCTTGTTTTGGGTCAGTGCTACTACTGCCACTATCGTTGCTACTAGAAACATATTTTTATTTTTAAAGAAGTTTCCACACACACCTTCAAAACAATAATTTGCTACTGGCTCAAAGCTAGTTTTTATAAGACTCACTTTTTATTGAGGAATAAAAAAATCAAGAGCTTAAAGCAACAATATATAGATTCATACAATAGGTATATATTAACCAGAAAAAGCCATAAAATCTATTGCGTTGCGTTAGAATAATAGTATGGTAGTGTTGTATTGTCACGAAAAGATTTTTATTGCCAAACATGCTTGTGAAAATTGTTTAAAGTAAAGAGCACATGATCATCAATATCAGTAGGATCCCTCTAAAAAACTCATTCATTTATGTTTGGCATGTGTGATGATGATCTGTTTCACTATCAGCTATTATAATGTTGATAGTACCTACTTATTGTTTTGATCGATAAGCGAAGAACTAAAGGGGCAGAGTAAGAGATATGATGATGGGTAGGGGTACTACTGTGCAATTACCTTGCACTTTACCTTACAGGAAATTAGAGTTGAAGTTGGCAAATGCAAAACTGTAAGCTTGATTAGAGACAGGTTATCGGAAAGAATGGCTGAAAGATAAGGTACCATGTGGTAAAAACTTCAAAAGGAAATTCAACTTGAAAGTGGAAATTTTTTCTTAGAAACAAAGAAAAAACATGGAATATTTCATTATTTTGGGGAAAATCGGATAAATTGGTAAAAGTACCAAAAAGATCCGACTACCCTATGACAAGAAAAGGTCATTCACATGAAAAAACCTGTGGGAGCTTACTGGTTTCATATTCCATTTCTCTGGAAATGGAAATAAACCCTTTGGTAAAATTTTCCGAAAGTGAGCTGATTTACAAAACTTTGTTGTCGCGATGAAAGGCTTTTGACAATACCAAACAGTAGGCAAAAGTGCATACATGTTTGGTATTTATTTGAATGTTTATCTTGTTTTGATGTTTATCAACCTTCTTGTCTGTCTCTCTCTCATGATGTTGTTTGCTTTTTTAAACAAAAATTCTCCTGTTTTGTTCTCTGTAGATTTTTCATACCCTCCTTTTGCCACCTTTACTACAAGCACACACACAACTTAACTGACTACAATATACTCGCAGAAAAAAATATGAAAAAAGTAGCGGATGGATTGGATTATTGGTGTGTGTAATATTGTTCTTCTGTCGCAGCAGCATCGGCAACAGTAGTAGTCAACAAGCATAATAATAATATAGTTACAGAAGCAACTTACTACGACGGCTCATTGTTCAACAAGCTCTTTTCTGTGTGTTTTTTATCACCAGTCAGCAATAATATTCATTCATTCTCTTATTTTTCCTTCTCTACTTTGGTTACTACTATTACTACTCTGAGGATTGAAAAGAAGAAACGAAACGATAGCATAAAAATATTTTTTGAATGAGAACATCATCACAAGAAAACTGGTAGAGTAGCAGTTTAAACGCAAACAAATTGCCTATATACGAACACTTTTGGCCGTATAAGGAAAAAAGAAAGAGTTGAAATAGTTTTGCCGATATACCACACACACTCAGGTATTTTGAGTGGTGAAATTCTGCTGTGGGCTAAAATTCGGTATGAATAATAATTAACTGTTATAAATACTCATTGCATTGCAGTTGCATCATCATCTCATCAGACAACAAAAACTGGATAATTTGGACAGAGCGATACAGTGTTATATGGTGCTTTTATAAAAATCGTTGTCTAGCTTTTAATACTCTATCCAAAAGTGTCTGGAAAACTGTATGCTGGCGTGATTTAAAGAGCATGACCTCATTTGGCATTCCTGCGTGCTAAAACCCAAGTCTTGTTTATAGTGGTTACACAACACGTCAAGTATATATCCTTAGATAAAAATCCACAAGACAGATAGATGATAGACTTGTTATCTCCTTCTGATGATGAGGGAGTGAGATTGTGTCAATATTTTTCTCCTTGGTTGGGTCTAACTTATTATAAGAAGGCGACTTTCGCGTGAGAAAGGAAGATTTCGTTGGTGGCGTGTCCATTCCATTGTGTCAGTCATTGCAACAAGACAATCCAGTCAACAGCAAATGTATAAAAACGATTTTGCATGAGTGACAGAAATAAGAATTGTCTTTTGGAAGCCGAAGGAGAAGAATGGTTTGTTTTGATAAATGAAAAGGAGATGATGGTCATTTGACACAAGAAACAATAGCAGTAGTGGATTATATAAGTGAGTTAAAGTGAAGGACATGGACATGTGAATACGCAGTTTCATTTTGGGAGTTTTTTGCAAATTCTGTTTCTGTTTGGAACTTGAAACATTAGACACTTTTCTTAGTCTTCCATTTTTTGTTTTTGAGAGAAAAAGACGATTAATCAAAATCAGTGTCAAAAATGGTTGTGCATACCGGGAGACACAGTAGCAATGGCCAGGTTTTGTACGGATCTCACCGCAACCTGAGTAGCATTTCCTTTGGGGGTGAAACCCGGAGGAACTACTGGGTGAATGCGACCAGTTCGGAAAGTAGTAGTAATAGCTTGACCAGCGATGATGACGAGCTGTTTGGAGGGTATAGGAGTGCGGATGATGCTACAGATAGCGGCAGCTATCATCGCAGAAGAAAACGCAGTGGAACTTGGCCGTAAGCATGACAAATAAAAAATTAAAACTTTCAAAATGGTAATTAATTTGAAAAGCTTGACAAAAATTAGCTACGTGCTTGGTCAGAAGCTACGTGACAGAACTTATGAATTGAATTGTTTCAATTTCAAAAATTTAAATGGACATTGATTAAAAAATTAAGTAAAGAAATGTCACTTTGGTCACGTTTGGTAGTTTAAAGATTAGAGTCAGGAAGCAAAATTCAAAGTGTAATCGTAGAACTTGCTTTATGCGGTTTGTTGGTTTAAGCCACGAAACCGTGTGACGTGATATGCAAAGAGAAACTCGAGAAATTAAATGAGTTTTCCAGCTTGTGAAAAGCTGGTTGAAGTTATCATGTCATTAGTCATTTTAAATTATAGCCACTGAGAAAAATTAAGAACAAAAAGTAATTACCAGATTTTTCCCGAAGAGTTTCCTGGTAAAAACGAGTAGTTTTTTGGTGCTAACACGTGTAATAATTAGTTTATAGGTGGCTGGCTTGTTATGCTTGTTTGTTCGTAGTCAATAGTTAATAGCTGGATTTTGTAGCTTTGTTACATAGCTTGATTAGCCTTTTGGTGTTTGGAATGATTAGTATAATCTGCTGGTCTGTCTGGACAAATAAAATCTAGTCTACAGCAGTATCTGATGTAGATTTTGTAAGTGCTGGATAGAAAAAATAATGCTTAAAACGAAGACAAAGGAAAAATTAAGGTAAAACCTGCTAGAGATTAGTGCTCAGTCTATTAGAGTTTTAATTTACCATAGAAGGATAATAGAACAATATATTGGCATAAGATAACGCCACGTAAAACTGAAATTTGCACAGAAGTGTACAGTGTTATACTAGATGGGATGCAGTTCCATGAACAACGTATTATAACTGTTCTTAAAGTAAAGAATACTCGGAAAAGTTTATTACAGCTTGTCCCAGTTCTATATTTCAAAACTATCAGATTGTTATCATACCTTTGTAAATTATCTATTGTTTCCAATCAGGATTGTTCTAGAGAATCCACATTTTTCCATACATTTGTATTCTTTTTATATCATGTTGCCAATGATGATATATTACTTTGAAAGAGTTTCGAAATTGCTTTCATAATATTCCTTTTTGAGTTTTTAATTTCCACGTTAATGCTCATGCATAAAACTGCGAATCTTCCAGAGCAACACAGAAATCGTTCGCACATTCGCAGTCCTTTCTAGATATACAATGAATAGCCAAGAGTGATAATTACTATCATCTTCAAAATATTTACATTCCTATCATCTATCATCTATACCTAAAACCTAACCTAGCTCAAATGGAAAATCATTGCGCTTCACTGCATATGTAAATTAAAATTATCAGTAACATTTTGCGCAGCAGTAACTTTGATTAACAAGCCTATCCGCTAATTAAAAGCAATATAATATTATCTAATTTGTGTATGTCTCTGTATCATGTTATTACGCAATATAATACATAATATTATGTGTTTTTCCTGGCTTCGCTTTATTGCTTTTCACTTCATCAATTAGCATTGCTAATGTCAAACATTTCTTTTGCTTTTTACACTGTAATATTTTTTTCAGTCTGGCAACTTTACTAAAGAATCACATTGCAATTTTTTCTTACAGACGGACTCGATCTCTGAATGCGCCTTCCCCCATCCAGCAATTTGGACCATGTGGTCGTATCATGAAGAATTCTGCCATGGTTATGTAAGTTCATATATCTTTTTTAAGAAACTTTAAATCCATATTTAGCCTAAAGTATTATTGCATCACTAGCAACCAAACCTTCTTGCCATTATGCCGTATGAATGACAACAGAGGTTGTTGTTGTTCATGAACTAGTATAAAAATTGCACAGAAAAAATGTCAAAATATGTATGATTCTTGAATCTATCGCTCGTCAAACTTACTTGAGTGGAATTGATGATGGTATCAATAATTATAATAATTTCGCTTGGAGAGCTATTTTTACGGACGCGGACAGGTTTTTCAACCTTTTTTGCCATCGATCATATCAATAGCATATTATATAGCATTTATGTTTTTGTCGTGGTCTCCTCAGTATTCATATTCACACGCGTAGATCATCAAAATATTTTGTCAGACTGACCAATGGCCAATCAAAGAGTCCCTCAGTTGGGGTGGTAGTAATAGTAGTAAAACAGGCAGACACACAGATATAAAAATTGGCAAAGGAATTTCAATCAGAATCATATCACATGCTAAACGTGTGTGGTGAGTGGATATGTATTAAATTGGGTGATAGGTATGTGGCAACACGTTTAGTGAGATGATGGATAGGTAACTAGCAATAAGCAACCGGCTTGAGCTGGTTAAGTTGACTCGAAACAAAAAATCTAGCAAAGTATTCACATTGTAGATTTTAAAATGAAAGTTCGAGATCGAGGAAAACATTGCATTACTCAGGGAAAATAGGGAAAATCGGGGCTTGGGGCTACTTGAGATTTTCAAAAGTAAAAAAACGGTGCTTTCCTGGTTTTTAGTAAAGATCATTAATGTCCTATTTGTTTTGCACCATTGGCAGATTGTGATTAGTAATTAGTTGGCTGCAGATTGGTTTATGATTTACCAATTGAATTGATTGGTATACTAGACACTACAGAGTGGAGTGGAGTGGGTACAGAAGTACGAAACGACATGGTACAGTGGTGATGACGGATGATAATGAGAGGATTTTGTTGCTGTTGATGATCTTTTTTATAATGACAGGTTGCATGATAGTTTGATATTTGGACTTGAAAGTAGATGAGAAATTGAAGGCTGCAGTTGGCTAGGTTATCGGAGGAGGTACACCATAACATATTTTTCCTGCTTATTAAGCACACCTGCGTTCGTTACATAGCTAAAGTTTATGATTATTATGGTGGTATAGTACAGTGTGTAGTAATTTGTACTGAACAACAGTGTGGATTGTATGGAGTGGATGATGATGAAGTGTTGAAAGGGCATTTTGGTTCAATGATAAACAGTTTAGCAATTTTTATTGAGACAGTTGGGTACGTAGCGTGTACTACACAGAAATTTGCACACGTAGGGAAAGTGAGAAAATGCATAACAATGAGGTGTGGTACTGATGGTTGTGGTGACGTCAGAAAAGGCCCTGCCGCCGCCGCCGGTTGACCCCGTTTTATTACATGAAGCAGCAGCGTTGCAAGCAATGAATAATAAAAATTCATTGTTTAGTTAACAATCATATTGGCTGTTTGTTGGACTATCGACTCTACCTAAAGCTATTAATACAAAGAAGTGTTGCATAACAAAACAAAATTGTGGATTGAAAGAATTGGCTATTTTACTTAAAACTTTCAGAGTCAAACTGAGAGATTTTTGTTGTTTCGAGGGTCAATTGCCTATAGATTCTCGTTCAGCATGCCTTTAACTGTATTGGGATGACGCAAAGGTGTTAATGAGAAATTCCAGGCGGATGATGATGATGGATGGTTGCACATGCATAATTGTTCTGGCTTCCTTGTTATTACCATCATCATCATCTCAAATTTGACATTATGCATTATGACAGATTTAACTGTGGGCGCATGTAAAGCGCTAAGAACTAATGAATGAACTTATTCCGAGAAAATAAACTGTATTTTTGTCTTATGAGGTGTGTGGCTGAAGGTTATTTTCATTCATCTTTACCGTAGGATGATTCTTGGTAAAAATGAATGGTAAATTGGAATGGAATGTGCATGGCCATAACCATCCTTTCAGCATAATTAGCAGAGTAGAACAGGTATCATCGGAATGAGTTTTGACACCACCAGATGCGCGACACTGTGTTCATATCCATACAGCAGAATAGGCATTTTTCTATGTATCGAGGCTATTTTTAGGCGAATGAGTTCAAAATCAACAGGTGAGCATAAGGTGAAAAGTCGAGCGACAAGGTATGTTAAGAGACAAGTACCTGAGGGAAATCTGCTAGGAATGATGCTGCTGCTGATGAAATCAAGATGTTATTGGGTGCCTGATTTCGTCAGAAAGAAATTGTTTCCTTATTGGTGATTTTTTGAGGTTGCGATTTACTGATAAAAATCAGTGGCGGCTGGCTAGAAAGGGAGGAAAATATGCAAGCAATGCGGGGATGCACCATTCATTCAAGAGAAAAATGCACCTTAGTGAGAAAAACAAAGGGAGAAATAGAAAAGTAGCGGAAATATTATGTGTGCATCAAGGTATTTTATAAAAAGGCATAGATTACGGATAGACAGACTCTGCTAGAAAGGAATGTAAAATCAGAGTGAAATGCGTCTGTCCACCTGAATTGTATTCGTGATGGAATGCGTTTGTGAGAAATTCCTTTTGTAAAAGTAAAAGATGTGAACTGGTAGAGATCATGATCATCACATGAAAAGGGACAGGTCGGCACTCGCTCCGAGGCAAAATATTATATGTCTAAGCACCCATAAAACAAAAAATCAGCAGCAGCTGCAGCTGGTTCGGTGTGGTTCTTGTTTAAAGTCGTGAGGTCATCTATCTGAAGTATAACTCTGTTCTAGAGTCTACTTTGTCTGCTGTACGTGGTACATATTTTATGACAATGAGATGGGCAATATAGATGAAAATGGCTGTAGCGTGCCGTAAGAACAATAAAAAAGGTGGTAAAATGACTAAACAATGCAACAATAAGTGCATCATCGATCTACAATAATAAAAAATGTTGTTTTTTCTTGTTTTACCAAAAAATGTGTGTTTTATGTTAACAAAATGCAATTGTCGTGAGATGAGGTGAGAGAGATCATGATGTGATATGGCTTTGAGGGGAGATGATGATCCACATATTTCGGATTGTTCACATATTTTTGTTTTAAAAAGCAACAGAAAAATTCCATTGATTCTTTGTAGCAAGTTACACTTTAAGCATTATTACGGGTTAATGCACGCTAGATTAGAATATTAGGCTGAAAATTGAAGTTTTTGGGTATAAAGTTTATTTACACTTTATTTGTTCTATTTTTGGGCAATATTCCGTTGTTTGACCATGTATTCAAGTTTAAAATAAGCTATCTCGTACTATTTCTAAGGATTAGGTGGCTTCTTCTTTGTTTTTATTTTGAAGCCATTTTTTGGACTTTATAATCATTTTTGAGTAACTTTCCATTACCCGGAGCAAAAAGGCATGTAAAATAATAAAATTGATAGATGATAGCTATTATTGCATGTACACAGCAAATTATTTTTGGCAGTTAGGCAGACAGACAGGGGACGAGATTTAGAGAAGGGAAAACATGTTGACTTGTAATCTTCTCTTTTAAACTCTTATCAGTATTTCTAAAAGAGCTATTCATTTTATTACCATATCATATAGCCCTATATAACCATACCAGTTATCAATCAATGCATATTGGATGCTTTCAATCGGAAAATTGTTGATATGATGATGTAAGCTCTCTGTAAACAGAGTTGAAGCAGCTCTCGTATATACATGTAACACTGGGCTGTTGATGAAAACATACAACCACAAAACCACCACGACCGGCTTTTTTGTATGTGGTTAATTATCAAGTAATTGGTGATAGGTTTGTAGAGTGGCAGTGGTATCCAGTATTGTAGTCGGGCAAAAAACAAACGGGAGCATAATAAAAGATCATGTTTATGTTTTTGCAATCGCAATCGCGTTTTCTACAGTTTTCTATATGCTCTGAGAAATCTACAAAAAATAAATCATAAAATCATAACATGTCGAATCATCGTCATTATATTTTTTAAAAGCGCATGCAACAAGTTCATGATTCATTATCCAATCCACCACCACCACCGCCACTGATTGAGGTACCGAGGTATTTCCACATTTACCTACAAGCTTGTTGGCGTAAATCCACCCGGAAAGAAGAAATATAAAAAGGAGAGCACAGATTACGCTTGCTTGTCAGTTTCAGTCTGTTCGCCGGTCTAGAAAGACAACAGAAGATAAAAATATTTTTTCTGTGTGTGTTTAGCTAACTCAGATATTATAGCAAACAACTTTCTATAAAAGTTTATCAGATATTTATTTATTTAGATTTTTGAATATCAGATTTTACCTTGTCAAAAAGTTGAATTTTCTTCATTAAAAAGACTTAACAATTGATTTAGTGATGGCCAAAGTATTACCGCGTCTGCATGAAGAGCAGCAAAAGAATAGCATTTTCAATAAGAATGGCCATTTGACATCAAAGTCGGAGGAAGAGTATTCTTCTGCTTGTCTTTTGAAGGACAATGCTTGTCATATTGCCCCTGAGAAAAAAGTCGCTGAAGAAGCAGAGTGCTTTTTAATGTTTGTCCAACTTTCTCTTCACTTGATCTACAATTATTTGAGTTTGTACTTTGCTCAGAGTACTCTCAGGAATAAAATGCAAGGTCAACTGAGAAAGGAATTGAAGTCAGATTTCTAATTAGATCAAGTTGTCATTACGCTCTAGAAGCCAATTTGTTTTTCTGGTCCGTGGGGAGGTCCCCATTGAGCTTATCTGCTTTTTAGTTTTTCATCATAAGATATCTTATCATGTTATAAGAGAAGCAGAATAAAAGGAAAAAAGAATCGTATGGAAGTTTGTATCATCGACAGTCTCTAGAGTTTAGAGTATAGCACAGTAGTGTGGTCATCTACAAATATTGTTCTGTTTGTTTATGGTTGATATTGGAATATCGTCATAATCTAAAAAGACGTTTGCGCAAAGAGTGAATCACTTGTTGGGTGCTTTTATATGGATTATTTCCTTAAATTGACCTGTGCATCCCCGACCTTGTTCTCAGAGTCATACTCTGGTTGATTGTGAGGGTTAGTAGCTTGGTGGTGGTCTCCCAAGACTCAAAGAGATCTCAGTCAGTAGACTGCTGCTCTACTGGGATTTTTTTCATTAATCAAAAAAAGCGGATCATCATCTTTCCGTGTAAAGTGGAAAGCACTGTCCGAGCGTACTCAATAGAGAGGATTTTCCCAGACGTGTGGTGACGTAAAAACTTGTAAGTAGCAACGCAACAAAGGAATAAAATCCCACAACTGAAAGAGAGTGCCTGTCAAGATGAAGATTATTGAGCCACAGAATAATATGCGGTGGTAAATAGCAAAAAAAAGAATAAATTACATTTTGGCATGCAATAATATGCAATTCACTTCATGTTTCATAGATGTGTGGGTTGTCATAATGGCAAGAAAGTTTGGTTTTTTATAGTCTGTTGGGCTCTATATGAAGGGAAAAAATTAGTAATTTGTTTCTTGATTTTTTGACGGACAGGCAAATCCAAGACCCGGCATTCCAAAGGCTAACCTGGTACAAGCCCCCGTTGACCGTTCTGGTGATCAAAAAGACAAGAGATGTGAGTGTGCTCAACCCATTTGTTCAACTGACGCAATGGCTCATTATGGTAAGAAATTGGAATTGCAAAACTCGTATGCAACAGTACTGCGAGAAAATTTGCAGGAAAGGATTAAAATAAATTTAATGCGATTTTTTATTGCTTTAGGAAAAACGGATGGTTGTGCATGTCGAGGCTGCCATTATGGAAGACAAGGTGCTGGCCTCCAACGGAGATTTCTGTACGATTCGTGATAAGCTGCAGGTGTTTCGTGAAGGTCGAGATGACCTTACGGACAAAATTGACTTTATCATTTGTCTCGGTGGTGATGGCACGCTGCTTTATGCCTCGTCATTGTTTCAGGTGAGAGGATGATGATATGAGCTTGAATAGGACAATGAACCAAGTTTTGCAATGAAGCTTAAAGGATGGGATTTTTTCTTTGATTTAGCAATCTGTGCCACCGGTTATGGCTTTCCACCTGGGATCCCTGGGATTTTTGACTCCCTTTCTGTTCGACAACTTTCAGGAGCAAGTTACCAACGTCCTGGAGGGAAATGCAGCACTGACGCTGCGAAGTCGTCTAAAGTGTACTCTCAAGCGTAGACCAAGCGTGGATGCTAGCATGAACACGGACATTATTGCTGCTGCTGCTAATAACGCAGCAAACAATCATGTCAATAATCACAACAACAATGCGATGATGGCTAACAACCAGAATGCTGCGGGAGGAAGTAGTGGAGTGGCCAACGGGATCATTACCAGTAATCATGGACCTGCTCCAAAGAATTTCTTGGTGCTGAACGAAGTTGTGGTAGATCGTGGTCCAAGTCCTTATCTGAGCAATGTGGATTTGTACATTGATGGCAAGCATGTGACCGTGGTGCAGGGTGATGGATTGATTGTTAGCACGCCCACGGGTAGTACGGCTTATGCAGTGGCTGCAGGAGCTTCAATGATTCATCCTTCAGTGCCGGCGATAATGATTACACCCATTTGCCCACACTCGCTGAGCTTTAGACCCATTGTGGTTCCAGCTGGAGTGGAATTGAAGGTAGGAAAAGTGGAAACAGTTTTAGCTAATTACAAGTTGGCAGTGAAGGTGCAAGCAACTAATTGGGGATTTGTTTTGTAAACAGATCAAAATCTCACCGGATAGCAGGAACACCGCTTGGGTTTCCTTTGACGGAAGAAATCGACAGGAACTTCATCATGGCGATGTGTAAGTGGCTCACATTGCCCCATATAAGTGAAATACATACTTGAGATAATAACTAGCTTGATTTTAATATTATTTTACTTGCAATTAGCTTGTCCGTGACCACTTCCATCTTCCCCGTACCTTCGATCTGTGCCCAAGACCAAATTTCGGATTGGTTTGACAGCCTGGCCGACTGTCTCCAGTGGAATGTGAGGAAGCGTCAAAAAACATTTGAAAGCATGGATGACTCCAGTGAGGGATACGACATGATTGATTCCTAGTTTCAGGAGAAGTAGAACTTAAGAGAGCTCAGCAGAAAGATTGAAAAGACGTAAACTCAACAAACACGTAAACAAAACTCGGCAAAATTCGACAAAATTTCAAGTGTACGACTCAGAGAATAATAAAAATGTTAAGGAATGTAAAATTTTTAGTAATTAATTTTAAATTCTGTAAAAGAAGGAGATAAAGTAATTAGTGTGATTGTAGAATGTCAAGTTTTGGTTTGGTAGGCAGGATTCCACCAATACTACAGTAGAGAGAAAGACAATTTAATTGCCTATTCTCATTTGATGATCCGGTGCGAAGTAGAAAAAACGAGCCTAAAGTAGTGCATAGTAGCAAAAATGTAAGCTGATTTTAATTTTATTTTTAAAGTATAGGATAAGCTTGTAGGTTAAGTTAAAAGCGCAATAAGTATTTTTTCTTTCTTGGAGCGAAGAATAGAATGTGCATGGTTAGCTGAAACAGAAGTATAAGCTGACAGTATATTATACTATGTAACTTACTTAATTAGCAAATATTTATGATCTGACTGTGTCAGTGGTCTTGTCAGGTTTATCAATTTTTCTTTTCAATCAATATATTTTGTGATGACTTTTTGGTGTGGTCAATGGTGCGTTAATTTCGTTTAGAATGAAAAACTGCGAGCTCTAGAAGCAGCATGGTTTGGAAAATATAACTTGATTATAAAAAAGTATTATTATTTTGCGTAAGCTTATAAAAGCTATTTCTAATAAGTATATTCCGCAGTTTAATAAAGCGTACTTGTGTAGTTTAAGATATTTTAGTGAAGTATTTTGTATAGGGATTTTCTTTTTTCTTTGTATTCCTTGATCTGTACAAACAATACTAATTCAGTTTTCAGCAGAAGGAATATAAATAGCTATAATGTGGAACAATAGCCCAAGAACTTCTTTACAGTGTGTTATATTTTTACCTTAGGGGCCAAGGAAAATCATCTTGAAAAATTTAAGCAAAAAATGGAAAATTAGTAAAACTTTGTACTATTACCTAAAAAATAGATTAATGTAGAAAATTACTCTTAACATTAGCCATTTCTTTTTTGTATGTAAAACTAAAAAAAAGGTTGTGGGACCACCGTCGCGCGTTCGCTTGCTAGAACACAATTTACTCGTACAGTCGCTACAACAGAAACAACATCAAAAAATGTCCTTTGTGTTATATCACTTTGTAAAAAAAATCTATATTCCTTCGGCAGTAGAAAAAGAAAGAAAATGACAATTACACACACATTAAACCCACACAAAACCAAGTGATATTATTACATAATACACAAAGGAAAGAGAAAAGAAATAAAAAGAAAGTAAAATGTTTCTGAGAAAACGTCGTTTTTATATACAAAAAACCAAATCCAGTCTAGTCTTTGTGTTTCGTGATCATTTCATTTTCATATGATTCATGACATTTACTATGAGTTACCTAACAGCTTAATGCAATTTGTTTTGAAAATTGTGTGTGCTCTCTCTCTAGTCAGGAGTGAGGAATAAACTCATTTTTTCCTTATTTTCCCCTTCCATCCGACGAGCGACAGAGTTCAACAGCAGCAGCAACAGAATGACGTCATTGAACGTGCTCTACATTCAAAAACGACTTTACACTCTTTTTGGAGTCTCGGAAGGTAATGGATAGACAGCGTAATACGTATAGGCATTTTGTGTAAGGTTGAGAAAGTATAGTTGTGTGTGTGATCCTTGGTTTCTCTTGCCTTTTCTGTTGGTTCCACTTGCACTTGCGAAAAGTGATCATAATGATGATGATGTGCGATGTGATACGCTTTTTGCTGCTATGACGTCATTATACCTACCTAGTAGGTTTCTATGGCCTGGAGAAATAACCAGCAATATCATGGATACTTTTTTTTACTTTCCTTTTCCATATAAATGGGTTTTACCTATATATATTATACCCAGTACATATTTCAGTACAAAAAAGCCATTATGTTCATGCATTTTTTTCTCTGCTTGTCCATGTCCGTCACATTCCACGATGATGGTGATGGTAGGGTAATTCCCTTTTCCTTTTTTTGTTTCAAGAAGACGAAAAAGTCATTAAAATACAGAGAAAGGGTTTTTTGTGTGACCACAGAAACCAACCATTGGGGGATTTATGATGTCTTAGCTTACTTAACTTATTTCATGTTTTGCCTTTTACACTCATATCCGCTTTCATATGCAGAACTAGCTGAACTGCTCACATTTTCATCGCATTTCACATGCACATAAAATTATCGAAGGATGCGAAGGGCAGAGAAAACGCAGACCACACAATTGTATATTGCATGCTATAAGTACATGTATGGTAATACAAAAGTCATCTTAAATGATCATCATCATTTTACACGCTCAATTTACTCTTTTTACCTTAAAGCTTGGCCAGGCCAAAGTCGGCAACTTTGTTGAGCAGAAGAAAGGAAAGTGAAGGTCAGGAAAAGTAATTGAGTTTTAATACCAGGGACCATACAGAAAACTCAGGAGAGTTAAAGAGGCTCGTTTTCCTCTTCTTTTTTTTGCCTTTCCGGGAAAAATAGCATGTGCTTCTCTGTTGTTTTGTTGGCAATGTTGGGAGAAAATAGATCATTAAAATATTAAAACATGTGCTTCTTGAGAGTAGATTAGGGTAAAGTGGGCTAAAATGGGGAACTGGTTAAAAATACAAGAACGAAAGAAAGAGCTAGATATTTCCGGTTGTAATATGGTAACATGCTCTCTGTTTGCTAAAGTATCATATTGTGAGAAAATCACAGAGCGTGCAAAAAATGAAGGAAAAAAGTTTTTTATTCGGGACAGCACCACCAAACGAGAAATATTATGGATAACGAGAAGGTACTCATCTGAAAAGAAAACTTTCTTAGTTTTTTAGTAGGATAGGTGAAGTGGGACTAGAGAAACATAAGTATGCAGGGGTGTCTTCATGGTAGGAAGACTGTTGTAAAATGATATTATCTTTAATGATCGGTTGTTAAGGGAATTTTCAACCATTTTACAACTTGGTTCTCATTTTGCCCCAAAAATAATTTGGAATTAAACTGGTGTTTACTTATCATCAGTACAACAAAACGGTTCTTTGCATTTCATTTAGTTTTTAGATACAAACTGAATTTCTCTTCTTGTTTGTTATACTTGGCATAAAATATCTCAAGGGAGCTGCATCCAGAGAAGAAAAAAAGAAAAGATTTTTTTGCTAAAGTTTCATCTACTTCTGTGGAGAGATATGTGAATGTATGTTAGAAGGCCACACGTTTCTACTCTGGGATGGATGCTGGGAAAACTACTCACACAAAAAAGAGATGGTCTGCAAGAAAAAGCTTAAAACAGAAGAATTATGCTAGATTCATAGAAAACTACAGGCCATTTCTGTACAAGGGATATAAAGGAGCCTTGATCAGAACCTTTTCCATTTTTTGGTGGACTCCACACCGATTTAGCCCGATGCAAACCGATAGTGCAAAATCCCGCTATATTCTGTTTTAGTATTGCTATGTTGCTGCTGCTGCTTCTGCTGGAGAAATGGCCTGGCGTTTTTGGTAATGGTGCATCTTCTATTTCTCACGCTGGCGAAAAAGCCTAAGCCTTGTATGCAAAAGGAAGATCGCAATGATGAAAATACAACAACGGTAGTAGCAGCAGCAGCATGATGGCTTGTTCCGATTTATTTCTTTGCGAAAACTAACTTTCCCCTTTTTTGCAGGTTGCCTTTCACTCGTCATACGAATCTCGGTGGGGATACACAAGACGCATCTCTCTTGTTCTTGCTTCGGGTGATGGGGTGCTCTAGTAGCTGCTGGACTGTTGTCACGGTGAAAGTTTAGCACAAGATATTACACAGTCTTCTTGTTGTGTCTGTCTATCTGTCGTGTGGCTTAATAGAGAAAATTTTGCATCAAACGCGGTTGTCTCTTGCCGTTGTTGATGTTGTTATGCCATATATTCTAACTAACTCATCTTCTTGATATAGATATTTGTGCAAAACAAAATCTTTACGCTTGCATGGCACTAGTGTGCCTGCTGGAGGCGGAGTAGCAAAGCGGAAAACGGAAGTGGGCTTCAGTGATCAGAAGCTCAGTTGCCGACAACAAGGACGAGCGAATACATTTGGCATTTAAAACTGTGAAAAGAATATGCAAACGAAAAATGTGACTGTGTAACAGAATTTCTTGGGAACAGAGTTTGTAGAGTCAACTGAGATATTATGGAAAGGGGACATTTTAGGCTGTGGGTTTTGTACGGTGCCATTATAAAGCACTGATCAGCAGGCCATTTGACATCGGCAGATAAGTCACATCGCAGCAACTAAAGTATTCAGTAGTCGATTCCAAAAGTTGGAATCCTGGAGAATTTTAGCAAGGAGCGTGTTTCCAACAACAACAGCAACACGGCCACAACAAAAACCATGTTTTTAATACAAAAGTATACGCAATACAAGGCTGCTCAGGCGGAGCAGCAAAAGCGAAAAGTGACAGAGAAGGAGTTGGCCCAATTGAATCATAAAATTGTAAGCTGAAAATCTTTTTTTAAACAATGTAGTAAATAGTCAACTTTGTTTGATTAATCATATTACTACCATATGAAAATTCAACCCATTAATTCCACCAGTTTCCATATCCCTATCTCCCCAGAACATCCATAATGCATAATATTTTGCTTTTTACCCAAGCTTTCAAATCAAATTCAATTTATTTCCCTGTTTTTTACTTCACCTACTTTCCATCGCGTTTCAAGGAACGGTTTATCATTTTCTTTAGCAAGCCATACGAGACTTTGAGTCATCCATTTCATTTCATCCTGAGCATGAGAGATGTTTTTCACCGCGATTTCTACATGGGAAAAGCACGCCATTTTTAGGCCACATGGTCATGGCATACGTGCATGTAATGCAATAACCATTACATTGCCGTTCTAGAAGCGTTTCTGCTTTACCAGAGAATCTATAGAAGGAGGAAAATCTTGGGAATAATTTATTCCGTTTTCTATCTAATCCATCTCTATACCATTTCCTTTCCGTTCATAGCATCATCCTTCAGATGCCATTTTCAGTGCTGGGTTTTCAACTAGCCATAATAAAAATGAAAACTTGCTTTGGCACACTGAATCTCACCTTGACTTTACTTCAGGAATATATCTACACCCATAGGAATTTACAGATTCTACGTACAAGTATCTTATGTATAATTTGTTGCCGTCCTGCAAAAATGAAATTTATGATGCTGTTGACATTGACCATTATTTCGAATCGAACAACAACTTAAGAAAGGGACACTACAGGACATTGTGTTCTGGAAATACATTTTTTGTAGGTTTGCTTTTGGTCAGCGGGTGGCACATAAAATATAGATGGACAATGTCCACTGCTCTGCTAAAAGTAGATGGGAATGCTTTTTTTCTTGCTTTTTGGAGGATGGCACCATTTATCATTATCAAAACTATAGCCGCCCTCTGAACTGGATAGTATGGAAATCGATATTTTTTCTATTTATCTGGCGATCATAAAAATCCAGAGGTTTTTTGTTCTGATCAGAGGCGAACAGCGAGCATACAGAAAGTATTTCAATATAAATCAAAATAATAATCGCAACCAGTAGCGATCGCACTGGATTTGGGTTATTAAATGTTTGGCCACGAACTATCTACGTTTTCATGGTCAACATTATGGAGATAAGATTTACCTGAGAAGTACTGCCCAGTGGTCATTTTCTAGCTACAGAAATTAATGCTTTTTTGCGATTTTGAATGGAAATCAGTGCAGATCGGAGCAATATGGACTGAAAGTTATGTAAAATCGATAGACTGATTTTTGTTTGTCTGTTGTGAAGTGGTTTATTTTGAGAAGAAGAAGTATAAGTTTTAGTACGCTCACGCTCACAGAAGCCTATTTATTCAGAAACATGTCGGACAATAAAAATAATTCAGTAAAATGTTCTATATGCCCATTGTATTGTAGTATATTGTTGCGCTGTAGTCATTAAATTAATACTGGAACATATACTCTGAAGAAATATGAATCATGCCTTATTTATGAGCTGAAGCGTTATTGATATAAACAAGCGTGGGAACCCGTACAAGTGGTTGTACACTTGAAGACTTTCGTCTTCTTCTTCTTCTAAAAATAGACAACTTTCATAATAGGTTTGTTGGAACTGTTGGTTGAGCTTTAATAATATTTTGGATAATATGGGGTAAAATCGAACGCATGACTGCAAATGTGAAAATTGATTTGGGTAGAAAGTTTTGCGAGTTCTTGTTTTTGGAAGAATAGGTTTGTCAGAAATGCTTACATCTTGTGGCATATTTTTTTAACTTGTGGGAATGTGAACATATTTTGATTTTTAAGAACAGCGATTTCCAGATTTTGCTCCAGAAATTTAGACAATTTCAGTACAGAACGAAGAGATATTATGGGGATAGAGAATTCATTGAAAAGCATAAAGTGAGATATAATTCCAACGTAATTGTTATAACTACAAAAATCCATAAATATTGGTTTAATTGGTAGTCTTATTTACATAGATTAATTGAATCTAAATGAATGAATACAAAACCTTGTATCTGCTTGCTTTGATTGAATTAAATTTACGCCAAGTTGCCAACATTAGGAATTTGCACTGTTACTACAATTATACTAGTGATACCAACGCTAGAGGATCTGACATGGTATTAAGCACTCTCTGGCGTATATTGCAAAAGAGCGACTTTAAAACAGCTCAAAACTTACAATTCCATTCCGGGGTGCAGTCGAGCGCTAACGTTTGACGTTATACCATAATAAGTTCAGTCCATTCATTCATGCATTCAATGCATTCATGCAAACACCTTGAATTTTAATCCACAAAGAATCCTGATTTTAAATCCGGGAGAATTGTTTATCTGATGCATGAAACCTGGTTACCTTGATGAATATCGAATATCAAACAATGGAAAACAAAAAAAATGTCTAAGTTTTTACCGATGAATCAATAAAAGTATCTAATATGGGCCTGTAAAGTGGTTTAAACAGCATCCTTTAACACCTTCGTCAATGCAGGCTTAACTCTCAACTGCGATGGTGTGGCTATAGCTGCATATATTTTGTCTCTATTCAAGACTTTTTAAATTGTACTATATCAAGATATAACTATTTATCTGAGAGACAAACTATTATATAAATATATTCTGATTCTGAAAAGTGAAAATGTTTTTTTGTTCATCATATGTTTCTATGGAACTCATCCTAAAGCAAGAACATGATCACCTTGAGGCATTGCAAAAGTTTATAATTTATCCACATATGACTGAATTACCTAGTCAGCAATATTTTTTAGAATGTATTTAGGAACAAAACATAATTTAATTAGAAAAATCCTGATAGCCAAGTTCATTTTCATTAAAGTCGAAAACAATGAAATTTCGAACTTTACAACGGGGAAATACGTCACAATGTGTTAAATCCGTTGACTCGTGAGGTAGGGATAGAACTATCAAGATATTGCATTATCCCAATGATTAGCAATCTTTGTTGAAATATCGTCCAGAAATACCTGAAATTCGAATTTTAAACGAAACGTAACCCAATTTAATGTTGCCATGACAAAACATTTTCTATTTTTCAGGACAAGTTGCTCACCAAGTTGGACGAACATGAACCTGAGCTAGCCAGCAACCAGGATGAAGAGGTAAAAGCTAAAAACATCCCCTCTCCAAAGACTATAAATAAAAACTCAAAATAGAAAATAGAAGCAACCTTTTGGCTACTTTCTTTATGCAAACTTAATTTATGCTTCCATTAAGTTATCAAGCCATACAAAGAACTTAATAAATCCACCGGAAGTCCTTTGTTGCTTTACCGCTTTCTCTACTTAAGTGCTTTTTATGCTTTTAACATGTAACTAAACGGAATACAGGCGGAAGTAAAACATTTTTCCAAAATATTTATTTTTTTCTCTAGTGTGTGGTCTGCGTGCACGCCAAAGCAACAATGCAAACATATCCCTGTGGCCACCGCGTGGTTTGTCGCAAGTGTTTTGTGAAAACCATTCAAATGGCGGTGGCCCAACGACTGTTGCCTCTCCGGTGCGTTATGTGCCGGGCCAAAATCCTCAGATTGAAGCACACCACCTCGGGTGGTGTGCACAGCTCGGCAAGCCAATACACCATTACTGGGGGTCAGTGGTACCATGTGCCCCAGAGCGCGTCCCTTTATAGCGTTACCTCAAGTACTTCAGGCGTTTCTGGTAAACCTCATGAACAAATTTATATGCCTTGCGAGCAAAAACTTGAACTGTTTCTACAAAATCTGGAAACATCTTTTTTGAACCCATTTTCAGGTGTGTCCTCAGCCAGCAGTTGTAGCTCGGCTAGCAGCTACAAAACGTGTGCTTCCAGTTTTTCCGCCACCTCGCTTAAAAGTAAACGCAGTTACAGCAGCTACAGCAAAATGGGTTATCAACCTTTGCGTACCAGTAGCCCTTCGCCAAGCCGTAGTCCCAACGCCCGTGTCGCGCCAGCCGGCATGCCTGTGGGTGCACTTATGGCAAAAAAGGACAACAAGGTTTGTCCCGTCTTGGACAGTCCCTCGGGCCAAATGGGCACTGCGCAAGGCAGTGGGCGAGAGTTGCCCAAGGGGAAGCTAACACTAATTCGGGAATTTCAACGGGAGTATCGACATGGGAAGGAGCAGTCGCTTAATGAGAGAAAGTGCGCGGCTGGTGGGAGCGTGATTGGGGGTTCTAGTTACAAGCCGGGTAGTACGAGAATCAAGTAAGTGGAAATACACGTTTTTTCCTTTCTCTTGATATTCTACTGCAGTGTAAATGTAGTGTGTGCACAGCTTGTTAAGTGAAGAACACACAGAGAGACGAGAGAAAGTCAAGTGTAATTAATAAAATTACTTGGGAGAGAGTTTTCCCTAAAAAACTGGGAAACGTTGACTAGACGAAAAAACCGAATGCATGGTAGATATGTAGAGTAGTAGAGCAAGATTAATCACCGGTTTTGCATTGAGAGCGTGGAAAATGGGAAAGGAAAAAAGCTGGTGCGGAGGAGAAAGCTACGAGGGAAATAGATAGATGCTAAAAAGTGAGCAAAATCGATGGGTACACCATGCAAGCTGCGGTGCAGATAGACTAAGAGCTGCTTGAAAAGAGCAAAGTCAAGTAGCGTGGGCTGCTACATGGGTGGTGATGGTGATGAAAAGTGAATTTGGTAGATTGGCTGCTAATAATAATGATATTACTAAAAAAGACGGCTTTTACCAAAAGGTTATTAAACGGGGAAGAGCGTGTCAGCAAAAATTGGAACTGTGTGAAAAAATCTGGGTAAAAATGAGAACTACGGTGCAACATGGATTTGCATAAAAATTGAAAGTTTCTGACGTGAATCATGCTATCTACAGCTTAGTACTTATTATCACCGTCCTCTTCACCTAAATTATCTAAGCCTTACTAAGCGTAGGCAAATGTAAAAGAAATTTTTTACGACGACTTTCTTTCAAATACTCAAAAAATTTATTTTATTTTTAATGCTTTATTGACGACTAGTTCTTCGGCAATTCGGTATTTCTAACAAAAAAGCGTAATGCTTAATCGTCTATTGCCCTTAATTTTCACATAATGCTTTTCCTGCCTCGCCCAACATTCCTCCAATCATATCAGTTGCCAAAGTGCCCATTTTCCCCGCAATAGATCTCAATCATTCCCAAAAACAGAAATAACCTTGAATGTGTTCGCTGTTGAGATAACCAGCCTAAAATGCACTTAACACCTATATAACGGATCCCAAGCTGTTTTAGGGGCCATTTAGAAAATAAAAGAGAAGCACACCTTTTCGCCCATTAAAGCTATATATATACAGCTCTATTTTGGCTCTCGTGCATTACACGCGTTTAGATTTTTAGCTCACCAGGTGAAATAACAAAAAACGAAATATATAGCAGCGCAGGCCATAAAACACCTTTTGTGATGCTCTGCTACTGTTGTTTTTCTGTTGAAAGAAACATTAGAGATAATCTGGTAAAGAGCACAGAGAAGTCTACATTCTAGTACATACTTGAAATAGCATCAAAACAAACTGACCATTTTCAAGTGCTTTAGCAGCCCATTATTCTGTCCAGAACACAAAACAGCCATCATTTTGCTGGAAGCAGTAAAATATTTACGGATTAATTCGCACTTTTGGGCGAAAATAAAAAAACAGGGAAAGTAGTTTAGTAGCAAAAGTCGGCATTCAAAATTTTAGATTCCATCTTCTATCCCAAAATTTCTCTACCTTTTACCATAATAATTTCCCTGTAAAGTCTATAGTCTATACACACCTCTCTTTGTGTTTTGCTTTATTATGCCACATCTTCCCGAGAAAACGGCCGTGACTTAATTTTCTCACTTGGTGCGAAATGGTAGTAATCTGTTTACCGCTCTAATTATTTCATGAACCAGCACAAAACAACAGCCTTTTTACTTTCTATACACACCTTGTACACAATGGAATTTTGCTGTACATCTTTCTACTCCGTGTAAAAGGGTACTTATGAGCTATCAAGAAGTTATCATGTTCTTCCACTACAACCTCCTTGTTGTAGCTCCCCAGAGTACACTTCTACGGCTATTTTCCAACAAGCTCTGTGCAAAGAAGCCTTTACACTCATTGGATTTCTTGAATCAAGCACAGAAGCCATTCCTTAGATATCTTTTTCGCTTGAAAGCTAAAACAACAAAATAATCAGCCAAGTAAATTTTACAAAATATTTTCGGATCTATAAAAGGCCCATATTACTCCCTGTCATTTCCAACTCCACTTTTGTTTGTCGGTCTCTTCCCCGAAATCTTGTCACGCCAAAAAGAAACAAGCTCTCCTTCTTGAAGAAAAATTATTATTGCGTAGTAATAAAGGACAGATGCTAACATATTGCTTACAAAACGTATATTATAGATATTTTTATTACCCCTTGTGATTCTCCCTTTGCTAGACTAACATTATTGTTTTGCTCTAGACTAGTAGAGAATGTATACACGTTATCATCAGACACGTTGTCTATTTATTATTATTACACAGGACTGCGTTCCCCTGATATAGAAATATGTGCATATGGAGAGGGAAACCTATAAAACGTTTTTGTTTGTCTGGTCGTCGTTCTTCTGAGCTTTTTTTATTATTGGGACACACCAAAAGAGAATTGCTGCTACTTGACTCTTTCACTTTCACCGGGAGACTCTCTTTCACATCATCATCATCAGATAGAGCAGCCTTTTGGCTTGTAGAAAAGCAGAAGTGTAGAAACAACAAAAGAAAGTATTTTATTGGCTTTTTCTTACAACTCCCGACTCTCCATTATTATATGCTGCTGCTTGTGATGTAGAAGAGGAAGCATAGCACAAGCATTTCTGTTTAATGAAAAACGTCAGATAAGATATGAAATGCCATTAATTTAGACTCAGTCTGTGTTGTTTTCTCTCCGGCTGTTGTCCTGTTACAAATATTATATCGTTTTCTGACTGGGGTTGTTCAGTGCTCAAGTTGTAATAAAGGCTCCGTTTCTTGGAGAGTTGGCAAAAGACAGAAAGAATTGAGAGTTCTGAGTGTACCGGGCGATCCCTTAATAAAAAATTGTTTCGTATTCAAAATATGCTTTCCCTGCTTTCACTTTTTTCTCTTGAGCCTTGCAGTAATTTCTCCTGTAGCTACGGAGTCTACAAGGAAGGAAGAAAGGTGACAGGGTAGCAAAATAGATTGGGCCTGAGAGTCCTACTGCTGCGTTGCTGCTACTATACCGGAAAAAATTTTGCACAATGCAAAAAGCTGTTTCCATATGAATGGAAGGAGACAATCGGGTTTCTAGTTTTTGGGGGCTGTGGGACTTGGTAGAAGCACTACTTTATATTACTTGTATGCTTCTGATGCACAAAGTGACGAATGACAAGAGAAATAATGCGACTTTAGAAAAGCTATGCTTTTTCAGATATTGCTTTTCAATGTAGTACTCTACATATAAAACATTGTCTGAGGGGAAGGTGAAACGGGAGACAAGTGAAAAAAGAGATGGAGAAAGAAAGGTGACTGGTATGGTGTGGGCTTGCGGCGTGTCCTGCCGAGAGAAAAGTCGTGTGTCTGGATGAATGCCTACTTGTGACATTATTATTGTGACAAGATGCCACCTGGGACAGATAGAGTATAAAGATATAGAAACAGAAACTTTACACTGAAAGAAAAAAAGAGTTCTAGTCAATAATGATGTGATTGGGTAGCATAAATGACAAAGACATAAAATGAAAGTGACATAAGGCGACAGCTAGGTATAATTTGTAAAAAGCTTTGAAACTTTTTGAGAAATTAAGGTTTGTGTTGAGTTTGTTCTTTTTTAAACTTTAACGCCCTCACATTTAAAACTGTACATGGGTGGCATTCGTGTATGGAAGATTTAAAGCAAGTTCCAGTAAGTAATGTAAAGTTCACGAATAAATTACTACTATAAATTTTTTCGCATTTCGTACTGCTTCAGTTGCAGTTCTTTAGCTTCATCAATTCGTTTTTAGCTGACATAATATGTTCCTTGTTATCATATGAAAATGAAAGATAAACAGTATGAAAGCTGTTCCACCGTAAAAAATCAAAATACCAAAGAAACACACACCAACGCAAGATAATTCTAAAGAGCAAGCAAAATGGATGAAAAAGTTGGATGAAAAAGGCAGTGCGAAAAAAATCCCTATTTTGTTATTCCTCTTTCTTTTGCCATTCTGCTGTGTATAGCTGCAAGCACTTTTCTGCTTAAGCTAAGCTACTACGCGTACGTTGTCCACAGAGCAAAATCCAGGCTGGAAGAGAGAAAGTTTGTGCGGAGGATGAACAAAAGGAACACAAAAAACACAACCATATCATACATATATATTTCAGAATCCATGTTTTCTTTAGTCAACCACTTACTACACAAACTATAAACTTACTAACATGGATACAAACACATTTCTGAGCTAAAATTGATTTTTTTTCTTTTGAAGGCTGCTGAGGCTCAGCCCAGCGTTTCAAGTCTCTGGCTTAGATAGAGTGGTCCCTTTATTTTGTTCAGCCATGATACTAAAACGAGATATTGATGTAGTCTTTTAGCCTAGCAACATTGAATGCACACAGGGTTTTTGGACAAAAGCCTCGTTTTTACATAAAATGCCACTATCTCTGTTTGGGAATATATGGGCCATGCAGATTTTTGCAGGGAATGATGAAGTGTGTGAACGTTAACTTGTTTGCAGTAGATGTTTTATAAAAATATAGGAAAACAGCATTGATTGCATATTGCATTAAATATGAAAACAGAAAACCACATACTTTGTAAAGCTGCACTATCAATTTTTATAAAATTTATCTGAAACGCAATTTCAAATTCACCGTAGGTGGAGAGCGCACTTTTGTAACCTAAAGTTTAGATGTGGAATGTTGAGACTTGCTAAAGTTGTGTTTTAAAGACGCAGAATTCCGTTAAACATTCTTTAACACTTGTATAGTTTCAAACAAATGCCGGATTAGCACTTGCATATTCTATTCCATTCCAAGTTGAAACAATTTCCCGACTTGATTGTTGTATAGTTGCTTTCAATATTATTCATGCTTCACTAGCAAAAACCCCAAGTTTTCACACCCAGGCAACTTTTCTCCTCCATTTTCATCTCTGCCAGGCTATCCCGTCAAAACAGGGCCATAAAAACCTCACTTTACTACTTATCCTTTCTGCTGCCACTGGCGCACATGTCAGCGGCAGCATCACACACAGCATCCCGATTCCCCACACATGATTATTATGCACACGAGAAAGTACTTTCTCTTTAAATACTTTCACCACCAGACTAAAGCTACACCGCTGCTGCTACTGCAGCTGCAAATAACTATATAAAGTCTATAAAGTGGGTCTGGTCTTTTACTATAAAAAAGTTTCTACCACTAAAGTTTTTTATACATTTCCGTTAGAAAAACGTTTATGAATTGCCGAAAAAGGAACTGCACGTGATGAAAAACATGTATATTCTGCAAACACGTCAGCTACAGAGAAAACATTATTACTAAAAATGAACTCCCTACTTTCAAGTCCTAGAACAACATTTTGCAGTGCACATGTTTCTCTTTTTTTCTTCATGTAGCCTCCAGGTTACATAATCGTTAAGAAAATGGTTCTATTTTTAGAAAGAGAGGAAACCACAAAAAAAATAGAAACGCACACACCGGTCCGCTCACATCACACCTGCCGTTTATCTTCCCTTTAAATAGTTTCTTCCGTTTTACTGACAAGCTATGGGTTGTGCTTGGGCAAAAATGTTCTATTTATAAAACTGGTTATTACAGGAAAGATTTGTCTTGGTTAAGATTCTCTATGAAATTGCAAGGTTTCCTTTTTCCTTTTTTCCGTTTAAAAGGAAAGCACATATATTAGCTGACGCATCAATATTTAAATCTGTACATTATTGAAAACCCTTTGAAACTGGAGATTCTCAAACTGACTCAAAATGCTCAAAGAGAAACCTTTTTAAGGCTTTACATAAAACGAAAGTAAATTTTTTTTGTTTGTGGGCTCCATTCTCTCTTCCCTTTGTCATCTTAGGAACTGGGTTGCTTTTATAGATTATAAAGTCAATACATGAAACTTTCCATTAACAAAATTCAGACACACGTTTACCAAGGAAGTGTATGGATTCTTGAGAGACGAGAAGGGTTTCCTTGGCAGATGGGAACAAGTTGTTTGAATACTAATCAACACGATACATTTCGTTAATCCATTTTCCCCACCCTTAAGCAAAAAGCTATTCCCTTTTTATACGGATGGCACTACAAAGAAAGGAGTCGTTAACCCAAAAAACTGGCAAAAACACATCAGAATAGATACCAATACTTCAAGTAGCAAAGCACCACTTTTTTCTGAAAAAAAGCAGCCTGTCCAAAAAAGTTTGATACAGAGACACATTATGCAAAATGCTTTGAAAAGAGCATGATGATTGCTGCAACGGACTGCATAAAAAGCAGTATTGAGGAAAAGTTACATGGTAAAAGTGAGATATTATTATTCTGCAGAAAAAAAGTTGACTTGCAAATAGAACGCGACGGAGCACTCGTGCTAGTATAATGGCGTGGTCTTTAAAGTGCGGAAAAAGTGCCTGCGGCTGCCAATTCCATTCCACAAGAAATTGGTACAGATAAAAATTGGTACATTTTCTGGTGCAGTTTTCTGCGACTCATTTTTCTTGCTAGGATTAAAACTGTCGTCTATTGCGACATATACAAATACGACCATAAAATGTGGTCCGATATTCTTCTGCGTCTACAATGTGGACTCCACACAGCCATCAAAAGTAGTCCATTAATATTTATGTACACCTTTCAGTTTTTTCATCCAGTTAAGCACGAGCATTAGTTTAATCATATATGGAACATGAGAAAATATTGAAAGGTAAATGGAGTAGAAAAGCTTAGATAAAATTGTAAAAATGTTCCTAAGAAAGAACGCGTCATACAAGAAAACTAGTACATAGTATGTTTCTGTAGATAAGCCCATTTTCCCCATAGAACATTTGTAGCCATGACAAATACACACATTTTTTTCTAAAAAGGAAACCAAATGAAAACCGTCTCTTTTTTGGAGCGATGGAAACTAGAGCTAAAAATGTTTTCTGTCAAGTCATATCACATCATCCCAATAATCCAATCAAAACCAGGCAAACCCACACACAAATACAGACAGACGACAAAAAAATAAGCAAAAGAAACAGAAGTTATCACAGCTCAGTTCCAATTTGCTGGTTGGCTCATTTTGTCTGTCTGTCGTGCCAAAAATAGAACTAAAAACGAAGAAAAAATCAGTGTGTGTTGTTGATTGAAAGCGGGGACAAAAGACACAATATATTATAAGGACCAGAGAGAGAGAAAAAGATGATTAGAAGTTTTGTCTCCCATTGCCCGTTACTACCATTAAATCTGGCTATTATATTAATGAATACAAAGCTATAAATTTTTTGTTCGCAGAAACTCCTTTTCAACTACTACTTTTACTTTACTACAGTGTTTGCGGAGCTATTCATTAGTGAAATATCTACTTGTGTGCTAATGGCTCTCAATAGAACATTGTCGGTAACGAGAACATACTGTGAAGAAGGCGATGGTGATGATGACGATGAAAGCCAAATATAAAAAAGAGGGTGAAAGTCAATAATGAGTGGAGTTGTAAGACTGATAAAAGGAGAGAGAAAAGGGAAAATCAATCCGTGCAATAATAATGATAGAAAAAAAGTAGTTGGTTATGGCAGTAGTGTGTGTGTTTAGTTTGCTGATATGTAGTTGAAAGGTTTCTTTGGACGAGAAAATGATGATATGGCTACCGCGCAGTAGACTTTGCCGTTATTTTAATGGGTATGGGTATCATGATCGGGGTTTCTTACTACTGGTTAGTTTTTTACAGATTTTCTTTTCTGTACTCTCTGGAGAGGCTCAAGTGTGCAAAATAATACGACGTACTTTTTGAGGGTATTAAATCTTATCGATAGGCTATTGGTATATGAAGGGGTATTATTTTGCTGAGCTTGTACGAAAAATTCGATATGCTGGTTGTTGCCAAAGTCCGCTGACTAGCTTATGAAGTGGTGGTAAGCTTTTTTACCAATTTTTTCCATGCTGGATGAATTGAAGAGTTGATACACAGGTGGAAGTTGTAACTGGTTGGCATGGTATAGCCATTTAAGGGATTTCATTCCATTACTCTGACTAGCTTTTGTACATACATATTATATGTCATTGGCCACTTTGCTCTTTTATCCTATAATATTCCATTAGCAAGTATTATACTGACCATCAAGCTTTGGAGGACTTGAGGTTTAAGTGCTACGCTTGCTGTTTTTGTCTGGTCCGACGTTTTCTTCTGATGATAATCCTGATAAAGTTGTTGGTTGTTTGTTTGGCGAACTTGAAGAATCTTATATTAAGATAGCTGGTAGTATTTGTCCTGAACATGAAATAGATTTTGAACGTTTTGCCCTTATTCATTTTCTGGTGAAGGATAAATTTCTTATTTGGAAAGCATCTCTCCTCTTCGTTCCTAGTCCAGCTAAAAACCTATAATCGTGTAACGGAACAATAGAAAAACTGTAAAAATTCAGCGCACGAACACCCAGAGACATCCAAGTCACAAGGAATAGAAGATGGTAAGCCTTGAGATGAGTTTGGCGTTTGCCAAAGACAGTTTCATGGCCTTTCTTGCAAAATTTGTGAAGAGAAAGTGGAAAAGGCAAGGCCATAAGCACTACAGCACATATACACAAAAAGAGAATCGGGAAAAAAAGTCAGGTAAATAGTTGGCGGGTTAGCAGTAGCAAAAATTTAAGTTTTTCGCCAAGGGAATATAAATCAACGAAAGTGGCTGCTTAAGCGTCTGAATGGATTCGGCTGTGATCCGACCCATACAACACCCCCTGAAAATGGGCTAAACTTCCGTTTTCATTTCCATTATTTTTGGGAAAATGCTAAGAAGAGCAAAGTATAGATTTATCTCTTTATAAAATATCCCATTCCAAAGTCTGTAATACTCCACCAGTTTTTCCATTTAAAACAGGGAAAATCATATAAAAGTCTTGTGCAAGCTTCAATAACGGTTACGCTTCACCTGAGTGAACTTTAACCTTTTTCCTGGAGAAAATCGGTGCAGATAAGACATAATGCGTTTCCATCTTGCTACTTTCACTAAATTTGTTTTCTCGTTTGCTAGATTTGTAAACATTTGCATGCAGAGTAGATATTACGTGTGTAGCAGAGAAACGGAAGGCGCGTACATGTTTAGAAGAGAGATACACGCTTCCTGTCAGACCATTTTTGCGCGTTCTAGCTTTTCTCTCCCGGCTTGCATCCATTTTCTTTTTTATGCTTATTGCAATATTAGAGAAAAAAATCCATTTAAAGGCGCATCATTCTTGACGCTTGGCTGAGTTCAGCAGAAATGCAGGAAATTTATGGGAGCATAAAAGCGATCTAGCGATATAGAGAAGACCGTATTGACAATGCGTGTAATAACAATAATACTCAAACCCATTATTTACTAGTGCAGAGAGTGATACGGGGACGGTGTGATGATAATAATAATAATAATAATTTATTGTCAATTAGATTCCTTATACAATAAAGGTAGTTACTCCAATGACATACATGTGTCGCATTTACATTGTTTACTTAAGTTTTACATGTGCGAAAACAAACGGTTATGACATACAGTTTTTTTTTTAAATCTTAATTTCAGTTAGTTATAAACAATAATTCAAGGTCAAAGTTTTCATCGTCTAATACATTATCATTTTCAATTTTTTGTAATTCCAGTACATAATTGTGTATAGCTTTCTTAAAACATTTTAAATTAATCACCATATTTCTAACAGAGTTAGGCAACTCAAGCCATTTCTTGACGGCAACATATTTTATACAGTTTCTTCCCCATTTGGAATTTACATTAAAAGCAGGCTTAAAAAAGGTTTTATTTCTAGTGGTTTTAATTGGGATGTAAGAAAAATCGATGAAATTATTAAAATATCCGGACTGAGTTTGGAATGCACATTTATAAGCAAAGAGAAGTACTTCATAAGAGTATCTAGAATCAGCAAAATAAAAACCCAAATCATTACAGATTTCATTCGATACAGAGTCAAATTTTCGTTTACCAAGTATGTATCTGGCACAACTTCTAACTATTTTATTATATTTGTTTTCTATAATATTATTCATGTTACTAAGCCAAACGATCGATCCGTAATTTAAAATGGAGAATATCAGAGACTTTACAAGTGTAATTTTGTTTTTACGAGAAATAACGCTTCTAAAAGAACGTAACATTCCCAAAATACCAAAACATTTTTGAGTGACATTATTCATATGGTTGTTAAAAGTTAGAGATTCGTCAAAAGTTATTCCCAGTATTTTAAGTGTATTAACACGTTGTATTGCATGTGATTCAATTTTTATGTTAATAGGAGGCAGCGACTGGAGTGTTTTAGGTCTACCAAATACAATGAATTTGGTCTTATTAATGTTCAAACTAATCTTATTTTGCTTAAGCCAGGTATTTACTCTACACAAATCAGATTCAACCTTTTTTACTAATTCATTTCAATATGAAGTAGATAATAAGTATCGAGTATAATTTATAATGTATAATTTTCGAGTTAAAAATTAGTCACTTTTAAATTTAAATTGAAAAATAAGATTACAACAAATAAGCATTTTCAAGAACCTTAAAGTTAGTTAGTTAGTTCAGGATCATTACGCTACATTGCATTAATTAATGTCAAGATGCAGAAGTTAGCTAGTATAAATTTAGTTTGAGAAAAGTGCCGTTGTATATGTAACTTGTGCCTGAAGGAATTCCATGATCTGCAGATCATCCAACTGCAATTGTTCGATTCGTTAAGCCCTTCAGGAGTAATATGGAATAAATTCCCTTCCTCGTAAACGATGAGAGATAATTCACTTTATTTACGGCTTCCTTTTACACTTTGAAATAAAATGCAGAGCGAATAAAAGGTGGTAACACAAGAAGTATTAAAATGCTAATTTTTCCACCCAGAGTGGTATGTGATCATCATCCCCGACTAAAGTCATACAGGATTAAATTCTCTAACTATAACTATTCATTTCAACATATCAACAATGCGTATAATATAGCAATAATATCCAATCCAATATTTATTACTGCGGGAAATAATACGAGAATGAGATAATACAATATGAAGTAAACTAGTGTCTAGTTTCCAGTATAAAGTTAATCAGTTTTAATTTGAAATGATTTTTTGAAATGAAATATACGAAAAACATTTTAAAGAAAATGGGAGCGCTTAACTGCCAATATTGAATACTAATATAGAAACTATAAGGAATAGCGAAGTAGATAGGTATGCTTCCAGCTAAGCAATTTATGTAATACTTATTAATGACAAGATATTACTTATTTGAATTTTGCTTGAAAAAAGAGACGTTATTTATATTACTTTCATTTGGTGGGTATTTGTTAATAGAAGATTACGTTCCGTCCAGGATTAGTGGATAATTTTACATTGCGCATTTGAATGGACTATGTCAATGTCCAATCTCTTTCTATTACCACTACGCTAAGAATAATTTACTGTATTTACGGCTCCCTTTCTCCTTTTGAAATAAAAAGCAATGCGAATATGAGGTGTTGGTAACACGAGAAATATTAAAATCCTAATTTTTCATGACATTTCCACCCCGAGTGTCATCATGTTGCCGTGTGTGATCATCACACGCGGCGAAGATCATACAGCATGACATTCCGTAACTATAACTCTATTCATTTCAACTCTAACATCATCAGCAAGCGGCAGCAAAAGAAACTTTTTTATTGCGCACATCCTCTCGCTTCTCAAAACAGTATGGCTTGTAATAAGCGACAGATTCTTTGTACGGCTTCTTTATAGCTTTTTCCGAGAAAATTTTCCAACTACCTAGTAAAAAAAAGCCTGTACTTGTGCTGCTGAATAGTTGAATCACAAAAATCAGAAAATATATCTGTGTGGGCACAGGAAAGTGTAATGAAATTCTTTTCTCTCTGGAAAACTGAGGAAAGCACGCGATTTGACAAAGTGGCTCCTTGAAAAAGGAAACTTACGTATTATCTTCTGGATTTTTTATATTCTTGGGTTTATAGGGTTAACATGGTACTGGGAACGTTTGACAAAAGAATAACACAGTTTTCTCAGAAAATGCTAAATATTAAGAAAGTATCTCATGACAAACTTTGTAGATAAATAAATCAAATTGTTATTCGGCGGACTTTGGCTTTTCTTCCTTTTGAAATACCCGTCATTTGTCCAACTTTCCTTTTACCAGCTTTTCTTGGGACAATAGTACTTGAACAGGTATAAAATTTATTCCCTTTTATTTTCATCCTCTTCTTCTTATCCGCCTTACATCCTCGTTTTCTCCAAACTCTCAACTTTTTCTTGCTTTCTCTCTGCTGCTCCTCTGCCACTTGACTTTTTCAACTAAAATGTCACCATGAATTGCCCAATGGAAAGTGGAAAAGAGCACGAGAGATACAGCCTTTTCAGCTGAAGACGAATAAAAAGGGCATTGCATTACATTTATAAAAAGCCGACCACCACACCATCAGCAGCAGCAGTGTTCTGATGACAGGTGACACATTACTTGGTTTACCTTTTCTTTGTCAACCAGAAAAGCAGTCTGCTGTTTTTATGAGTGTGTGTGGACACCGGAGATAAGTTTGCTGGAAAAACTTTTGTCATTCGTTCAACTTGTTTTTTTCCTCTTATCACGACATTATACTCATATACCTATGCTCACTTGTCTTCCGGAAATATGTGTTGGGTGGGGAAAGGTGAGCTTGACCATAATATTATTACTCTGATAGCAGCAAATATAAACTATGATAATACGGGGTAAATGGCCATGGCATTTTAGGCTATTTATTATGACTCAAGCTAAAAAGGCAATGAAAAGGACACAAAATTAAATCTCAGCACACTCTTAATAATAGCTTGGCTAATTTGAGAGCATTGTGCGGAAACGGAGGAAAGCAATAAAGAACTATTTTCCAAAGTTGACACTTCCCGCAGGAAATGGTTAAAATATTAGTGCCAAAATGTGCGTGTAAAAAGTATATGGCTATGGGACATGAAGAAATATTATTGCAAATCCAACTATTTTGATTATTTTCCAGGATTTTGCTATGCATTTATTAGTACGTTCCTGGATTTCGGAATATTCTCCATACTATTATCTGTTTGCTTGTAGCAATCTTATTATTATAAGTACTAATGGCCTTGTTCAAAGATATAAGCGTATCCTTATTGACGCTTGACGTGTGCTACCGATTTTTGTCCTTGCCGATGCCGTATGCGCTTGCAGTAATAATACCATGTTCACGTTTTTAATAATCTCGTTACCCAATCTGTTATTTCGCCTTTGCATGACAAGCTATTATGATGGCGTAATACCAGCAATTTTCTCTCTCCGTGTAATCATCATGGCACTTACTTTTATCGCCGTTACATCCGGCGTCTCTCATGTTTTCCCTGGTTGTTTGTTGCTTCAGTCGTTGTATGTGGCAGTATGCACCACAAAACACGAGAGCAAAATCTCAATCATGTTGATTAACAGGCTGTTATTGTTTTCCCTTTTTTGTGAACATGCACACAGTATACTAAACTGTTGTTTAGTTAGAAGCTTTCATACGTGACCATGTCTTGTGTGTGATTCTATGGATTAGGTCTAGTTGTTAGAGCAACGCAAAAAGGAAAAAAAATGTTTTTGCATGCACATTTGCCTTCGTCCTTTTGTAAGCTAATAAAATTGACAAAGTGTTTCATCATCAGAGTATTATTGTGCTGTCATAATTACGGGTTGTAGAATAACAACCAGAGAAAGAGAAGGAGGCAGGATACAGGAAGGCCATCCATTACACTTGGCTTGGTGGGATGACAGCGGATGTAGTTGGACGAGTAGACAAAAGATAATCCAATTATGCTTATCAAACTATGCCTTGTTGACTGAGTTATTCGGATAGCACTAAGAATTGAGGGCACACGAATCTACTACCCTCTACGCGCACTATAATGAAAACTTAGAAACTTATGACGTCCAAATTGCCAAAAACTGTGATTTCCCATCTTACAAAACTACATCAAATATTCATAAAAAATTTCCTATTCCTGTTTTCCAACCTACCATATTACCAACCTTGTTATTCAAATTTCCTTGATTATTTCCCCGAAAATTTCTACCTTCAATTCTACCATCGAACATTCCACTAGTTAGATTCCATTAATAAAGCAATTTGTACCCAAATCTTGTGCTCTGAAAATGCTCTACTAGTTACACTGTACAATCTGAACTCTACAGGAAGTAAGAAATGGCAACATTTTTTAACTTTGGCGTACACACTCAGAATACCAAATATGTCCCCAAAAAGAATTCACTTTCTTCCTATTACCACCATCCCACCGACACAGCAACCTTGACAACATCCGGAGGAATGGCAAAATTGTAGAAAAAAAGTATAACAGAAATAAAAGAAATCTAATAACAGCACACATTATTATGAATAACACAATCGTGAACAAAACATCAAACAGCAAAACAATTTTTGTATATTGCGTACTACATACCTTGCTTATTGTTATTGTTGTTACGTATTATACTATAGAGTACCTACTTGTTTCTGAAAATTCTAAAAATATAACGGAAAAACAGTCTAGCTTCAGAAGACAGAAATATCTTTTTCTAGGAAACCTACCCTTTTGGGTTTGAAAACAGCGGTGTATTCAATATTAAAATTAGAAGCAAGATCATTCTTGGTAGGTCTAGTCACTCATGCAGCAAACCATTTATACTTTCTTTGCCAATTTGTATTCCGCAATTCAACGCTCTACATATTCTGGCCATTCTCTGTTCCAACTCTTGAGTCGAGTCCCACACACAATACAATTTTTTTTATTCCCTGCTTCTCTATTCAAGCTATTCCCCGAAAAATGTGTACCTTTCATTTTCTATTCTTGCTTTTCCTTCAAGCATATAAAATTTATCCACATTTCTCCAGCAGAAGCATGGCAGCATCCAAAACAGCCAGTCTATAATTTCATCTTGTTTTTACATCCGGGCTTCTTTTATATTCCAATTTTCCCTTATGCTCAACCATGCCTCCTTCTCGTCTGTTTTTATTATTCCCATTGTCATTTCCATCATTTCTCAGTACTGTGAGACTACAAGAGTATATAGTACTTGTATTTATTTGCCATTCTCTAGTGCCCTCTCATGTCATAATAGTTAATATAATATGTGTAAGTAATATTATGCACACCGCATTAATTTATTCGTCTCGCTTTTGCTCCTCCACCATTTTGCACCGCCAGTTTTACAATCTAACGTTCCGTTTTTTCATGGAGAAAGACGTACAAAAATATGTATAAAAAAGTAACCCATGCTGCTGTTCACAGTTTGGAACAATGGGAAAAGGGATCTAAAATTGTGCTCAAGTATGCCACTTTATCAAGTTGGAATACTACCTTAAAAATAGAAGTAGGGGTGAAAAAATGTACGACACTGCAGAACAATAAAATATACAGGTACTTTTGGCTGGAACATAATTTCGTTTTGGAATAAAATACATAATATGAAGTAGCGCAAAACGGTTTGCGGTTCTAGGAGTAAAATCTGAAACACTGAAACAAGAGGTTTTTGTAGTTTCGTACTAATAAAATCGGTCGTAATGAATGACTTTATGAAATGTAGTATGATCTGATTCTGAATAAGTCGTCTATTATCACATCAGATATATTACTTTGGACGGATCTACCGAGTCATATATCGCCACAATTAGTCTAAAAGTTTTGGTGGACGTCAAAAATTCCTTAACCCCCAACTGTAACAAAACCCCTTGAAGCTTTCATCTAAACTTTTGTTCCTGTTATTGTCACTTTGTCCAATTTTCCCAGAACCCGTTCTTCAACCCCCTTGAAAATATATTTAGTTCCCTGCTCTTTCCTAAAAGTGTCGCCATTTCTCTATCCCGCTGCTTCTAATAATATCTGAAAACTGGCGATAATAATGTATAGTGTCATATTCCACTCTCTTCGGGTTTCCTATGAAACGCGAGATTCCTATGTTCCCCCATTTCCAAAACAAAATATTCCGTTTCGGGTGCTCAGCTTTCACTCACAACTTTCTCTTTTGCTCTCTCTCCTTCTCTTCCACTTTCTACTAGTGTAGGTATAATATTAGCGTGCCTCGTCTCTCTTGTATTTCTCTCTGCTCTTTTGCCTCTGTTCAACTGCTAATAGAACAAAAGAACAAACAAAAGCCATCATAAACAGGAATATACACACACACTCTTCTGCCATTTTCAGAGAGGTCTCTTGTGACACACAAGACAAGCTTAAAACATTGTAGCAACTTCTCTCTCTGTGAAATAATGTACTCCTCTCTCGCGTTTTAAATTACTGCCTTTTGAAAAAGAGAGAAAAAGAAGAGGACAGAGAGCTACTCAAAAAGTAGTGGTGAATATACATTTTAACTCAGTCAAGCATACTCTAATTTTTCGGGTTTTTGTCTTTTCTGTTCCCCTATATTTTCCGCAGATGTGCCCGTCACCTGGTAAGTCAAGCGCAGAGTTCCTGTGCCGACATTCCCACACCAACGGGAAATGCTCCGTCGTCCGGAATAATGGGCAGACAAGCCACCACACCAACATCCTCTGGAGGAACAATGATGCGAAAGAGCGAGTCGTTAAGCGGGCCATCATCATCGTCGTCATCATCCAAAACTGGTGCGACAGGTATCAGTCGAAGTAGTAGCATGGCAGCAGGGAAAAAGACTGGAATTTCATCACAAACTCAGCAAAGGGCTACCACTCCAACAACGCCCACGGGCGCATGCAACCAACCACCCAGCTCTCAAAGTTGTCCCAGTTTACGGCTGTCAAGGAGAGACTCGTCAAATGTGAATGCCAATGCCTCAGTAGCCTCAACATCATCCACCTCATCATCATCGACGGTAACATCGGCAGGAGAAAATGCGCAAAAAAGGGTTGCTCCTTCGGGACAGAGTCAAGGTAGCAGGGAGATCTTGTCCGCCAGTGGGCTTACCGTTAGGTTTGGAGGGGGTAGCCCTGGAATCTTTCCAGCGGCCAAGTCGAGAACGCCACAGGGTGCAAGTGGAGGTGTGGCTAGCATTCCATTATTAGGCAAGTAAATCAAAAATGTTTTAAGAAAGAAACGGGCAAAAAAATATATATTTCGTGCTAAAAACTTTCCAAAGCAACTTTTTTGACTTTATCTAACCATTTTTTTCATTTTACAAGAATTTCTGGGTTAAAAATAGTTTATTTAACAAGGAAAGGAATTAGATTACCGGATTGAGTTACCCTTTTGCGTCAACAAAATCAACAAAGTATATTTAGTAGCAGTGGTAATAGGATATGCATATTATTTTTAATGCCATTATAATCCTTTTAATGGAAATTGTAGATTGGGCATGAAATTCTTCGTAGTAATAATGCTAATTATGTACGTGAAAGAGTAGAAGCTAAAATAGTTCATACGTCAGATAATATACCTAGTCGTATAGGGGAAACTTGAGTTACATGATTTATATGGGATTAATAAGGTTATTATAATGGGCTTTTTCATAGCTAAAGGGTTTATACTACTGAAACCTGAGTAAGGAACGAATGGTAGACCACGTGAGTGAATACAGGCCAACTTGTGTCTAAATTTAAGATAGCACGTAATTTTAAAAATATCTTGATTAGTTAGAATTCACGGGTAGAATCTATTGTGTATTGAGTGTGGATGTGATCAAATGCCGGAAATAATTTGTTTTGACACAGCGTAGGGTTAGAGTATGGTAGGTTCGAAATTCCGCTAATGTAAAATTATATATAGATTTTGTCAAATTGCAACTATTAAAGTTACAATTAATGGATGAATGACGGGCAATGTTCCTAATCAGTACTTCGTAGTTGGTTACTTAACCAATAACAATAATTTTCAATCACTTCATATTCAAAAGGAATCAATCCCCTATCCCCTTTCATTAGTTCTCCAGCTAATAACTTCCCCTTGTAGTTTGTTAGCTAGTCCAAAAGTCAAAATTGAAAAGTATCAGAAACTTGAATCAAGGATAAGTTATAACTCTTGTTACTATTACACAGCCCACGTAATATATGATTTTGTGCAAAAATCGCGACTAAAAAGTCAATGAGAAAGGGAAAACTTCCTGCATTAAATTTATGTTCAATGTTATAATTATTTATTATGCTTTAATGTTATGTGCTGTAATCGTACCTACGAAGCTTGCCAAAGTAGCTTTTATGAACTTTGCTAATAGCTTTCCTGTGTGAAATTAAGCAAATGAGCTGTGAGACTCGGTAACCAGACTCTCTGGGATTGGGATAAAGTTTCCCAAAATATATTGCTTTTTACGTTTTACATAACAGTCAGATATTTTCCATGAATCATTACGCTATTTTGAATTCCAAATTAACTTCCGGGAGGAAACTTTCCAATGATTTTGATGTTTAGATTACCTAACGCTAATTTATAACGTAACAATGTATGAAGTAGTCGTGTTTATAATCATCTTTAAAATGGATGTAAATTAACGAGGCAAACTTTTTGTTGAATTTCCCGAATTAAAACACCATCTCTGTCGTTTCCTGTTTTATAGCTAAATCTCTTAAATATAATGCTTGTGTGTAGAGTATAATTACAAACTAGACTCAAGATTTTATGTTCCTTTTCCAGAAAATATTTTTCCAACCATTGTCAACATTTCCAGGTAAAGATTACCAAAACCAAGCCAGCATTATGCTGTGACACAAAATCCGGTTTTCTTCGTAAACATCATTTTCTCTCTAGACTTTATAATATGTAATCGTGTGTGTGTTTTCAGTTCCAAATTTTCTCTTTCCGTTGGATTACCAACTCAGCAGGGTAACCCAGCACGGTTTATTAGCTTTTACCACCCTGCGAGTGAAATTGAGAGTTGGTTTTTTGTTGAGTTGTTGGTTGTCTGCCTGTGTGTTTTGGGTTTCATGTTTTCAGCACAACAGCCTTCTTCTTTCTACTTGATAAACTTTCGTTTCATCTTTTTCCACTTTATTTGCATCTCTCTCTCTAAAACTTTCTCTGCTTTTACTTTCTACGCTGCTTCAAGTAGTATTGCTTTACCCTATGAACCTAAGGAGACAGGGAGCACGAGAAAGTTTTCTATTCTTGATGTTTGCAAATGTACAACTACAGCATATGTTACAGAGAGCTTCATCCGCTACTAAATGAGTTTGTCCGAAAATCACAGAAAATGAGGACAAATCTGTGAGGAAATAAGAGATGAAAATGAAGAAAACCTTAAGAAAAAAGTTTCTAGGTGAATACAGACCACTGCCACATTTTTTTGTACTAATTTCGGTACAAACCTCCATAAAAGTACGATGTTTTTTTGGAGAAAACTTTGAAAATATTTTGTTTAGCTGATGAAGCAACTCTCAGGAAAATCCAATTGAGATAAGTGTTTTTTCTGGGCCAAGAAAGATGGATTGGGGTAAAGTGAAACAGAGAAAAAATGGCAAGGAAAAGGAAAAAGGGTTGACATTGCGTGATAATTGGCAATAAATTGAAAATAGTCAACGGGAACAAAACAACAGGCCAGTTCAGAATAGTACACACGCAAGGCAAACTATTAGCTATAAGTCAGGCCAAAGCCATAAGCAGGCTGTTTTCCTGTCTCTCAATCTCAAGACAAGAAAAGGTTACATTATGCACTGGAATGTGAATGTGGGTGTTATTATTCAAACAGGAATAGAAATAACATGATTGAATTGACAAAGGTGGGCGGTCTCAAGGTGAACAAAAATGGAGAGGAAATGAAATAAAAGAAGGATTTACATTAAGTGACTAATGTGTAGGCAGATGGGAAAATTCCAACAGATTTTTGTGTGGGTTTGGGGTGGCTTCAAATATTTTCTTCAACGGCCGCGGATTGAGTATTCATTAGATTGAATACTTCCGTTAATCTAAATGGTAATGTTTATTTAAAGAAGCATGTTAGCGGTAATTTTATACATTTCCAGAATGCCCCTAAGAGTTATAGTTGATCTGATTAACTTATAGCTTACTATTCCATTTTTATCAACCAACCAAATTGCAATACAGTTTCCATTCTGTAAGCTTCTACTCTACACTCTGCTCTTCTCTGTACATTTATTTGTGCTCTTTGTTCATCAACTTATATCTTTTGTTTTTTTACCCGTTTGTACTAATTTGTTTTCATGAATCTGCAATGCAGCAGTATGAACAAGCAAACAAGCTATTTTGCACTTGTGGCCAGTACGTATAGTTGTAACATGAACTGTTATTTCTCGTACTTTCACTGACTCTCTCTCTCTCTCTCTCTCACGATGATGATCGACTTTTTGATTCCCAAGACCTTGCACCATCATCACCGCAAAATCGTATAATCTCGACTTGCTCTAACTTTCAGTCCTAAATTCTTACTTGTTTCCAAACCAAAAAATGAGTTGTTCCCGATAAACACATGTTTTAGCCGCGAATCTAGGTATTCTTTAATAACTTTGTTAAAAATTCATAATCCCAGGTTAGTCATAAGAAAGATGTGTGTGAGTGCTTCTTTCCAAATTCCTGTAAAAGTTTTATGGAAGTTTTTTTTAGGGTGGCTTCGGCTTCATAGCAAAAGTAGAAAGATGTGTGCATGCAACTGTGAAATGAAAATTTTCCGCATTAAAATTCATACATAAGTGTAGAATCGAGAATTACATTATGACAAGGTGTGAAAAGCTATTTGTGGGTAAAAACATATTATTACAAGCATATATTATAATAGTTATACGTTTAATCATCATAATATGCTATGCAATATGCTTCTAGAGCTATACACTATTACTACGTATTATTATACAGCTAAAAAGTTTTTGGAAAACATTGAGTTGAGTTGATGTCATGTCATGTATGCATATTATGGCTTCTTCTCACTTAATTCCGCTTTCACCGCAGCCTTTGATACTTTCTCTCTCAGTCTCACTGCGCGCCAGAGAGAAAGCACATAGAAAGGAGGGAATATTACATAACATTCAGCAGCAGCATCAGCAACATTCAAACGGACAATTATAGTTGTGCAGCTATATATATTCGCCTTACACATTTAGTAGAACATTAATCATAAATGGGAAGTAATTCCTACCTCACTAAATAAGCAAAAAATATGTATTTAGAGTAAAGTATAATAAGCCAGTTTTGGAAGAGGAGATGAAAGGTTACCAAAAAGTGATTATGAAAACGTAGTAGTAAAAAATATTGAAATGCAATATTCTATAGCATTCACATTTCACAGATTCAGTACCAATTACGCGTGTCTTTTTTTGTTTGGAAAAAGTAGGGCATACAAAAAAAATGATTAATGGTATGAATGGAAATTACCAACTAAGGAAAATCTAATCTTAGCAGATGTAAGTAGAATTATATGAATGGAATGAAAAAGATTTCCTGAATAAAAAGCTAATTCCTTCCTGGATTCATATTTCTTGTTAAAAAACATTTTACTATTTGATATTGTATAGTTGTGTACATAATATACTTGTGTGTCGTATTATATTCTGCGTAAAATTTTGTGCCAAGCAAAACGATCCGAAAATGTATTACCTGTCTGTGTATTTTTCTTGAAATATAAATCAGTTCCCAGTATTAATATTGTTGTCATTTGTTATTCAATGAATAACTTATAATGGCGTAGGTGAGTTGGGGTATCTAACCGTCTAACATATGTGCGTTGGTGGTATAATTAAAATGAATGGGTATTAAATGATGTAAGATGAGTATTGCGTTAGAGGTAAACTTACAGTATTTCTAATACCTAATTTCTTTGAAAGGATTCAAAAGATAACGTATGCTAGATTATGTAACAATTTTATTAAAGCTACGAAGTAATTATTACGGGATTTAGGTGACATATACACGTGTAGAAGATCTAAAAATAACTTTCCTGTTTGTAAAACATCCCGAACTATCCTCTCTAGTATAACTAGTTAGATAGTTTTGCTGAATTATAAAAATCCAGAAATTTAACAGAGTATTAAATAGACTAAAAAGGAAATGTTTAGTATTAACCTTACCTTACTTAGACATGCTACCCTAAGTACCCTACATAGCGTTTATGCATTCTCTATAATGTAAGATGTGTTACCATGGATACAATTTTTTAGTTTCGTAATTGCAGACAAATTTGTAACTGCACAAGTTAGTGGGAAAGTCTTAAGTTTGTTGTAAAAACAGTTTGTACTTAAACCAATTTTGCCAGAAACTATTGTGTAACTACCTACGTAACTGATTTTAAGGGTTGCGGATGGCCATGTGTGTCAAGCAAGAGATGTACCAGAAATGTGTTGACTAAAACAAAAAATATTATAATTGCTACATGATAACTTGATAAAAATGTAGTTTTCTATGATATTACATTGATAAACATATTCTTAGACCAGAAAAACTGCGTGTACCCTACTTGCATTGTTACCTAGAGATTTGTATAGATTTTCTGGTTATTCGAGAAGTTGTAAATATTTAATATTATCAGAAGAGAAGCCATGATAATGATGATGCATGAGGAATTTTTCGGTACGTTTAAACAAGCATTCCACCATGGAATATAAGTGTGTAGACTAGACTAGGTAAAAATTATTGGTTTTCCTGAATTTTCTAGAAGTACTTTTGTGATAGTGAAAAATGTGACGAGTAACATTGTTGAAACAATAATATCTATCTTGCCAACTTCTGCTGAAGATTTTAAACGTAACCATTAACCAAAAACGTAAAAAGTGTGAAACTAACATTAAATTATACAAAAAGAGTGCAGAAACTTTTATGATGAAATGTTGTAAAGTATTTAAACAAAAAAATCGATTGATCAATGTCTGTATACTGTCTGTAGCCGTATTATTACCAAGTATGTATTTGAACTGTGTGTACATAAAAATGATAATGTTATGATTTAACTTTAAACTCAATTTTAAATGTTCGTATTATTGTCTATAAGCTATACAGTAATTATGTTGTGTGGACAAGTGAAATAAATTTTGTTGATGAAAAATGATCAAACTGACGAATATACACTTGTTTTTTTGGTACGAGACGCGACGTAGCGAAACAAAAAAGAAACATTTTATTTCCTTTTTTCACAGAATTGTTGACTGTACACAACTTTCTACATGATTATTTTTATAATTTATCTTTATAGCAATTAATTTTTGTATAAATTAAAACTACACCCCTTTTCATGCAATTTTTTCACTTTACAATTTGCTACTGGGTTTATATATATTATTTTTCTAGTATTTTGACTCTCGTTGCTTTCTCACTGCCTGAATGCACTTGGCCATTGTAGGACTGGCCCGGGAAATGGGGTCTGTCATATAATAGTCTTCTAGTTGCTTGAGGGGTACATCTATCTGCTCCTGGGCCAAACTGCCTCCCTTGCCTAACGCTAAATCAGCAAGCTGAGCTGCTTGACTGAAGTAGTTGGCGTCTTCCACGTCGCCGTATTTGGTAAGATTGGGAGCGATTTCGGACATGCGTCGACGAATTTCATTCAGGTTATCGTAGGGTAGCTTCTCGCCCATAATCTGCAACAAGATGCATAAAAATTCAATATTCTCACTTTGCCCCATTTACTGCAATGGAATGAAATAGTACAGAAACAGTGTTTTTGTGGATACATACCTCAGATAAAGCTCTGATAATTTTCCAATCCTCTCTACCCATTCCTGGTGCGGTTACTGCCACAATAGTTTGCTGTGCTCGGCCTTCCGTATTTACGTAAGTGGCCTGCTTCTCTGTGTACGCTGCTCCTGGTAAAACTGCGTCCGCATCTTCTGCGCCTTTGTCACCATGGTGACCTATGCAAACCAAAAACAAGTCAAAATCTGTTAACACATTTCCAATTTCTTGACTAAACTTGTATTGTGCTCTTCCCACCTTGATAAATGATAAAGCTTCCTGGAGCCAAATCCTCCCTAGTAATAACTCCTTCGTCCGCTCCCAACAAAAACAACACTTTCGGTTTTGCATCCCTAATTCTCTGCGCTCCTGCATGATATCCCAAGTCCAACGCAGCCACTTGAGAAGCTACCCGTTGCAAAACATTGAGTACCCTCCAGTTCTGCTCCACACTGCCCTTTGACCTGAGCTGATTACAGTACTTTTGAACCTTGGCTAAAATAACGGCTGAGTCGGGTCTCTGGAGTGCGGTAGATCCCACAATGATAATGGGTCGCTTGGCGCTTTGCAACTTTTTCGAGAATTCGTGACGACCGTCCAGAACGGCAGTTAGTGTATCTGGTCCTGCGCCGACGTGCTAAAAATATGGAAAAGTTTAATAATTTACAAATTAAATTATAAGCATAAGATATCATCAAAGCCAAACAATTAGCTTCTTACTTCGTAATCGTAAGTCAGGTCTACTTGAGGTCCAATGAGCCCCACAGTCAACTCATTATTAATCCAACTCTTCCTCAGCCTTGTATTCAGCAAGGGTGCTTCAAAACGTGGGTTTGTACCCACCAACAGCACCAAGTCTGCTTCCTCAATGCCCACAATTTTCGAATTCAGCAGATAACTAGACCTCAAATCCGTACCGCTTCCATCCTCTGGGAATATTTCCTCGGTGCACAACAACTCGCTATCCAGTCTATTCATTAGGTCTTTCAGGGCTGTAAGGGATTCTGCATCCACTTGCCCACCAACCAGAGCACCCACTTGATTTCCTTTAGCGGATTTCAATGCATGAGCAACTCCCACCAGTGCTTCCTCCCATTCCACTTCAACCAACTCCCCCTTGGAATTTTTCAGGTAGGGAACGGTAAGACGCTGCCTTTTCAGCCCGTCACAGGCAAAACGACTTTTATCCGCAAGCCACTCCTCATTAATGTCTTCATTCATACGGGGTAAAATTCGGAGCACTTCACCCGTTCGGGTAGACACTACAATGTTGCTACCAATGGCATCAAAAACGTCAATACTTTCAGTAGCCCGAGTTTCCCAAGGTCGGGCAGTGAATGCGTAGGGTTTGGATGTCAGAGCTCCAACGGGGCAGAGGTCAATAACGTTACCAGAGAGTTCGGACATTAGCATTTTCTCTACGTAGGTTCCCACCTGCATATCTGAACCACGTCCGGTGGTACCCATGTCGTCAACCCCGGCTACTTCAGATGCAAATCGGATGCAGCGTGTACAGTGGATACAACGGGTCATTATAGTTTTAACCAAGGGCCCAATATTCTTGTCTTCCACGGCACTGTTGAAAGTAAATTATTAGACATGATTCATACTGAATTTTCTAAATGCACTCAACGTAACCTGTAAGATCTTACCGTTTCCCAGTAAAGTGAACATCTGTAAAACGACTCTTATCTGAACCAAAAGTCATTGACTGATCCTGCAGATCACATTCCCCACCTTGATCGCAAATGGGACAGTCCAGGGGATGATTAATGAGCAGAAACTCCATCACACCTTCACGAGCTTTACGGGTGGCTTCTGAGTTGGTTTTAACTCTCATTCCTTTCATCACTGGCATTGCACAGGATGCAACGGGCTAAAACAAAAGGAAACAAACTTACAAGAGTTCCATCCACAAAACTAACCAAAATACCCACAAAAATGATATCTAGAACACTTCATCTTACCTTCAAAGACTTCTCCACTTCCACCAAACACATTCTGCAGTTACCCGCAATGGACAACCTGTCGTGATAACAAAACCTGGGAATCTCTACTCCAACCTGAGCCGCCGCTTGCAAAACGGTAGTTCCAGGATCTACCAACACACGCTTATCATCAATAAACACCTCCACTTTCTCCGGCGCTGAGGCAAGTCCTCTGGCAGCAACGCTGGTTCCAGGAACAGCGTGTCTAACCGCCTTTTGCAGTACACGGTTAACCGGGAGTCGCATCATCTTGATAACGGTTTAACTTAGCTTAAATTAAGTCCAAAACGGTACAACTTTCCTTTCAAAAACGCCCCAAAAAATCCCGCAGCTCCGAAAACTATAGCCCTGCAAATTAAAGACATTTAAACTGTTAAAAGCACCGTTAGAGCACTTAAGAACGCTTTTAACGCCACATTTTCAAGCATCTGGATTGAACACCCATCCCATTAAAATTAGGTACAGAAATGAACCTACCTTTGACCTTGTCCAGAAACCAGTTACATTCCCAAAAGCTGGGAATGTACAGCCATGCGCTTAACGCAACCGTTAATTAGCCGTTAACTGTGACCTTTAAAACGCTGCCCAGAATAATGGACGCTGGAGTTATGGAAACAGGTGAGCTGCTATGGAAAACGGATCTGCGCTGCGGCTCAGCTGAAAGGGGTAAATAGAGACGTTTTAAGCTACGCGCAACCCGTTTTGCTCGATGATCTGTTGTAAATGCATGCATTTGGCTAATGCGTAGTTGGAAGCTTTTGGGAACGGTCGCGTTTTACTTTGTCCAGCGCTTCGCAGCGTTCACCGTTAAAAAATTAACGCTGCCGACATTAAAGTTTATAGCTAAAATAATTGATTTACCAACTGTTTTAGAAAAAATTGGGACAAAAAGTCTGATTTATTTCATAGCATTAATTGCATAACAGTTTTAAAATATTTAACAAAGTTCATTTTGGCAGCAGCAGCGTCTGAAGCGGCAGCGCTATGTAACGGGTGGCTTTTAACAATGTGTGTGTTAACAAATTGTCTAAAAACGTCTATAAAAATTATGCTCTCTAAATATACTAACAACTTCAGTATGTAATCCTGAACAACCGTTTTAACAATTAGCCATTAGCCAATAATCTAACTATTATGAGAAATGATTGGATTTCTAATGTCACGGCTATGTGCTAAAGTGGAAGTTTCCTCCTAAAAAGTGGAAGCTGTGTTTAATTACTTTTGAGTTAAATCGTACAACTATTTTTGTAAAGTAATTGATTGTTTTGCTTGAGGAAATTTGTAGTTGGATCTTAAAAGAGATACCTAAATTGTATAGTCTACTGTTTTAACTAATGCCATTTTACTAGGCATTTTATGTACAACTTTCAATTCAACAATTCAACTGTTGACCTAAATAACATGCTTTCTATGGGATAAAATGACCAAATAAATTTCAATTTAAAAATATAATTTAATAAAATGTAAAATTAAACAAAACCGGCAAGACTAGACGTATTCATTCTTATCAATGGTTTTATCGTATAATCATTTTAATTACTGTGTGGCTAATAATAAGCTTTAAAGTTTAATAAAATTAGGAATGTTGTGCATGTCCAGATCTGTGTCAACTCAAGTATCATAATGACTGATAATCTCACGTTGCAAAAATAATTGGATAAGGAATTACTTCAAAAGACTAACTATTAAAGTGATTACTTCTTACTTATAATAGGTAGTAACTTGCCCACTCAAGTTGAAGATCTAACTTCATGTACATGTTCTTTCTCTAAAGGAGATGTATCTACAGTCGTCGTAGTGCTACTTTGTAGTTGTACATTTTCCATGATTTCATTTAATCTAACAAATTGCATAGCATGTCTTTATATCTACAACTTTTTAAAATCTACAATTTGTCTTCAGTTTTCCTGTGTGCTGTGGTTTGGCAATGATTTGAAGAAGCACGGCCGTCGACGGTTAATTAAAACTAATTTATAATCCGCCATCCACCAGATATCCCAATACCCAGGGCGTATATTATGAGTTGTTCACTATGGTGATGATCTAGCCGAGTTCAATTTGGCACCTGAAAAACACTACCCATTTATTTAGTAAAGTGTACATTGCATTGTAAAATCAAGATTGATGTTCTTTTTGTTGTATTTTAACTCATGAAACGATAATTTAAAATAGTTGTTTCATTTTGCCCCATCTCTCCAATACTCCTTGAGATTTAGAAAAAGTGATGATAACCTTCTCAAGGAGACTGGAGAGAAGACCGACGTCAGCGACTACTCCTTCTTCCCCCTGGGGCGGGCGAGGAGACACGGGAAGAACCTCGGGAAGAGTGATTCTCACTTCCGGTTTCATCCTAAACACATTTTTCATACAGTTAACGTACTTTATACTATAACTTATGTGTAGAGTGCAGTGCTCAGAATATTTAAAAAAGCATAAATGAAAGAAATAAAGCGTGAACAGACAAGCATCAGAGCATTTCTATTTAACAGCTTATTTTTTACTCACGTAGAGTGTTTATAAAAATAAGATAAACATTTTTTAAAATCTAAATTCTAACAAAAACGATTAAAAAGTCTAAAATCTAAAAATTATATAGGTACAAAGCAGAGTACAGAGCTTTAATTGCAACATAATTACAAAGTTCGAAAATATATAACGGGTTAGTACATTAGTTAAAATCACAGTTTGATCAATAGTCAATTCGTAGTAAAATGGTCAGAAGTAGAGAATACAAGAACAGGTATATATACATAGTGTTTAGCATATTTACAAATTACACGTACATTTATAATTATTCAGGTTTGGTCATTTAATATCATGCATCATAATCATAATAATATGTCATAAGTTCATGCATTCATGCAGTGTTGTACAATATAGAGAATTTCGTGATAAGTAGAAAAATATAAAGTTTTTATTGACAACTAACAGTCCAAAAACTAAAAATTAAGCTAATTCTTTGATAGCACAAAAATAAAAATTGCTTAAAAGTTATAACAAAAAACAGGAAAAACTGACGTGATACAGAATTAGATCTAAAAACTTATAACAGCACAAAAATATATAAACTATTAACTGTTCAAGTTTTTTAAGCACGTATACAAACAAGTTACTTTTTACAAAGTAGTGCACAACAGTTTTATAGTGATATTAGCACATAAACGAACAAAAAAAGTTGTTTTATATGTAATAAATTGTTTTAGTATCACAGCACAATTAAAAGGAAGACAACTGTTTTAGCAGCAGCAGCATTTTTATATATTTCGTAGGGTAGCAGTTAGCATTATAATTATAGCACGAGACACGAGCACAATTAACATTAAACGACAAAAAATAAACTTTTAGCTAATTTTTTATGAATAAAAGTCATGATCAATCTCATTATCATCATCGTCATTTACATCATCTTCCTGCTCTTCGTCTTCCTCCTCACTGACATACGTCCTTCTACTTCTCTTTGCTCGTTTGGATCTACCACTGCCCCCAGACCTTTCTTCACTGCCACTACTACCCCCTCCATTATCCCCACTTCGGGTGGAGGAACTTGTCACCGTGCCTGAGCCGGATTTCTTCTTACTTAACTTGATTCTCATTTTGAGCGAGCTCTCTTCTGGATCCTCGCTAGAGCCCCGACCACTGTTACCATTGTCAATCACGTGGTGATGGTCATCCGCGTCCATGGCAACTACCATTAAATTTTTTGACAGGGAGAGATTGTGATCACGATCAGAGACACTACCAGAAGAGCTTACTGTGGTTGTGGTGGTCTCACATGTATTACTACTAGGATCTGGACCACACTTGATTTTTAACCTAACTATACCAATACCTTTGTTGGGCGTTGTTACTGCTGTTGAGGAAGATGTTGATGAAGCTGCTGCGGTTGTGGAGCTAGTGGAAGCTGAGGTGGATGCGGTTCCTGAGGAAGTGGATGAGGATGATGTGTTTAGAACACTGTCATTATTGCTGGGGTCAGATCCGCCAACGTCTTTGGCTTGGGATGATGTGGACGCTGCTGATGCTGCAGCAGCAGCGGCGGCGGCGGCAGCCTCTTCCTTCAGATCTTGCTCGACGATGCGCTCCCTTGCGCTGGTGAACACGGACTGGAGAACTATGGAATCTTCGTAAATTAGAGAGGCTTCCAGGTTGTAGGTTTGGGCATTGACGCACAACTGCTGAAAGTCCTTCTCGAGGTCATCCAATGTTTGATACTGCGCAGAAATACACAATACAACATTATTACCAGCAGTCACAATTATAACTTGACGGAGCATTTTGGAAGTAAACATACCTTGTTATCTTCAATCCTTTGCATGATTTTCTTTATGTCAATTGGTTTCTTGATAATTTGATAATAGTCGGGCAGCTCCCGTCGACTGGGTAGAGCCATAAATGGAGCACTGAGAACACGCTCATCACTACAGATAAATTCAAAGCTTCTGGTTAGCAAAGTCCACTAAATAAGCTAATGCAAAATTAAATTATCTTCTACTTACCTGTCTTTGTACGCAATCACCACATTCATCAACCTTTTCATTTGCGACTTCAACTTGCTCGATCCATTCGTCCCCTTGCCCTTTTCCTTGGACTCGCACTGTTGAATTGTCTTCCCTTTCTTGCCTCCCTCCACCTTATCTTCAACCCCACCACTGCCCCTTCGTTTCCTATCTCGTCGCTTCCTTGCTTTTCCATCGTCCCCCTCCTCCCCTTCTTCCTTCACCTCTCCCTCCTCATCCATTGCCCCAATCACTTTCAACCATTCCTTTTCAGTGAGACTATCGCTATAATCCACCTCTTTCCTTTGTCTACTTCCTCGACCATACTTTTCTTCCCCATCCTCTCCATCTCCATCCGGATCATCCTCTTCATCTCCCGCTTCATCCGCTCTCAGTATCCATTCTGGAAGCTCACTCTCATCTAACAACCTCGGCTTTGCCCCAATCTCCTGCTCTTCCCTTCTTCTCTCCTGATCCATTCTCTGAAACGCTTCAAACTCACTTTCTCCTCTAGCAATCATTTGATTCACCGTTTCATCATCCGGCACCTCATTCTCCTCCTCCTCTGCCTCATCCTGCTGCAGAATACTTTCCAAAAACTGCTTCCTCTCCGTGCCTGTACTCTTCTGGTCAAACATGCCAGCTTGGATAACCTTCTCATCCATGTTCAACTTGTACCTCGCCGCAGCCAAAATCCTCTCCTCCACACTATTCACCGTCATCAATCTCAGCACTCGCACCTCATTCTTTTGCCCGATTCTATGGGCTCTGTCCTGCGCTTGTAAATCCTTTAATAGAAAGAAGAAGAAGTAATTCATTAAGACCTGCGAATAATTAGTTAAATAAGCGAAGCGAAGGATCGGTTTTTGGGAGTCGCCCCATCAACCTATCGCTGCATTCAATGCTCCCAATACCACTCTCAACTACCATTTTTTACCATTTTTAAAGTTAATTAAAGTTAATTAAAGGTTAATTAAGACGCCAATTAAAATAAGCGAAGCGAAGGATCGGTTTTTGGGAGTGAGCAGCATTCATCCCATCTCAAGTCGCCCCATCAACCTTCCGCTGCCCAATACCACCGATTTTCACCATTTTTAAAGTTAATTAAGGTCAATTAAGGTTAATTAAAGGCTAATTAAGACGCCAAAACATTTTTTTTTACTTGGTGCGGATTCCAGTCAGAATCAAAGATGATAACCGTATCTGCCGTCTGCAAGTTCAGACCAAGGCCCCCCGCTCTTGTACTCAGCAAAAAGATGAAGTAGCCGCTGTCCTTGTCATTAAACTTTTTCAGCAAGTCTCCTCGATCCTCACTTCTCGTCGTGCCATCCAATCTCAAATACAAAAATCCCCTGTAGTTCATATAATCCTCCATAATAGTCATGCACTGGGTCATCTGGCAAAAGAGCAGAACTCGATGCCCACTCTCCTTCAACTTTGGCAAGATCCTGTCCATCAGCTCAAACTTGCCCGAAGTTCTCCAAATCTCGTCCGTTACCTGTCCTCCAGGATCGCAGTAGTGATCTTCGATATGTTGGAACATAAAGGGATGATTGCACAACTTTCTCAGCTGCATAATTGTGTTCATCAACGCCTTGCTACTGCCTTTTCCCTTGCCTCCCTTTTCACTTCCGTCCGTTAGCAGCACTCCCTTGCCACTCATGTGCCGGTAGAGCACCCTCTGAATGGCACTCATGTCACATTTGATTATATACTCCACCTTGTCAGGCAACTGACTCTCCACTTCCTTCTTCAACCTTCTTAGCAAAAAGGGTCTGAGCACTTTGTGCAACCGCCTGATAATCAAAATCGTTTCCTCCTCGTTCAACTCCACCTTCTCTCCAGAGGTAGCAAAGGGTGCGTTAAACCACTGCTCAAAAGTATTACAACTTTTGAAAATGCTGGGCAGCAAAAAGTTTAACAGAGCCCACAACTCTGGGATTTTGTTCTGCAGCGGTGTCCCCGTCAACAGCAACCTGTGGGGGCTGACATAGTGCGTGTTCAGGATTTGAGTCAATTTACAGTGATGATTTTTCATCCTGTGACCCTCATCGATTATCATGTACTTCCATCTTATCTTGGCCAGCACACTTTTGTCCTTGATAATGTACTCGTACGTGGTTAGCAACACGTTAAACTTTGTGGCGCGCATGGAATTCTGCAGTGCTTTTCTCACCGAAGGACTTCCCTTGTAGGCCACCACGTTTACAGAGGGTGCCCACTTTTCAAACTCTAACACCCAATTGCTCAGCGTTGACAACGGGACGATAATCAAATACGGACCCAAATTCTTCTTGCTTTCCATTAGGAATGTGATTAGGGCAATGGTTTGAATAGTTTTTCCCAGACCCATTTCGTCCGCAAGAATTCCATTCAAGTTATTGTTGTACAGACTGACAAGCCATTCCAGCCCACGGATTTGGTACTCCTTTAGCTTGCCATTAACCATAATGCCAGCTTGTTGGGTGACCTCCTCTCTGATTGTGTGTGCGATTCCGTAGTAGGTTTGCTCACCGCTTTGCTTGTACTCGTCATCCTCAACCTTGGCCTTTTGAATTACTTCCTTTGCCTTTTCCTCTGGCATTTGCTCGGGATCCTGTTCATAAATTTTTACACTGGTTTGCACTGGGGCTTGTTGAGGCTGCTGCTGCTGAGCTTTAGCAACTTGCGGTTGGCTACTATCTTCCTCGTCATCACTTCCACTCAAGTCGCTATCATCATTTTCATCCCCTTCGTCGTCATCTTCTCTTGGCGCTGCGGACCATCCGGGATGAGCATCTAGCCAATTCTGCAACTCTTGTGCAGTAGGTGCTTCTTCACCGCTCAGCGTTTTTCCTGTAGCCGTTTCAATTACGGTTACTCGTACATCTCCCGAAGGTTGACTGGTTTCGTCCATTAGACCCTCCACAACTGCTCCTCCCTCTTGCTGCTGCTGCTGAGCTGCTTGTACTTTGGCAATTTTTTTCAGCTTTCGTTGCTCCTTCTGCTTTTTCCGTTGATCTTGCTTGTGCTGCTTTACCATCTCAGTAAGATTTGCAATATATTCGTCTGTCTGTGCCAGAAGGAAGGCTAACCGCTTATCCTTTTTCTGATCGATAAGCTTACGATAACCCTCTTCATCCTCAGCCATCAATCTTCGCATTCGCTCCTTTTCAATTCTTTCCTGTTCCTTTTTCTGCTCTCTTTCCATGTTTGCGTGATAGAGCATAACTGCCTTGTTAAGTTTACCAATCTTTAGCTGATTATTCTTGTGATATTCCTTGAGATCCTTGCCGTGTTGCAGTACTGCGTTGAGGAACTCCTGGTGCTTTTGCTTACGCTTTCGTTCTGCTTCCAACTTTTGCTGCTTTTCTAAACGCTCTGTGGCTCTGGCTTCGCGCAACCCTTGACGCTTACTACGCTTGTAGCCTTTAAAATTATAACTGGTTTCCAGTGTGGAATCCCGACTCATACAGCCCACCACTTCTTGTCTGAGTTGACGTTGAAAGTTTAGCAGGCGCAAAGCTCTCAACTCCAAATTCGCTTTGCATTGCAGATCCTCCGCCATGGAAGTGGGTAGTTCACTTAGACACTGAAGCCTGAAGGTGATTCTAGCATTTAGCCGATTTTCCCTCTCGCTAAGAAGCAAAAGGGGATCTAAACCGGAAGGTTTTTCCACTGGAGTAAGCTTATTCTGCTTTTGCACTGGTGTTACCGGACCCGGTTGGGTTTTCTGAGGTGTTGCTGCCACAGCAGGTTGATTAGCTGACTGTTGATGATGATGAGGATGATGAGATGCAGTTGGCTGACTAGACATGTTGTTGGAAGTGGAACTAGAAACTGATGACGAGGTAGCTGTGGAGGACGGGGTAGGACCTTGACTGGGAGGAGGGGGAGCTGCTAGAGGTCCGTTGGGTAGTGATGTCCTTATAGGAGCTCCCTGACCAGTGGCTGGGGGTTGACCTTGACCAGGAAATCTTGGGGATCCTGGTCCAGGTGGACAGCTTCCTTGAGATGGGGTTATGGCGGCAGTGGTGTTGGCTTCTGGAGCACGCTTGGGGTTCACTGCAGAGTAGATTTGCTGAGGAAGAGGTTGATTTCGAGCAAGAAAGCGGTAGGCCATGATTTGTGCCTTGAGCTGTTGCATCTGAGAACCAGAAAGGGAGTTTATGGTGGATTTGGAGGGATCCCCTGACATGGGACCGTTGGCTGTTTGAGGGGACGATATGTATGGTGAGGGTGGCATCTACAACAACACAATACAATATCATTTAATTTAAAGTATTCAGCTGGCAAATTACTATAAACTTGTATCTTTACCAGAAGCCTTACATGGCTTTGCTGTTGGAACGGTTGAGGTGACATTGCTTGACAAGCCCTTGCTCTCATGGCCAACAACTGTGCGTATCGGGGATCATCTTGCATGCCCTTCTCCTCCATTTGGGATATTGCACGATGCAAAGCGTTTGCACTTTCTTGCGACGCTTGAACTGAACCCATTCCCAGCGGACCTCCTCCAACAAACTGCTGCTGCTGTTGTTGTTGTTGGCTTGGAGGAGGATTAAAAGGTCCACCCATTCCAGAACTTTGAATGGACATTCCTCCACCCACAAAATGGGGTGACTGCAGATAACCTCCCCCCGGGGGACCCATGGAGCCCATTCCTTGATGATGGTGATGTTGCTGCTGCTGTTGCACATGATGAGGAGGTAGAATTCCTCCATTCTGATTCTGAGAAGGATGGGAATGACTGGTAGTGGAGCTGGGAATATTGTTCACCTGCTGCTGTTGCTGTTGAGGAGACGGAGGAGGCAAGGCTGGACCAGGGGCTGGAGGCATCATTGCTAGATTTGCCCCAGGCGTGGACATGGACATAATCCTTGTCACAAATTCAATGCACAAACTGCTTTGTCTACAAAACAGGTAATTAATTAATCAATCAATTTATTTATTGCTTTAAAACATTTTTTAGAATCTTTTAAAAACTTGTCTTACCAAAAATTTAATGTCCAGTTAACTTATCCATCTTAATTAAAAATATGGTATGACGCTGGCACTACAGCCAACGCTGAAAATATATGCGCTAAATACACTGTTTCCAAATAGCTAGTTAATTAACTGCTGACCTTGGAGTGAAAGTTGACAAATGTGAGCCAAGTGTTTGTTTTGGCCAACTTTTTTAAACGGACCACAAGCCCACTAGACTCTGTTTTGGGGAAAGTGCGAGAAAAATATCAGCTTTTTAAGCCTTTCAGACCAATGTTTTGGGGCCCTGCATAACAAAATGCTGCTAAAATACAAGTAATAAAAGTACTTTAAAAAGTAGATTAAATGGCTAATTAAAGCTGAAAATTAAGTTTTAGATAGATAATTAAATCAATTGACTAAAATTACTTGTAAAGCGCAATTTAAGCCGTTTTAATGTGTGAAGGACCCCATCTCAGATGGGATTTTTAAGTGCACACCTGAGAAACAGTTAAGGTGCTGTTCACACTTAAAAGCGTGCATTTGGCTGCGTTAATGATTTAATCTTTTAATCATAATTACCTGTAATTATTTAATTATTGGTGTAATTTGTAGTTTAACTGTTCATTTTTAAGGTTTCAAAATTGAAATGGTAAATGGGTGCTGTGCTGTGTGAAGGACTCCTTAAGCTTCTACGAAGCTGTGTCCGTCGTCGTGTGAAGCGCCCCCAAACCTGGGCTCTGCGAACCCAAAGCTCCGTCCTTTTCCCTTTTGGCCAGCGAGCACACCGCACCGGTTGCCAATTGCTCTCCGAATATTTTAACAGTTTTTAACGGATTTTAACGGTTCTTTAGTGAAATTAATTCACGGTAAAGCTTAAAGATGGCTTTTACTGATGCCAGTCCAGCGGGGCTTAAAAAGCTCAACGAACATCTGCAGAGCAGGAGCTACATTGAGGGGTAAGTTTGGGTTCAAGGTTAAATTTAATTGTTGGGCGATTGCGATTGATTGGCGATTGTTTAATCATTTGTCGTGCTGTTAACTGCGGTTTAAGTGATGATGCATCAAGTTTTTGAGTAAAATGAAACGATATTAACTTCCTTGGATGTCTGACAAGCTGCAGAAATATAGACGATGATGCTGGTCGTGTCATTGTGATTTTGGGGATGATTGGTTAATTGATTGATTGTCTATTGTGTGGATTTTTTATAGGTATGCACCAACTAGTGCTGACACCGCTGCTTTTGACGCCATCAAGAGCGCACCCAATGCCAAGGATTTGCCCCATGTGGCTCGTTGGTAAGTTATTTTTTAGGTGTTTAAATGGATGAATGATTAAGCAGATTATGGAATCAGGAATCATTGCTTTATTGGTTGGTTTGAAGGTACAATCACATTAAGAGCTTTGGTGACTTGAGGAAGCAATTTCCCGGTGCTACTGGTGGAGGTGCCAAGGCCGCTGCCAAGGATGATGATGACGATGACGTTGATCTTTTCGGGTCTGATGATGAAGAGGACGCAGACGCTGCAAAGGTTCGTGAGCAGAGACTGAAGGAGTATGCCGCTAAGAAGGAGAAGAAGCCCGGTCCAATTGCCAAGTCCTCCATTATCCTTGACGTAAGTACTACATGAAACTTAAAAGGCTAATTTTAAAGTTAAGGAAGGTTTAAAAGCATAACTTTTAATTGTTCTGCTTTGTTATAAATTATTAACAGGTCAAGCCCTGGGATGACGAAACCGACATGAAGGAAATGGAAGCCAAGGTGCGTACCATTGAAATGGACGGTTTGGTCTGGGGTGCTAGCAAATTGGTACCTGTCGGCTACGGCATTAACAAGCTTCAAATCATGTAAGCATTCTATCAAACTTGCAGTTAACTATTCTTCCCTTTAGGTGTTATAATGTAAATGGTTATTTTAATTCTTTTATTTTTTGCTGTTACAGTTGCGTCATCGAAGACGACAAAGTTTCTGTTGACCTTCTCACCGAAACCATTCAGGAGTTTGAGGACTTTGTCCAGTCCGTCGACATTGCGGCCTTCAACAAGATTTAAACATCAGCTACCTCTAAATTACTATTATTTAAGGGCATTGACTTGATATTAACGCATAATATGATATGTCAGCAATCATCAAAAACATTTTAGAAAAAAATATTGTTTAACGGTGATTTCCTTTTTATTTGGATTTAATTCTTTTTTCAACAATGAACCAAAAAGTTTTTGAATAAATGCCAAGTTTATTGACACATCCTAATAGTAGCTGTTACACATATTTCCGAACATTACACAAAATAACAATTTGTTATGCAATTTTTTACAAAACAAATTCTGTCTATATCCAGTTTGAAATGTCATAGTTTGCAAAAAAAGAAGCCTTGAAGCTTTCTGACCATCATTGATAATATTAATTAATTATATATAATCAATAGCAGCATCTCTTTAGTGGAGTTCATCATTGTTCATTCATTGTTAACATGATTGAAGTACCTACAACCTCTCAGCAGTCATTCAACAGGAGCAACGTCCCATTATTGTTGCTTACCCAATGTTCAATGCACTCTGTTCGCACTGCAGATTGCAGCAACCACTCCTTATCACCATCCGCATCGTCACCACTGCACGCGCTGCGATGACGCTTGATTTTGTACCTGGTTTTTCAACTTTTTCAAAATCGATTTCGACTCTTTCAAGTATATTTTGCATAGCCCAATTTCCCCAGACTTTAAATGGGTCAGCCATCATCAAAGATGGAAATATGTACTTGTTGTGATGGGGGTCACTCTTTTAACCTTATCATTTCATTTCTTGCTTCTTGTCTCCCTATTGATAAGTACTATTGCGGTAGGTAATTTCACGCCTAGCTGACACATTTTCAATGCTATTTTGCTGTTTACACAAACTGATTTTCAAAAAGCCAGAGAATCTTATGTGCAGTGATTACTGATTACTAATCATGAATCTTTTTAACACACAAAATGCAACTACCTCCAACTACTCCATAGTCCATGTAACACCGTTTTATGGTCTAGACGTGTGTAGTTGCCGTTGTTGTTGCTTGCTAAACTGAAAATTGTCTTGTGCTAAAAAAGCATATAAACCGTGCGGAAGGATACTATGCTTTGTAGTAACTAGTAACTTCTTTGTGCTCCATATCTCAACCAACTTAATAAAATATAAAAATATTCTGCGCATTTGCCATTCCAAAGAAAAGCCTAAAAATGATTATTGCTCAATTTCTAATAACTGCTCCTGCCATTCTCTATACTGTATACGCTTCTTGTATGAATATGCAACAATGCAACACAATACCATAATAAAAAATTATATGGTACACTATCGAAAAGAATTTACAGTTTAATTGAATTGAATTGACAAACCAGGAAAATGCATACTACACTACATGTTACATGGGAAGTTAAACAAATGGCAACAACAACTACACTACATATTACTACTATTACTACGAGGTTGAAGATCATTAGGAAGATCACGAACACCTCTTGTGTCAATCTCATCGACATACTATATCGTGATCGTGACTCTTCTCCAAGCTTCTTTCGTGATAATCCGAGGATTAAACACGCATTGTACACCTTTGTCAAGGGGAAGAACATTTTTTTGCATAAAGTTCACTCACTCATTGTCACTGGGCGTCTCCAGGATAATATACAAAAGTTTTGTTGAATTTATAAAAAAGTGAAATAATATTTTTTGGGGTAAAATGGTGCAAAAGTTAAAAGAGGATGAAGACTCTTCTGTAGTAAACCTAACGTCAGTAAAGAAGCTTCTACATCATTGTAATCAGAGGCAGTTAGAGTTGAGCCTTTGCCAAAATGCGGAAAAAATGCTGAGTGGAAATATCAGAGATAAAAATGGGAATGGGGGTTGTGAGGGTGGCAGGGATTTGGATTTGGAGGGGATGGCAGGAAGAAGGGATAGTGTGGCAAGGAGTAGACCGATTGCAATTAGGGTGAGGAATGCGGACAAGTGCTATGGAAAAAAGGAGCCGCCAATAATGAGGCGGTTGAATATGACGGTGGAGGAAGGCACCATGTAAGTTTGGTCAATTGGGTGATCTTTTTATAAAGTTGGTTTTAATTGTCTAGATATACGCTGCTGGGTAGTAGCGGCTGTGGCAAGACAACCCTGCTAAACTGCATAATAGGTTTTCAGAAAGTGGACGCCGGGGAAATACTGGTGTTTGGAAGGGCACCCTGTTCCAAAGGAAGTGGAGTGCCGGGTCAGTTGGTGGGCTATATGCCACAGGAAATCAGTTTATATCCCACACTGACCATTGGAGAGTTGCTGGAATATTTTGGAATGTTGTATGGAATGACCAAGGAGGAAATTGAGGAAAGAAGAATGTTCCTTATCAAGTTTCTGCAGTTGCCTAATTCATCACAGATTGTAGGGGATTTGAGGTTAGTGTTTCACAATGCCCCAATGCTCCATTTTCATGTCTAAATGGATAGACAAATCAAGGTTGAATTTTTTCGTTTTAGTGGTGGTCAGCAAAGAAGAACGTCCTTTGCAGTGTCGCTAATGCCAGACCCACCGTTACTAATTTTAGACGAGCCGACAGTCGGGGTCGATCCCCTTCTTCGGGAGAGCATCTGGGACCATTTGGTGGATCTTGTCAGTCGGAAAAAGACTACCGTGCTGATAACCACGCATTACATGGAGGAAAGCCGTAAATCGGATACAGTTGAGTACTGTACATTCTCGCTGTGTTAAATTTCTTGGAATCCTGGAATTGATTTTAAGTTGGTAACTTTACTTTTCAGATTGGCTTCATGAGAAACGGTCGCCTTCTTATTGAACAATCCCCCCAATCCTTAATGGACCAGCATGGTTTAACCATGATCACCCCAATAGTGCTCAAACTCTGTAGAAACGACACCTCCTCTAGTAGCAGCCCTTCCTGTTGCCACCTTCCCCCAAAACCCCCAGAGAGTCTGGAGGGGGTAAACGTACACCACAAAAACCAAAAGAACCAGCCTTCGCCAGACAATGAAGTATTATCCTCAACCACGTTACAACGCAGTAAAAAACCCACCATGTTTAATAGCGCATCCCTTAGCAAGAATCATATCTTTGCCATGATCAAAAAGAACGCTTTGTTGATGACTCGCAATTACATGTAAGCCCATTATAAAGATAATCAGGTTTAATGGGAGTTTGTTCCTAAATCAAAAATTTATTTAATTTTTTCATAGAATCCTGTTGTTCCTCATCTGCGTACCTGCCATCCAAACAACACTCTTCTGCTTAGCGGTAGGTGAAGAACCCAAAGACCTTCCTTTTGGTGTGGTAAATCACGAACTGTACAATACCTCGGATGTTTGTCCCCCGTACTCGCCCAACGACACCATGCTAGATTGTGCTGCAGATCTGCTAAGTTGCCGTTTCTTGGCTAAAATCCCTCAAGACAAGATCCTGCTTTCGCACTATAAAGACCGCAGTTCGGCTCACAATGATCTTACCCTAGGTCGCATTTGGGGCTATATGGAATTTCCTCCAAAGTTCTCACAGTATTTGTTTTTACGCTCAATGATGACCACTGGAAACTCAGATTTCGGTCCAAGCAGTAATGAAACGTTTCTCGGCTCCCAGATAACCTTGGAGGTAGACGCTTCTTCCAAGCAAATCACCAGTACGTACTACACCACATTTTCCACTGCGTTTCAAGAGTTTTCCAGGGACCTGTTGAATTCCTGCGGAATGGACAAACGGGCTGCAGACTTCCCTCTGACTTATTTGACCCCGGTGTTTGGCGACTTTGGAAGTGCCTTTAAGGATTTCCTAGCCCCCAGCCTGGTACTTGGCATCCTCTTCTTTTTTCCCATGATCTCCTCCGCCATGCAAAGCATTCGCGAGCGCAAGCAAGGCACATACCAACGATCCTACGTGGCTGGCATTCGAACCTGGGAAACGCTGGCAGCGTACTCTGTCACAGAGTCGGTTATCGTCATGTTCCAAACCGCAGTGGGATTTTTTATTATGTCAATCCTCTTCCAGATTCAGATAAAGGGTTCAGTAGCGCTAGTGTTTGCGCTTTGCATTGTTGTCGGACTCTGTGGCGTTTCGGTGGGTTTTCTTATTGGAACGTTTTGCAGGGAGGAAACGGACGCTGCGTTGTTATCAATGGCAATTTTCTTTCCAAACTTTATGCTTTCGGGAATGTTTTGGCCTATTGAAGGACTTCCCTGGGTGTTACGCTATATGAGCTACGGATTGCCTTGTACTTTAGCCTCGGAAGCAATTAGATCGATAATTAACCGCGGATGGGGCTTTGTACACCCAAAAGTTTGGCCTGGGTTTGCTATCGCCGGAGGATGGATTTTGGTGTACTGGACGCTTAACGTGATTTTTCAGAGGATTGCAGCAAGAAAGAAGAAATGTTGCTGCTGCTAATTGTCTATATAATATGTAAGTACATTAAATGAACAAAGTAGAGTGTACTTAAATAATATACTTAAGTTAAAATGACAAAAAATTGTATTTAACTTTGTAATATAAAAACATGACAGGGATTGTGTACAGTTTATGTAAATATTATAGCTTTAAAAATATCATGACAAATGAATATAATGAATAAATCGAATGGTGTACACCAAAAAGGATTTTTCCATTAAGTCATCATTCTACCGAAACATAACGGGAAACGGATCCAGAAGAAATACCAGCACAGTATTTTCATTTGCGTCCGGTTTCAATTTGACATCCCCACGAGTTCATCATAATGACTATTCTAAGATTATTACTGTTTTGATCTCTCTGGGCCAACGTCATCAAATTCATCACATCATCATCAAAACACCACGCCCACCAGTTGCTCATCGGGATTACTCCTTGTTCTTATAATTTCCCTTTGGCTTCACTAGCACTGCACTACTCTATATTTTTACGCAAAAAAAATTTGCACAAAACTATAGTACTCCACATTACATACCTATTATTACGTCGAGTTTTACATGACACGGCTCAGGGCATGCGCGCATGGTGAATTGCTGGGCTGAACGAAAATAAATTGTTAAAGGAAATATTATTATGAACTGAATGACGTGATCGTAGCAATTTTTAGAAACACTCTCGGTTTTCTTTAGCCGTCAGCATGTACATCCCTCTGTTTTTAATGGGCATTGTTACGGTCTGCAACTGCAACCCTATGTTGCAAGTAACAAGCTTTAAAATTTTATGTTTTAGTATTAGTACCTGTTTTTCTTATTGTTACATTATTATGTACACAAGTTGTACTAGAGTTTAGTGACTGTATAAAGAAGCGACTTAGACTTCAATAGATTACACACAGGTAAAAGGATGGACTATCACTCAAGACTCAAGAAAATGTATGAATAATCTGTGCAATTTCTGTATCATAAATAGCGAGAGTTGGTTTCAGACCAAACGCATTCAGACTTGGGATTTGCAACCGGTCACAAGTCGCAAAGCAATATATGTGGAGTGATTAAGTACACAACAGTCATATAAATAGAAATAGTCAACTCAGTTTAAAACACGGTTAAGAAATTCATATACGTTATTGTTTCTCTTTTTAAAATAGAATGACAGGTTAAGTGTGTGTGGGAATCCACGTTTTTATTACAATTGAAAGGAAAAGCAGAAAAGTGACAACGAACCAAGCATATTATCCCTGCAGTTATCTTTATCGGGCAATTATAAATCCTTGAAAGAGTGAAAGTGCACAAATAAAAAAGATTAATAGCATTTCCGGCAAAAAGCTTTATTCAGCTTACCAGTTTAGTACGTAGAAGTGTACAACTGGGGACAATATCAAGTTGAACCTCTCTGTAAAAAATATTTTCATAAAAATGGCAAAGTTTTGTATTTTTACGGTGGTCACTGCGGTTTACGGAGTGGGAGCGTTTTTGGTTATTTTTGCCAGTGCGAGTCCATCTCCCCAGCGGAGATTTAGTTCTGTAGCGGATGACCTGAGTGGACAGGCGTCGCAAAGTACTGGTAAGTTATGTACAAATTCGAGAGCGTTTTAAATGAATGAATTCAAAAACGCCATATGTCAAGGATGTAGATTCCAATCGGTTCATCTAATGAAATAATCTGTGCAGGTTCGAAAAGAAAAACGATAAATCCAATGACGGAAGCTTGTCTAGCCTGCATTTGTCAAGCCTCCACAAACTGCAACCTGACCACAAGATGCATTTCCAATGGCAAGTACTGCGGCCCCTTTCTAATCTCTAGGCCGTACTGGCAAGACGCAGGTCAACTGACTTTAATTGGCGACAAGGCGGATAGGGGTGGAGGTAAGGATATTCATTGTTAGTGGAAAATTTTTCAACAAAGAAATAATTTCTATCAACAATCATCATTATCATCACACTCTTCATATTATTATACACTACTAAAATCATTTATCTGCAAAAAATTTCACTATTTAAATTAGAATATGATTATAAAGCGGATGTAGTGCATTTTCCATTCTTGAAAAAAAACTTCCTTAAAACATGTATCTAAATTTTAAAAAGCAATGCCGCATTACTGAGCATGTGTCTACCTACAAAGAAGTAGGTATTAAACTGTTAATGGTCTATGTTTTCCGTTTTAATTGCTAGTTTTGCCTTCATTAAGTATTCACTAAAATGCTATATAAGCTTGTCTTTTTGTCTTTTACCCTTTTGGTATGCCGGCATTTAAATGTGTTGCAATAACAGTTTCAATATTTTCAATTAGCATAAAAAAGAGCTTGCTAAAAGCTCTGGATAATTGAGGTGTTAGCAGTTAAAAACAGTAACAATAATCGTAACAATTATTGGCACGTTTCCTCTTTTGTCGTTTTCCCCTAAAATAGCGTTTGAGGATTGTGCCAATGATCCAATTTGCTCCGCCCAGACGGTGAGGACGTACATGCAGAGATTTCAAACGGTAAGACTCAATTATTAATTTTGTAAAATGTTTTAGCTTTAACTGACCATTGGTCAGTTCTTGGGATAGTAGTGCATAATTGATAATTTCATATTCGCATGATTAATTCATAAACGTGTCGGCGTTGGCTTTGAAGTTTTTGCGTAGAAAAGATGTACTGAACAAGTCATTTATCATTAACAACAAAATCCGGTCCTTTTCATCTTATGATAATTTTTATTACATCGTACAATACACCTGTTGACCTTACAGTATTATTCCTGTACTTTACTTAAAGAATCCAAACGTGAACAAGAATTACGGGTGTGAATTCTTGGATTTTAGGGAAAAAACAGACAATCATATTATTAAAATTAAGATGTGATTGCCAGTTTATTTGAAAATCAAGATTTCACGATATCAGCACCAGAAACATTCCAGCAAATAGCTTTGGTTCTTTCGGAAATTATACATGTTGTTACACGTGTTTGCATGTAATCATTAAAATCTTTTTCAAGAAAACATAACCCTTCAAGATTTTCTTTTCAAAAAATATTATGAATGGTGACATCTTAAAAAAACCTTCTTTGAACAGATGAAAACTATGGATTACATGTTGTCCACCAGACTATCTGCTTGAGTATTAATCTACGAAAAAACAAGAGAACATAAAAACGAGTCTTAAATCAAGCAATTACTAATGAACCCGTACTTTATGCATTTTTTCTCTCCGCAGGACTGTAACCGTGATGGATTGATTGATTGTGATGAGTAAGTACAGAAATATTTATCTTGTTTACTTTTCTAAAACAACCGTTTTTAATGAGAACGCTATTTTTGCAATAATATCTAATCATTCTAAAACAAAAACATGTGCATATATAATGTGCAACAAAAGCGAGTTTTCATGTTAATTCATTGCTCAGAATACATTTTCTTATAAGTAATTTTGATGTAATATGCAAATTAAACTATTTAATAGCATGGGCCGAATCCACTTGATGGGACCTACGGACTGTGTAAATCCCAGAGTTCCCACAACGCCTTTCTTCAAGCGATTCAGAAGCTGTTACGACAAGGTCCTTCAGCTGTCATCCTCATGAGAGGAGGGAACGAGAAGAAGAGGACCAAAATAAATTTAATGACTTTAGGCACAAATCCATTGGAAAAATGATAACCCAGAAGCTAAAGAAACAAAATCAAGAGCACCTACAAAAATTACACTCTAATATGAGGTGTTTGTCAAAGTCATCCCAGCATCAAAAATGTGTATCCAATTTCCTAGTAAAATTTTTGTACACTAATTTTGTATAAAGCAACTACAAAAAATGTACTATTTTTGAAAACAGAATATTTCTTGAATTCATGACTTTTTTGTTCATGAATCATGAACCATGTCAGTGTCACATTTTAAAGTGATTACTTTGTAAGCTATATAATATATTATATAGAATAGTAAGTAATACGTAGTATACTGCTGTAGTGATATGCGAAGCGCAAGAGAAAAGCATTTTGCCATAAATAAGCAAATAATATCCCACGGGAATAATATAATATACTAATCTATTAATAAGGCGTGATAATATTTAAGTACCTTTAGCTATTCACTGAGTTTTAATGCCTTGTCTTTAGATAAATAAAGCGAGATAGAATGTTCTTGAAAGTAAAACCGGTGGGGTTTGCTGTTGCAGTTGCTGCAATTTTTTTCGAAATTGTATGCGCTTTGCTTTACATGCTTTATACGGTTATACTTGACTAACAGTTAAAGTTACAATGACTTATGACTTATTTTTTACAATAGAAACTTTGAATATTAATAATTAATGTTGTACAAGTACGTTTGTTGATGATAATGATGACTATGTTGACTAGATACATATTCCGGTGTACGTCAGTTTATATTTGAAAGGTTAAAACTACTAGAACTAAACCCAGTAATAATTTATTTTTTACTAAAAACGCTGTAAGATAACGTGTGGGTTGTGAGTGTGTTTATTTTTAGGAGAATGCTAGTAATTATTTTTTGACAAAAGAAGACGAATTTGTGTGGGAAGCTGTGTGTGGAAATTATGTAAAAAGCGAAAGGACAGTCTGAGGAATCTATAGGTACCTTCAGCCTTGCAGTATTTTTTTTGAAATGCTTGAATGTAAACTTATATTTTGCAAGAGGGGACAAATAAAAGATTATGAAAATCTGGAAAATTCCATGAAAGATTCAGACCCTTTACGTTTCTTGCAATTTGTCATCACAAAATCTGTCACGTTTCATCAAAAGCTGTGAGCAACTTCAGAATTGAAATGATTCTGCCCCCTCAATTCCAGTTTCCACCCATTATTCACTTGAGGAAAACATGAGTACCTTGTCGCTAATCGAGTCATCACACCTTTTCGCCTATGGATCATGTTTTTACCAAAAAACCAGTATGCTCCAGTAAGCATTTCAGGTAGAATTTTGATTGCCTGTGGTGGTCGGACAAGATTGCAAAAATACCCTATTCATGAGTTCACTCAGATTTAACCATAATTTACTGGTGAGCAACAACAGGGAAGGGAAATTTACTCCTAGAAGGCAGATTCAACGCACAAGTGGGCAACTAAATAGATCCGGTTTCAACAATCAAAACGGAAAATTGTAATCTTTGCTGTTGTTGTACTTTTTTTATCTAATCCTAGAAAATGGGAAGAAGTTACGAAAATGATATGTAGTGCAATCACAATAGCTTGATGTTGATAGCACCTTTAGTAACGCCTGTACCTCTTTTTACATTGCTAATCATTATCATTCATCAAAACTCTACAGGTGATTTCAATTTGCGCACAAACTGAGTCTTGTAATAAAGCTTGTGCTCTTTATCTTATGATCTCATCTCTGGTGCTAACAATCAACCACATTTATTATCCATTTAGCGTCTTGCTGAGAGACTCTCAGTGAGATTTGAGAGCTATGGCGTGTGCTCCCATTGTTTTTGTAGCTGAATGATGATGTACATGTAATCACCCAAGAATGACACGATTTTTATGCTTTTTTACTCCGTTTTATAGTCATCATCATTAAATCTTGAGTTTTCTGCTGGATCATGTTTACTGATTGAATTAAATTCGGATTTATGGCCAAAGTAGTAAAACTTTTTATTGTATTGTTATGCAATATACTTTTTTCAGTTTTTGTCTGTCTGTGAAAATAGTTTATTATAGTGCATTTATTGCATAGTCATTGGATTAACCTCAATCTCAGTTTGAATCTAAAAAAAGAATTAAAATCTAGTGTTTGTTTTTTGCAGAAACTTTTGTAACAAGTGGAGATGTCACTTTTTTATCTAAATTTTTATCTTAAAATGCCTATACCTATTTATCTATGTAAACACAACAATGCCTCGACCAATTTAAAATTTTGTTAAGAGATAATCTTAAATTAATATCGGCAAATTATTCGTTAAAGCATAATTATGTACGCGCATTACGCACAATTATAAACAAGCGTGGGAACAGTTTCCTTAAAGAAGCAAGCTCATCAGTGCAGCAGCGTGTGCGCATTTTGACCTGATGGTGATGGTGACCAAACCACCTACTTTTAATAAAAGATCGCTTATGCATGCATTTTCTTGCATATTATTTCTGTGTCATTTTTATCTGTTGTAATCTTATAACTAAGTAGGTGAAACACAGGAAGATCATTAACTATGATCATAATTATATCTTCCTCCTATCAATCACATTGCATTTTGTGATTTCTTGAAAGTTGACAAGAATAGAATCTTTAAGCAGCTTAAACAACAGTTCTTTACGTACTCTATTAATTTATTAGTTGCAAAAAGTAATCCAAAGTTAAATCAGAAGTTTTCAGAGACGTCTCTTCTCTCGTTTTCTTTTGTAATTGATTGCACTTAACGACGGATTCTAGACAAAGCATGGTATACTTGAAATTTGATCGAGTAGATACCCGGGGCGTGTACCATAAAGTTGAGCTTAAGTGTAAAAAAAAAGATTTTATCTTAACTTTCTGTTGATCCAACTCATCAACGAAGGGAGCTAAAATTCCCGAATTTTGAACATAGATTCGGAAAGCACTTTCGAAGGTCAGAAAGTCTGTCTCAAATCATTTTGTCTCCAAATGCCCCCTCCAAAAGTGGTTTTCTGAGGTTATTATGGTCCCCTTCGGGTTTCTAATCATATTATATTACCCCCGCGTTACATAACAACGCCAAAAAAGTTAACGTAGGGAACCATGATAGCCTCAAAAAACCCCTTCTGGCATTTGGAGACAAAATGATTTGAGACAGACTTTCTGACCTTCGGAAGTGCTTTCCGAACTATGTTCAAAATTTGGGAATTTTAGCTCCCTTCGTTGATGAGTTGAATCAACAGAAAGTTAGATGTAAAATCCCATGCATTTTCTCACTTAAGCCCAACCTTGAAAGCTATCTATCAAAATTCTATAGTACTTATTTCTTTCGATATCTTATTTCGTACTTTAAATTTTTGTCAAACTACATTTCTCTGTACATTTCATTAAGCATTTTTAATATACTCCAGAAAATCATTTCTTTCAATCCTGGTAAACCTGGGTATGCAACAAAATCATGAGACAAAAAACTTTGAGCAAACCCCACCAAGCAAGATCAGCTTAGGTAATCACGACCAAACAGAAGAACACGATAGCCAAATAATATCCAGCAGAGAGGGTCAAACTCAAACTTCATGCATAAAGTCTTTTTGTTCTCTGTCGCCTTTTCACAAAAAACATTATTCTTAATCATTTATCAAGTCTTCCTGACTACTTATTTTTTGCATTTTACTTGCTTGTCATTTCCCCGAATTCTTCACTTTAAAATACAAGCTTAATGAATACCTATAAAAACTTGAAAGAAAATTGAACCAGACAACCTTTTAAACCTGTACAGGCAGTCATTCTCAACTAGCCCCAAAACTCATCCAACCGTACTTTACACTTCTAGCTCGTAAATCTTTTCTATTTTTCCAGTGAATTCCGTCGGCATCCTCTCATCATAAACTCCTTAAGAAGTTCATAAATAAATTTCTTGTTGTTATAAAAATAGCATCCATGCATTTGCGCTGCTGCACAGTGGTTTACTTGTTATTAGTTTTTGTAAACCCGACTTTAATTTCCATTTCCATCTCTGCCCATTTTTGCATATTATAAACATGAGTTACTACTTATTATCCTGTCCTACTATTTAAAATATTATGATTTGCAGATCCTTTAGCTTTGTATGCATTTGAATGTACAACAACTTTTGTTGCTTTTTTATTGCACCTTTTGGCTTTGCCATTGTATTACAAGTCGATTCCTTCTTGTTTCCTCCAAAAAATGTCTGCCTGCACACAACCACAGGGGCGGCCAATAATCAAGGTCAATTTATGAGTCAACCTCTGCTCAACTGTCCATCTTTTTCTTCAGAATAGTTTATTAATGACGTGCTTTATAATGTCACGGTAAGCTAATGTGTTTAGTCGTTCCTTCACTCCACACAAAAGAGCAAGGTATTCGGGTATGCACATCATCGTAAAGATAAATAAAAAAGTAAATTTAATTTTAAAGTCAGTCATGTAGAACAGCGACAACTACCCAAAACCAAAAATAAGCAAGATGAAGAGTATGAACGTTAGAAGAAGATCCCATAAATGCATATTCGGCATCATCGTAAAAACTGCCTTGGACATTCCCAGAAAAAACTTAAAGATGAGCATCTTCCCAACATGCACAGTATTTTTGGATATACCCGTTGTAATCCATTTTGCTGACATCATTACATCCTCATTAAACTTTTTTCAGCCGAGCAACTATCATAGCATTCCCAAAAAACCAAAGCTTTTTAATACCTACATGCATACATATGAATTTATGAATGTAAAAATACCTACAATTCAGTTCATAAAAAGTTATTAAAAAGGTATGGTCTTGTGGTACGTTCCGCTATATTTTATACAGCCGAACCATTGGAAAATTTTTTGTTTTTGGTATACCAACCCATGCTAATTTTGGCTTTTCTGGTTGTACTCGAAAAACTTAAAACTGATGAATGATTTGGAAAATTTGTAGCAGAAGCCCACTAGCCAGGCCAACGGTCAGTCACCATTTACCACACACCCCAGATTTTAGCTCTGACTTTAGACATTTTCCACTTGAGCGTTGTCAAATCAATTGACTATTATATAAAATAGCTCTCTGAAAAGTTTTTCCACTAATTAATTTCATTTAATCTTTATAATTACACTAGTGCACGCTACTATCATAATGAATTCTCTAATTAGCATTGTCACTCTGTGCGTACTAATTGGTGCGGTGAGCACTAACGTGGTTCAAGTTCAAAGCGCAGAAATATCGGACGACTGTCTGGGCTGCATTTGTCAGGCCAGCACAGGATGCAACCGAGATCAAGGTCAGTGAATTGTCAATGACATTATATAATTGAATAATATCTCTCGGGCTAATCATTTATTAATGAGATTTATGATGACCAATTAGCTAATAATTTGTTTTTGTATTGTTGTTTTTTGATTGAAGGTTGCAGCGAGGCTGGAGTATGTGGTCCTTTCCTGATAACCTGGGGCTTTTGGTCGGACGCTGGAAAACCCGTTTTGGCTGGAACAAAGGCTACTGACCCTGAAGCTTATAGGAGTTGTGTGACAGACCTGTTCTGCGCAAGTGAGACGATTCGCAGCTACGCTCGCATTTTCGGCAAGGATTGTAATGGGGATGGAGTCGTGGACTGTGAGGATTTTGTCAGGATTCATAAGATGGGACCAGGGGCATGTGGATCTGCGACAGTTTTTGATACCAAGTTTTACAAAGATTATGCCAAGTGTAAAGCGATTGTTAGGCCCCAGTAATACTAACGTACTCCTGTACTGAATGACCTACGGCTTATCTAATCCAATGTTCACGAATTAATTTCCTATTTGACATTTACAACTTACAACACACGAAAACATTTATTTCTGTGTAAATTTTCGTTTTATTATTGCACCTGTCTTTTTATAATGTATTTTATGCGTAATTTGTTTGTAAATACTGACCTGGTTTTTTAAACTTAAAATACTAATCAATCAAAACGCACACGCACTTCATACATATACACAAATTAACCGTTTTTCTGTTGTTTCAGCAGTCCAAAAATTGATTGATTCCACAATAAAAATATTTTGTCACGTGGAAAAACATTTAAATAATATAAATAAATACGTTTGATCAACAGAAACTGAGTTGATTTTCAATTATTGCATTTTAATTGATGTTACGCTTTATGCATTGTACACACACAGTGGGATTCCTGGCATTTTGAAATAGTTTTGTAAAATGAATCGTGGGAAGAATCATGACAATATTATTTGTTTCATTTGACATTTCCGTTCATATCATGCGTAGGTTGACTGCACATACAGAAGCATTTTGATATGACGTGAGTTCCTTGCCAATTAGATAAATAGTAGCAAAAATAAATTGTTTAAAATAATGTTCCGACTAGTTCTCATTCATGGTCACTAATTCAATATTTTGATGAATTCTGTCATGCTTCAGAAGTTTCTGCAGTTTATAAGTAGCATAGTAGCCAACGTAATAAAACCGAGTGTTTCTTCACGCTCATTTGCCACATGCATGCATGATTCACACTTTTTGCAGTAATATTGCACATGCCTTGCCTTATTACATGCATAATATATGCCTTTTCACTATTTGATTGCTAATCTGTAAGCTCCCGTAACAACTCTCAGATTTGCACACAAGCTTGCTATAAAAACATAATTGCAAATCTGTTCCAGTTCAGAATATTAAAGCATGTCTGTTGATGATGGTTACGATTGTAATGACGTCAGACTGCTTTAATGCTTGTTTACAGTTTTTTCTCTTAGGAAAAGGTGAAGGGGCTTCAGGTACAAATAAAATATGAAACCAATATGACGTACTTGCGAGAGCACCCTGCAGTTTTTGAAATGATCATGGAGAAAACGCACAAGAAAAATGATAAGCATTGAATGATAACCCTCTCAATGTAAATAGGAAAACCCAGGTTAAGATCCCGTTATGTTGTTGTAGGTGCTCTGACTTTGGCTACCTGGAAAACCTTGATCACTGCAGGAACTTGACGTGATAATTGAGCTGGGCTTAAACACTGAAACTAAGAACTGTTAATTTTGTGGCAGTTTATCCCTCATCAGATCAGCTACCCGTCCTCCCAAGTAGATAGAATTGTGAATGGTTCCTCTATAAACATACCATTGTAATTGTACATACTATCGCAACTATTACACGTTTTTAGTAATTATCATATCCAAATACCTGCATGCATAGAATGTTACCTATTTTCAGGCATAAGTTAACAATGACAGTGATAAAAAAGTGTAACAACTGCCCACCTAGCTCGTTTTGATGATTTATTAAATGATTTAATGTGACGATGGAGATGACGATGACGTCTCATCTTTAGATCTTTGGCATGGCATGAGCGAGCCTAATCTTTACACGTGTGTTTTGTAAGGAATAATGACCATTTCATTTTAATTTTAATACACTTAGCATTCCAAAGTAGCTTAGAAAGTCCGAAGCGTACATTCCAGTTCAGCCGAAAGCAAAAAATTAAGTTATGTATACGTAATAGGTAGATTGCGAACGTAAAATTAACGCCATTACTTACTACATACTTCGCGACCAACGCCAGTAGATCATTAAAACTGTGGAGAGCTGAAAATGTACCACTAAGACGTTAGATTTTTGAAGTCGTCGATATGTATCTTGTTCCAAATTTATATGATCAACTGAACTATTAAGGCTTTTTATACAGAAGAACGCACCAGATTAATTCAGCAATTGAATTAGGTTAATGATCTCAGAGTATCCAGGAAGGATATGTAATTGAGGAAAGCTTATAAACATATTGTGCACCAATAACACGTGCGTTTTTTATATATGTCAGTGTCAATTATTGATGCGAGTGCGACACTTTGTTTGGCTTTTTTGTTTTTTCATCCCAAAAGAATGCGGCCTTGTTTTCCACGCTTGTCACTTGTTTAATTAGTATTCAGAAAGGCACAGACAGACAATGTATCACAATCGGTTAACCTTTTCTGGCACCAAAAAGACGGTACTACTTACGCTAAAAGCTACAACGAAAATTCCAATCAATTCACCAGAGGGTAATTTTTAGTCTGTTTGACTTGATTAGTGTATAGCAAGTAGAGTAGCATTCACTTTGAAAAATCAAAATATTATCGGAATGTCTTAATGTTTTTCCTCTGCCTTTTTAACACATGTTGGTATGCATGACCGATAAGAATTTCAAAAAGCTTTTCAATGTGCCGTTCTTCTCGGAGAGGTTCTAAGCACAGCTTTCTGGCTTTTAACTTGTTTTTGTCAATTTTCTTTCCCGTTTTTAACCGTCATTGACATTCACTCGGAAAGCCAGGCATTCTTTTAGCATATCAATGCCATCGGGCCAACGAACTATGTCATTAGGTGTCGCTAACGCGTACTCTGTCTATTACCCTGTGTTTTGACTGCTATTGAAATTTTCCGAAAATGTTTCGAAGTCATGACTAGACGCACTTTTTAGCTTCAAAGCTGTTAAAAAAGATTTTTTCGAAGAGCTTCTAATGAGTTGCTTCCATTTTGCAATTGCAAACTAAACTTTGTTTTCTTCTTAACGAATTCATTTTTGAAAGAAAATAGCAAGCTTATCGAAAGAAATCAATTGAACGTACGAATTTCTGTCATTGGAATTTTAAGCGACGGGAGAGTGCAAAGTGCAGTAGTACTCCGATGTAAAAACATGCGCATAAAAAGTCGAAAGGCGACATTTATGACGTGCGCAACCGAAGATTTAGATGGCTTTTTAAGATAAACAGACAAAAGTTATTTTGTTGGGTATTTTTTTGCGTTCTTGTTGATAGCTGATGCTATGAAAGCTGATGAAAAGTTAATGGAATTCTGCTACTGGAAGACTGTGTGAGCATAGCTTTCAGATCACGAATCAAATACTGATGAGCATAAAATACGCAGGCTTCAACGTGAGTATTTAGGGTAATTAGCAAGGCTCTGATAAATCCATTCCTTTATGAATAAATTATATTTTTACGTTGCGTAGTATTCCAAAAGTGTGAGATATTTTTAGAGAATAAGTGAAAAATGGGTTATCACTGAATATTCGGAAAATTAAATTATGTAAAAATGTGTTTATGTAGAAAGTAGGTAAATGAAACAGAAGCGACGTGATGGAGTCTATGACCCGTTTCTGGCTCTTGTAAGTTTCCTACAAATTTTTGTATTTTTAGTAAATAAAATTCCATAACACACAACTCAGCTCACAACTTACAATTACTTTGTCATTCATATTTTCGAATTGGGAAGTGCTGTCATCTTTGACGGTAGGAAACCTGTATTTGGCAATTTAACTTTGGAACGGCAGCAAATCTATAAATATTTTTTTCTTTATTAAATCTGCCCGAAGCTAATAAATTTCTGTACTCCTTCACTTATAAGAATACATCGACCTAGTTTATTGCATGTCCACTTTGCAAAGTTCTCCGATGACAGCATTTAGTCTAAAAAGGTACCCACCCAAATGCCATTCTCGTCCGTTTCACACATCTTTTGCATCGCTTGACTCGTTGACTCATCATAAGCTAAATAAGTTTTCCTTTTTGCATTTGTTTCAATCAGGCTCTTGCCAACTGTTTTCAGAAATCCATATTCAAAGTATGCATTCGACATGTTGTACCGATGATAATGAAGATGACATTGATGCCGATTGCCACAGCTCCACTAATAAAGTAACTTGCAGTTACAACGGTGACTAAGCCCAAGCTCATTAGATTATCTACATTTTTCCTGCTCACTGGAGAGTATGACTTTAAAATGGAATTCCGTTTTTCTTTCTAACATCCAACATTCCAACAATTATAAATGATCTTTCTTAACTCCTCAGAGCTAAGTCAGAGAAGCTTGTCAGCGATAAGCTAGCAGCGATTTTAGCACGCAGGCAAAAACAATTTTTGTGAAAAATACGTAGCATATCTCTCTTTCTACTATTTGATCACCTACTTGGTACTCTGGTCATTAAATCTATCATCTCTATCTGACTTGCTAATTGTTTCAAACTAAAACTCCAAAAAGCAATTGAAACCACCACTGGCCATGAATGATCATGCGTCAAGTTACAATGTACCCGGTTGTGTGTAAACGCAGATGAGAATAGAACAAAGCTCCATACAAATTTTTCCCTATAGAGATGATTGGATAGATAATATAGAATGCACAATGGATACATTGTCAATGCTAATGACACTTGCACACACCAACATACACGCAGTTGATCATCCCAAACGCTGAAAATCATCATAATAATGGCTACACATTACCCACATCCAATTCCATTCAATGTGCAAAATAATTATATTGGATTACATAAATATTTTGGTAGTACTATAATATATAGAGCACACGAGCACAGAAGAGCGCACGGTTTTAACAGCACGAAAAATCCTAAAAGCTGATCTTATTCGTACGTATCTAGATACCTATCTGGGTATCTAGTTTTGGAGGATTGAAACAAGTAGCAGTAGTGGAAAAATTCAAACAGAGAAAAAAAACTTGCTCCACATTATATAAAACTAGGCAATTACACACGTTTCAATAATTTTCAACTTTTATCAATGAAGCTGGACTAGCACTCTGTTACGGAGTGAAAATCAACAAGTTAGTTAGTCAGTCAGCTAAGGACACGCACGCACAAAACACACATTTTTCTGATACCCTCTCTGGCTTGGCTTGGCCATAAAACCATAAAACCAAACCACAAAAGGCCATCAAACATTATTAGCAATAGCACCTGCTTAATATAATATATAGAATGTCAAACAATTTATAATAAAATTGACTGAAATTTGAATTATTTCGTCCATTCATTCCGTTTCACACAAAAGTTTAAAGTGTGCATTTTTTGTATAAAAATCAAACTCGTTTATCATCCAATTGACATTGTATCGCGCAGCGTAGCGTTGTTGCAAAGTGCAGCAGCAGCAAACTAGAAAGGCCAGAAGCAATTTAATTTGCATGGCCAACTCTCTAAAATCCGAAACTATTTATCTTGCTCTGAGTTTTTGCTTTGCATAGCAAAAAATATATATGAATGTTTCTCCGTTTGGTTTGGAGTTTTTTAGTTGAGTGCGTCGTGTCCCTGAATAAATAGATGTGTATACGCAGATACTTTTGTTAAAGATATTTTCTTGAGAAAAATATGTGGAACAAGTAAAGTGGAATATGCGGATTTAGAAAGAGAGAGTTTGCAGGAATCACTATAAAGCGTAATGTATTTTGGGAACAAGTGCTTTTTGTTCTTATAGCATCAAAAGAAAACTCGGTTGAATAGACAGGATACAAGATAGAATTGACACTTTTGACAAGACTTGTAATATAATTTTAGGCACATACAGGTTCTCTATAGGTAAATAGTGCTGGTTTTACACGCACAGGCCACACGGTAGTAAATGTAAAAGTGACAGGAATAAAACTTTTGGGAAAAACCTCAAGAAGCAGAGCCGCCGTGATAATAAAAGATTTTTTCTTAGAATCCCGGTTCACGGGGCGAGCAGCAGTTTATGTGGAAACTGATAACGTTATAAAATTTTAATTCTTTTGACCTGAAAAAACTGAATTTTTATTAGTAATTTTTTGATTTTCTTAGAAGAGTAAACAAAGTGGACAGTTTTAATACAATTTAAATGAGTACAGATTAAGTAGCATAATATATTTCATATAAGTTGTTCGCAGTAGAGTAATTCATAATGACGCTGCTGCAAAAGTTTACCCGTAAGAAGGTAGTGGATAGGGAGGAAACTAGTACAGAGCTGCATCGAGTTCTTTCCGGGGTGGATTTGACCCTGCTGGGCATTGGGAGCACGTTAGGTGTGGGCATTTATGTGTTGGCAGGAGAGGAAGCGAAAAAGGATGCGGGACCGGCTGTGGTGGTTAGCTTTTTCGTGGCGGCTGTGGCTAGCGTACTTGCCGGTAAGAGAAGCTAAATATATTTTTCAGACAACTGAATTAATTTCTTTAAAATTATTTGGAATTGATGGGCAATTTATGGTAAACGTTTATGCATCAAACTTACATAACGATGGTTGGCGTGACAAGTTCAACTAGCAATGAAACGCGTTGATGAAAATCACGATTTTATCACGCTAGCTTGTTGTCACCATGTCATTGAAATCAACAGCGTAAGTCAGACCACTGCATTGTATTAAGCAGACAGGAAACCAAAATGGCACTTAATAAAACCAATTTTTTGAGTGGGTTATGCAATGCTTCAGCGTTGTCATTTTGTCACGCTGTTGCTACGAGCCGTTTATGCTAAGAAGATAAGCAAAATCTGGAAAGCTTAAAATGTATAAATCGCACAAAAATGTAAGTAGGTAATGTGTTCTGCCCGATAATTCCTTTTGCAGGTCTTTGCTACGCCGAATTTGGTGCCCGGGTGCCCAAGGCAGGTAGCGCGTACGTATACAGTTACGTTTGCGTTGGAGAACTGATTGCCTTTATTGTGGGATGGAATCTCATTATGGAATACGTTATCGGTTGGCAAAAACACAATGTTTTCAAATAAACAAAGCAAAATTTTCTAGCTAATTTTACTAAACTTGAGACTAACTAACCTTGAAACAAAAACCGGTTTTCTTTATTTATAGGCGTAGCCAGCGTGGCGAAAGGTTACAGCGAAAACGTGGACAAGCTTGCTAACCACGCGATGTCCAATGCGTTTAGGGACTACTTTCACATTGGCATCTTTAGCTTCCTCTCAGACTACTTTGACTGGTTTGCCTTTGGCATTACCCTGCTTCTAACTTGTGAGTATTTAAAATGGATTTTAAATGATTTATGAGAAAGGCTAAAAATGTAACTTCTACGCCACATTATGTTAAGTTAAAACTTTGGTAAATAAATTGGGAAGTAGGTAAAGCGGAATATGTTTGATTAATGAGGATTTAATGTATTATAATCTTTTCCGCAGTTGTGTTGGCGTTTGGCGTTAAGGAGTCCTCCCTTTTTAACAACGTCTTCACCGGCCTGAATCTCCTTGTCGTAGTTTTTGTCGTGATCGCTGGTTCCTTTTACGGTAATTTTTTATATGCAATACTCAGGTTTTCTCATAATGCCCCAAAACACAAATCTATTCCCGGATTGCCACAGTTTCTTTCTCTCTCTCTCTGTCGAAACTCTTAAAACACTAAAAGCTTCAAAATCCAAACTGTCCTTTTCTTCCAAAAATGGACAAATAGATACTTTTCCACTAATGGACTTTATAGCTGCTGCTGTGATTTTTAGCAATTTTTAAAGCTTTTCCTTCTTCTTAAAAGACACAACCGAAAAAAGCTTAAAGCTTTTAAATAGATTGTCTGTCAATTTTATTCTTTTTTGTCGGAGGGATAACTGTGTGATGGTCATGTTGACAGTTGAGAGCAGAACACAAAAAAATTGTATCCGGGAAATTGCTAAAAAGAAGGAATATTGACATATTGTCTGGTTTCTTGGTTTGTTTCTTGGCACACACGCAACAGCGGATCCGAAAAACTGGTTTCTGAACAAAAACGAGACTCTTGCAAAATATCCCAACATTTCCGCCAAGGCCGTTGGGGAAGGAGGCTTTGCTCCCTTTGGATTTCATGGTGGGTGGTCTGTCATTTTTTTAAAAAGAAAACGGATTCTCTACTCAAAATTTCAATTCAATATTTTTTGGCATATTGTTTGATTCTGTGGATTTTCTTCTGGGGAAAAAGGCATTATGAAAGGAGCAGCCACTTGCTTTTACGGCTTTGTCGGATTTGACGCTATTGCCACAACTGGTGAGGAAGCGAAAAATCCCCAAAAGGCGATTCCGATGGCCATCATCTTTTCCCTGCTTTTTATCTTTTTGGCTTATTTTGGAATCAGTACGGTGATCACCATGATGGTTCCTTATTTTCTTCAGGTACGCAGATAAGTAAAGTGACCAATGGTCATTATCATCATCCGCATCAGTAGAAGGGATCAAATCTCCATAAAATAGTTTTGTACGTTTTTATATTGGCAATTTCTTGGGAAAAGCGGATTTTGATGTGATGGTCATTTGACTTTCATGTTTTTCGGAACTTTCGTTAAGACTATTTGCTACTTTGTCAAGTAATTTGTCGTAAAAGACCAAGTTTCTCTGAATTGAAATAAAAAGGGATACAACTTTGGAAGCTGATGTCTTTTCATGCTGATGACCACTACTTACCACTTATGATCATGATTATGATGATGACACAGTTTTAAAAGCTTAAATTTTTTCTCTCAGGATGAAAATGCACCCTTACCCCATGCCTTTGAAGCGGCTGGATTTAGCACGGGCAAATGGATTGTAAGTATTGGAGCTCTCTTTGGCTTGAGCACTAGGTAATTTTTTTTATAAGAGTTCAAACTGACTAAATAGTTGTAAGCGAAATTTATTGGAAATTCCAATTACATTTTATTATTATTACAGCTTGCTTGGAGCCATGTTTCCCATGCCCCGTGTTATTTACGGTAAATTATTTTCATAAAACCCGCAAACCTTCTTAGTTTAATTGATTAACTACCAATTTCAATAATGTCTTTAAAACTCTTTCCTAATTGCAGCCATGGCTTCCGACGGAGTTCTCTTCAAATTCCTCAGCAAAGTCCACCCCCGATTCCAAACTCCTTTAATCGCCACCCTAATTGCTGGTACATTCGGTGGCATTATGGCCGCCATATTTAATCTGGACGACTTGATCAACATGATGAGCATCGGTACATTAACTGCATATACCCTAGTAGCTGTTTGCGTTCTCTGCCTCCGTTACCGAAAAGATGTGGACGGAGCTGACGATACGTTAAACACGAACCATGAAAAGGATTACAGAAATCAAGCGTTTTGGGAGCGTTGGATAAACGCCAGCAATACACCGTATGCCACTGATGCCAGTGGTAACTATGCTAATGCGGCGGTAGCCTTATTCTGTAAGTTTCCAAAACAAATTATATTCGAAGGTGCTTGAAATCCCCAATTTTCTAACAATTTGTGTATCTTTAGGTTTCATTGCTCTGATTTTCTGCGGAATTGCCATTCGTTTTGAAGACTATATCAGCGACCTGCATCCCGCTGCTCTCGTCCCTCTAATATTTTTTGGCCTTGTGCTTGTCGGGATCCTGATTTCCCTAAACCTACAACCCGTTTCCCGAGTCAAGTTGACATTTAAGGTCCCTCTGGTGCCATACCTACCTGGTATTTCCATCGTAGCGAATACCTACCTGATTCTCAAGCTGAGCTGGGAAACATGGATCCGATTTTCTGTGTGGATGGCAATAGGTTTTGTTATCTATGCAATCTGCCTATTTAACGGAACCACAGACAAAAGTTATCAATTGAGTGTGGAAAAGAGGCAAAGAAAGTTTTCCAAGATAAGCGCAAACGGATTCAAAAATGCCATGTTTCAGTATGGAGATGAGGGAAGTCAGCAAAACATTGCCATGCAGAATTTGGGAGGTCCATCCACAAGCCATGGTACTACCGGAATAGGTCAAGGTACAGAAAATATTGATAATCGCACTTCCCTAACTAACCGATTCTCTACCTTTCTCTTGCAAATTGACAATCAAGAAAAGAGTGAAAATCTAAATCCAGACAAAAGCATGCAGTCTGATGATGAAGATAAGTTGAACAGGAATACGGGTGTTGATATGACTGAGAAAACTGATGATAAGCTTTGTTCTTGTTATTACTATGACGACAACCGGAACCTGAAACAGGAGGAGGGAGATACTAAGCAGAGTCAAGGGAAGGTCCAGGAGAAGCAGCTTAACGGTCATTGTCCACTACACAACTGTCCAGATTTTTCTCAAAGAGGAGCAGGTGACGGAGGAGGTAGAGGGTACGGGGATGAAGGTAAAGTAGAAAACGTGGCAAAACAACTGGTGGACTCTGTGATAGATTCTGCGCATAATCATGTTCAAAAGAGTAAGAAACAGGAGTGAAATGTAATCAGGATAATTTCTGGGGTAAAATGAATATTATTTTAATGAACAAACTATAAAAGCTTATTATGTATAATATATTGACTGGTGTATAATATTTTTTGAACAAAAACTAACAAAGAAACGCACAATAAGTCTATGAACAATTATTCAATACTGTGTAATTTTTAACTGTAATGTACAACTCGGTAGAATAGTCTGTAAAAAGTGGAAACTTAATGGCAGCATAATTTTTATGAAAAAACGCATCTTTTGGTTTGAAGATGTAAAACTGGTAAGTGTACGCATAAATATTTGTAAACTGAGATTATATAATATATACACATATTATTTTTAATAAAAGTGGTAAATAGTAAAAACTTAGGCGTTAACTGTATTTGTTTTTTTTTATAAAAGCTGTCCTGTTGGCACTTTTATACCTAGTTATTCATTAATTTTGATTTCTTCCTTTATTTGCCATTCAAAGCGTCATAAAATGTACGCAGAAGAACATGCCTTTTCCTTCTTTAAAAATACACTTTTCAAAAATGTGTCGGCTTTTCCTCAACTTCAGGCTTTCAAGGCCCATTAGCAGAAATATATGGCATATAAAAATGCTATTAGAAAGCGCAAAACTGCCGTTATGACTGCGCTTGTATAAAAAAAACTAGGCCGTTTTAAGTTTTTAGTAGCATAAAGCAATGCGGGGCTGTCCACACAAAAGAGTATAAATTCATAGTATATGAATAGTTTCTTAACATCTTAGTATTTTCAAACAACACACTTAGGTATGAACAGTCGCTGCATTATTTTTCATGTTGCATCATCTTCCTTCCTCCCTTCCCTCCCAGCCCCAAACTTTGGAATAGATTCTCGAAGCAAAAGAAATGGTTGTTATACGAAAATAAATGGATATTATCAAGAATAATGATACCAAAAAAGATTCCTTTTTTGCCTGGACAGTTTCTTGGGACGCTGGACTATACGCTACGCATAGTACGAAAAAACTCGACCCATTTCACCATCTTCCAAGTGGACCGAGAGAGAGAAAGATGTATAGTGACACGGCTATAAAATAAGTATTATTTTTTGTCACACCCAAACATCCTACTTTTTTGGAGGGGTCATTCATACAAAAGTTCCCTTTAAAATTTGTATAAAAAGCCAATAATTTAGAACTATATTTTCTCCGACTACATATTTTTTGCAATAACGTGTTTTATGAATGTTTCCACATGATAATATGTAATATCAGTAGTATTTTGTCCTTTAGGAAATCATCACTCTGCTTTAGTTTTACACACAAGCGTGTAGGCATCCTCACACAAAGAGTGTCTTTTGGACTCGTTTTTCATCTAAAAATACATTTATTTCTTCTTGGGCACAAACTATTGAACGAAAAGAACAAGTTGCTAAACTTTATATATTTTTTTGGAGCCAGGACAAAAAACGTAATGTCTTGATATGCTCTTCTTCTTTCTTGTTCTGAGCGAGTCTGCTATGATTTGTGGTGGCGACAATGCACTACTGTCATGTAATGTCATTGTTGAGAAAAAAAGAAAGAAAGTTGGAAAGCAGATAGAAGAAAAGTGCAGAAAAAATAATAATAAAAATGTAACTTGGAACAAGTTGGAACTTTTGGCTATGGTTTTTCGTATGGAAAGGGATTGGGATATTGGTTACGTTCCTCTCTAAGTTGGAATATGTGAGAAGGTCACCATCATCATCACTTTCACAACCAAAAAGCATAGTTTCTTTTTTCTTCTTTTGCTTTCCGAGGGTTATTTTCTGTTTTGTAGGAAATACATACGTGTGGAATTGAAGGTGCAAAAAGAAAAGTGAAAATCGACAGGAGAAGAAAGAAGGCGATAGGAAATGATGATGATTTGTTGTTTTGTTTGCAGGCATAAGTAAAAAAGAAAGTAGCAACAGTAAGCACAAGTACGAGTGTGGATAAGTAGTAATAAAAAATCAGAGAGGAATGTTTTGGAGGGAATGTGAAAGGTTGGAGCAGAAAACTTGGAGGAAAAAAGTATCTATTTGTAGTTTTATTACTTTGTACACACACTCTCCGTCTTGGATCTGATGTGTGACTATTACATTTATTTAGGAAAGGAAAGTGTGTAAAAGGTAGCAATAAATTTGGTATGTAGTGAGTAGTCAGCACCAAGAAAACCGAGAAAATCAGGGCACAAGATGGGGTCATTCATGTACAGCGTGTGAAAGCAGAGTTAAAGTTGGAGGATAGAGGAAATGTAGGATGTATGATAAGCAGTTGATAGGATTTCGTATTAAGGTCCTTAGATGTTATGCTGGTTTTGGTAATCTTAATGAAACTGAAGGTGACTGGGTACACTAGCAGATTGCCGATATAATTGACACCTAGCTGAAATGGTATTAAATAATCTGTTCAAAAGGTAGTCCTTCGTAGTCACAACCAAGTACAAAATGACGTACAAGTTGCTTAATTTTTGTTTTCATTAAACTTTAAAAATAGAGGTAAAAATTATTCCTTGGCGACAAATGACACAAGAACAAGAAAATCTAAAAACAAAATTTCGGTATTTTTCTATATTGTCTGAGATTCCACACGTGTCTCTGGTTCATTCATCTTTTCCAAAGCCATTTCCTCGTACTGCAAAGTGGCGACACGGATGGTAACGCTGATAGCGCTGGACAAGTGGAAAAATGATGGACATGAGATTGGAGCTGATAAGTCGAGATTTTGTTTTACTTGCAAAGTTAGATGCTTTCTACGGGTGTAAATTATAATGATGATCACAGAACAAGAGAGTTATTAGTAAGTGATACTTCTTTGTTTTTGCGGTTGCATACTACGCCAAGATAGATGTATAATTTTTCTGTGATAATTTGCGGGGCTTTTCTGGAGTGTTTCTTGAAGAAAATGTCGTTTCCGTTTTTGGGGTTTTTGGTGAAATAAATATATACGTACTATCAGAAGTAGTAGTTAGTACGATAGAAAAAACGCAAGTAGTGAGTAGTAGGGCTGGGCAAATTGCCAAGCAAAACGCTGCGCTAAAAGTATGTGGAAACTAGATTGTGGGTTGATGCTGCTGTGGAAAAGAAAATTTCATTTAGCAAAGAAGAAGGAAACAAGTTAGTGGTAGTGGCAGAGACGAAGAAGACTATAGTCCAGCCTTTATAAGTAGGTATTTGTGCTCTTTTTTTGGGAGTTTGGCAAAGGGAAATAGAGAAAAGGAAGCGAAATCGGGGAGTATTATTATACACGAGCTGGGATATTTAGCGGGATATTTAGGTCTAAAAATGGTAATAGATTTGTAGACTATCGATAAAAAGCAGTAAAAGAGTGGTTGTTGATGACAAGGAACGGTTTGTATGTGATAGTAGAGGAAAAGTTAAATTAAGAATGGTAGAGGTATGATATGATTTTCTGTTTTGTAAGAATTACGCACTGTTTAAGTTTAGTACAAACGCGGGAGAGTACCATTTACTATTAGATAGCTGGGTTGTGTTGCACTAAAATTTGAAATCATACAAAGTGATTTTCAAGATATTGAAAACTCAATATATATTAAAATACATTAGTATGATAGCGATAAGTATTTCTATTTTTATTTATTCAATTTTAAACTTTCACTCTGAAAGTTTGATGATGAATCTTTTCATCCCAAAACTCCACAAAAGCCGGACAATTTTCTATTTCCGATTTTCTCTTTACTTTTGATCATGTTTAATAGATGCGTGTAACTTTCATCGCATCCGTATCAACATCAAAAATAGAAATTATGTAGATACCTAATAGGCAGTTGGTTTCGCGTTGTTTGTTTGCTATTACTAGTCAAGCACACTGGTCAATTGATTCTACTCCGATCTCTATTGCCTCTCACATTTCTTGGTTTTGGCTTGGCTTTCTTTCTACATTTTTGTTCTGTGTGGACATGAAGCAATCACCAATGTCAGGTTTAATTTGCGTTTAATGAGAAGCCTAACAAAACATACTTGGAACCATGTCCAATGTCCTGTCCTTAAGACAATAAAAGTCTCCCGAATAAAATTAATCTGTTGGGTGGGATTCTCATTGAATTTCGGATGACCACTGAAAAAACCTAAATGTACTGAATGACCACCCATGTTGCAGTTTTCCGGGAGGAAATAAGTAAACGGAATAGATTGAATTAATGAAACATTTTATTTCCCAAGAAGCTCCCTGGACAAGACAAAAAAATCAAATTAAATGCGTAAACGTTAATTGCGTTTAGGGCGTAAAGCGACATTTAGAAAATCAAAGTGTTTCTCTTATTTTCTTCAGAAAAAATATCCGAAAATCTGAAAAACAGAAGAAACATACCACACACACGCGTCTGTTGTCTGTTACACTGTAAATGGTCCGTTCAACGGGAAAGCATCTCGCTTTGAAATGAAAAATGAACCGGTTTTATTTTTATGGCTTGGGGATTTCTTGACTTTTTTTTGCTTTTGAGACACTTTTAAAGTTCAAATATATCTGCTCACAAGTCGCAGTTTTATGTAAAAATACGCGTGCGACAATTTACAACACACAAGCCATAATATTCAAATATCAAAGCCATGTGTGTGGTGATGGTGTGTGTAGTGTCACGCAACATGTTTTTATGAAGTGTCAACTTTTTACACGAGAAAAAAAGAAAAAAAAACTAAATATATTGTAAAAAAGAGAAAACACACGTGAGCGCTTTAAGGTATACGGAAATTTCGGGATAATTCTTAGGGGAAAATAGAGATTATTATTATTTCTGTTTGTAGATCATGAAAGGTTTATTAGAGTTTACAATTTAGCATAATATTATGAAGCGTTCTACCAAATTCTAGAACTGCTTAGCTGATTTTTTTGTAATTTTTGGGCCAGAAAAACGCCAGTTTAAAGTAGAACTGTAAGTAGCTGAACTCAATCTTACATTAGATCGACAGGGAATATGCCAGTTAATGTAGATGAAGATACAATGTATGATCCACTGATGTCTATGTAAATGAAAGGAAAAGAAAATGAAATGAAAATCTCTGGACGATAGATTTAGTAACAATTTGACCAAGGATTACAATTTCTACATTTTTTCAGATCTAGGTCATACTTCAACTGAAGCCTCACAGAATATTGTTACCAAAAGGAGGTCGCCAATCTGCATTCGTAAAATCTCATTTTTAAAATCAATTTATAATTAAAGCCGTTGTAACGTTCTTTTGAAGTTAAGTAAAAAGTTTTATTTCTCGAAGAATCCATACTCTTCATTTGATCTTTTTGTTTTTCCAAAGAAACTCATTTTTGGGCTAAAAGATAAATTCGACTGGAGTCAATAATGATAAGTGGTAGCATTGGCTTTGGTGGTTGTCACCACTGTCATCTATCTCAAGTTTTTTTTCTTCTCGCTAAATAAAAACATTAAAAACGATATAATATTCCAGTTTTGGAATGTTGATGCACACCAGAAAGAGTGCAAACCGGCTAGACACAGATATTACTATTCTCAATCTAGAAAGTCAGTCAAACACATTTTCCCTCACTACTTTCTACAACATCTTATTATGTTGCCACCACATCGGCTGCATATTATTTTTTTTTTGGGAAGTTGCTAGGAAAAATATTATTGCAACTTGATTTTGATCTCTGTGTGTATATAATAATGCTACTAGAGTATAACGGTGATGATGAGCGTATGCAGTGTTGAGATTGAGATTTGTAAGGCAACAGACACAGCTCTAATATATAAAGACAGAAAAAAGCACACAAGTATTGAAATTGGAGGAACAGAATAAGCTAAGCAGCAGCAGAGGAGCCAGGAGCAGTAGGGAAAAACATGATCTAATATTTGTAAAGGAACAGGACAAGCCAGGGAAAATATATAGTAACGCACTGAGAAAAATTGAGCGACAAAGTTATAAGCTGCTGGAAAGAGGCAACTTCCTTCCCAGTTTCTCTCGAGACGGCAGTCTATTCGGACACGCACGCATGTGGTGGGCATAAAATGGTAGAAAGAATGTAATATACGACGGGGATAAAGTTAACAAGGTACGTTTGGTTAGTTGCAGTGTTCACGAAACACATAAGGTCATGAAACCTCGGTGTGTATTGGAATAGAAATGTTTTAGAGCGGAGCAGGAAAGCACCTACTGTAAATCATATACACATTCAAACTGTATAGCTGAAGGCAAACTTCCAAGTGGCACAAAACCGAATTTTAATTTTAAAAGTTGCCATCAATACGACCACTTTGTTGAGGCTGCCAATCTATCAAATCAAGTAAAAACAGGGAAAATGACAAGCACACAAACCTTGGTAACATTCTTCTTTCTCAATTAGACTTTTCACCCCCGAACCACCGAAAGAAAAAAACTCAAGTGATACCTTTTGTTTGTGGTGACGAGTTTCAGTTTACACCGTAGGTACTTAAATTTCTCGGTTTCTATTAACCTATTCTTGTTACGTGCCATGCATACTTTTTTATTCGTTTAGGTATATAGTGTGTCAAACCTATAAAGTCTACTCAAAATTGAAACGAAGAAGTAAAACAGAAAATCAAAGCAAATCACTTAAAAACTTTTTTATTGCGCTGCAAACCCCAAGAAAAACGAAACTGTTGCTTTTTCCCTTGGAATCTCCAAAAAGAAAAAAAGAGAATCTATTAAATTGTTATTGAGTTCAATTGAATGAATGAAACAGTACGGAAAAATAAGAAGAAGGAGAATCAAAAGAGAGAAAAACATCTTCGTTTTCCAGTTTCATCTTTCCAAGGTGGATGTAACACATCTTTTTTTGGGAATGATAGTTTGATCGGCCCCAAAAAATTCTTATTCTGGACGGTGCACTACTTCTCTGGTAATTTAATTGACTTGTAGTAGTAAGCAAGTTTTGGTGGAAAGGGCAAGAGAAAAAGAAGGCGTATTTTGCTCTCTCTCTAAAACTGTGTGTGTGGCTCAGAGAATTTTTTTTCGGGGAGTGTAGTAGTATATTGGTGAACGTGACTGAAATAAAAGCCAGCAAAAACGGTTATTACAACGAGCCTTTCCCGGTCTGGAATAAGGTGGTTGTGGCTAAATCAAGCTATAAAAGCTGAAGAAACTGTGCCATTTTTGGGGAAAGTGAGTGCTTCATTTTTCTGGTAAAGGAGATAAATTAAACTCTCGTTTTAAGTCCGCGTGTCTAGAAAGTGGAGTGGACGGAAAATACTATCTGGGTTGGTGTTTTCAAATAAAGTGGAATCCTTCAAAATATTTTGCAATTTTTTCCAGGTAACCTAATACTCTGTTATGTAAAATGTTTTTAAAATAGATCACGGAAAAGGTTAATCCAATTTCCCTGCTTATTTTTAGTATCCATGCTTGACTGAACCTATCTCACTTTACCCCAAATACCCTTTCCGGCCTGGCTTATAGGCTGTATTTGTTGCGCAAGCAGTACAAAATTAATTGAATCTTTTTCAACAGAATTATTTTTGCAAAAAAAATGTTACTCATCAAAGCACAAAAACGGCTATGATCCTAGATTAACAGTCGTTTTCTACGCAGCACGAAAATAATTGGCTTATTACTTGTCACTTGACAGAGCTTAAACAGTTTGTCTACGGAGTACAAAGGCATTAGTCACTTTTGTTTGTTCTCTTTCCAGAGAAAAGGTCTCAAAATGTACTTACACTGATTTTGCAACAAAATAAATGATCATAGCATGACCAAAAGGGTTTGCATTAGCACGTGTTTTTTTCGCGTACTATAAAAACTAGGTACATAGCAAAATGGATGGCTTTATGGTTTTTGGTGTATATGGTAAACTGGTAAAGAGGAAAACTAGAGGAATGATTGTGGCAGTGAAATATAATCATTACCAGCTGACTTTCCCCTTGTGCTTTTGACTCTTTGCTTGTATCTACACTAGTCTGTTGTACTTTTTTTTATGGAGTAACCAAGCCTTATTAGCTCGCTGCTTCAGCAGAGGAGCTATTGCAGATGTCGGTGTCCGTGTGTCTGTCCGTCTGTCTGTAGACTTTATTTTTAAACCAGGTTAAATCGGCTCTAGACCAGGTTAAATCGGCTATAGACCAGGTTAAATCGGCTCTCGACCAGGCTAAATCGGCTCTAGACCAGGTTAAATCGGCTCTAGACCAGGTTAAATCGGCTCTAGACCAGGTTAAATCGGCTCTAGACCAGGTTAAATCGGCTCTAGACCAGGTTAAATCGGCTCTAGACCAGGTTAAATCGGCTCTAGACCAGGTTAAATCGGCTCTAGATCAGGTTAAATCGGCTCTAGATCAGGTTAAATTGGCTCTAGACCAGGTTAAATCGGCTCTAGACTAGGTTAAATCGGCTCTAAACCTGGCGTGTAGGGTTATTATTGTACATGGATGTTTTTAGCAGCGAGCATTTTTAATGGTTTACCATGGATGTTTATATTTTTCACAGAAAAAAACAAAACGAATTGAGATAAATAGTTCATAGAGCATAACCTCAGAAAAAAGAATATTGTGTGTGTGCGTTTGAAGTAACAACTGTTGAGTTTTTGTCAGAAAGCTATGAGAGCATGAACGAAACGGCTCGTTTCATCTTTTTCTCTGTTTTTTATAAATACAATTTGTGTCATGTACTTGAGTTCTGTACGCTGTACTCTTTCGAAGAAACAAAAATGCAGGCTGCTGTTGTCATCATCATGGCCATATAAACCATAAAGACATAAAAAGTACCAGATTTTACTTTTGTTGTTTGATTATTAATATTAATAGTTAGTTGCTATTGCTCCTGTTAGAGACAAAGAAAGAAAAAAGCTTGGTCTAAATCTGGTTAATGATGATATGAAGAAAGTTTTAAGCAGGTTGCAAATACATAGATTGAGACATCTCTAAAATATATAATGTTGTTTCTTTTAATAGTCACACATTTCTTCAATCAAAAGAATCGAAGGTTTAATCTATGAGTTCACTTAATCCGTTTAGGCACATGCGAAATTTACTGGCGCTCGATTTTCTCAATTTGTTGCTATAGTATCAGTATTCAGTATATTTTATCTATTACCGTTATTGGTCATTGCAATTATCGGTATACATAGTTGCAACCCGGTACTCTAAAACCCACGCAAATTTACACCTTCATGTTTTTCCGGAAATAAAAATTATCCCATTCCCATTTACTTTTTTTCTCCTGTGTAATAACCCGTTTAGCTAAACCGAGAACTAATAAAAGGGCAAACAGAAATTATGACGACTTTATTTCCGACAAGGAACAACACAATGTAGGCTTTATTGTTAATTTTTATTTTAGCTGTTAGTTGCGTGAGCACACGTTTTTACCCTGCACAAAAGCCACTATTGTAAACAGTAAAAGCCCGGGTTTTCTTTCTTGTTTAGATTGCTTAGTACTACATGCAGGAGAAGTTTACGCGTTCTAAGAAATAAGCAAAGGGAAAAAATCCGCCGTTATTTTCTTTCTTTCGCGGAGTGTGGCAGTAATAAAGAGCCCATTAACGAGATCTTAATTCGTTCGTGTGCAACCAGCGTGTTGCCAGAAGAGAAGGAGAAAAAAACCGAAAGCTGCTGCTGTGGTTTCTTTTTCTCTGGCTTAAAGTAGATGATAAAGTCGTCATAATAATAAGCCTAGTCGTAAATTTAATGACATGACGACAGAACGATGATGAGGACGATGTACCCGGAATAATAAGTAGAAATAATGCATTAGTAAAAATGGTACGTAATATACGTATGGAGAACATGCTCATGCTGTTATTTCTTTGGAAATGTGCGGTGTTATTCTTTTGAAAGAATGTATAAAAGGAAGAATGAAGTTTTGTCAATTATTTTTTATTTTGGAATGTAGTGAAACAACTAATAACTGGGGTGTTCAGAGAAGCAACAACAGCATGTGATGCTATGTGTGTAAAAGCAAGTTATATTGTTGTTCAAATGACAACTTACAACTGTTTTTGTCACTCAACCAGGCTAAAATAAACTTTTGCAATGGAGATTATAAGCTTTGCCTTTGTTATACCTGGATGAAGCTGTTAGTCAGAAGAAAGGAAGTGAGTGAAACAGGTGCATAGGCTAAGTACATGTTCCAGTTGACAGAGGATTTATATAGGCATATTATTATTGTGAACGGAAAAATGCTGACGCGTGGTAAAATTGGATTAAAAATCATTTTCGTTGAAAAATGATTTAAATTTGCATTTAATGGTTTAGAAATTAACTGATCGATTCAGTGTGCTATATTAGTTTTGTTTCTCCAGGTTGGCCCATCTGTAGGCGCATATACTCTCCCTAGGCCACCCGAACACTTTATAGCGTTGACGTTTATCAAAATGTATCCATCATTTTTTACCATGTCCAAACTTTAATTCTTACTCTCCCGGAACTTTATGTCAGCTTTTAAAAATGTATTTCCGGCTCGTCCATTTCCATAATTTAATTAATTATTACTCAAAGGAATTCTAAATTACAGAAAATTAAAAAGTTGCTCAAAGCACGTTTCATTTCTCATGTTTGTATTAAACTTCACGAAACCTAAAACTGCATTTTTTGCCTTGACATTAAACCTCTTTTTATAGCATTTCATCAGCTTTCACAGTCAAAACAGTATCAGCATCAGTTTATGCTTTTTATCATACATTATACCAAGTTTGCTAGCTACTTTTTATCCCTCGCACTTTTAATGCAACCACAAACAAAATGTTATGCTAATGCAAACGACCCGTCGCGTCCCCGTCCAAAAGAGACAGTCAACTTGCGTCTCTCTCGTGACTCTTTTAGTACACGCTAATGCTTTTTTGTCATTGTGTCCTTGACAGTCGTATAGCCAGAGAATAGAGCGTGTGTTGCACTGTTTAAATAGAAACTGATTTTTGCATTTTGGACGATAAAGTGCGTTTTAAAAAATAGATGAGAAGATGATTACACTCTAGCCAGATTGTACATCTCTCTTATTTTCTCTAGTCAGTTTTCCTACGCTCTCCGCTACTAAAACTACTACAAGTATACACAAAACCATAAATATTCCCAGTGAACTTTTGCTTAACCCTTTTTAGAATTCAGTCTGCATACAATTTTTTCAACCGTGTGTAGTAGTATTAGTAGTAGTAGTCGAAGCCATAGCAAAAATGCTAAGAGCTTTAGCAAAAGAGACTCGGGCTCTTTCTAAAGAGACACATTATTGCTCTCAAAAGCATTTTTACCCTTTTTAGCATCCCATCCATTTCAACAGCCAGAGAAATATCTGAAACTACAAATGGCATATATAAGAGTAAACAAAATACACACACGACGATGATGACACAAACAGTCTCCCTCGCATGTTTTTTCGTGCTCTCTGGTGCCTTGTTCATGGTTCCATTTTTACTATTTTATTTAGTTTGGTCTTTTTTTTTTGCAGTGGCAAAAGTTCACAGAAAGAAATACAAAAAATACATTATGTAGTTACTACTAGAAAGAGAGAGAGATCAAGTGTCTCTTTCAGTCTGTTGTAGCCAGACAGAGTGAGAGAAACTCCAGAACAGTTAGAGAGAAAAAAGTTGCCAGTTGCATTTATGTCCTTATAGCCTGCCTAAAGTCAAAGTCACAGAGGCACACGACACAAAAAAACGGCTCAGAAACATGGAACTTCGGGACAAGAAAATATAAACAGGAATGAAAAATGGGAGCAGCGAGTAGTTGATGGAAATAGGAACAAACCAAGAGACAGAAAAAAATAAGTTGTTTCTCTAGTCTTTATTTTTCCAAGTTGTGCGTATGCATATTTGAATATTTTTTGTGTGAGGAAAATTCGGACAAACTTTGGTGGTCTGTTGTGTGTGTGCCGGAATTTTTAGACTGATCGATTTATCATAAAGTATGAAGTATGAGCATATAACAAAAGGAATAACTTTTTTATTCGATACGCTTCTTGTTAAAATCGATTGTTGCTGTAACTTTCAGTTTTTGTGATTGTTTGATTTAGATTTTGTGCATCTTTCCTACTTTTCTTGCAATCAACCAGGTATATAAACAGGAAAAAGCAACAAATGTTTTCTTCCATGTTTTCTTTATGCTTTCACCAGACCAGAACAAAAACTGAAAGAGAAAGTACTTATCTTACCCTGTAATAAGAGAGAGTGTATAACAAGTTATGTGAAATATACTAACCAAAACTAAGACTGAACACACACAGAACAAAAAAGTAAGTATTTCAACAATATTTCTATCGCCGTAGTTCCTTTCTCTTGTTCACGGAAAATAAAGTAGAAAGTGTAAAAACCCAGTGAAAAAACAAAGTAGAGTAACTTGTGCGTGAAAAACAATCAGATAGGAAGAGGGAAGCAAGAGAAAGGAACTTGGAATTTTGAGCGTGCAGGGTTGAAAAATACATAAAAAGTGTTACTGGTTTTTAGAGACATTTTTAGAAGTAGCTGTTTAAGGTAGCTTATGCAATGTAGAAAAAAGTTTATTTTTACAAGCAAGATGTTGCCCAAGCAAAAGAAAAGTTGAGCGACAGTTTCATAGTTTATCTTGAGGCTGTGTTGAGCAGTACAGGAGAAAATGTGTAGTTGATAGTGTGTGTGGTCCTTTTTAATGTAGGTGGACAGCACTCCACTCCAGTAGCAAGGGAAAAATTCATTTATGTCAAATTAGTGCTTTCCACTCTACCATGATAATGAATCTGATGGTGACGAGTAGTTCCCATATTTTACAGGAAAACTATGTAGCGTAAAGTAGGAAGTAGGAACGTTAAGCATGAAAGTATGATTTTTTCCAAGAGCAAAAAATTAATTTGATAACTTTGTTGTTTGATTTTTTGTTCTCTTTTTAATGAATTTTTTCCACGAGAAATAAAATTATCATTTAATGAGAGACTTGCTTTCAAAGAGGGAAGCATTGGGGGAAATTCTGGGAAAACTTCTACCTTGTTGCATATGGAATAAGTGCGTAAAGTTGTATAAATCGTTGAGAATATAAAAAATGCTGAAAACTTTTTACTTTGAACAAACGTTAGGAGAAACGCTAAGGTAACCGGTATGTTAGAGAACCTGCTACAAACGCAGAGTATATAATTGCTTAGTTTATTGTTTAAAAATTCATAAACCAACCCAATTTGAAACGTTGAGTGTGTGTCATATTTCATATTTTCAGTAGCCAGGTCATATGTTTGACCATTTTTTGGTCATTTTAATTTTTAACATGTTTCATTTAAAACGTAAAATGTTATCATCATGTGTTCTTGTTGAAGTTTTAGCTTAAAAGTCTGCCTTTAGATAGATCTTAACCAGGGACATACGAGATTACTAAAAAGCGGTCTACAAAAAGGGATTTTTGTCATTTTGTTCGTTGCTAAAGCATAGTAGTGTAGCCTCTGGCAGAGTTTAAAACTACATCGAAATAGGCTGTAGAGAAACTATAAATTACTGCCCATTAATAATATATAATGCATATATGCATGCATAATCAGATGAGATAGTGCATGCATATTAATGACACTCAAAAAGAAAGAAAGGACAGAAAAGCAGAGCTAGAGTACACTTTTTGAAATAAAAGTTCTCCAAAAAAATATTCAGCAGTTATAGCAGTGTGTTTCATCGCGGTACTACAAACGAGGTACTTTTTAATCAGAAACGGTAGGAAAAGACCTAGAAATTGAAAGTATTCCGTGGAAGCAAAAAAAATACAGACAAAAGTAGAGGAAAAATTGTTCAGTGAAAAAAAGTTTTATGTGTACATATTTTTTTATTCCGGGAGATCGATTCACTCACTCATTCACAGTCAAAAAGAAGAGAATTCGATAGTGGTGAAAGTCGAACAAGGTAAGAATTAAAGGTGACTGCACAGTTCTTAGAAAACTAAACTGTTTCAGATTTATGTAAACTGTGAAATTGTATTTTTCGAACAGCTCAAGAGCGTACCTTGCCTTTTGAAAAGTTGAAAAAAAAGATGTGAAAAAAGAGAAAAGAGGGAAGGGAGATTATAATCTCTTGTGAATGAACTTTTAATTAGCTTTCCACCTTGTACTTATTTTACTTACACACTACTTAGTTCTTTTTCCACTGGCGGAGTTACCTAATCAGTAACAAGTAGACACACAGAGAAAAAAAGTAGATTTTTTACCTTGCAGTTCCTGTAGTTTTTCTAGTAACTTGGGTTTAGTACACGCTCCACTTGTTTAAATAGACATGCATGACTGGAATAGAACTGAAAATGAAAAAAGGAAAGAAAAATAAAAACGTAGAAAAGTGGAGATAAAAAATTATATATATTTTTTCTCTCTTTTGGTACAAGGTGGTTGATTCTTCAAGTGAAACAGGAAAACCGTACTTAGTGCTTCTGTTTTTTCTTGCTGAATTATGTACATTGGCAGAAGCATTGGTTTGCTGTATCTCCAAAATCATTAATCTACTTCCGTTCCACATTAGGCAGTGGAGCGGTAAAATGAGAGAGAAAAAGAAAGTATATGGGTTTGTTCATAATGGATGGCATGCAAAAATATATTTTTCATAGATTTATGTAATAAACAGTGGGAAAAACCACACATTCTTTGGTATTTATTGTTATGCCAACTAAACCTAAGTATTCTTGCATAAGTAAAAACACAATAAATTAAAACTAACCCAAATGCTGGCCATTATACTCTAAAGGTGTATTTAACCAAAAGACAAATGAAAGGGAAATATTTATACCTATATGGTGAAATAAATTCGTTCATTTTTTTAGTGAAACACGGAATTAGTGGGCGGAAATATTTTTTACCACTGTAAAAATTTACGGCAGAAAAATTTCAAAACAAGCTTAGGTGGAATTAGAGACTTATAATATATTGTGTTTGAAATATGAATGTGTCTAGGTAACAATATGGCAAAATTCTGCATAAAAAAGTTGAGCAATTTTGCTAATTTAAACCTGAGAATGTTTTACTGTAATTGTAGTAAAAATGCTAAAAGAATCGTTTATATTTAATGAAATAAATGTAGAATGTTGAAAGTATTTCAGAACACAGTTGTCTGAGTACCTGGCTACTTGTGAGTGTGTGTGTTTGCCCAGACTTTTGAGACATTTTATGTTCCGCTCGTGCTCCAAACCAGAAACCACCAGACGAAAACCAGCGGAGAGAAAGTAAAGATGTAAAAGTAGAAAAGTGGAAACGTTGTGCAAAGAAAAGCAAAAACCGCACACTTGTAAACAAGCAACATGAGACCTCAGGAACCACTACCACCTCAAAAACCAAATATACCACGGAAAAGTAAATAGGAAAGTCATAAGAGAAGAAAAAGAGGTTGTGCTCTCTCTCTTTCTCTGTGTATGTATGTTGAAAATGTGGCAGAAATTTTTACGTTTAACAAAAAGTGCGCTTCATTCTAGGAGCAATGCAAACAAACAGTAACACTGATAAAAAGTTGTGTGTACGCAGAAAAAAGGAAGATAAAAAAGTCAGACATAGGTAAATAATATAAAATGCACTGGAAACGTAAAAGTTTGAGGGCTTGGGCTTGAGTGGACACGTGAACTAATTTTTGGAATGGTTACAACGAGACAATATACGCATTACAGGAAATGTAATAAGGATGTTTTAGTAGAAGAACAATTGAGAATATGATCTAGGTTGTCCGCATACTCAGCTCTAATAAATATTTTACTCAACTGCGATTAAGTTAAGTATATCAACCTGGAGACATTAACCTATACATTTCTAGCTAAAGAAGGATTTCACCTATACTTGGCCAAAATTCTATCCTCTTAATAGAAATAGCCAAGTGGAAGCGATTTTCTGCAAAACAACTTTGTTGCTAAAAATACATTGTTTCCGGCACGTGCAATAACAATTTATTATAAAGCAGACATTAGAAAAATTACCGGAAGCAAAAGAACAAAGCATCTTACGAAACAAAGCTGTAATAAGAAAAATGCATATACATTTTTTAAAACTTCAAATGATAAGCAGTTAGGCATGTTTTGTTTTCTTAACTTTGAAATAAGTTTCTGGTAGGTACTTGTAATAATGCAAGAAGAAATTATAGAAACAAAACGTGTACAAACTGTAAGTACCTTTCATTTTTAAAAATCCTTCCCAAATGCTAAAAATAAAGCAGGAAATAGAACAGGTAGAATACTGCGTAGAGTATTAGAAAAAATGCTATTTATGTTTGAATTCTCCACGAAAAATTCCATTTCATCTATTTTTATAATCCTATACAGTTTTTATAATTTAAACTAAAAAATTCTAATTTTAGATGCATTCCATTCCTCTGTAAGTTTTTGCACATCTGAAGAAAAAAACATTTAAGATTTTCCTCAGAAAAATTTCTTAATCTTAAGTGGCTCGGCTCACTTTTTCTTTCTTATTTTGTTTCTTTTTCTTCTTCTTTCCTCCCGATTTATACTTTCTTCCTTTACATTTCCCCTTTTTTCTCCTCTCTCCAATTCCATCTTCTTTAGCATTTTTCTCCGTTTAACATCACACTCTTTATTGTAGAATAATAATAAGTAGAATGAAAGAGGAAACCAGAGTATATACTTATTAAGTTCACACTGCAAACACAGGCGTGTATATACCCGGCAGAAAAAAATAAAGAGGAAATCTTTCTTTTTATGCCGTTTTTTTTTCTTCTCTAGCTGTTTCTCCTTTTCCCCTTCTTTTACTTGCCTATTATTGCCTTCCTTTTTTGAAAAAATAAAAGAAACGCTTTCCCCTTTTTCTTGTTCTTCTTTTTCTACTTGTTTGTCTGTAACAAATTGGTGGAAAAAGTTTCCTTGTTCGATTTCTCTTCTTTTTTCTCGTCTTTCTTCCCTTTCTTCTCTGGCTTTCTTGTGCTTCATTGCCTCTCTTATGAGCAGGATGATCATCAGTGTGTTTGCTCAGTGTTGCGTTCCCTTTTAGTGGGTTAGACTTATTAAGAATCGAAGATCGATTCTTTATAATTTCCTGATCCGGCCGTCCGGACGTCCGTCCGTCCGTCCGTCCTAATGCGATTTCCTCAGAGATGGCTGGTCCGATTTCCACCAAACTTGGTATACAGACTCTAGTGGAGGTCGGACAGAACCCTATTGAATTTCAGGTCAATAGGTCAACTCCAAAGGTCAGAGGTTACCAACGGTCAAACATTTTTACATAGGACCTATATCATGCGGCACATGATTTTAGATCCATTTTTGACCAGGATTACGAATCCACAGTTCGTTTGTCAAGATTCGGATTGTAAGGTCCTTAAATCAGGGCCTTAAATTTCAAATCCGCTAATTTAATGGATCTATGCTGTGTGACACATGATTATAAGTCCATTTTTTACCAGGATTACGAATCCACGGTTTGTTTGTTAAAATTTAACTATTTAGGCCCTGAAATCAGGGCCTTAATTTTCGAATCCGCTAATTTAATGGATCCATGCTGTGCGGCAGATGATTTTAGGTCCATTTTTGACCAGGATTACGAATCCACGGTTTGTTTGTTAAAATTTAACTATTTAGGCCCTGAAATCAGGGCCTTAATTTTCGAATCCGCTAATTTAATGGATCCATGCTGTGCGGCAGATGATTTTAGGTCCATTTTTGACCAGGATTACGAATCCACGGTTTGTTTGTTAAAATTTAACTATTTAGGCCCTGATTTGGGGCCTTAAATATTAAATATTCCAAGTTAATGGACATATGCTGTGTGACACATGATTTTAGTTCCATTTTTGACCAAGATTAGAATATGATGTCCATTTGTTAAATTTAACCTTGCGTTTGGACCAATCTTCGATTCTTAATTATGTCCATTTGCCAATGGTTTATTAAGGCTGTGATATGGAAGCATCCACAATTACAAGAAAACCCCGAACTTGGAAAACTAAAAGCATAACATGCAATATTCCCAGCATATCTCAAAGAGTGCTAAAAACCTAGTAGTTCATTATATCTAAACAAATTAGCGAATCTTATGAAACCAATAAAAATCCGGATTTCCTACCGCCCACAACTGAACAGCCCCTATTCTATATGGTGTTTACTCATTGCCTTGCTGCAATTATTTTATTTCCCTCTACTTTGTCTTGATATTATATGTCCATGTGTGAATTCTATACCCAAATAACTCCTTTTCTCCTAAAGTCTACTATTTCTTTAGCCCAATCTGTGAATCTATTTTTAAAGGTGGTTAATTAAGAGGGTTTTTCTCTTGTTCTTTCTCTCTTTCAGACAAGAAGATCATTACACAGTGCCACACAACAAAGAAAACAACTCTCCTTCTCCAAGAAGAACTCTCTTTAGAAGACTAAACCCTAAAAAGTTGGGTTTCCTTACATCAGGTTGACTTTTTTCTCTGAGTAACTTATACCTGTATATATATTCACACACTCACACGCTACCAGTGCTAAAACCACTTACATTTTTCCCAAGTTTTTCCTTTTGCTGCCACCTACTTAAGACAAAAACTTTTTTTGCGTGAAGAAGACAAAAGGTAAGAAAAAAGGACAGGAAAAGTAAAAGCTGTTCTTTTTCCCGTTTTATTTCAAAGTTTTCTCTCAATGACCGACTTGTTCCTGAATGAGTGACTTGCCCAGAAAGAAAAGACCAATTAGGTGGAAAACACAACCCAAGACACGCAAAAGGATCTGGTAGTCACCAAATGCGCGTTTTAATTTCTCAAAATACTGGAAACACGTCACGTTTTACTCCTTTTCTTGTCTCGCAGCTATTATATCTGTAGCTGGGAAAAACTTGTTACTTTTGGGGAATTGGTAATATACATTGGTGAACTTGAAAAGACACTTATAGATATATTCTTTCGTCTTCTTCTTGTATGTTTGGTGTAAAAAAAGACATGAACAAGTTTGTTGAAAATTAGTTTGGGATTTTTGAGTTGACAAGCCTATTTGATATCCCGTGTCGTTTCTCGTCCCGGTGGAAATAATCGTGGCGGCTGTGTGGGAGGATCTATATATGTAACGGGCAAAAGGTGATGTAAAGTAAACAATTTGAGGGAGAAGGTGACTAAGAAAAGACGAAATTTTTTAAGGTGCTGGAGTGCAAACACAATAAAAAAGGTGAAGAGGTTCATTATTTGCGCCAGCCAAACAGAAAAAAGCTCTCTGTAGACTATACTTTAATACGTGTACAGATAGGTATATATTGTCTGGCTTTTTTTCGGATGAATAATGGGATAAAATGTACAGACTAAGCGGGAAAAGATGACTTTTCACCCAACCAATCTAGAGAGATGCTGAATTTGAAGAAATTTCGGTGGCAAGAGAAAGCCGAGTGGTAATGGGCGTTTTAATAGGAAAAGTTGGTGAATCGAAAGAAGAAGAGAGAAAATGACTACTGGGCTAACAGGGTGCTACTAGCAGTGCAGCGTACACATAAAACAAAACAGCTATAAAGCCGCCGCCTATATATTGGGGAGAAAAAACTTTGGTGTTAGCCGAATGAAGATGATGAAAGAAAAGCAGAAGAAAAATGACATTGAAGAAATGCAGTAGAAAAGTTTAGAGGAAAATGAGGAAACGGATGATGACAGGGAGAAAGGTGTTATTGTGTGTGGGAGAGTGCTATTATTAGATTTTTTCTTTGGGGGAGAGCGAAGAAAAAAAGTGAAAGTACACTTGTAAATAGATTGTATGCTGCGTAGACTGCGTATACGCACTGACTATTGGAAAAAAAGGTGAAATAAAGAAGAGTTTTTAGAATCTAAGAAGAACAACTTTATAGGTAAACATATGTGTTGAAAGAGGAAATTATGACGGAGAGTGAAATAGTTTGGGAATAAAAGCTGGGACGATAAGGAAGAAAAAGCACAAGGAAACTATGGATAGTACATCGGGATCTCGATTCTCCCTCTTTATTCTTTTGGTGGTCGGCTTGCTAAACACATTCCTGTTTTTGGTGGGAGGTAAGTGAACATTTTTTGTATTTTTGTGTTACAATAACATCAAAAATATTTTTAAATGTCATTTTGTGCAATCACGTTACATAGGTTCCTCGATCGCCAATATTTCGATTGTAAAACTTTGGAGAGTTCGTTAAATTCACAAATTCTCAGCAATTAATTGCTACTTTTAATCTTCTTAATGAATTTATTAATTACCAATACCTATATATATTTGCATCAAATTTTACAGAAATTATCCAGACATGATAATATGCAAACTCACTCACATGACAATTACTCAAACTTGCAAATTAAGCACACTTCCATTTTCTAAAATCTCCCAAGTTACAGTTTATTTCCTCTGAAAAATGTTCACGTATCATGTACCGTCGTCGTCATAATGATGGATTGTTCCTTCTAATAATAAGCATGATCCCCTGAACATTACTCTCTCTGTGAAATACTGAGCACAGGGGCATGACAAAGCAGCAAAAAATTAATTAGACTGGCTTTCTTCTTTCCCCGTGTTCCCCAGTCATTTTTCATTGTCTTTTCAATAATAATTTTTCCGAAAGAAAAAAGGCTTAAAGACGAGAGGAGTGGATGAGAAGTTTGTTGACTTGGGTGACAATGACGATGAGGCGAGAAGAATAGGCAGGGAAATTCGATTATGTGTGCTATGCTTGTTTTGTACAACGCCAAGAGTATAAGTTGAGATAGCAGTGTTTGGTTAGATGATCGGAAAATTGTTGACGATATTCTGTAGTAAAGTAGAAATACACAGAGAAGATGTTAAGAGCGACAAGCCGATGTTTGTACAAGTTTGTAGTGGATGTTGGTGAGAGTATAGAATATAGTGTGTAGAGTGTAGAGAGTTGATCATCATATCATAAATAATTATAATCCACTCTACCACTTCTCATCATTTTCTTTTCAGTGCGCTTCAATGAGCTGAACAGAATTGATGATGTTGACAACGACACAAAAAATGGAAAAAAGGAGATAAAAAAGTGTTGATTATTTTTTACAAGGAAAAATTGAATACCTTTAGGTAGTATAATGTATAATAAAGCTAAGCTACAACAAAATACATAAAAAAGGACTAAAATTAGATGAAATGTTAAAGTAGAATGTAACCAAACTAGGAATATTTTACGCTTTAAAAACTCAGATTTTAATTTTGAATTTAAACAAGAGACGCATATTCGAATTCATGCTATCTACTTCCTATTCCAAATTTTACAGCTAATGCTCTTGTATTGACTAGAATTGTTTTAAAAAGCTCATTTTTCCTGTTTTAATTGCTGCACCATTTTTTTGTTTTGTTCAAAATCAGCAAGGTTTGCATTGTAGATAGATGTTTGTTCCCGATAATAATAACGATCGTTAGCAGAGACAACTCACAGTTTTTTACTGTTCTACATTTCTACATAACTCGACATGCAGACAAGTAGGATTTTCAGGAATGCAGTTTCTGTTCAGTTGAGTCTCTCTCTCTCTATTTCTGTGTATTTCTTTCATCATCAAGGCAGTCATCAGTATTTTAGTATGTATGTTGTAGTAGTAGCACAAGCAGACAGAAAGAGAACAAGATCAAGAGGACTAAATAAGCGCCATACTTTTTACAGTAATCCGTAGGATTTTCGAGTTGTTCACAGGGCTTAATTAAAAATCCTTTTGGGCTCCACCTCTCCACATCAGCAGGAAAATGTACGGTCATTAGGTAACGGGGAAATGGTAGGTAGTTTTTGTTCCCGTTCAGGGGTAAAATGAGAAAGCAGCTTTGTTCCAAAGTTGTAACAACAACATTAGTTCTGTCATTTTGATAAAGCCTGCAGATAGGTATATAGGACACTGCTGTATAAAATGCATTCTCCAAGTGAAATGGGACAAAAAATTACTTTGGCAAGTTAATGGAGGTTAAGATTTCTTTAAGTTGCATTAACTTGTACTATGAACAACCCCTGAAGGAAACAAGCGGGAACTAGCATTAGGAATGCAAGTCGTGTTAGCAAACTGGTACTTTTCCCGTGTAAAGTAGATAGACAGTTGATGAGAGGAAAATGCTGGAAAATCCTGTTGTCTTTTGTTCTCCTGTCGCCTTTTGCTCTTCCCTCTCTGTAGTTTTGTCCGTGTTTAGCAATGTTGCTGAATTTGGCCTAATTTTTTTGCTCCTTTAAAACAAAATGCTGCTGGTTCACTGATGCTGCTCCTGCTGCTGCTGCATTACAATTTACTACATATTTTAGTAGCAGACTGACTGGTTTTGTTCAGACCGTGAACTAAATACATAAACTTTGGTGGCGAAATACTGGGCCTTTTGTTTTTTGCTAGGAAAATAGTCAAGTGTGTATTTGGTATGGTTGAATGAGTTTCTATGTTGTGCCAGCAGTTAGTTTGTGTGTTGTGTTGAGTAAATGTTAGAGCAAGGCTTTGAACAGGAAATCAAATATTCCATTTTTGACAACAGGGTGACAATGGAAAGAAGTGGGGTAAAATGTTAATATGGTTAATGAAGATTGGAGTGGTGGTGATGGGATCTCTTGTATGTTCTCACTCACTGAAACTTAGAGTGAGACAGAGTTGTCCTGTAAATTGTGGAGCATTGTGAGCATAAATTAAGTCACCGTGAGCTTTTTCTGTTTTTATTCGTATAATCAAGATGAAATTTTGTACTGAATCCTAACCTAAAAATTTATCATGATAGGCTTAGCGCCACAAAGTTTACTTTCTTACATTGGAGCGTTCCGAATTGATCTATAGGTACTGCAACCAGTTTACTACAAGAGTACAATATATGTACAACTTACCATGCAATGTACGTCTGTAATACAGACTCTGTGTGCATTTGTCAATCGATTATATTAGATCTTGATTGATAAGATGCTCATTACATGTAAAGAAAGCAGACAAATGCATGCTGCATCCCAGAACATAACTTTAACAACAAAAGAAATGCATTGTCAGCAATCAATCTCTTGTACCGCTTCTTATCACCCACATTGATCTACACTGAGAGTGCATAATATAGAAACTAGAATCTGCAAGACTAGCTTTATTATTTTGAAGTATTGCAGAGGTAATTCCGACTCGGTAGATTTTTACCCTTAGAACCTTTAATAAACCGCTCGAGAAACATCACGAATCTATGAATGGAGATGTGTAGTTGCATACTATACATTTTTCTTTGTCGTCAAGGTTATGTTTTTGTAACATTTTTATGAATGCGCCCCTATTCCTTTATCTGCTTCCGCTTGCTTCCAAGTCAATGCATCCTTTATATAATTTCCATGATTTATTACGCAATGAAAGCAGCACAACACATAAAATGTATTGCAGAGTAAACAATAGCATTTCTCATCAGATTTGCATCTAAATGGCAACGGCCCCAAAAATATATATATTATTCCCATTTTCCTCTTCCTGTTATTCTCTGCTTGTTCCTTTTGTCGTAAAAAATACAGGCAACATTTTTTCTCTTTTGCAAGTTTGCATCCAAAGCTCATTTTCTTTTTTTTGTAGGAAAAATGTACAACTTTATTACTCTTGTCATCTAATAATATTGTTCTTTCATGGTTTGTGGTCTTCAAGTTGCAGTTTAGATGCAACATTTTTTCAGTGTTTCCTTGCAACGTGTCACGTGATAATTTTAGTGAATTTAAAGTTGCTTTTTTGAGGAATAGCACACAACTACACAGTGCAAATTGAGATTTAAGCCATGACAAATCTGCCCATTGTGGGTTTGTCCTTGTTTTTACCCGGAAAATGATAATGCTTTCTTTAGCTTTTCTCTTTCCAACTTTTTTCAGAATTTCAACTCAACACTCAAGCCATTTTCTTAAATTGCCCATAAAGCTTGTCCTCTCTTCAAAAAAATTATGATGTTGGGATTGCGTTCTCTAGTAAAGTAGTTCTTAGTTCTTGCTGCTGCTGTTCCAACATTTTTATTTGCGGTAACGCAAATGATCATCATCACAAGAAGCGCGAGTTATTATACATTTTTCATGAAAGTACTAGTGGTAATTTGATTACTATAAAAAAGTGAGTAACTTTGTCAGTTTAGCAGTGTTTGCTGTGTGGTGAATGAACTTGGCAGCGGGATAAACTGTACAGTACGCACTTTTATTTTTTCTAGAACGCTAGCAAATTCATTTTTATAATATAAAAATTTTTGTTGGCGACTTTTTTAGTTTTTAGGGGTGGAGGATAAGAGCTTGGAAAAAAGTTGGTGGAAAAAAGTAATGGAGAATGTAATAATATTATGATTGTCAAGAGCAGGCGTAACATAAAAATACTGGGGAAAATAATTTAATAATAAGTGTAAGCTCAAGAAGAAGAGCTAGAAAGTAGAGAAAAATGGAAAAGAGGACGCGGAGAAATATATCTCTGTACTATAAGATGTAATAGAATAATAATATTAGAAAAATAAGATAAAATATTTCTTGTGGAGAGCAAGCAAAATGGACTGGTGGCATATAAAGCTGGGTAACCACTGCCGCTGCGGGTATGAAAAAACTTTCACAATTTGAGATGCGGTTTTGTACCAAAATTGAAGTGACTTTACTAAATACTTGGAAAAACCACGGAAACCAACATGTTTTTTCCACATTTGGTTGACTAATTTAATAGCAGTCTCACATTTCCACGTTCAATGCACTCTCCACTTGTGCCTTCTAGTTTAGCACGCTTGTGCCCTTATTTATTCCCGGAAATATATTTGTTTTGTGTCTTGGCAAAGCGCAGGACTTGTTGTGTAGCTCTTTTCTGTATAAACAAAACTGTTATTATCATGTAAATAGTTTTTGCGGAAGAGCTTGCATCATCAAAGTGTGTTGTTGCTCCGCTGCTGTAAATATACAGTCTTGGAAGCACAAATTTAAGTGGGGAAACCTGAAAGTAGAGAAAAACATCACCGTTATCAAGTGAAGTTTCCCTGGAAACCTGAGACAGACAGATAGGGATTCATTTTCATTGTGCCTATACAAGGAAAATTGTAAAGTGGTGGGGTATTCGTAAGTTCGTACGGTAGAAAACGGAGAATAAGAAGCTCTAGAGAAGAAGCACACAGCAAAATATAATAACCGTGTCACAAGCAGAAGCCTGAAAAACAAAAGACCAAAAAATATTTCTGTTAGGTATACTGTAGGCTTTATTAAAGCAATGTGTAGAATAGTAGAAAGGTGTTTTCTACTCATTCCACTGCTTTTATATACGCAGACAATTGTAAAATGTAATTGTGCTTGCTCTGGCAGGATTCATTGTAGAGCTGAATTGCTGTTGTATTTTCTACGCTTACCAGTAATTAAGAGTGTGTGACATTCATTTGCAGCCTAAAAGGGGAGAAATGGTAGAGCAAAAAGGAATAAAGGTGTTGCTAGCAAGGCAGTTTTGTTTTGTCAAAGGGCGCTATATTCTCTATTAAAAGCATTAGAGCTGAACTTATTAGACAATTTTAATAATAACGGGGTTGTAGCACTAAATGTCACTAAGGTAAACTTAGGGTTTCTGTATAGCGCCGGATTGCTAGGAAAGGTTTTCAGGTGATAGTTGAATCATCTTTTTAGCTTTTGTTTAATAGCCCTATGCTATATCTGCTCCATTCAAAGTTTACCTTGTTCCTTATTCAAATCGACACGCTAGCTTTTACTTTAAACTCTTCCGCTTTCCCTTTTACCATTTTCTACCTTTCGCTTTCTACTTTCTTCTATTCTCATGATAATAACATTACATTCTCCCTCTCTCGTTCTCTGTTGTCTCAGTCCTTTTCCCATTTTCCCTCTCACTTTCTCCATAATGAAAGGTGACAGTGACGTTATAGTGGTTCTTAGTTTGATTCAATGATGATGCTGATGATGATGACGACAATGATACTGTTGCTTTTTCATTTTCCCAGCCTCAAGTTTACTTTCCCTGATTGCTGCTCTCAAAACATTTTCGCGTGACACTTTATTGCATTATACGCGCTCCGTCTTCTTTGCTGCTGACTTTGTGTGTGATGATGACCCGCTCCGTTTCATCAAAACGAGCGTAAAGACACTGAAGACAGGACACATACACACACACACCTTTTATTATTCTGCTTTGTGTCTTTCAAATATTATGGCCTGTCGGTTTCACCACCGCACACTTTTGAGACCCATCACCAGCTAAAATTTCCCATTTTGCTGAGAAAAATCATCGATCCCTTTCTCTTTTCCTCTGGTTAGCACACACCACCAGACCTTTTTGCCAATTTTCCAGAGAAAAGTAGCAAAAGCAGAGAGGAGCAAAATAACAGCAAGTGTCAAAGCAAAACCACAACAGAGAGTAACAGTATCCATACATGAAAGTCGACGAAAAAGAGAGAGGAGAGATTTAACATTTCAAACCAGAAAGTTGGTTGACCGACACTCTATCTCTCTCTCACTTTCTCTCTAGTAAACTGGGTTTCATTCAAGAGTACAGGGAGACCATCATACAGTCCATTTAAAATGAATGGAGTTGCAGAAAATGCGGAGAATATGAGCAGATAGTTGGCTTTGTGTTTGATTTTGTGCAAAAAATACAGAACAACTTTCCCGAGTTTTTTATGTTGGTAAATTTTGCGTAAAAACGATTATTGTTAAGTTTACCTTTTAAATAATTCTCTAAAAGTGTGCGTCTAGAATTAATATTCTATGATCTAAGAGACAACGTTGCAGCCATTGAATCTGATGGATATGATTAATACACGTTGCAAAAGTAAAAATGTTAACCAAGTGTATACTTTTACAATGCTTGAAAATTGCTAGTATCATCATCATCCTTACATATCTACTGCATATGTGGTCGTCATACAGTCAACATCATTTCCAGAGAAAGTAGAGAAGTAACAACCATACTTTTGTAGCATTAGTGGTCATTATCGTCAACATTGGGACCATCATCACAATCTTCTGTGCTTATGGCTTGTTGATGTTGTTGTCGTTGTCCTTTCTCTCTGTTCTTTTCAGCTTGTGTGTTACCATTACACACATTTTGAGCACTTTTATATGGACCATGTTCTTGAAACATTTACAGGCAAACAAAAAAACGATAGGGGACAACAGAAACAGAAGAAGCAGCAGAGATGCGCCGTGGAAAACAAAATTAAGCGAAAAATAAAACAGATATCCAGTTTTACGGAAAGAGTTTTCAAGTCAAGTTGTCATTGAATGTGGAGAGAGCAGTAGTTTTTGAAGTTGTTCCTTTATAGCGGAATATATCCCGTTGTTACATTTTTCATGAGAATGGCCCTGATATTCGAGTAGGGCTCTTGTCTATACCAAAGTAGTTCTATTTTCTGTCCCAAAAATATATGTGGGTCTTGTCTAGGTTTAAAGCGCAAAATGCAAAGTTATGAAAATGTCCAGGAAAATGAGGCTAAAACTGGCGATTGACTTTTAGCTTGAGTAAATGGCAAACATTTTCCGTTGCACACGCACCAACATAAACCCGACTTTAATGTTACGGCAGAAATGGCAATGGAGACCGGAGAAGGAGAAGAAAGTAACTAAATATTGGAAAGTTTTTCCTGAGAGGCTTATACACAAACAGCGTATTATATCTATCTATATTTGAATGTGAATGTCCCGCTGCTCTAAATTCTATTTTTAGATGAAAAGTTTCAATGAGAAAAGCATCAGCATTAGAATAAAGCATAGAAAGAGTAAAATGTAACAAGTTTCCGTTTTTATATGTCAGACTAATAAGAAGCAGATGAAAATTAGCCAAACTGTCAAAGTAGTTTTTAAAAAGGAAAAAGAAGTTACGGGATTGTAATAGTTTACCATTCCAATTTACCAGCAAAATAGAAAAAGAAACTTAGACCAAGGATATAGAAAAAAAGTAAAAAAGAGAAAGTGTGACTATCTGGATGAAAAAGATGCTTTTTTTCTGCATCGGGGAAATTTGTTAGAAAAAATTATTATAAGAAAAGGAAATGAGAAATTTATAAGAGAAAATATTTGTTCAGGCAAAGAGAGAAAAAAAGTTTTCAAACGAGACCAGAAAAAAGAAAAGAAAACAAGTTGTTTCAGTTTCACAAATGAAAGGAGAAAATGTTAAAAAGAAGAAGAAAAAAATGAAAGGGAAAACGAACCCGGATTTCGTAACAAAATCTAGAAAATAAGCAACAAGCTTTTTATAAAAGAGTTTTGTAAAACGAGTAGCGAGTGTAGGAGTACATGTTCTTCTGGTGACGAATATACTAAAATGAATCGGGGTTGCAGAAATTTCTGTAAGAGACAACATATTATAATGTAGATGAATATACGCTTACGTAAAAAGTATTTTCGCACACTGGTTTGAAATTAGTAGAAGAATAGTATATACGGGTATTTGTCCTTTTCCTTTTTACATCATTTTTTGTACAAGTTTATGTAAGCCCTTCTTACATGCTACACACGCTGCTATTAGAAGAGAAATTGGAAGCCGGAAAAAGAGAAATGCATTAACATTCCAGAATAAAAGCAAGCCGTAAAAAGTTGGAAATGAATGAGAAGCCAGAGAGAATGTATATAAAAGCGAGTTACCCAAGGACCAGAGACATAATAGGAGGAAAAACGGTGGTTTAAAAACTTCTTAATTCCGTTTTGCCTAAAAGGATACTGCAGTTATTGTGCAGCGACAGAAAGAACAAGAAACAGAGCGCAGTGCAGAAGCAAACCGGCGACAAAACATTAAAACATTTTCACATTCCACCAAAAGACTCTAAATGTTTTACTGCGCTTTCCTTTTACTTATTGCATGGAAGGACGAAAAGAATAACAAAAGGTCTACACAGAATAAATGCATATCTGTTAAGCAACGAAAGAAACTCTGATAATGGTTGTTACACAGAAACTAGCAACCCTCTGTCTCCGTAGGACAATTTCTCTTTTAAGAAAAACACAAACGTATCTCTAAAACAGATAGTATTTAAGAAAAATAAGGTAAACGTTAGATTACACAAGAAAGTAGTTTCCCAGACGGTTTACGCACTTTACCCAACTTTATAGTTGGGTTGGAACCCTACGGTGCGGAACAAGAAGTCTTGCTGATTTGGTTTCACCCTCTGCTTACTTTACTCACGCCATATGTATATTTTGGTCCACCCTACTCATCAAACGCAGAATATTCTAAAAACCAAAGAAGGTTGACGTGTTTTTTATGTTTTAAAAATGCCTACTCATTTAATCAACTGGGCTAAAAAGGGTTGAAACCCAAAATACCACAGTGAAGTTTATTCTTCAAAGTAAAAGATGATACCAAGTAGCATATAGATAGATAGTGATGCTCTAACACTATCACAATTTTACCGGCTTTGATCATCCTTTTAACTAGTCTATAAAAATCGGTTCCAATTTTTAAAACCCCCTGTCTATTTAGTATAGTTGGTAGTATAGAACACACAAATAGATAGACGGCATGCTTTGTTGGTTTTTATGGTTTAGAGAGGGTAACGGTGTAGCGGTGTTGGTTGTCGTTACTTGTCAAACTGTATGGCATGGCATGTTGCTTAACATGCAGCTATCAATGCTTGCCAACCACACCGGCTTTGGCTCTTGTGTCACATTTCTGTGCTCTGAGGCGTGATAATGACAAGAAGGATGAGACGATCGTGTCAGATAATTCAATTCAGAGCAGGCAGGAGTGGGAAAGAAGACGAGAGGAACAGTGTGTGTCAAAGAAGGAGTTTGAAGATGTTTTGCAGGCACACACAAGATGAAGAAAAAAGGCCGACGGAGAGAGAGAGAGAGGAAGAAAAAGCAACGCTTCATTTTTCCACCTCACAGCACGTCCATCAAAGCGGGACATTAAAGGAGTATCTTAATACGCTTATTAGTTTGCGTAATGGAATATCAAACTATTACAAAAGAATGGGGCCGTTCATAATTTATTTAGCATAAATTTAATTCAATTTTATCACAGATACCTCTTCAATATCGTTGTCTTGTTGAATTATTAATTTTAACAATTGAATGCTCCCAAATCGATATTCTATTTTTCTGTAGCCTAATTTACACGAGAAAATTTTCTCTCCTGATAAATACCTTTGATAGATGGATTAGACATACATTTTTTGTGTGCCGGAATTTTAAAAAGTTAAAAAATTGATTATCAGCAAACACGCAGCCTGTTTTGCACATTACTTTCTTCACGGAGCACCCACGTCTCCTGTGCTCCCGTTCCAGTCACGCTTCTTTTCCATTCCATTCGCTATCCACTGAACCAGCTGACTTTTCCCCGAATAATATGGTATCCATATTATAATGCTATTAAGCATATATAATACTTGAACTTGTGTGTGCTCAATTTTCTTCTTAAGGTACGCGCGTCTTCTAAGGAAAAGCCCAAAACATCTTCAAAGATGTTAGCTCTACTTTTGCTCATAAATCACAAAGCAATTTTGTAAGAAGAAGGAGCAGCAGAGAATAGACGTAGCGTGCATTTTAAAGGGATATATATTTTAAGAAGGACCCATTTTCCCTTTTCTTGTCACGTCACACACATACAAAAACAGCCATTCATTTTTACACACACACAGCAACGAGCACAACAAACCCATCTTCTTTTACTCTTTTTTGGATGTTCACTTATCTATCTATTTTCCCATTCATTTCTCATCTAACTCTCGTTTTCCACTCATCTCATCTGTAAAATAAATTATACGTGAAGAGAAAAAGTGAAGCTTATAGAGTAATGCCATAAGGAGAGACTTATGTGGAGAGATAGAAAGCGGCAAAAAGCAATAAGCAAATAAGCCTTTATGCTTCAATTTCAATATCCATCAATTTTGCGCACGAAACATGTACCAAGAGAGGGAGAAAAGGTGTGCTACGCTTGTATGCTAATGTGATCTGCCTCTGAATCATCATCATCCACCAGCTTGAAGTATTTGTAGGCAGGCTATTTGTTGCACAACAAAAAGCATTATGAGATTAACATGCGATAGTTCCTAATTCGGGGAAAATTTTAATGGGACTGGTGGATGTGAGCATGTGAGAAATGTGCAAAAACACGAAATACCTACTTGCATGTTTCAAATCGGATTAAAAATTGATATACCATTGTGAGATTTACAAAGTTTTATTAAAATTTTTATATAAGATTTGTACACTTTGCAAAAGAATTTGGTTTAACATTTATTGAGAGTACTTTAGAGAAAGTACAAAATGTTAATGCACTCTAAAAACAGCAGCAGCTTTATTCTCCCTTACAACAAAATGTCATGTCAGTTTTCCCCAACTGGCTAGTCCACTCCTGTATCCCGGTTTTGCTTCCCAGGATAATATTTTACATGCAGTTTGGTAGTACAATGACATGCCAAAAGGCAAACTACTCTTGTTCCTCTTCGTCTTCTTTTTGCATATCTCCAGATAAATAGTCTGCTGCTAGTGAATAACGAAGGGCATCCTCATAAAAACTTTTTTATGCATGTGTGCACGCGAACTCTTCTTCTTTCAGAGAGAACAACCCATCACATCTTAACACACACTCGTTCTCCTGATAAGCTATTTTTGGTAGGTAAAATATATTAGTCCCGCCAACAAATAGTCTGAGAAAAAAATAGGCAAGATATCTCTCTTCGTCTTCTGTGCTCGTCTTAAGCTACAATAACAAGTTGGTGCAAAGCCCTAAGAAAAGTCTTGTGATGGGCTGTGTGTGTGTGTTAAACCATTTGTCATATTCATATTACATTACTTTGCAACAAGGAGAGCGAGACGGAAGAAAAATATGCAGCGAAAGAGATGGATAGTGAAGAAATGGCTACTTTTTCTCACTATGTGCTGTGCTCTAGCTCTCTGGCTTAAAAGAAGCTGAAGAAAATAGTGTAAAAAGCAAACCAGGTTATATACATGTTTTTTTATCTAGAGAAGAAGAAAAAATGGTTTCCCTCGTGCTAGAAAAATTATATGTATGCAAGTGTGTGAGTTTTTGGAGTAGCAGCAGGTACACGTTTTCTAACTTGTATGTCTATGCAAATGGGAGAATTAAGAGTGACAGCAGCGATTCATCATCAAGAAGCAAGAAGGAAAAAAATCCGGGGAAATATTTTTTTCATAGTAAAAGGCTAGAGAGTAGTAAAAGGGAATAATATACGGAGTGTAATGTATTTTTTCCGGGGAAAAGATGAACAAGTTGTGGTGATGTTGCTTGATGGAAAGATCTGTTACAAATTTGGAATCTCGGAGAGAAAAAAAAAAGTATTCAAAGGCCAAGGGAGAATGTTCCAAGGCAAAAAGCTTAGATTAGAGTGTAGTGCTTTTTTGTACAAAAATTGGCAAAAATTTGTCATTCAGCTAAGAAAACTTGTTTTTAGCTTTCATGTTTAATGAGTTTTTATAAATAAACGCAACCACTTAAAAATGCTTTAAACTTTTACCCTAATTGTCAGAACATGGACATTGGACAATGTTAAACTCTTTAAACTTTTATCTAAATTCTATTTTCTCATGTTGGTCCATTTACGTGCCTTACCTTCTGCCCTCATATATCTTTTTACTATGGACAAGTTCAGGGTTTCTATATTTTCGTGTGTGCTCCGTTATGTGCAGTCTATCATATCATATCAACTTACTACTTTTTACCAACTTACCCATAATATTTTATTTGACTTACTCTTGTTCCCTGTTGGCCTGGCTGAACAAAAAAAGAAGTTGGTTGTTGAAGTAGGAACTTCCTTTTTATCTTAAGTTTGCAGAGAGAATAGCACACTACACGTATCTCTCTCTCTGCGAATAAAGTCAAGTTGAAAAAAGTTGGGCAACTCGGCTCTAAACACACAAGCTTGAGAACAACTTGAGTTTTGCTTTGCCATCGTAGTACAAAAAATGTAGTTCATATTATTTGATGTAAAAGCCATTTATGCAAAAATGTAGCGTGGCGTGTATAATCTGTAATGTAGATGGATTGCCCAAAGGATACAAGGCGATGTGTAGTAGTTCTTCTCTCTAGAATACATTATCATTTTGCAATTTTTTTTTCTTCTCTTTCTCTGGTAGCAAGTTGAGAGCCTACTACTTCCACTAGAATACAATATCTCTTTCTAGACAATATTATATTTTTGCTGGTTTTTTTAGTGGTGGCATTTGTATTTTTGTTAGAGTCTGCGCGCAGGAGAGAAATGCATTATTTACGAGCCCAAAATTCTGTTATGGTTATGCTTACAGTCCAAAATAATCGTGAGGACTGAGGATGATGATCGTAGTCAAGCTTAATAAAAAACTATTCTATCATCATTCAGTTTTTCTTGTTGGCAGTGTGGCAGACAGGTTTTTATTTAGCTTAACAACATATTATAGTTTTTAACTAGCGTGAAAAAAATGGAATTCAATGTGGGACGATATGATGTTGACGATGAAGATGAAAAAAGATGATAAAGATGACATGGGAATGCCATCATGGCAGAAACAAAATTGAGGGCAATACGGGCAATCCGTCATATTTGTACATGTTAATATTTACGTGGGAGAGACAAACTAGACATTATATAGCTTGTACACTGTTGTTACACTAGGTGCTGCAATGGGTTTGTCTGTCTGTCATTAATTTTTTATTACTACGCAGTTTACAAGTTCGGATTTGGGATCAAAATCCGAAAAGTTGGAGTAATCCGATTTTGCAAATATTTTGTGCAAGAATGTAAATTAGATTTGGCTAGATTATGTGCTTTCGTTTTTATGTATTTTTAAGCAAATATGCGTTTATACTCTGGTCAATAAAAGTCTGCTATATTTTACTAGCTTGTTATTTTGCCAGTTTTGCTTAGCGGTCACTGTCAAAACAGCAATAAAAACAAACAAAGTAAATTTGCAACTCTTTACCCAATCAAGCTCGCCAAACTGGAACATATGCTTGTGTAGTAAAGTATAACTACACACGTGTAAAGGCTCGGCCACAAAGCCCCAGTTCCAGAGAATTTTAGCCAAGCGTGCAGAGAACTGGAACACCAAACGCTAAGCCAGTCGTAGTAGTTTGTAGTTGGAGGAATCAGCGAGAGAAAAAAGAATTATACTGGCTTCTCCTGCACACACAGTGGCAAAAGTTTCACTTTGTGTCAGATGATTAAACCCGTCTGACAACTAGGCATGCAGACATACAAGTTAGAAATATGCGATAACAGCTCGACTGCCGACTGGCAGGCCAGAAATGAAAAAGCTAGAATTTGCGCATTAGATAGATGTACAAAAGTTAATACATTTTTCCAGGAAAATGATAAAAGTGTGTAGAATAATTTCTATATTAATTTTGGGAGATTGGCAACACACACACATTATTCTAACTAAATAATAAAAATTCCTTTTTTGCTTTGTGATTCAGGTTCTGGGGCACTCCGCGATGTTGAAATAAACCTTGAACGCTACGTCCGTCGCGGGCAGGACGTTCACATGAAATGTAACTACAATCCAGAGCGAGACCAGATTTACGCGGTAAACTGGTACCGGGCAGGTGAGCGCAAAAAGGCCCAGGAATTCTACCGCTATGTCCCCAAGGAAGCTCCTCCTCAGAAAGCGTTTCAGCTGCCGGGATTTCAAGTTGACGTAAGCGCATCTAAAAATACACATGCACACACGTTACTACTAGTATATGCAAAAAAATCTACACACTTGAGTAGCCATGCGTGTCCTCATAAATAATGGGTGGATATATGTATACAAAATTGTAAAGAAAACACACGCTTAAATATATACGGGGCAACTTGCAATGCTTTCTAGAGAAACTACCTGGTTGAAATTTTCTCGTGCTTTTTCCTAAATGGAAAATAGACAATAAATTTTATTATTCAATTTTCAACGCAACTTTGCACAGAATATATGAATGCATAATGGATGTATGTTGAGGAAGAAGTGGTAGAAGGAAAAATATGGATTTTTACTACTACCGTTTCTTCTTCTTCTTCTCTGGTCCTTTTTATACAAAGAAAATAGAAAAATAAGAAAACACAGAGTTTTCGTGTTGTGCCTCTGGCGAAAGCTGCTTACCTAAATGTTGCTTTGCTTCCAGCCACAGAAAAATTGTTACTGGAAGAATAACCAGGAACAAGATAAGATGCTGAAAAGTATGCCTAGAAATATTTTTTCAAATAGAAAGTAGTGTTTTCGTATTTTTCTGCTGCTATGCAGTTATGCTCTACACTTTGTGGCTATAGAGTTTCATCATGGGAAAGAGGACAACAGGCCAAACAAGAGAAAAATGATGATGAGAATACAAGGCGAAGGCAGGCCAACACTAGCACACAAGGCCATGAGGGAAAATATTGAGAAAGAGAGAAAGGAAGACAGATATTAGTTATGACAGCGAAAACAGATTATTATTAGGGAATAGCAGAAGAGAGCAGTAGTATAATGGGTTGATGGGCTGTAGTTGAGCAATATGGGAAAACTGAGTGGGAATATTAAGGGTTGGATAAACTGGTATATAGTAATAAGTAGAGAGTGAAAGTAGTAAAAAATGCTTTAGAGGTTTTCGACTAACAAAGAGTACAAAACCGAGTTTTATGACTTGAGTGTAGAGTGTAGGGAATAAAAGCAGAAATATTGTTGGTGAAAGTGCATATTTATTAGCTATTATAATAGGAGGCTTAACGACCTTAAAATATGCTGTGCATGGTGGCCTTAACGTGCGAACCAAACCCAGTGACAAATTTGTACAATGCAGTTTAGTAATAATTGTGCTGCAGTTGCACAGGTATTTCTAGTAAAGTTATAACGGAAATTGTGAACTTTCAATCGATTTATCAAGTTTCAACTTTATTTCTTGCCATTGCCATACCAACCTTGTAGATTTGGTCCTTAGTCAATTGACTTGTTTTCTGCCATCATCGTCTTTCATTTCCATTCCCCCTTTTATATCTTATGCACCAACCCATCAAAACAACCTATGAGTGAGTATATGTGATACTATTAGTAGAATTATTATTGGCAATATAAAATGACTTGTTGTTGAATTATTGTCGTTTTTTGCCCACGTACATAAATATTGCTTTTTGCCTGTTATAATAGTAGTTGTTAGCTGTCTTGCGGTATGGCACCAGCACTATTGCCTTGTTCACTCTGTTCGCTCGGTGCATTGCCATAAGCGAAACAAATAACAAGAACAAATTGACGAGTTATGGCTTGTCTACATTGCATACATTATTTCATTTCAGGGAGAGAGTTTCTCTCTCGTGCCACTACCACCACCACAGCCACTGCTCAGTTTGGTGCACACACAAAAAAAATTATAAAACAAGCAACCAAGTAGTACCACACCAGTCGTAAATTTTACCGAGGGGAAAAGAGTAATGTGCATATTGTACCATTTTATATGTTTGTGCAGAAGAAGGCAATACTATATACTGCTAGAAGACTGCTAGAGAAACAAGCTCATATAATATATTTTTTCTAATGCCATTAGTACATAACTACACTGGCATTATTCTCTAGTACAGAGTCAGAGTTTACATAGCCTTTTGGGCCATTACACCATTTGCATCTGCATTTATTGCTCTCTTGCTCTCTTATTCTTGATATCTTTGTTAGACGAATTTTGTTGTTGGTTTTTCCGGCCCGGGTTAGTTCTGTCGTCTGCTGTTATGTGTATGTGCGTAGTTATTTCATTCCGCTGCAAAAACTTGTAGTTTGAGTTTTTTTGGAATGTCGCGGGAAATGAGATGGGATGTGTGTGTGGGGGTGGAAAAATAGGAAGGAAGGAGGGCGGCATTGGCAGGCAAAAAGTTAGTAGCCAGAAGAGTGATATCAACAGTGGCACCATTAAAATAAAAACATTATATTTCTCTGCTTGAATGCATCTTTCTCTATAGAGCTACTACAGAACGGAATTTTGGACATTGAGACTAGAGAAAGAGATGTTATTGGAAAATCAAAATTAGTCTGTATATATTTATTTTCAGTCTCGAGTAATCTCAAAATGGAAAATCGGTACAACCTAACATAAGGCATTAGAAATAGGGAGGACAACCAAAGAGAAAACGTTAGCTTAACCTTGCTAGAAATTATTTTTATGCTGGTAGTCTCTCTATCAGAATTAGTACAGAAATCTGGTACTACAAATATTGTAAAAGATAGATGAACCGACATGTAAATTTTTATTGCAGTGGGCAGGAAAAAACAAGCAACATCAGCTTCCAAACTAACGGGCTGGCCAAGAAAAAAGAGAAAGTTGTATTTCTTTTATTGGAATATTTGAAGAACCGCCCATACAATAAAAAATTGCAAGAGAAGGGAAAGTGGAGAAAACTAACTTTCACTTAAGGAAATGATTTTTGAGAGCATGTTCATGAAACAAGGTATATGTCTGTTTTTGGGAGAAAAAAGTATGGTAGTGGATGGGTTAAAAATCTTGAAGTTTGAACGGCCCCTTTAAAATCGAAATATAAGCAGAAAAATGTTTTTCTAGCCAAAAGGAAACGGATGTGGAGGCCAAGAAAGAGAAAAATTTCATAAAAATAAGTAGTTGTAGTAGCAATAGCAGAAGAACGATGAAGCAACAGTCTCTCTATCCCATCACATCATCACGGTACTTTAAAGATACTCTTATCAGACTAGTGCAGTGCAGTGCAAAAAAGCAAGTCGTTATGATTTTCGCTCCAGTTTCTTTTCCCTTTTTTTCTGAAAATGATGATGTTTTTTCTTCTCTCTATATTCTGTAGCTGTATAGCTTACAATCGGAGAGAGTTTTGGGACTCTGGGACGATTTTCATTTTAGAGATGGGAAAAATATCTCCAGAGAGGAGAACTCTTACAGATAAAAAATGCATTTTGTACATAAAATATAATTTATCACAGAAAAATATATTATGAGTGGAGGAGAAGAGTGTGCGTTAAAAAAGTATGTTTTATGGAATATGGGATAATAGGATGACAATTTCCTAAGTAATATGGGAAGTAAAAAAGGAGTAGGGAAGAAAGATTGAGAAATGGGATATATGCGCGGGGGTGGAAACATTTTTACGAAAATGTGGGCCCTACTTAAAAATTAAGTTTTCATGACGATGCTTAAAGAAATTTGATTGTGCCTTACTTAAACAATTTGGCAACATTTTCAAATTTCATCAAAATCTACACATCCTAGCAACCAGTTTAAGTAATATGGGTATCGACTTTTCTACATTTAACTACATCCACTTGTATCCATCCGTACCAAAACGGGAAGAAAAATCAGCTGGAAACAATTGAAAGAAATATTTCCCATGCAAGATTTATAGAGCTATTAATCTTTGCTTGCTTTACTGCTTACTCTTCTTCTTCCCTTTTCCCGTTTCCAATGGAAGTGTAACATCTACCTAAAATAAAACACTGACATTTTAGTCCTTGGAACATATCTACAGTTTTCTATGCTACACTATTACATTTTTGCCAGTGACTTCTTTCTTCCCTGTTTCCAGACTCCCTAAAAGAAGAAGAATAGACACTAAACATTTTCTACACTTACCCAGTGGAGAAAGCAACTTAGAGCCAAATTGAGTATCAATAAAACTCGCATGTTTTCTCTTCTGACATTTCCACGAAAACGCAATGCATTTTGCGTTCTTGACCAATGACCACCACTGCTACTGCCGCTGCAATGACAGTAAAGTGTCCTTTTTCAAAGAAATTCCTGTGAAAAAGCGTAGTATTTTGTTCACGTGCTGTTTCCTGCTGTCGCCGCCACAATGGAATTTCTCCTTGACCACCATTCCCAATGTATATTCTAAAAGTAAAGTGGACTTTAAACGATTGCCCTTAAAAATACAGACTAAAGATTTTTTCAAAAGTTAAAGGCATCTATTTCAGAGGTTTTCTACAAGGCTCATAGCCAAAGTCAAACAATTGCATCATTCACTCTCAGTTGCAGACGAAGAAGCCAAGATGAAAAGCGCAGAAGAAAAAGTACAAGTGTCTCTTGAGCATTTTCTTCTTTATAGATGTTTTCCTTTGAAAAATATATGTATCCTGTATATCACAGACAAACGGTTTTCTTCCATACCGCATAGTTCCCCGAATGGGCTTTCTCTTGGGAAAGAATGTACACTGTTTTCGAACAGCGCATTGTTCAGTTTGTTTGTTTGCTGATGAGCTTGTTGAAATGACAAGAGCAGTGTGCAGACGAATAAATAAAAAGGCAGAAAAGATGGAATTAAATAATGGAACCAAGTGTGTGTGCACTTGTATTTTTAAGAAGAGCCAAAAAGAGAAAGTCTTTTCCTTTCGAAAAAATACTCAAAAAAGAAGAGACAAAGCTTTAAGATTTTGAACAATTTAATTATTTTAATGAGTTAAAAAATACAATAGCAATAAGTTCTTGAAAATGGAGAATAATTAGCTTAAATTACAAAGCACTTATTATGATAAGATACTTTATTGCAAAATTACTTTCCTTAGAAGAAAACCACATCAAGCAAACCTTAAAATAGCAAAGTTATGTAATAAACCGGAAGTGGCCACGTGGAATGCGCCCACTTTTGATTTTGCAACGTTGGCGATAAAATACATATACCAATTTATTTTCAGATTCTTTCAGCCTCAGGCATGCAAACTTTAAAAAATCATTTACGTAACCATACTGTATTTTTTAAGTATTCCATATTATTAGGTTGTCTTACTTTCTTAAATGAAATCTAGGCGTATGTTACATGGCAAGCAGAGAGAAAAGCCGCTTTCTACTCAACTAAGAGAAATCTGTCTCCTACTTACTTTCTTCTTCTTACAAAGCTGGATTAAAATCTTCTTGTCTCCAGAACATTCCCTCCCACTTTTGATTTCTTATTGCTTGTGTGTTCTACACTGTATGATGACGCAAACAGGTCGGTAAAACTTGAAACTATGTTCCCAAAATATCAAATTTTAACTCTAAAACTAATATACTTTCATCTGCGCCCACCTTTCAAACACCCCCGTGCAGTACAACGCACAAATAGCAATGCAAAGCAAAGCAGGCAATTGAACAACTTTCTCCGCTTTCTCTTTTATTTTATTCTTGAATTTTTTGCCGGCTCCAAAGATTTCTTTCTTTAGCACAGAGAAAGAAGTACCACACACTTATTCCACATCTTTACGTACCCGTTCAACTTTTTCTTCTTCTGTACTTTCTCTGTGTACTCGTTCAGCAAAGAAGAGAAAAAAATACTTTCACTTTCCTCTTTTTGTCGTCATCATCATCTTGCTCGTCTCTTCAAGCCGCTTTCTCTCTTCATCTTCAAGTCTGCAATCCAATCCGCTTTGATTGTATTGTTGTTAGACCCACTTATACTTAAGTATAAGATAGAATAGATGCCGAATCGGAATAAAAAAGAGCAGCAGCAGCATAAGAAGAAGAATTCCATCTTATTTTCTATAATATTCTGAACGTACAGCACAAGAGAGAGAAAAATTTGTCCCAATGAAACTTTCTCTTCTCACAGGAAATATTTTTTCGTCTGCAAAACTAAAAAAGATGTTTCTTCCGAGGAAAGTCAAGTTCATCCTGGTGAGAGCAGTATGGAAAGAGTAGTCGTAGTGGTACAAATAGATACAGATCGAAAATAATGTGTAGAAATGGGAAAAGCGAACGACAAGCGGAAACACAGGGCCCGGTTGGGAGTCCCCGGATTTATTTTTTTCTGGAGGAAAAAAATCCAGTGGACATTTAGAGATGGACTTTCTTCTGGGAGGATTAGAGAGAGAAGGAAATAAATAGTAATGGACGTGAACATTGCATGGGAAAAAAGTTTTTGGGAAATTATTAGTGTTATTGCTTCTGTCCTGGACAAGGACAGTGGAGTGACCATCCAAGGAATAAATGGGAATTAGGGAGCTTTCTAGAGAAAAAAGGTATTCCGAGAGAAAATGACATTCCAGAGAAGGAATTCTTGAGAATTTAAGATCATGGGAGAAAATGAAATAAAAATGCAGATTGGAAGCTGAGAAATGCTGAGAATAAAGTAGCTTTGGAGACGAATGAATGATGGATTTACATGGTTTTATTACAACGACAATTTAATTACATAATATGAATAAGATCAATCTTGGTAGGTTCTAAGCTTTTAACATAAATTCATTATATAGTCCATGAGTCTTCCGCAATTAGCAGCAAGATCAATCACATACAACACAACACACGTACTAGACGAAGCTAATTATATTTTATAAAAACTTGAAGAAAGATTAAATTTCCGGCTTACGAATCCCGTTTGTCTTCGGCCAATCGGCCATAACTTCGACAAGCAACTTGACACGGTTTTCCAGGTCCAGATCTTTTGCCTGAGGAGATGTAGCAATAAAGTTCCCAACATTCAGCAGATACGGAAGCACATCGCGGATTGAGGTTTTGGATCCGAATGTTCCGGGAAAGAACCGCTGTTCAATGAATTCTGCAGGAATGTCGCTGCAAGTGAAACAAAAAAGAAGAATTATTGTTGATTCACTTTACCCCAAACAGTTTTTCAAGTTGAAATATTTTTATGATTTAAGCTTAAACTATTACCGTAGTGGAGCCAAAACCAGCATCAATTCCCCCATCCTTTTGGCAACTACAAAATAATTCCCGATTTCCTCACTTAAGTAGATAACCAGAGAATTCATAAAATAAGTCCGAATCTCAGTCACAAAGTCCTTGACATCGCTTTGGAATTCTGTGCCAACACGAGTTGGACAATACACGGTAAATAGCTTCAATGCATTGAGTTCCTCCTTCGTGGGATTCAACTTCCTTACAGAATTCATAATTGTGCGTAGCTTGATAACCAAGTTATAGTCCTCCTTGTGCTGAAAGGTATCCAAAATGGTCGAAACACGATCCTGGAACGCAATTCCAGCTGCCAAATCCAACACGAACATCTCAACCCAGGCTCGCCCAAGCAGTGATTCTTGCACGGATCTTGACAACTTCTGAAATAAGGGGTTGTCCTGAATCCAGACAAGGGAACGGAGCAGCAACTGGGAGGATGTGTCGTCAGTGATGGTCACGGAGTTCTTGCTTTCATTAACCCCACCATTTACTTCTCCAGACCCTGCAATCTCTTCAGATTTAACCTTTTCATCCAAGTTCATACTAACGGTAACCAATTCCATAGGCTCCTTTGACGTAGCCACCCCTTCATCTTCTGTCTCCAGCACTCCCAGATGGTCAAACGTCGATTTTCCTTCTGGTTTAGCCTCTGGCGACGATTCCCCGTCGTCGTTCTTCCTTGATTGGTTGTTAGCCACACTTAACGGCTTCCTCTCGCAGGACACTGCACAATAAAACAGTTTGATTACATTCGCATTCTTTTGACACGCATTTTTAACCGTTTTGAATTTATAATGGATAAATCGCTTACCCGACTCATGCTTCATTCCCATCATAACACACTTTTGCAATCGACAGTGCTGACACCTATTCCTAGTGGCGACTTTAATTTCACAGTTACCTCCAGCCCTACAAACCGGGTTCAATGCTTTCCTGACGCAACGCTTAAAGAAGCCCTTGCACCCTTCACAACTAAGCACTCCGTAATGCCGCCCTTCACAAAAAACATTTCATAATCAGCTAACGTAATCAAGCCATAAAAATGATCATTCACAAATTATTAATTAAACTATTATTCCTGGCAATAGCTCCCAACTTACCTGACGCCTTGTCTCCACAAATCTTGCAAATTGATTCTTCCAATTTCAAGGTACCTGCACGCACATCACACATCTCATTAAATTCCTTGGGCGTTATCCACGGCGACTTTACTATGGACACGGTCAGATCTATCGGAAGATGACATCCAGGGCCTTGATTCAGGTTGCACGGCTTCATCAGATTGGAATAGTTCACTGGCTCAGTTCCAAACGCCATTTTGCACAAACACACGTCTACACAATTAAATACTGATTACTTTTAAAACTTAACTGATTATTTGGTTAAAGTTTCACTGAAAATTTTAACTGGTTTTATGACCAGAATCCCAACTCCAAATTTCAAGTGACAACTGTGACTCCGTGCCTGACTTGATTTACCGTGACCTCACAAGGTGCATGACGAAAACACCTACAAAACGTAAAGTGCACGCACTTTATGCCGCCCACCAAAAAGCATTGTGCTACAACATGTCATTGACCGGCTGACATTGACATGCGTTGAGGGATACACGGCACGGCAGTATTGTGTTGTGGTCAATTCGATGGTCGTATGTCAATTCTAAGCTTGCGTCCACGTGAACAGCGGTCATGTAAAAAAGCTCTTTAGGCGCCTATGAAAATTAAGAATTCTCACAAATTGCTTCTTCGTAAAAAATGTTTTTGGTTTAAAGTTTAATGACATGACTCATGACATCATGGCTTCTGCACATTTTGTAATAACTAACACATTTTATAAAATGCTTCTTGTCTTCTGAATGCCTTTCAGGTGAGACGATCCAATGACAAAGACGTTTGGCTACGGAATGTTTCCCTGGATATTAGCGGATTGTACAAGTGTTCCGTGACGGCAGAGCAGACGTTTCAGACTCTAAGCTCGACGGGTGAAATGACGGTGGCTGGTAAGTATTATTTTAGCATTGAATTAGTTTTCATGCAATTTGCACCTTTCACCTATAACTTTCTCCACTTCCTGTTGAGACAGGATAATAATGCATAAAAAATGGCAATATGGTTAATTTTCATAGTAAAAAGTTTGAAAAGTGGAGTTTTATCCAGATTTAAAAGACATTCTAACTGAATGTTATCCAAGTACTCTTTCCCTGATGGCTTTTGGTATTTTCACTGGTTTTATTTTTATGTCCTGACAAAAATCAGAATGAAACGAGGAATTAGTGGAATATAAGAAGCACCCTTTTTTCACCGCCGCCACCACCACTAAAGCTTATGTCAATACTCTAAAATTCCTGAATTGCATTAATATCCTATTTCTATCTCCAACTCTGACTTTCTCTCTGTCTCTCTGGCAAGCCAAACCAAAGTCGCTCATCATCATTCTCTGTTCTTGTTTGAATGTTTACCAAGCTCATCAGTGGTATCATCAAAGGAACAATTCCAAACTTGCTCGCTTTCTCCCTCTCTCTTTAGCCTTGGTGTTCTTCAGCTTCTTCTCTTGTTTTCCGGATAACCGGGAAATATTTTGGATATTTACTCAACTTCCAACAACTTTCACTCTTTATCTCCCCAGAGTCTAAAAAGGAAAGAGAAAGAGTAGAGTTGTCAAAAGGCAAAAGCTAAAGTATATAGCAAAACAGAAAGAGATACATTTGGAGGGAGGGAGAAAGCAGATATAGTCTCAGCTTTTTAGCTTAAAAAAGAGACAGAAGTCATATTAATAGATAGAGTAGCTAAAATATTCGGGGAAATATTTGGGCTGCTTTTTGTAGCTTAGAATATCGCTTTTGCTCTTTTATACTGTTTTTTGGAGGTGTTCACATTCTAAGAGCAAATATTTCCAGGAATACAACTGAAAATGTATAGGCTACTAAAATATTTAGTGTTTATATACAATATTTGGCAACCTATTTACTGAACTCTCAGTTGTTTACAAAATATATGTTTTGTTTTTAGTCTTTAGCCTAGTCTTTACAAAGCACAATCAAAGCATTTCAAACAAAATACTGGCAAGGCAAAAGCGAGAAAGGATGAACTAAAGCCAAACCACATTATCATCAGAGAAAAGCGTTTTCTGGTCTTGCTTAGCGCGTTTGCAGTTAGCTAGGTTAGAAACATTATCTGTGTTTCGGTGGGATTTCCTCTCTTCTCCTGTTTCCTTTAAACGTGTAGATGGTTAAAACAGAACTAAATTACATACGACTTATATAACACCCTTACCACAAACTGTTACCATAGACCATTATTCCGTTGTTGTGTAATCCATTAACAAAAAATCACAAAAATGAAGGGTACACCTACACATATACGCGACAAAACTCAAAGTCTCTTTGAAGGCTAGATGTTTCGAGAATTTGGGAAAGGTCACAATTTAGATCCACCTACATTCATTTAGGTTGGTACACTTGATAAACTTTTTTGGGGAGCATCCGCAAGTGTATAGTGGATAGGATGTAATAATTGTGATTTGCGGGAGATAAATTGAATTTGTACGGAATACAAACGCCTACGCACTTTCTTATCCATAAATGCCAAATTAACCGAACAACAAAACTGATGAATTATAATATAATCTAGTTTTCCAAATTGGGAATCCCCACTTCCTGGAATTGTGTATTGTCTCTTGTTGGATCTATTCATTATGGAATATTTTGTTACTTTTTAGCGTGTATTATAAGCTTGTGTACGGGCTCATCCTAAAGTGTCAGCCACTTTCTCTGTAGCATGGCATAAATAATACCTAAAGAGGGAAAGGGGAGAAAACGAATGGATTTTGGTTGACATGGCACATGGTGGCGTGACATGACATGATGACATGTTTCTATTCATTTACTTTCTCTCTTGGTGAAAGTCGGGCAAATTTGGGGCATTATTGTTTTGTCTGGTGAAATAGCAGAGCGGCAGCAGCAGATGAACTAGAAAATGGATGATAAAATAATAATAAAATGAAACTGAATCAAATAAAGCTCAGCAAGAGAGAGAGATGGAAAATATATAGTTGAAACGTTATATTATCTTTTCTCTCTTTCTCGCACAGGAAATTGTGAATGGAGGGAAATACTAAAGGAAATGGAGGTCACCAGCGGAAAATCTAGATATTTTAGTATGTGGCTGGAAGCACAGAGCATACCAGGAGCAGTATATTAATATAATATGTGCACAAGGTTAAAGCGGAAAATCTCTTTGGGTCTCCTATGACTAATATGATATATTATTCAGACAAGTTTTGGCATTGTGTGGATTGCATTATTTGTATGATGTGCCTAGTTTCGGGTAGGTATTATGTAGGATTAGCAAATTGGAAAAACAACCTTGCACATAACACTCTTCACGCATTAATTATTAATGAATGCAGAGCCAGGGAAAAATATGTCTGGGGAAATGGCGCATTACACCCACCCAGCCAGGTACAACATTCATTGTTGACGTTTTCGCCACAAACAAATGTGTGTCGCAACGGGATGTGGAGCTAGCTAAGTATTATATACGCTTCTGAAACAAGATGAATGAACCATTAACCATTTTGCATCGAAATATCTGTCAGTTGCAACGGCTACCCAAAACAACCTTTAATATGGCAAGTGTTTTCCGAATTTGCAACTTGTCGAAATGTGACACGCCTACACACTTTATGAAAATATTCGAAAAATGCAACATGAAACCCACCACAGGAGTGTACTTTACAACAGTAATTCCGGAACGATTCCTCTAGTTTCTGAGGAAAGTCGACAAAACCACTACACCATATACTATGACCGCTGTAAACGATAAAAACAGAGCTACCAGCCTTTTGTGGTTTTTATGATGATCTCTGTTCCATAAAACTGCTTTTTCTCTGTTTACCTGTGCATTACCCTGTCTATAAATATTGTTTCGTTGTGTTTTGAATCTATTTTGCAAATTCCACAGGGCTTTCCAGTACACTGTGCACACACAGTATATAGTTTCTCCTGAAAAAGCCACCACATAGCAGCATCAGGAAACAAGGTAACATTTTGTGGTGATAGATGCGGTTAAAGTAGTTTGCTCCCAAACTAAAATAATAATGTATAATAGGAAGTAGGACATTATTTAGAAAATACCTTGAGCATTTTCCGGCATTCAGCTGATTTATACGGCCATTACAAAAGATTCCTGTTGTGTGTTAGTGTGTGTGTATGTGATACAATTTTACTTGTTTTCCCTTTTGTTTCTGGGCTCCTTCTCAAGGAGAAAATGCCTTTTGCTTTAGAGAGAAAACAGCATACAAAAAGGTAATAATATTTTGCGTATAAGAGGAAGCTCCTAGGCCGTTGCACAGATTACTGTCTCATTGTTCTACTCCCCCTTAATGAGTATCACTTTTCCTTTAACAACCTTACACAGAGAAAATTGCCTAAAAGATGTACACACACAGTAGAGCAGAGCCATGTCGTACAGTTTGAAACAAAGACAAACAGCTTACAAAATTCATTTTCTTCTTGTGGCTTTTCTTCTTCTTCTTCCCTTTTAAAAGTTTAAGTAAAAGCCATTTTCTCTTATGACCATGAGAATATAGAATGCATTCACCAAAACAATTTTTTTTATCTTGTGTGTGCTTTTCTACGTGAAGGTTTTGCGGGCTTGTGTGTGTGTGTTTAGTCATTTTACAGTGTTGATCATGATGCCGTTTTTGGGCTATAATAGCGTATAAAATTACATTATCTGAAGAAGAGAGAAAGGGAAAGAGGAATACGGTTATTATGGCTTGATGGCGGAACAAAAACTAACGATATTGTTTAGAATGATGATGATAGTGTTTTATACGTGCTAGCAGAATATTACTTACACTTTAAAACAATAGCGTAACGTGTGCAACTCAAATGGAGAAGGCCGGGGAAAACCTGAAACTGATTTTTTTGGTTAGTGGGTAATACCGGGTAGCAAAGTAGCAATGGAAGGGGAAGGCATTCAAAAGTTGGCTTCTTGTTGAGTTTGCAGAAGCTTTAAATTCCGGTTTTCATCGATTTTAGCAAACCTGCAAAAAATTCTGGTTGTGCCGACCATTGTTTTGGTAGCCTGACTTGGATCACACCACATGCCAAGTTGTTTTTATGAACGTCATCATCATTTTGAACGTGATGGTCTAATGTCCTTAAAAACAAAAATCCACATCACGCATCATCATCATCATTTTCTCTCTCGACTCTTCTCTCACTTTCCCTTTTTGCTTCCTCTTTACACACCTTCCGCCCAAGTTTATTTCATTTTTTTTCTTCTAAGAAACCACCACAGTTTTGAAGGAAGAAGCGTCATAATACCCTATCAAAATAAGAAGTCCTTATGATCCCCTCATCCTCATAGTAATCATCATTTTCCTTTGCTTCTTTTTTTCAACAGCACTTTTTCCCGTTTTTACTTTCACCAACATTCTCCTCCCGCATACTACTTTCTCCTCTCCGGATTGTTTGGTGATCCACATTTTTCCTTGCTGCTTGATATGTGGTACACATGCAGCATGGCACAGGGAACAAAAAGGATGCGTTGACGACCAGATTTGTTCCGCTTGGCTGGTGAAATGGCTTGCGGCTTTTTTTCCTGCTAAATATTTTCTTGAGAGCGGAAAGTCAGAGAAAGTGATGTGTGGTGGGATAAGGGGAAACACTGGAGAATATATATTTTGTTCCCTTTTTTGCTAAAGCGGTTTCGTCGGCATCTACACAACAAAGCTTTTCTGCACTTTTTTGCTAGTGCACAAGAAAAAAAGTAGAATTGTGGAATATTCCTTCTAGCCAACAGCATTTTATTTACGTTTTTTTCTAGGAGAAAGAAACGTGCTTTCTTTAAAAAGGGAAATTGTTGTGCATGCTGTGCATTTTCAATTTTTTAAGCTGTTGCGCAGACAATGGGTAAAAATGGTCTAGATATTTACCTTTTTTGCTTAAAAAGGTGTTTGACGCGATGAATGCCTTAAAGACATTGCGGGGGAGGAATAGACGACCTTTTTATTCTCTTGTGGAATCTTATACGTAAAATGAATATTAAAATGAATACGTGAAATTTAAATCGTGTTAAGATATTTAAGACAGTCAACAGCGACATTTTAACCATAGATCAAGTTGTCCACTTCCTCTAAGTAAATCGTTTTTTTAAACAAGCGCATACGATACAATCCGTTGTTATTGAGTTGGCAAAAATGTGATGAAAGGTTCTTGTAAAATTGAAAATATGTAAAACTACTATATATGATAACGTCATTTTTGTAAAACCGCCAGCCTTTGTGAAACCGTAAATATCATCCTGTTCAATTTCAGTATTGATTTGTAAGACAATGCGTTCTATTTTCTGAAACAATTTCCTGATAAGGAATAGAAGAGCGGAAACCAGAAACGTACAATAAAATGAAAAATAACAATAAACAACTTGTTTGAAAGGCAGCTCATTTCCTGCTGTTTGTTGCTTTTTAATTCTGCAAGAAAGGGCTTCACTGTCATAAGGTCATGCAAAATTTCCATTTCCAAGGAAACAAGGGTTTCTTTTTGTAAAATGATATGTCACACACACAATCAAGACCTACATAATGTGTGCACGTGGTAGCATTTTAAACTGCCAACGTATAACCTTTTGATTTCATAAGAATTTTGCAAAAGTATTTGGCTCGTTTTGAAACTAGGACTTCAAGGCACGCTCTATTACTTACATCATCATCACAAGAAAGTTATTTGGTTTCCCAGAAACTATAACAATTGTTATCCTTATATGCTTGTTATACAGTATCCTATTTACTGAATAGAGACACGTCTTTCACCAAACTTGTTATCTTTTCCTTGTTTACCCTTTCTTACTCCCACACTGTTGTCATTGTCTTTTACAAACTTTTACCCGACAACCGTTCCAAACGTCCTTCAAAACTAAATGAAAGAGAAACAAAAGCCACCAAAAGATTGCTTAAACATGTAGGCGTACTCTGCGTCTACTATTGTTTCAATTTCCATTTTTCCAAGAAAATAGCACACAAAAGACGCACAAAGCTGTCCTCGTCGGGGTAGATCAGAAATCCGAATATTATTGTCTGTTTTAACAAGTTTGAAGAGATACTCAAGCCAGCAGCCTAAAATTATGCGGCTAACGTGCTCATACCTACAAAGACAAATCTCTTTTGTTTCAAATGTAATCCAATAGGTAGGTAGACAAAACTGTTATGCAATTTTCAACAAAAACATTAAACAGGGGAAATGTGCAAAGTTAATAAAAATCCGTAGAAATTTTTTTCTTCTTACTCTGGTACAATCATACAAATTGAATCCTGTATTTCTGATGAATCTTACATAACCTTTTTACATACATACATATTTATCTTTGCTCCGACCTCGAGACTTTCTCCGAAATGAAAAAAGACCTTCGCCTTTGTTACCTCATTCATAAGTAAGTAACCCAGATATTCTATAAATTGTTAATTTGTTTCCCTTTCCTCCTCCGGAGTAGAAAAAAACTTGATGGAAGTAAGTGGATCGTTGTATGGCACACTCGCTTTTGATTTTGATGCAGAGAAAGAGATTTCCTTTCATAAAGGAAATTTGATCAGTGCCTAAGCAGGCTTCAGCGAAAATATTTTTTATCTGTACAACTTTCAACTTTAGTGAAATACCATGGGAAAAATTTGTATGAAATGAATGCATAGAATAATATGCACAAGTTTGAAATAACATATTCTCTATCAAGTTTTCGTAGTTTCTCCCAATCCGCAAGCTTTTAGATGAGTTTCCCGTATTCTTCTTAAAAACTGATTTTTTCTAGTATTTTGCCGTTAGCCCAATTTTTCGGTACAGCAGAAAAGCAGATGAGAGTCGGCTGGATAGAATGGATAAGATGATGAGTTTAGGAAAAGAAAAACGCTGAAAAAACGGCGCGCGGGCCCATTCATAAAGTAGGCACACTCAAATTTTACGATACTACACATAGTTCCCATACCACTCATCCAGATAGTCGGTAAAATTGATTGGATTGACGCAGCAACTCTCTCCGCAAAATATATGTGTATTCCGTGTACTTACAATAATACAAGAATGAAAAAACAAACCTCGGGAAAAAATGTGTACTTTGTACTAGAGTACGCGCGTACATACATAGAAATTTTGTGGTTATGAGAAGCTATATAATATTCGGAGAAGAATATAAAAGAAAGTTTTTATTGCGCCGTTTCCCCGTTTTCTGGGCAATCAAAGAAGAAAAAGCCTGGCTACAAGGCTATTTCTTAAGAAAGTTTTTTTTGTTTGTTGGTTAAGTAATATTGAAATGAATTGCAATGGAGCGTTATTATTGTTGTAGCGCAGTAGAAAAAAAACAAGCAAAGAGAAAGGGAGGAAATGCAGCAATGAATGATAAAGATGAAATGACGAGCTTGTTTTTGCTGCTGTTGCTATTGATGATCATGATGATAATAATAAGCTTGATGGAAGGAATGCAGAAATGGCAGCAATAATAAAACAGCAAGTAATCATAAAAATTGTGGCTGGGGTAGTGAATATTTTAACAAAAGGCTACTTTCCCATGATTACTGGGAGATAAAAAAATTGCGGAATTTTACTAGATTATGTACATGTAATACATAATTTCCAAGATGAGTAGTAAAAATACGGAAATGTAAAAAGGGAAAGTGTGTGTGTTAGTTTTTGTTTTTCCGGTTTCCCCATTTACGGAAAGAGATTGAGGAACATGCATAAAATATATCAATTGTGAAGGGTGTGTGTACCTAAGTTTTGCATGGTTACTATGGATGCTAAGCGGTTTTTGAGATTTGCTAACTTGTTATTTACAATCGTACATAAAGTCAATGTTTCCATATCGAAATATCTTTTGTGCGTAGAAGAGCTAGAAACAAGTCAAAATGTTCATTAACAGCGTGTGATCCACTTTTGCCAGTGTTTCCAGTCCCACTTCTTGTTGCAATCTTGCAAACTTTTCTCCTAAAGTAGATATCCGAAAGAACAACACAAACATTACCAGCACTGAATAGATTTCTTCCTAGCATAAATTGTTATGTCTTCTAATTTCTTTTGCCACTAACAATAAGCCCCTTCTCTTATATAAAAGTAGGTTACAAAACTATGCACTTCAAACCCTTCACAAATGGTGTTTGTCTTGCTTTTCTTTCACAAAGAAGAAAAAATTGTAACGACCAAACAGGAAGAAGAAACTTGAAAGTTGAAAGCATGTTTTTGGGATACTTTTTTTCTCCTACAAGTAGCACCACGTGCAAGATCTACAAAGAACGCGTATTGTCTTGCTTTGAATTCTACACACTTTGTGTTATGATATGCCTTTGTGTGACAAACGGAGCAAAATATTTATGTCACGAGAACATAACATCGTTATCTTTTGTGCTGAATAAATACGGCTCAAATAACATGCTTATTGCATTTCTTTAGGGGCAAAACTTTGAAATCGATTTCTTTGCTGCGTGCCAAGCAGATACCTATAAAGTTTCGCACAAAAGCATTTTTGATAAAAAGAATGAATAGATAAAAAAATATGTCATTTTTTTGCAAGAAAACTCGTAAATTGACATAAAATTGCCAAAACACTTTCTAATTTTGCCACTTGTTACAAATAATTGACCAAAGAAACACTCCACAGCAAAACATTTTTGTATTAATAATCTATTTTCTCTTTGTTCATTTCCAGTAATTGGAGAGGACTCCCCGTCAGTTCACTTGGATCGCGCCCAATATCACCCCGGGGATCCTGTTACTGTCGAGTGTCAATCGCCCTACGCATTTCCCCCTGCTAACATTACCTGGTTCTATAATGAGACGGAGGTAAGAGCTTTAATAATTTTCTAGCCCTTTCTAATCATCACCACCATCATCCTGACCATAAAGTCATAATAAACATTTTCAATCAAAAGCTTTGCTCTTCTGATGTGACATAATCAGAAAGATTGTCTCCGCGCCTAATAATATTATCGTTTTCTTTTCACAATATTGTTTCTACTTCCTGTGTCAGCGTAGACCGTGTAGATAGATAGATTCCCAAAGGTGTCGTATAAAAATTGATGACCATACTTGATACTATCATCATTTTCCCGATTTTGCCAATATGTTGGTGTCTAAATTGGTCGCTTGTGGTTTTTATTCCCCGGTTTAGTTTCACACACTTTGATCAACTTATATTATCTCTAGTGATCTTTGCGGTCGCTCTTTTGTGGTCTCAGGTGTGTCGTTAAAACTGTAGAAAACTCTGGGAAAATATTGTGACATTGTGTGTGATGATGATGATATGATCACCACAACCATTCTATAGTTTTACAGTGTGTTTGGGTTATAAACGGAAGGGAAAGCAAGACCATAAAAAACTTATATATTATAGCTATTATATTTTTGGAAGGATGAGGTAGCATCATCGAAAATTAATTGCATTGTAGCCACTTTTCTCTCTGGAGACAGAAAAATGGGAAAAGATCACCTATTTTCTTTGGACAAAGAAAGCAAAGACTTTTGTGGGAATGATAATATCTTGTGTGGTGGCTTCTTGCAAAGAAAATCGCGAGAGAGAAGAGGAAAAAATAATAAGATTTTTTTGGAGAGAAAGGGGAGCTCAGATAATAAATTATGAATGTATGTGGTTGTGTCTCGTATAATATATAGAAAAAGAAGGGACAGACAACAGATCGGATGGAAAATAAAATTATCTTTTTTATTAGATTTTTATTATGTGCCTCATCTGTCTCAATATATTCCCTGTAGAGTGTTGATTATACCATTTTTGTTGGAGAAAATGCTCTTTTGTCTTTGAAAATTGAAGAAAATTGAAATAAAAAAGATAAAGTGTGGTTGACTTTTTTTCTTTTCTTTCTTTTTTGTAGGTAGGACCATCATCAGGAAATGTGGGTGGTGCTGCGGGTGTAGCACACTTTGAGGTGAAGACTGACTACCAGAAAAGTCCCTTAGACTCTGTGACACAATCAACCCTGTCCCGCTTATCGTTTGACTTGCCCGTTCCCGATAAGTTACCTTCCAACGTGGGAGCCGTTACTATAAAATGCAGAGTAACCCTGTTCTCCCTTTATGACCAGAATAGCACTATACAAACCATTGACCCAATACCGAGACGGCTTACAGGGACGGATACGTTGCTACGGCAAGGTAAGATCAATTCAACTTAATTTTTTGAACTATGTGCTATTCACATTGTTCTCCACCTCTGTTCAATTCATTCATGGTCAGCGGTCAAGCTTACATTTTCTTGATAAAACTGGGCCAATCGGCTGAGTTTTATATATTTTTACTCATTTTGGTTTTATAGAAATGGATTACCATTTTAGCAAAACATGCAATGGTACTTTGCTCAGTTACTGGGTTAGTTTTCCAGTTGCAGTTCACGTATAGCTATAGAAAATACTTCACTTTACAAAGTGACCTTAATGTATAACATATTTATTTATCAATTTGTATTCATTTTACACTGAAAAATACAAAAATTACAGTGTAATGTGCTGTAATTCATTCTAATTTTTACTTTTGCAAAAAATCATCAAGGTAACTTTACACGACAAAACTTTATTTTGTGTCATTTTCTTGGACTATGCTGGACTCATAGATGCTTTGTAACCTTAGTCGTCTAATCTTATTCGGTATTTTACCACTTCTATTTAGGGCATAATCATCATCAGTGTACCCTATTACTTCTCTTTTTACACAATGTTCTCATGTTAATGGCCAGGACATCGTGGTCCTTATTTTAGTCGCTGACTTTTTCCGCTCTCTCTGTACTTTAAAAAATGTATCCTCGTTTTCCTCTCCGCTGTTCCCTTGAACTCTACAAGAACCTACTAAGCTCGTAGCACAAAATTTCGCACAAATCTCCCTTTAATATGTTCTTATGTCCCATATATTATTATCCCTGTTTTATGTCCCTCTTCATTTGCCTCTTCATCTCATTTCATTGTTCCCTTTTTACCTTGCACTTTTTTTCTGCTTCTGCCATAAAAAAGGACAACGACATCCTCTCCCTTTCTCTTTTTTGGAACATATATCCCATTTTCCGGTCTAAAGCTCCACTTTCCACTTTCTGAAGCACCAACTTCTTCTTGTTCAGAGTTGTACTTAAACACGAGCCTACTTATTTGCTGGAGATTTTGAAACTCTTTTTCTCTCCCGTCTGCTCTTGCACAAATCTGGATGTTAGCCGAATAAGTGGAAAGGAAAACCATATATTTTCTTCTTGAATGAGAGAGAAAGGCCGAGAGTTGAAAATGCACCCTTTTTTACTGCCGCCCACTTTCTTCTTCCATTTTAAACAGTTTCAAGTATACACATTTAAAAAACAATCTGGTATCCCTAGTTACCTAGATAGGTTACGAAACTAGTAGCTTCTTCAGAGAGCCTGTAATTTTCTCTAGTATTCTTCTCACGCTCCATGTTTTCAACTTTTACTTCTCCTTCGTTGTTTCCAGACTTGGTTTTATCCCAAAATATCATCTCTTTGGTTTACTTTGCAAAACTTATAAGCAAATCTCAGTTCGCACGGAGATCTGTCGCGCTTGTTTTTTTCTGAAAGACTTAAGTCCACCAAGTTTCCTCTCTCCTTCACCTGTCAATAGATCGATCAAAACTGTTTTATTCAAGTGCACGCACACTTTACAACTTTCTTTTTGGATGTGCGTGGGCTTTCCTCCAGACTGTATTATAAAATAGCACACAAAAAATTTATACAATCATTTGGATTTTATTCAATGGAAAGTTCTAGCCTCTCTACAAGTACGTTAAACTCTCTGAAGATTTTCAGCAAATTCCCGATAAAACTCTATTTAGTATTATCTACCAAAGTCTGCAAAAGCTTAGATATCTATCAAAGGAAAATTTTTCGTATTATTTTGCACCCCAAAAATGTATTGATTTCTATTCTTTAGCGCACTCACATTTTCTCTCTTCAAACATCTTCCTTTTCTCCCTCTTTTGAAAAATATCCTGATCCTTCCTTCTTTATTTCCTTGTTCAGGTAAAACATTATAGAATAAGTATTTTGTGGGCCTACTTTCTTTCGAACAAAAAAATGTATGCGCTACTATATCTCCGCGTGTAGTAGTAGGTATATCCCATAACACCCATTTTGCCGCAAGGTAATCCCCTAAAGCACCCGAATATACATAACTTACTTTATATACCAAAAAGGCATAGCCAACTATGTGCTGACTTGCATCCATGGAGTACGTCTGCTAAATATTTTTTCTGGATTTCTCCGTCTGTGTGTGTATAGCTTCCTCTCTAGTAAATAACTATATATTGGCTTGCCATTGCTATAGTTCATAATATTTTCTGCTTAAGGAAGAAAAAAGTATGTTCCACTCTCTTTCTTTTCTTTACTCTCTCTCGCTCTGTGTGTGATCGAGTAAGCCAGGACATTTATGAGTCGCAATCGCAAGGGAATTCTCTTTTTTTCTCTTTCTTTTCTTTTCTCTTTCTCTCGGCGTGTCTTTCTTCGCTCGCTTCATGTATCCATTCATCCAGAAGGTAAAAGTACATCAGTTACAGAGCACACTAGTAGACGAAGAAGAAAAAAGTGGCATCATCGACGTGAGCAATATGTGTATTCCTATAGGCAGCTAGCAAAGCGAAGAAATCTTTTTTCAGGGGAAAGTAGGCATCAGGTAGCCGTTTTCTTTTCTTTAGCAGCGAAGCAGATCTGTTGCAATGTTTCTTTGGGAAAAAAGAAAAAGCTTTTTTATTTCGGTTCAGTCCTTAGCAAGGGAAATAAGAAGTAAAAAAACTTTCTATTTTTCTTTCGCTATATAACTATATAATATAATATATAGATTGTATATGATGGAGTGCTACACGAAAAAAAAATTCTTTCTACGTGGACGATCTTCTTCTAGCGGGCATATAGATGGGTATGGATCCTTTCCTAACATCTGACGTTTGTTGCTACAACATCAGCAGAAAATAAAATGAAAGAAAAGAAAGTAAAACAGCGTTTCTCTTGCTGTTACTTAAGGGCATTCTTTTTTTACTTCTTTTTTGTATAAAAAATAGTTTAGGTCCGCGCGGAGAGTGTAACGTGGGGAAAGTAAGTTCTAAAAAGAATTTGCGTTGCTTGTTTGGCGAACAGTTGGCTCGTCTCTCTCTAGTATTTATATAGACTAGTTAATATGTATTGAGATGTTGCGCGGTTTAGTATTAAAATAAATACTAAAAAAGAGAAATGCTGCAGCAACAGCAGTTAAGGTTCTTCGTTTTAAGTAAAAAGATGCGTAGGTAGGCATAGGCATAGCTTGCTTGTGTAAGAAAAACGCAGCAGCATTTTTGCTCACTCAAGTGTACCAAAGAAAAAATCTATTTGCGTAAATAATCCGTTTTTGCACACAGATTTATTTTTCCGGGGAAAACATTGCGAAAAAACTGTGTTTGCTGAGCAAGACTCATGTTTTCTAAAATGGTGTAATTGAGCAAAAATCTTGAAAAGAAAAAAGTTTGCCTAGCAATTTTGTTTTGGCATATAAGCATATAACCTTTCTCCAAGAATTTTGCAAGCATTGAAAAAACACACTCATACACGTAATATGTTTTTTTCTTGTATGTTTCAGGTTTGAACACCTCTTCATCATCAAAAGTGTGTGACTCAGCACTCCACTATCTAGTTCGCTTTCTTGTTCTACTTTTGGTTACTTCTTACTTGACAACTCCTCAAAATGCTGGGCTCACACAGGTGTACACCTCCCCAACAAGTATTTTCTCTCCCAGAAGAAAGCTAAATGTAACGCCATCATCCACACCCACAACGTCTTCTTCGAAACCCAGAGCAACTTTCTCCTTGTCCTGTCCAAGCTATTGGGTAAAGTGGCTACTCTGTCCGGTTTATAGGCTAGTTAGCTTACCCCTTGGGTCTAGGCTATTAGCTCCCGAACCAACTAGCTCCCGGTGGTCTGTTAGCTCCCCGACCCACTTGCTCCCAGACACATTAGCTCCCCGTGCCATTTGCTCCCAGGTTAGTTTGCTACCATAACCACTAGCTCCCGGACAACTTACCTCCCATGCCATGTTGCTCCCTGTTCAATTTGCTCCCAAACTATTTGCCCCCATAGGACTTTAGCTCCCAGGCAAGTTTGCTCCCAACAATTTACTAAACAGTGCATAGTCATTGAGACACAAGCTACGATTAGGAACATAAACAATTCTAGAAACATAAAACCGTTAACCTTACGTTTCATAACGGTAAATAGGCTTCTCTGGCGTCCCTATTTCTTGTCTGTGTGTACTTGTGTGTTTTGTTTTTTGTATATTAACACTGCAAACGAGCAATGAACAACGACAACAGCTAGCAAAAGGATGCAAACAATATACATATAGATATTCCTATTATAAAAATAGTTGTACTAAATATTCCAATTGAATGTGTATATGAAATTATAACAAATTACTCGAAGGAAAGTCTGTATCTTGACATGAGATTGACGGTGAGCGTGAAAATAATTAATAAAAAATGGCAAATATGAGTTTCCCAAAAAAAAATCCGTTAAGAAGACATAAATCAAGGAAACTGTGAAAAAATCAGCTTTAAAATAACTAAAATACTTAAGCCCAATCAACGTAAAAACCCAAGACGGAGATTTGATTAATTGATTGATAGAAAATCGTAGGTCAATCTAATGCATTTCCTCTAAATTTAGTTGAATTTATTTCGTTCTTGACCCTAAAGATGAACCTGAATGGTAGTAAAATTATTATGCAATAATAAAAACTCTCAAACTAACCAATGATAATATAATGTGCAAGGCTGATCATAATTATATGAGAAAGCATAACTAACGCTATGAAACGTAAGGTTAACGGTTTTATGTTCTTAGAATTGTTTATGTTCCTAATCGTAGCTTGTGTCTCAATGACTATGCACTGTTTAATAAATTGTTGGGAGCAAACTTGGCTGGGAGCTAAAGTCCTATGGGGGCAAATAGTTTGGGAGCAAATTGAACAGGGAGCAACATGGCATGGGAGGTAAGTTGTCCGGGAGCTAGTGGTTATGGGAGCAAACTAACCTGGGAGCAAATGGCACGGGGAGCTAATGTGTCTGGGAGCAAGTGGGTCGGGGAGCTAACAGACCACCGGGAGCTAGTTGGTTCGGGAGCTAATAGCCGGTTACCTACCCCTTTTATTATGGTCATCACTTTTATCATCTCAATCAGTTGATCACCAGGCCAAACAAGTGTACACACGCTAAAAAGGCACAGGAGAAAGGAAAGTGGATTGTAAACTAATAAAAAACGCATGAAAAATACAACATGGCGATCATCATCTAATCTGATGGCTTAGCCATCATATATGGCTATATATAGAGTTTCCCCTGGACTGTGTGTGTAGGATTTTCAAGGTATTCGCTTACCAGAAAGATGGGATATATATGATTTCATTGGGAAAAAATGCAGGTCTGCTGGTGGGTAACGTACATGTACCTAAAAACAAAACATTATAAGATGTACTGTAATGACATAAAAAGTAGAAATTACTTTAATACTTGGTCTATTTATCGAGAAAACATACCTGTACATAAATAATATACCAGAAAGGACAAGTGGTTAGGTAACAATTTAATGTGTGTGTAGCACACGGCTTTAACAAAAGTAAACTTCCGCTAAGGTCTTCACTTCTAAATAAAGTCTCCATAATAAAATGATGAGCTGCTCCTTCCAACAAACCAGGAACCACACAAAACCAATTTTATAACAATACCTTTTAGAATTTATCGACAGTTTAAAGTATTACACACAGCATTTTCTAGGTGAGTATTTTAATCAGGTAAGTATAAATATTATCGACATGATCAAGTCGTATAATTTTTTCTGCAAGCAAAATGCATACACAAATAGATGCGACATAATAAGTAACGAAATGAATTTGATCCGGAATGCTTCACACATGAACGTGTTGGAATTTTGCAGAAATTAACGAATTTATTAAAAGTATTATTTGATTAGTTAGAGTATAAATGCATATTATTCAAGTAATAAGGTGCGAAAAGTATATAATATACGGGTATGGCAAGAAAATAAGTAATAATTCCTAGTTTTCATATATAATATAACGCCTACAGAAAACCTAGAGTTTAAACCAGTTTTTAATAAACCTTTGTTTTAAGAACATGGAATTGTCGAAAAATTGTTTCTTTTATGGCTACCTTAGAATTTTTTCATTTTAACGCCGCTCCTCAAACGGCAATACTAATATCGGTGATTGTACCATGCAGATTTGTTACTAGGTATATTGTCAATTACTGAATATAGTGAAGTTTTAAATGATTGAGTTCACGTGTTTCCTACACGAATTGAAATGACTCATTTGATGTATAAGCACTACTAAAATTTAAAGAGGGAATAATACCTTAGATATTTATAAATATTTTCATGGAATAAGAAGCTACTCCTACAAAATAATATATACTGCTATTATGTAATTATGTATGCATGACAATGAAAAAGGGTATTATCATAACTAATTCGAAAAACTACATTTAAAACCTTGTTTACAATCTTATCTAAGCAAAATCCTAATTTAAAAGCCACAAATTACACCTTTATACTTGCAGCGTAGTATAATTGATAAAACTATTAATAATATATACAATAAAGCATTTTAAATGTTCAACTTTGATATATATTGTAATTCCACTAGGATTGATATGATGAGGAGAGGATATATTGTAGAAAGAGTTTCAACCGAAACGTGTCAGCGTATGAAACAATCTTCCGTAATTAGATCAACTGTATAAATATTGTAGCTATTCAAATCACTTTTCTTCCTAATTTTTTCGCTCAGTTAGAAATCTAAGTTGTACAAGTGTGTAATCTGTGTAAAAAGTATTAACTACTAAACCATAGAATGAAGCTATTATCGTGATTACTTAATATTTAAGTGTGTGTATATCTGTAATATTTTCCATTTTGGGCAAGTCAAGGGTCTCATTAATCTAGGCAAAGAGCTGTAAGGTATCCAAAGCAAAAATAAATATTAAAGAATACACCTACATTACTGTAAACCGTACTCTAAATAGATACAACTCTGTTTTAAGTCGATCTAAAATAAACAATAAGAACTTGGAAGATTACAATTGATTGTGACTCAAGACCAATGTCTGGCTTACACATTTTTATTGCTCGTATTTCCAAGGAAAAAACTCCCAGTTTTTCTACCCAAAACTGTCCATCTTTCAACCCTTTTCCCTCAAACCAATAACCCATGATCGACCATAGCATCCAAGAAAAACAAGACAAATTTAATATTTCCGTCTCCATTTTCTCTTCTTGATCTCACCCTCGTCTCTGTTTCTTTAGCTGTACCCTAGCCAACCCAAAATTTCATTTTCTTTTTTATCCTCCTCTCTCTCCCCAGGACATTTTGGATACACCTTTCCCCCAACAAAACGACAAGGACAACGACATTTTTAAAAGCAGTGGAATTTCTAATTTCATTTTTATTGCTACCTTTTCCTGGGGTCGCTGCGGTGTCGCCCAAAATTACATTTTTCAGGGTGGCCGCGTCTTCACCGAATACCATATAGACCTAGTTGTAACTTTGACAGTGTACACTGGACAACACAACATCACACCAACAGGAAAGAGCCGGCCAACCTTTTCCGGGAAAACGGTGAAAAGGAAAAAATAAAATAATCATTTTTTCCGGGTCCCCCCTTCTACCAAAGAAATCGCTTATTCTTTATTCTCTGTTCTCTTTAGTAAAGTGATTCTGTTTTCTGTCAATACTCTCTCTCTCTAAGCAAGCCTCTTTTGCTTTTTCAACTTTTTCCCTGCTTTCTTTATCATTTTCACTCCCCTTGTGTCATCGCCATTGCATCAGAGTTTCTCATCTTTTGCCACCTTTTTTCTTCTTGCTTGAAAAAATGCTTTTTCCCTTTAGACTTTTCCCCCTTCCTTTTTACGCACAACTTCACAAACACGCTTTTTTCTCACATGGCCCTTTCCATCCTCATATTTGGTGATCGTCTTACAAGAAAACGCAATTCAATAACAATAATATATCTACACGCTACATTCTCCACGGTGTACACACATCTCTGCTTCTTTCCATTTTGAGAGAAAAGAAAAATAAATGTTGTTTCATCAAAAAATGAAAAGAAAAGAAAGCACTTGGTTCGCACTTTTTTCCTTTTCTTTGAAATAAATTCGGAAGCGAGGTGGTGTAAGAGTAGCAAAAAGCAACAGAAGAAAGCCCTGCACTGGGAAAACTGGGGGGAAATTTCAGAGTAATAATATGGCAGGCCACACCAACGAACAACAAAGGTATTCATCTGTGACGAAGACCCAATGGGACAAGAAGAGAAGGCAGAAGAGGAAGAAGCAAGGAGAGAAAGGACACGGTGGTCAAGCAATTGGTAAGAATGAAGATGATGATGATGACGAGCATTGGCTGTTTTCTCTCAGGAGACTGGAGAAAGCAGGGAATCACGAATGGTTAGATTTTCAAAAGAAATCTTGCTTTCTGAATGATTTTTTTGCGTGTGACTGAAGTGGTTTTACCCAGTGGGTTTGACCAGATTATAAACCCGGGTTTTTCCTGGCAATTTGGCATAGAAATCAAGAAACGAAAAGAAACACAGAAAACGGTTCTTGGGTTTTTCGATTTCGGATTTGATAAAAAACTGATTCGGATAAGTTTTTTGGTTACTTCTATATTTTTCTGTTGCTACAGCATCTTTAATATTTTTACAAGTTTTTGTTGGAAACAATATTCTGATAGCTTTTTGTTAATACATCCATCGACCATAAGAAGAGTGCGTGAATCAATGAGCTTTTGTACGTACGCACTCTCACGTACAAGTTTTTTCTGTCCATTCTCCAGGCATCAGCACTACAACAAGTTGATGATGATCTACAATATTTTTTAGAAAGAAAGCAAAGCATAGAGAAATCGGAAATGGTCAAGTAGAAGAAATGGGAATAAAAGAGAGCGAGAAACTTTGTCCATCAAAAGCTACCAGAGTTCCCACTGGAGAAAGTACAATTGGCCAAAAATTAGGGGTTGTTCGCACCTGGCGACCTAAGCTTGGGAAATATTAAAGTGCTTCAAAAAGCTGTTCAGAAAAACCGCAAAAATCTGACCACACACTTAAGAAAGTCAAACTATTACTGTATGAACGTTTCTCCTCGATGTATAAGACGGAATTTCTTCAAGAATATCAAATCAAAACAGAAAATGGAGTGATCGAAAACTACACAAGCAGGAGAAACAATATCAACGGGAAAAAGTTTTTAAACGTGTACTCTGGGAAAATACAAAGTTGATACATTCAGAAATTTCCGCTTCTTTGGTTTCAGGCAGAAAATAAAGTGTGGAAAGCGTTCAAAGAAAAGAAAAGACAGCGTCGCCTCCAACAACTCAACCCAGACACAAAAGTGCATACACTTTTCAAACAAGGAAATGAACAAACGTGCATTACGCCACATGTACTCATATATAGGAAGAAGAAAAAACTACACATATTTTTATTTTGTTCATCGATACGATTCAATGCCCTCTCTGCAGAAAAGAAAGCTCAGGTGCTCTTGCAAAAGAAAAGTTTCTGCTTGCGGGAAACATTGATTCTATTTTTTCTACAGCGGCAAGTAGTTGATGATCGTTGTGGCAATAACATTGATGCTGCTGCACAAAAGGTTTTTGATGTCTAAAAGGGAAATAAAAAAGGTTGAAAAGAAGACGGAGAAAAGAACAAGGATGTTCGCTTCACTGATTATATTTTATGGAGTGGGGTTTTAGAGACGAAGAAAGCGAGAAGAAAAGGAAACAAGAAAAAAAGTTTATTTCTGCATTCTGTTGCCAGCACTGGTGATAGAATGATGATCATGTAACAACACGGGTTTCCGAAATTCCCACATTAGCAATCCTTTTGAATAAAAAGGGAAAGCAGAGGAGGAAGTGAGTAGTGTTTTGATAAGAAAGGATATTGCTACGGATTTCTCCTTAGAGAAACAATGGATGGAAACGCATTATTTTAAAGGAAGGGAAAACGTCTGGGTGTTGAAGAACGCATAGAATGTCGAATGATTTTTAAAAAATGAAATGTTATGGTCAGTTTCAAAATTATCTGCATTCAGTAATTTCACTGAGAATCAAACTTGCCTGATATACATCTGTAGTTGTATAATGCCTCTCTTGTCTGATTGCGCTTCGCATTGGCGTTAAAATCTTAAAATGGGCAACTTTCGTAACCTGAATTTTTCTTGACGCAATATCCATTAATATAGGCATGGCAACCTTCAATATTACTACACCCAGTTGTACATGCATAATTCGAGTCTCGAATACAAACTATTTCTCTTCTTACGTAACATCACATTTAGTATGCACTTTATCCAAAACTGTGTCTGACACAATCATTATTTGTAGAATCTGTAAATGCACCAAATTCTGCACCATCTGCTTAGAAATGCATACATTTACCAACAAAAACCTTTCATAATAATTGTTGTAGCAACATATAATACATTTATCTCTTTTTATTGTCAATATTATTCCATATTTTTTCAGCCGCTTTTTATTATTATTCCCATCTTTAGATAGTCCGGGGGAAATCAAGAAATATAACTGCTGTTGAATTATACATTATTATTGCGCCATCACCACTGTGTGCTGATGTGCTGGGCTTCGTCTTTTCCATATTTATTTCCCACTTTCCCGCTGCCTTTTGCTCCTTTTTTATTATTACTACTATGCTTTTTTACGACGGTAATGATGCATTCAACTCTCAAAATATTCCCACTTGCTCAGCATCTCCTAAACTACAGAGAACTGCAACAAAAGGAGCATCTCCCTGTGAGACGAACAATCAAAACAATTTTTAACTGCGAACAACACACAGGAAAAAGAACGCTAACAAAAAAGGAACACACTAAGATATTATGTACATTCCGCCGAATTCTTTATCTTGCTGTCGTCATCAAAATATTTTTCTTCTTTCTCCCCGGCAGTAGACCAAGGGCAGATGGAATATTAAGGAAGAAAATGGGAGCACACTCACAGACGAAATAGAATTTTTTCTTTAACAAAAGGAACCAAAACTCATCAGAGAGAGAGACGTAGGTAGGAAAATAGGAGCTTGGGAACAGGACGCGAAATGGCGCATAACTCGACGAAAATGCAGAGAAAAGGTGAAACACAATTTTACCGCAGCTTGCTTATAAAATATGCTAGCCTGGTAGATGTGAAGAAATACAGAGAAAAACAAGAAGATAGAGAGAAAAGTAAAAGTAGCCGAAAAAAGAAGAGTGCGTACGTGTGTAGAGAAAGTATTACAAGTTTGTGGAGAATTCTAAAAAGAAAAAAGATGTTTTGGTCGCTGATTATCAGACTGAGCGGGTTACAATTGTTGGAGAAAGCTGTTTAAAAAGGGAAAACTGGGATAATGGCGCCTCTGGCAAAATATCGGGTTCTTTAGGGAAAAAGTTACAAATCGAAACAAAAAAACGTATAGGTAATAGTAATAGTAGTATGTAGGTGCATAATATATTGGTGAAGATCTTTGAGGTAAGAAGAAAATGAACAGATTTTTTGGTGAGTCACGCAGAAAGCTGTGTTTGAAGAGGCTAACCGAAAAAAGGATATAAATAAATAGGGAGATATTTTTCTGGAGAGAAAACCAAAATGTTTTGACTGTGTGTGGGATTTTTGGCCGATATATCCAGATATTTTTCTGTTGACTCAGTAAAAGGAGGGCCGAAGATTTTCTGGGTTGCAATTTTAGGGTTAACCACGTCCGTCTCATTTATCTTTAAGTAGCAAGTGTGTGTGGTTTGCTGCTAGTTAGTTCTATAGGAAAAAACCAGGTTGGTAAAACCTGATGGGGATTAATAGAAGAAAATCACTACAATTTGGAAAGAACCGGGTTTCTACACACGCGGAGAAAAAAAGTGTATTAGATTAAGAGGAAGAAACGACCATTTTCCCTGTGGCAATTCGAATAGAAATGGGAAGAGAGAAAAGCGGGTTACGAAAAACTTTCTGGAACCAATCAGCTGAAATAAAAGAAACGGGGAAAATAGCTGGAGGCAAAATAAGCTGGCATTTTTGTATCAATATTATCCGGATAAACATGATACTATTTTGAATAGCTAATTGTAAGCATTTGGTCTAGAGTTTGGGAAAAGTTTTTGGGGTATTTTTCCAGAAATGTTATGAAATGAGAAGGAATACAAAATGAAAATTTGTCATGCCTGATTTCAAACTGAAAACTAAAATGACAGTTGGTTATCATTCTTCAACCTATCTTTAAGGTAAACTACAAAAAAATACCATGAATGAGTCCCGCAGATAGAAACAAAGTACTTACTCTGCAAAAACCCCAAACCTTTTTTCACTTTTCCAGTCCGGTTTTTCTGGTTTGGTTTGTGGTCCCGCTCCAGCAACAACATCTCTTTTCCAACTATTTTAGCACTGCTACAGTTCCCGTTTTTTTCTTGGCTTGTCTACTCTGCTTTTCCACTAATATTACGACTACGACTATGACCGCTGAGTTGTAGTCAAAGGAAAAGTGAAAGAAAGAAGTAAAAAGGAACCATTTATCCTGTCCGGTTTTCTGGCTATTCACTAGAAGAAAAGACGGGAAAGAAGGAAAGAAGAGGCAGGAAAAATAGAGGCGGCTCTTTGACTCTCTCTTTCTCTCTGGAAGTTTTTTGACTTGGCTTTTTGCAGAGAAACCAGTGGCAGTTGCCGTATACACACTTTTGTACTGACGACTGCTACTACTACGGTAAGCGATTTTTGCGAAATAAATGAATAGACACTTAACGAGCGTGTGTCTGCTGGGTGTGTGTGTGGTGGCTGCGGGAAAAAGAAAATGGGAGCAATTGTAAAGGTTCATAAAGCCGAGCATTGTTCAGGATTCACACTACACAAGTACTCAAGCAGGAAAGGAAGAAAAGGCTGAAGTCTCAAGTAGAGAAAATGTATTTATGGGGAGCGTTCCAAGCAAAATCAGCAATGGGTAACGGGTTTAGATAAAGGGGAACGTTCATTGTAAATGCATGTGTATGGTCACGTAATAATAAGCTTTAGAAATTGGATGCATTTTCAAAATTAGTTTTACTGTTTGAATGTATACACACAATCCCTTATACAAACACTGATTTTCGCTGCATTCCTTTAAGATTTTTTTGTATGCATTGTCATTGTTTCATTAATTCAGGGCCAATTTTTTAAGAATTCTTATGCACCTTTTCTTTTTAAGCTTGTTAAAGTGTATCTCTAAATTCCATTAAAACCTGGTGTTTGGTTTTGGTTAACTTGCAGATATTCTAGTGTGCAGTCCTATTAACTTAACGTTAACCTGCTGACTGGTGACAATAATCATCTTAAATATTTCTCATCTCTGTCGCATCATCCTCTTCCTGTTTTATTTCTAACCCGTTTCCTTCCATCTTGTTTACTTTATTTCCTCCTTCTACGTACATAGCAGTCATTCAGCCACGTTCAAATATGTAATATGGTTGCACCATTTTCCTTCTAGTACTTTTTGTTCTCTCTTTCTGGTGGTATGTGCAACGACACCAAAGGGAACTGGATTACTGACTGGGGCATTTACCAATTTTCGCTCTCCTTTTGTTTCTCTTTTTCCACAAACATCCCGCGTAGGAACAGCACACAGGTCGTTATAAATTTTATTTCTCCACAGTCGTTCCACTGCTATGCTTCTATTCTCCCTTTGTTTTAGTTTCACGGTTTACTGCACACTATTTCATATATAAAATATTTTTTTGTTGGCTTTGCCCTCTTCTTTCTCTCTGGTCTTGGTCTATGGCCTGGTCTCTCTAAGCTAGAGCTTGGCTTGCTCTGTTCTCTCTCTGTCTTCTAGTTTAAACATACAGCCATGCATGGTCTCTAGTACCATGATCCGCTAAACCCTTTAATAATGTTTATCTTAACCGAAACACAATAAAATCCTCTCTTTCTCTCTCTCTTTCTGGCTGGATAAAATCCACCTCTAACTTTTCGAGGGCCACCCACATGCATTTTCCATTTTATTATCGGTGTTTGCTCAACATACACACAGGCTTCAACAGAGAGTATCGCGGAGACAGGAACAAAAGTGAAAACATTCCGGTGTTGTGTTTTGTCACTTTTGCCTGCTAGATCGTCCTGTGTAAACTATTCAAAATAGGGGGCATGCACAAAACACGGCAGGTCTTCCAATTTCCTATGAAAGTATTTCATTTCAGCAATTTCTGTACCTGACATATAAACAGACCCTTTTGCAAACTCGCAGACTATCTTACCAATTTTTAAATTCAATCTAAAAATCCGACAAATATCGTACCACCACCATATTCCGAAGCATAACATGCCATTGTTTTCACAAGATTTTTTTTCTGGTGCTTCTATGTAAGCCTCGTTGATATTCCGACGAAAAAAATGTTAACAAAACAGTGCGAGAGAGAAAATAAGCTTTGTTGAGGAAAAATCCTAAAGCTAAATAGATATTCCAAATATTCCTATCCCAAATATCTGGAATTTTGCACGGTTTCCTTTTTTGCAAAAAAAACATTCTTCTGTATCATGAGATCATCTATACGGAACAGCAATGCACGTGTACATGTGGCAAAAATAATCTACATTATTACCATGCATTTTTTCAGCAAACCAGGATTTTTGTATCTACTTAATACCGAAACGTATCCGTATTCCTTGAAAAAGAAAGTCGTCGTCTGTGCAAGCGTGTTTGAAACATTCCCAAGAGAGTACAAGACCATATTCTAAAGCTAAGACAGCCGCAGTCCCTTAACAATATTTCAGGGAATATTTGGCGTGACAAGTCTACACACACACACGACGACATCTTATATATACCAGCCATTTTTTCCGTGAGAGAGAAAATGGGGAAAACCAGTATTTATGCGCTGTAATCTCGGGGAGAAACACACCGTTTCCCACACCTGTTACATTTTTACTTTACACCAACCACCACCACCGCCACCAGTAACCCGTGAAAAAAATGTGTAGGAAGAAAGTCGGGGCTGGTGTGTGAGAAAGAAGAACATGACTGAGAATATTGGGTAGCAAGTTTCGTCAGGGAATTTGAGACCAGGAGGAAAATGGCTGCTGCTGTCATCCTTAAGACTTACATGATATCAAAAGTCGTGAATTTCATAGGGTTACTGTTATATACCTACAGGTTTAAAATATGCAAGGCTTTTCTGGGAATTTCTTAATGCTGAGGAAAATCATGTAACAAAGGATATTTTCGCACGTTGCATAATCTGCAATCGTTTTTGCAACTTTTGCGTCTTGACGAGTTGTACTTGAGAGCAATTCGCGAATAACATTGCGAAAATGAAGAATTTAGTCCCTCGACTCTGCTAAAGAGACACCTATCCTTTGCAAATCAAACAAACTTTAAATTATTGAAAGTTTTCTCAGGAATTTTAAAACTCGACTTACACTATAACAATGTGTTCTTCATTTATACTTTCCTACTTCCAATCTTGATCACACCAAATCTACGCTGATAAAACTTCCACTAAAGCATGAAATATTTTAACACGGCAATTCATCACGGACAAAATGCCGTCAAGCCATTGAATTGGAAGTCAATGCAGTTCCCATAGTATTATGCAAGTGGGTTCTTTTGCCTATTTCTGATGATTCTAATTATATGTAGTAAATATTTAATATTATTGCAGCTTTACACACTTGCTATTGGGTCTTTCGGAGCTTTTCATAATAAACTATATATGTATACGTCTTCTTACACATATAACATAGTTGAATCATAATATTCTCGAGGACCGATAATTAAAAATTCAATGCCACTTTTGCACAATAAACAAACAATGCCGAGTAATCCTTAGTTTATGGAATAAATCATTAAAAGAAGTACAGTTTAGTATGTCACTCCCAAAAGCTGCCATTACAACTAAGCAATTTGCAATAATTACCTTATTGCTTTTCAATTCCGGTTTAGTTTCTTCCCTAACTTGCTATAGCTGTAGTGCCATATCACCCAACAGTACTGTTCCCCTATGCTCGACAGATAACCCCTCCGACTCTTACGAGGAATGCGATGACGGCTCGGTCTGCCAAGCAGTCACTAGAAAACCAGCCGCCGGCGGAGTTGAAGTCAACAAAGGCTGCACTTTCGCGGATGCATTTCCTCTTTCAAAGTTGAGGTGTGCCCACAAGGCCTTTAAGCACGACCAGCATTGTTTCCAGACTCTTTACACTCACTTGGAAGCCAAATTGGCGGAATGTCCAGGAAATTCGCGTAACTTAGAGGAGAGACCTCCACAACAGACTCTGGCTCGTCAAGCCCAGGCACCCGCTAGTAGTCAGGACCAGGTAAAATTCTGCTTTTGTGAGACGGACATGTGTAACGAGAAGTTAGAGGTAGGGTTCATTACCGGGACTTTGAAAGGTGGAAGCGGTCATGTGACCACATTTTACTCAAATCTGACCTGTCACATAAACGTTGTAATGCTATTACTAAAGCCTATCATTATACAAATTTTGGTAAGATGCTGAAATAAAAATGTGTCTTAAAAACTGTTGCTGCGTGTGTGCTTTATTGCATTTTTTCGGGGACCACCCACCAAGATTTCATTTTTCTCTAAGCTGCACGCAGAGAGTTCAAAGCCCTCTTTTCCTTCCTTGAACACCCATCCATTAGCTAACATTATCATCATCACTCATGATAGATTTTCACGGGTTTTTACCCAGACTCCCTGCGGACATTCCTGTGCTGCCCTTCAACCCAAAACGCATTTGATCCCACTGAAAATATCGGATGGTTGGATAGATTTGTCACTGGGGAATGGTAGGGGCGACATGAAAATGGTAGATTTGGATTAGATGTTTCCGATAAAAAAATATCTCTTGAGTGCGTCGGGGATACATTATCAAGTTGTCAGAAGGCTCGTACATCATCATAACGGTTTTTTTCCTCTGCGGTGGTGGTGATGGTTCCGGCTCCAACACGAAAAATGGTATTCACGTTTTTTACATCACAGTGTACGGTTTTAAGGCAAAATACCTTAAAGTGGCCTTGTCATTTTAGAAAGTGGCAGACAAGACAAGAGAAATAAAATGGATATGTATTTTTTCGGGAGGAAAAGTGGAGATAAGAAAGTGAAAGTGTAAAGAGTGTAAGCGTGTGTGCAGGTAAAAAACAAGTTGAAAGGAGAAAGCAAAAAGGAAAGTCAGAGGGAAAAATAGTGCCGAGCTCACAGCAGGAAATGAAAAGAAAAAGAGGGCATTTTGCATTTATTTTTTTACCTTGACTGCCGTCCTGTGTGTAAAGCTGACATTTATGATGACGCTTATTTTTGAGGTGGTCTTGGTGAGTGGCTGCCTGCAGTGGAAAATAAACGGGATAGGATGACGGTGGGATGTTTGAAAATAAATGGGATATTTTGGGACAAAAATGTCAAGCGTTGATTTGGAACACGGAAGATGGAAAAAAGATCATAAAGCATAGTGCAAAGATAGAAAAAGAAGTGTTGAAGATAAATCGGGATTGTGTAATGCGGATTATTGAGATTCAAAAATTTAAATTTACGTATATTCAAAGAATCGTCATTTTACACACAATAAAGATAATTTCAACTTAACTTCTAAGATTCACACTTCACAAACTTCAGCCTACTAATTATTTATCTGTGCTTCTAGTTGACGCAGAAAACAGCAGAAGCTTTTAAAATGCTGTCGAAGCGCAGCAAGTGTTAATCTTCCCCTAAACCCCCGTTTTCGGAAAGTATGCACACTATGCATTGCACAGGTGTAAATTATACCTATAACTACAATTCTTACTTTATCCCATTTTTCTTTTCGCTTGTCATTGTAAATTTTATCTCCAATCTAAACTATCATTTCTTTCACTGCATCTAACTTGTAAACAAAATTCACCATTTTCCTATCTAAATGGTACATCTCATGTTTTTCTCTCTTTTATCTTGGCTTTTCACATTTTCCCCAATAATCAATCCAAACACTAAAAACGTCAAACCGAATAACGAAGATTTCTTTTTTGCATTTTGCACCATTCAATTTGAAATGATATCATCAACAAAACCAAAAACAGATCACATGTTGAGATTTGAAATGACAACTTGCACATACATAACGAAGGCATAATACTAATCATTGCAAAAATGTTTTTTTATTTTTCATTTATACGCTCTAAATTGACATGAAAAGTTTAAAATACGTACTATATTCTAATAATAAAATTAACAGTTTTTCTTATTCTAAAATCACTTTACAACCACCACTTCTACCCGATTCAATGCTGCCAAGCTCTTATGCGGCCTGTGCTTTTTTATGGGCACAAAAGTACTTCGCCTTGCCCTTGCCTCGAATTGTTCGTCATTCTCCTCCTCCTCCTCCTCCCCATCAGCATCCCATCCACTGTCATCCTCCTCTTCCTCTTTTTCCTCCAGTAAGGGTGCCACTCTCACCGTTCTTTTAACAATTTTATGTGTTGGAAACCCATAGTCCTTTCTCCTCTCAATCAGCAGCCTTTCAACCATGTACAGACTCAAAATCAAAAACTTTAAAAATTGATACACAGTAAACCAAATGGTCAGCGCATGAAAATAATCCCGCATTGGCTTCTGTCCATAAGCCACATTCGTAGCGCACATTAACGGCTCGCCCATAATGCCCCCAATACTAATCATCAGTGCCAGAGGTGTCATTTGAATAAACATGTAGACAATTATTATCCGAACCCTTCGCTTGCGCCACCAAATGGCTAGGAGCAAACTAGGCGTGCTTAAGTAAACAATTACCACTGAGCCCACCCACAGCCTTACTACCAATGCTAAGCGCTCATTATAGCCGCTGGTATACGGACGTCCGGCAACTTCCTTCAGGTAGTCACCCGGGTCGCCAGGAATGTGATCTTGGTGCTTGTACCGGCTACATTTGAGGTCCAGCAGGTATCTCGTTTGATTAATATACCGAAGATCTTCGTTCCAGTCTATGGTCGCGGCCAACTCCCAGGGCTGGTAGCGCCGGAACTTGTAAATGTCCACGTGGTTCACGTACTTGTAGTGAAGAAAGGAGGAGCGTCCCGCTGGGTTGACGTAGAGAAAGTGAGCCATAGCAGAACCACTAAATAAAAAGAGGGACCAGAAAAAGTCGAACGTGGCAATGCAGTAGATGAACTTCCTCAGTGGAAGCTTTTCAATGCAGGTCCAGTCCACGATGGACTCGCAGTACTCGCGGAAACGGTTTGGACCGCCAGCCATTGTAAAACAGAATTAAATGCAGCACTCAGATTATTGAACAATTGAAATGGATGAAATTTTCTTAAGTGAAAATTTTAATATTATCAAAAACACTTTTTTTAAAATAAAATTTCCTTTGAAACCTGCCAACAGTAACTAGTAGTATAGCAACATTACTGTTTTGAAAAAAGTTTTGAATGTGCGGGGTGTGGACTATAGGGATACTTTTCCCTAGTGGGATTCTTGTTCTTCTGCTCGGCTTGCTTGGAAAAACTTGTTCTTCCTCTTTTCAGCTTTTGAGACTTGTTTTTTCTATGTCTTATCATTCAACTCCATCTTTCACCATTTTCACAGGACATAAAGGTACCCAGACTAACTCTGCAGCACACGCCATGTCAGGCCACACATGTGTGCCCATCCTCCTCTCCAGTTCTTTTATGCATGGCTACTTTTTAATACAGTCATTTTCACAAAAAGTTATTCACTTTTTGTCCAGCCAGCATCACCAACCGACCCGAGAAAAGAAAAAAAATGTATAAAAATGTAGCAAGACAAGTGGTAGTGGTGGGGCCTGGTGCTCCTTCTACAGAGAAGAATTTTTTGCTGGAGTAAAAACATTATTTCATTTTCTAGACTTTCCTCTTTCGTCTTCCTCCTTCCAAAAGAAAAGTTTTTCAGGAGAAAGTCAAGTAAGGAAGATGATGATCATCATTTTGGTAGTAGCATCATGATCATACTTTTAGTAGCAGTGAATAATAACCAGTGAATATTGCCAAACTCTTTTGGAAGCAGAGGAGTAGAAGAATAAGTAGTAGTAGCACACAAGAAACAGATAATATTTCAAGTGGTAAGAGATGAGCACGATGAGAGAGAAAGATGTTACATTATTACGTAATAATACGTAATAATCATCATCATCCTGATGCTCATCATGCTCATGTGTGGAAAGTAAAAAGTGAAGAAAAGTTTGGAAAGATGATAATATATACGCGTAAGGGTAGAAGGTTCAGGGAGAATAAAGTAGATGAAATGAGAAATAGTTTTGGGAGAACAGGAAGTAGCAAATTTTTCGCTGAAGGAAAGAGAGTGCATATATATGGCGATAGTTTTAGTAGCAATAATTTGGGGGGAATGAACGGGAATAAGGTAAATTAGATGGATATTTTACTTTTTAATCTTTGAGCGATACAAATTGGGTTGCGCATTAAGTTGAAATTATATTATGATGTTTTTTGAAGAAGAGCAATACTAAAATGCGGGATTGTGAAAAAGATTTTGAAGCAAGCGCTAAGGTCAATTTTTGTTAGAAAAGGATATGAGTTTGTTGAGTTGCAAGCCAATATTTCAAAAATTCACGTGGCTTGTGCAAACATATGCTGTAGATTTCGTTGAGGGATAGTTGTGGTGGAATACGAGTGTTGTGGAATCTTGCATAAACTACAGTCTCACTGTTAATAGTGGGAAATATAAGAATGACAACTAAGTAGCCTGTTGTATATTGATAGATGTCCCACTCCGCCAATACTGATACATGATATACATTAGATAAAAATTTGGGGTTATTATGAACAAGCCAAACTATGATGCAACTTTTCACTCAACGTGATATTTTATTCAATAAAAATCCGAAAAGCAGCAAAGGAACTTTTATCTGTTGACTGTTTTAGTTTTAAAATCAATTGATGGTTTTTAAAAGTTATTTAAATTTATGGCATGTTTACAAGTTCATGCAAAATGGGCATTGGAAGGAGAGTTGGACTGCAAATTGTTAAATTAATGCACGAAGAAAAAGTGCAAAAATTGAAAATGTGAAGTTTCTGACTGTTTAGTTAAAATTGTAAATGATTCAAGATACTAATCGGTCATACGGCAGAATATATCCACGATTCTTATCAACAGTTACAAAATCTGTAATCAAATTTATCCTAAGAAGTAGTCGCAGTACACAAAAAGGTGTTGAAATAAACCCAAACATGTAGATATCATTTCATAGTACAGAAATCATCATTCCACCTAACCCTTTTAAAAAAGCATCTATTAGGTATATTATTTCTGTTCCAAGTGTTCTTGGTATTACGTTAATGGAAACTTTCCCAAATGGCAGGGATATAAAAACAATAAGAACACAATCCTTAGATTTTCTCTCTTAATAATAATTTAATTTCCATTTTCATCCCCTGTCACGAACATGATCTCTCCAAAAATCATCAAAACATCTTGCACGCTCCAATAATCCGCATCTTATCACCATACTTAAAACTACCCCTATTTAATAACCTTCTTTAACATTCCACTTTCCAAATCTGTTGGTTTCAAACTATAGTAAGTATACAAAGTAGTGGAATGAAGTGACTGACTGCTAATTTTCCGTATTCTTGGCAGCTGCTTCTTGTAGAATAATATAAAATTTTAGTGAGTTTCTCGCTACGCATCTCAAGAAGAAAACAACGGTCAACATGTTCCATATCACAGAGCAGCAGGTTTGTTTGGTGAGTGCGTGCAAAAAGTTTAAGCAGGGGAAATGATCACACGCCAGACATAATGGTTTTGGTGGCTGCTGTAGTAGACTGTAGACTGGTGAGAGGGTGTTTAGCTTGATTGAATTTTAGACATTTTTACAAGGTGAACTTTGAAGATGATAGTTTGATGGTGGACACGTACATGATTTGGTGATGGTAATTACGTCTGATTTGATTTCTCACATTTCATATATATCATTCGTTCAATACATAACAAACCAATCCTCAGATCTGTAGGCTGAATATATCCATAAAAGAGAGTTCGCATAAGTGAACGGCTTATAGATCCAACCTACAATACAAATCAAGTTTCCGACTAAAGAGTTTCCCTTGCTCACCAGACAAAATGAGCTACAGAAGCGTAAAATTTTTCATCCAGCTTTTGTATTCAGATTGTCCAAGTTTGAAAATAAGTGTATAACAACAAGATATTCTTAGACTTTTAGAGTACCGCTCTGCCATTGTTTTTCCCGAAGAATGGTTGATGAGCGGGGCTTTTGCTCAGCTCAAGAGAAAGTGGTAAATAGACAAACTTGAAGAGTGAAACTGATGCTGTGAGAAAGATGAACATGACGGGAAAACAAGAAGAAAAGTTGTTGTTGATGTTGCTGGTGTACCGCTGCTGCTGCTGTTTCTGCTCAAGTTGTTGAAAATGATGGAAAATTGAGAGATGATGATAAGGAAGTACTAGTTTGTATGAGAAAGAGGGGGAAGTTGATTGTAGTGTTGATTATGAACAGAATGAGAATCTATTTCTTGATGATACCCAGAGAGCTGCATATACACGGGATAGGATGATGATGACAGGATTAGCATATTAGGAGAAAAAGTCAAAGCCAGAAAAGCCACGAAAGTGAAAAACAAGAAAGCTAAGAGAACAAGAAAAGTGGATGATGATGTGATGATGAAGTGGAGAAAGCTGACGATGAAGAAGAACAGTTTTCTTCTTAGCGGCTTGTTGGTTTTCTAAGCTAAAACAGAAGAAAAAACTTTCTTGTTGTATGAATTGAGTGAAAAGCGGCAGAGGAGTAGGAGATTGAATGAGAATTAGTGTAATATTTGGTTGAACAAGTGGAGGAAAATCTTGGGAAACTTTTACTACACAAGATCTCACACTTGGACTCGATTATCTACTCTTGCAGAAGAAAATTCAAACAAGGGAGCAGAAGATATTGACAGATTTTCATCTTGTTGTGCTTTTAGTATCATTACATTATGCGGTTGGACATGGAAACGAGACCTGGATTGAGAAATAGATGCACTTGTATTCAAAATAAGTTGATGTGTTGCACTGCGACTGTATAAAACCCGGTGTTTTTCTTCCTTTCTATTTACTATTCTGAATGCCACCTCTGTTTACAGCTGTTACATTGTGTTTTCCCAAAAACGATTTTGTTTTGTGCTTTCTAAAATACTAAGCTTGCAAGCTGCTGCGCTCCTTCTGTATTTTTCCTGTTATCCGTTTGTCTGTATTTAAAATATATCAACTGTATTCAATTTTCCCCTATAGCGGACAACACGGAGTAATAAAAGGCATACAGATAAACTTTTAAAGAAAAACTTTTGCCAAATGTCTCTTGTCTCGTACTCTTTTGACTTAGGCGGTCACTATTTTTCAAAAAGAAACGCGTAACGGTTTTATCTACCGTGCACATATAAAGCCATAGTTTGGCTAAAATTTAAACTTCCACTATAAACCTGGTATTATATATTATGCTTGTTCGTTTACAGTGTTTTAGAGGGAAAGCAACATCAGTTGTTGTAACTACTGCTGCAGCTAGCAGTAGTGATTTGTAAGAAAATATAAGGGACACGGTTCAAGGAGACTGGGGAAAAGTCCGTAAATCTTCACAGTGAAAGAGAGAGAGAGAAAAGAGAATAGATAAAGGATGTACAGTTGGGCGATTTTCTGAAAGGATTTCAAAACCAGGAAGTAAGCTTTGGTGACTACATCACGTTGAGATAGAGAGAGGGAAAAAGAAAGAGTTGAAAATGGGGATATTATTATTACGGCTGCTGCAGAAAGCGTTGTGCAACTAACGGCATAGAAAAGTCAAGTTGCGTTTTCCTTGAAAATATCATTTACTTTTTGGGAATGCTATAAAGCTATGAAAAAGCAGCAGCAGCACAGTTCTAGTAAGAAGTAGCAGCAGCAAAAGTTATCGGGAAAACGGGGCAGAGATCACGGGACGAAAATTTTGGCCAGGCTGAGAAGCAGGGAAAACTGCGAAGTTAGAAATGGAATATATTTAAATGCGTGTGTGGTAGCATGTATAATAAAGCTACTGTTGAGAATGATGTGATGATGATAAAACAGATAGAAAGTACATACATGGATTTAGTGCTTGTTGTATTGTAATAAGTTTTGGCGGAGTGGAGAAAATTGTGAAGTATATTTTCACGAACCAACTAAGAAAGCTCGCTGCAAAAAGACTGGTTTTGCCTTAAAATATAAATGTAAAATTTTTACGTTCGCTTAATTTATAATTTGTTTAAAGAGTAATTTTATCTGAGAAGATACGATGAACGTAATGAAAGAATGCATTTGTATTGTAAATAAATGAAAAAGTGTAGTTTATATTGGAGTGGCATTTGTTCATAATTTGAAGCGTTCCTTATAAATACCCCTATTTCAGTAGGGTACAGACAGAAGGACCAGTTTCTTCCCCGAAAATCCGACTTTCTTCTTTCCCCTGTTTTCTGTAAAACTTTGTAAAGTTGTTGTACGTGTAGCCTCGTTCTTCTTCTCCCATGCTTCCTCCTCTATATATACTTTTGCTCCAAAAACTTTGACACTCAACTTTTGTACCCCTTGTGACTCCCCGTTTGCTACCAGAAGAAGAGGAAGAAGAAGATCCAGCTTCTTTTCTCTAAGTTATTACCATTCCCCCTTCTTTTTACTATTCCTAGAAGTCCCGTGTCCCAACAAACAAGAACAAGTCCATTTTAAGTCCTCACACAACTAGTGTACTTCCAGCACCACCCAAGCCCAAGAGTCACCTTTTCACTACTCCATGGAAAATTTTCTTGTTGAGAATGCAAAACAAATTTGTTGACAAGTCTTCCACTCTCTAGTTCATGGTAGTATAATATCTAGTAGTAGTACCTTCTCATTTTCAGTTGACTGGAGAACAAGAAAGCTGAAAACTTTAGAAATATATATTATGACTATATTAATGCTTTTGGAGTATAAAAACCGTGTGCTAGCACCCCACACGCCACCACGCTACTTGATCCTTTTTAAAAGAAAGAGAAAACTTTTTTTCTGTGCAGAGCAGCTTAGACCACCCGGTAATTTGAAAAGGAGTAATAACGGTCAGATTACTGCTTTTTATTACGATGCAAAATCTTGTACTTTATCAACGGTCCAGTGGAGATGAATGGAAGGGAGTAATAATAGAAGTCATTATTATTGTCAAGCTCCGTAAAATAATTTTGGCTGGAGAGAGAGAGCAAGTGAAATGAAAGGTGTGGAAAATATATAGTGGTTGTGTTGAACAAGTACATAAGTAGAAGAAAGTACGCGCGGTAAAACGGGAAAAGTTTGTCTGGAACAAGAAGACTTCTTCACTTCTTCAGTAAAAATATATTGAAAAGGGGTATTGAGGTGGAGTGAGCTAGAAAGAGGTGTCATCGTTAAGATATCATCATGTTTTTGTGTGAATGAGCTGGATAAAGTTGGAATGGAGTGGGAAGAAGGTGTGGTTAGCACACAAAAAATGTATATAACTTTGATTGTTGATGGGGTGCTAGAAAGATGAATAATATGCATATTAGTTTGAATACACTTGAGTAGACAAATGTGGAAATATTTTGTTGAATGAAGAAAAGCATGAATTTATTGGTGGGACGAAAGCAACTTGAGAAGTTATTATTTTTCTCTAAAGATTACTGGCTATTTTTGGTATTAAGCTTTCATCGCACTTTTTGCTTATTTGTTAGCTTGCTAAAATAATTCAATTAAAGGATGACCATGTTACGTCAAGTGTTTCTGCTGTTATTTGTTCGTTTTCTGGTAATTGTTCTTGTTTTGTCTTAAGTTGGCAATGATGAACATGATAAGATTATGTTTTGGACAGATGGTAATCTCTTTGTGGATAAAATAAAGCCTCTAGAACTAGAAGCCGATCTTCTATTACAGAGAGAGCTCTTCATAATAGCTTAGATTAAGAATAGCACAACAGTTCTATTTGGGGAAATTGTATTGTGGCGAAGAAACAAAAGGCTTTTGATTTGGTATGGAAATACTAAGGTAGACTTCCTGTCAGAGATAGAAAGAGTGTAGATTGTTCTGCTTTATATTGTAGGTAGCTTTGTTGGGTGCTAGAACTAGTTTAGTGGACGATTGTAGGCGGACCAAGAGCATTTTGCGTGAAGTGTACATGACCATGATGTTGATGAGAAGGAGTGACTGCATTAAATTAAATAATTTTTGTGCTACAAAAACTGCTCAGTTTGGCACTTTTGCTGGGACTCTGATAAAGCGAGGAAGTTTAGCAAACTGCAAAGTTAGGTGGATGACGCACTGACCCAGAAAACTTTTTGGGGGATAATGAAATTTGTAATACAACTAGCGTTTCAGTGTGATAATTATTATCAACTGTGATTCCCGTAAATCTATTAGATGTCAAATCCCAACAAAAATAATCGTTGTTTAAAATGGCGTTTAACTTTTTATACAACTATTTATGAACATGAACATTGATTTTTCTCCAAGTTTCAAATTTTAAATACTTCCCTACTCAACTTGATTCCTGCTGTCATCATAAACTACCAAAAATATATTGTACCTAATAAAAAATACACTACACTAATCTCAACCCTCCTCCTACACAAAATCTTGTGTATAATATACATCCTTTGTGCTCTAAATCATCATCCCCTCAACATCGCTTTCCACTTTCTGTCTTTTCTGTCAACCCTTTTCCCTTCTGGAACAGACAACCGTAATAATATCCTTCCTGGTTACCCTCTCTTATTTCTCTCCCTTTTGTTCGCTCCGTCTCACTTTTCACTCAATCATTCAACCATTTTTTTTTCTCCTTCTAGTAATAATGTAAAAAAGGAAACAGGAAAAATCTCCTTTCTATTTGCTCCCGTACTATTGTCACTTACACCGGAAGATATGTATATAGATTTTTTGTTATTAACGCTTAACTTGTCCCTGTATAATTTTTCTGTTTCAGTGAGAAATTTACAGTTGAATGGTTTAGGCTCTGTATAACCTGTCCAGTTGCCAGTTACACAATTTTTTATATATTGTTTGACCTTGTCTGCTGTTTTTCTTTTTTTGATGTTTTATCCTTGTTATTGTTTCGGTTACATCAGTAAAAAACGTCAAGTTAACCCCTTTTTGATTCCCTGAATAATATTCTGGTATACTTTTAATGTATTTCACCTATCTATCCATCAGACACACGTATTCTTAAAACAATATTCTGTCAAGAATTGTGTACCCTTTCGGATCAGTAGTTGGCATCAGAAATTCATCAGTCTTCAGTATTTCCAACTGTCTATCTGTCTCCATATGTCATCGATCCAGAGTTTCCTTTATAAACCGCCGTGTATTCACCATTATTTTTTGTAAGTTCAGTTTAAAATGACACACAATATATTATACTCCTTGAAAACTATGTTTAAAATGTATTCAGTCAAAATAGCATGTGATTTTGTTATCGTTTTTGACACAGAAGCATTTTATCATCGGTAACTATCAAAATTTGTCACAAACTGTTATAATAATGACAAATTTTACATTGGAATTCAATAAAGTTTTTAAGCTTGTAAAAACCTCTGCCTAACTACAAACTATTGATTTACAGCCCAACAACCACTTTAATATCGATAGAATATCCCTTCCAAAAAATCATGGAATTTCCCAAAAAGCACAGATTCCACAGCATCTATTTGGTACTTGGTCCAACCCCATAATGCAACACAATGTACCCATTTCAGATGCAGCGATGACGGTAATTTTATATGTCGTTTACACTCTTTCAATTTCCAGAATGAATAGAACCAAAGCGACCCTCTTTACCCAAAAAAAGAGACCCGGACACTCTGCCTGTTCTTCTCCGAATTTCAATTTCTCTTGGGCCACCCCGACCACTTCTGTGGAAAAATGCAGTGCAGTAAAAAATGTTTCAACTTTGCTTTCTTCTTCTCTGTCTACCCAAAATGTCTTTTCTCTCTACTGCTCTCTACCGTAATCCAAATTTCCAGACAATTAAGCTTTTTCTCTTTTTCACCTTCTTCCTCTCCTTCTCTGCTCCTTGTTGAACGTTTCTTGTGAAAATTTTCCCAGATTTGATTCCCATGTCGTCATCATCATGGCAATGACGATGATAATGCGCTCTAATGGCCAATAAAATGAGAAAATGGAAATGAAAAGGGAGAAAAGCTTGAAAAAGCTCTATTCACAAATGAACTTTGATACTTTTTGTGATACATTCTTACTCAAGTTTCTAACTCAGATTCACTTTTTTACTATTTTTTAGGTTGTGTGTGTGAGTGCTCAGTATGGGAGACACACTTTGTTTCACTTTTTCTCTCTCCGGGTTTTTATCACCAAAAAAGCCATTCAGAAGTGGTTTTGATTTTCATTGCTAATTTATATGGAGTCTGTGGTAGAGCATGTCGTGGACAATAAATTTTTCCTTAAACCCTCTGCTTCTGCTGGTAATTTTAAATGAAAGTTTTCCTGTTTTGGGGGTGGCACGTGCAACTTGTTATACACTGTGTAGGTAATGGTTAGATATAGTCAGAGGGAGATTGTTTTATGGCTGTACGTAGAAGCATCCATTCAAATTTCAAGCACAACATTACATGACTTCCAATGGCATAATCTAAGTTAAATATTTCCTGACTGAAAATTTCACTAGCCCCTGGCTATTTTTTATTTGCTAATCTTGTGTTTGACTAAGTGAAATGACAAAAAACTGAAATATTTAACGTTTCAAGAATTTGGTGCTGAACAGGTAATGTGCATTTGGAAGCGCAAGCGTTAACGGTAGACTATATAAAATGTTAGTTGTACAAATAACCATTTTATACTAAGCTTTTTAAAGAAACATCTCCCATTTTTAGTGCTACATTTTCCCCTGCAGCCACGCGATAACATTGAATTCTATTGCGCAACTATCTTGTTTATCATATTGCATCAAAATACTTAACAAAACAGAATATGTTATTTAGACCGACATTGCAGCTGGTGCTACTTTATATTTTGGAAGCCAAGCATTCGTAAGCTTTCTTGATATTCCTCAGTAATCATATAGTTTACAATCTTTCCATTTGTGGGAGATGCAATACTCAGAAAGAATATATTTTAGCAAAAGTGCCAAAGAATAGCACAGCTGGATGTCCTGTTAGGTATACGTTTTTCTGTTTTAAACCACGCTTCATATTATACTCCTTGTAGCGTTACCCTTAAAAACGACTCCAAAACATGCATTTTTAGTACCGAAAAATGTTTCAAGGCTCTGTATTCTGCATTTAAAGTATGGTCATTTATTACCATGCCTGTTATGGATTTTCAGACATGTAGGGCGTAAACCTGCTTCCAGCAGTACAGCTACCTAGTTACCCAAGCCATGTATCATTCCTTGGCCATGGCCAAAACGCTACAACTGGAAACAAGTCACTTGTCATCGTCCCCTTTAGAGACGGCTTTTTAATAGCCCTGAAAATTGAAAATGCAACAGCTTCTTTCTTTCTCAGGAAAAAAACGGACTAAACGTGCAAGTTATTTTTGGTACATGACTTTGCATTTTTAGTGGTACAAAGCAGGGAAGAGAAAGCCGACCAAAAAATGGAACACTATTTTGAAGAGATTTCTTCCACAATGGATATTTCTGCGGTGCGGTGGTAGTGATGTTGCAAAGGGTCGTTTCTTTTTATAGAACCACAAAAACTGCACACTTAAGTATCTTCTCTAACCATTTATTTTTCGGCTCAAAATGCCAGAAAAATGTAAGGAGAGAGAAAGAGAGTTGCACATTTTTACCAATTGAAAATAATGGAAGGATCGAAAGCTTGCGGTGCTGCTGCTGTTGTTACTGTGTGGTTGCAGCAGCACTGCTAAAGTGGTCGTAAAGTAAAATGTGTGCACTCTCAGGTTTTATCTGGAGAGTATACCTACCTAAATATTTGGAGGAAAGGGAAGGTATTTGGAGAGATAAAGAGTAAAGATGATATAAAGAATGATAATGGATTAAGGATCATATTATGGAATGTTAGAAAAGAAAGAATGGAAAATTGGTAGAGGGAAATCTTGAAATAGTGTAAAATATTTCCTCAATTAAGCAAGATAAATCTGAGCGAAATCTATCAATGCTATTTTATGAAAGTAGAAGTCAACTGAGTGTATCCAAATCAAGTTGTCATGGTCATTCTTTTTATGTATTTATAACTCGATACGAATCCGACACCCAGATATCTATTTAATTGTAATATTCCCTCCTACCTGAGGAATAACTGCTTGTCGCTGTTGTTCCCCCTTCTTGATACTTTGCTGTCCCTTTTCTCTGCCCCGGGGTTATCTATTTGGTACCCCAAAAATATTAAAATACACTGTATAGACATTTTAGCTCATTGCATAATAACTTGCCAAATAACTAGTTAGGAAAAAATTGTTAAACAAGCGTCGGTGAATTGCAACCGTGCATTTACTTTAATGTTCATGTTTAAAAATGTATCACCAGAGAAATCTGCATGATTCGGTGTAACGTTTGTCATTACACCACAGTCATTACCATCCGTAAAACCACTGTAGTAACCAACGAAGTAGATATTTTTAAAAAGAAAAGTGTAGCGTACTTGGAGTAATTTGGTTGGATGTTGAAAGTAATAATGATGATAATGATGGTCATTTTTGTGGCCATGTTTTTCGTGGGATACAGATTACAGTATTATGTGAGGTCGTTAGTAAAGTCGTAACTTGGTCTTGTTTTTTAGCACACTGTTATGGTCTCCCCTAGACAGGGATAGAATATGGAGTGTGTTGGAAAACCGAAAAAGACTATTTGGGGAGTCGTAAAGTAATAAGCTACTAGACAAGTGTAACAACAACAAATAGCATGTAAGAGACTACACGCACGTAAATACAAGAAGGAAAAAATTGCAAAAAGACTGTTTTACACTTGTTATGGGTGCTGGTTGTGAGCCTGCCGTTTTATGCATTCTTCCCCTGTGAATGATTTGCTTACAGGTTTAAAAAAGCAACAGTACATAAACATTTTGATTTTTAAGTTTTGAAGCTGAAATGTGGATGAAACATTGTGGTAATTTAATTGTTTAGAGTAAATGAAGGTACCTGAACTTTTACTTTTTACGTCTTTAATTTAACAATGTATTTTCTTATCTCTGATGCATAATTTTATAGTCATCAACTGAAACCCCGTTTCACCGATCTGTGTGACGGAAGAATCCACTCGAATACATTATAAATTCTGACAGCTTTAAAGATGCACAATTACTATGAAATGCACTATGAATAAGTATTAGTAGTATTACTAAGCAAAATATTCAAACATAATGCATGTTGCGCCCTGCTGCTTTGTAAGTAGGTATTTAAAAAGCAGCATTTTCTCTTATGCACAATGCTTTCTCTTCTGAATTAACTTGAAAAAAGGTATTGCAGTCTACTACGTTGCATTTTTAAGGGACATTTTCTTCCGCCGTCCAGACTCCAGACATACGCACTTGTTTGCAAATGCGCTATTCTCAATGCCTTTGAAAGCTTTGCATGTCGGTGCTTTAGACTTTCCAACCCTCTAAAAACCGCTTCTAGACTTTAAATAGGAAAGAATGTATTTTCAAGAGGATATTTTTCCCCAAAAAGGCTTTACATCTGCCAACAAGCCGGCTTTTAAAATGCAAATTATTTGTCGTAGGTATTGTGCTTCTTTCTGTGTACACGCACAGCCTTTTTTTTACAAAGACCGCTTAGAGAAGAATATATTATTTGTATTATACAAGATGCAAAAGCCACTGCATCCTTTTACGTACATTTCAAAAGCATTCAGGCAAACAAACAAGGCTTTTTTGTTGCTCACAAAAACTGCACCTGGAAATATTTTCCATTTTAAACTTGAGAATCCCGTTTGCATTTTGATCATTTCCCAAGTTTTTTTTCGTGCAAGAACATAAGAACACCGACAGGTAAAAGGGGAAGGAAAAAAGGAAGAAATCTGGTTGCTACTTGGAACTCGGAAGAGATCAAGAAAAGATTTTTTCCTGTTGGAAAACAGCTTAGCAGCCAAAAGCACACATATCTTTTTCTTGATTCACAAGACTTCTTACGCATTTTTGGGTAAATAAGAAACTCACGAAAAAACCTGACAAATAATATGTATACATATATTCTTATAAAAGCATTCTCCTCGGAAAACCCTGGTCTATCAGCATTACAATAAGGTAAATCTACAGACGGAAGAATGAAGCATGGAGAAGAGGAAAATGGTAAAATAAAAAGTTATCCGGTTTTACCGGTGATCTGTCGACGGAAAAGGAGCAGCCCAGACAAAAAAAAATATCCGTATTTTTGTCAAACCGGATCTAGAAAAGGTAAAAGGTAAAGAAAGCATAGGAAGAGAATGCTAGACTGGAAGAAAAGGTTAGGGTGAAATGCACGTAAGCCAGAGTAAAAACACTATTTTCCCCGGACAAAGTCGTATGTCTTTCTTTTCAAAAGAGATAAGCCGGGCTGTGCTCATTATCATGCATTAAAACTGTCATAATATTCCCCCTTTCTCTTGTTGGCACTCGGGACACATTTTCCGAGGAAAAAATGGAAGCTCAGGTAAAACAGAAGAGCATATAAAATAATGTTGGTTTTTACCGGAACACCGTTTTTTAAGCAAGCATATTTCTTATAACATTTAATTTCGATAGCAACCGCAAACGCTACGTAAGTTAAGGAAGATTTTACAGCTTGAATGAATATTATCATTTGCATTTTTGCCAAGCATTATAGTGTAAGATGGGACAATAATGCTAGGTGCAAACTGCAATAATGTAATGGTTCTACAAACACGGAGAAATACAAATAAGGTAATAACAGGCAGTTGCTAGCCTGGAAAAATACTTCAGTTTTGTCACTTAGTGAAATATGTTCATATTATATGCATATTAATATGCCATCACGTACACAGGAAAGGAAATTTGGTAATTTAATAGTAGACCTGTAACGAAACGAGTAGCAATATTCGTTTTCAAGTTTTTGTAGGGGTTCAAAAAGAGAAATTGAATTATAGCCGGATTTGTGGTTCTGTCACCAAACCACCTGAAATTTATTTTGTTTTTGAATGGTGAAAAAGAGGGCGAAGAAATTTTGGAAGAACCATAAATTTTGCTACGTTTTTCATGCAAAAAAACGAAACAAAGTTGATGGTATCGATGAATCGTAACAAAACGTTGAACACAATGCAATGTAATTGTTTTATATGCCAACAGAAACTGAAACATTCGATTTCCATATTGATAAGTACTTAAGATTTAATTAAACAGGGAAAATTTTCAAAAGTGAAAACGATGATGGTTACCTCCCTAATACACACATGTGTACTAAGCAACATATTATCCTTCCGGTGTTACAAATTAGCAGACGACAGATATTTGTACTTCATTTGCCTTAATGCACTCATTTACAAGTAATGAAAATTAACCTGAAATCTGCATTTAACATTCAATAATTCATTTTAATCTTCTTCTGCATCCGGTAATAATATGAATTTTACGCTAGATAAGCTAATGTGTAATAAAAGCAGCTATGCGTGCATAAACATATCAATAGTTTTGTAATTTAATGACAAGTATGCAATTTGGAATTCTGGAAGTCACTTTTCCGAAACCGAAGATAGTATATAAAACACATGTTTCCTGATTATTATTATAAAGAAGTTGTTCTGGCAAAGGTTTTTTCTCAGTCCTCTTCTACCATATTTTCTAATATATTTTGCATTGGCAACATTTTCACTGAAGATTTTTCAGTAAACATTTCAGTAACTGAGCTTAAGTTAACTTCTCAAGGAAAAGCATTACATTCCGAAAATAAGTTGCCTAAAGCTTAGGATCATGGAGGTTGACGACATCAACATCGCTCTTGAACGCAATATAACACCACTTGACCTTCAATTAAATATGTCCAGTGATGTTCAATTGGAAAAATCAACGGAGAATGTTCATTTTATCGGGGAAACGCTTAACCAATCTCAAGATACAGGCATCTTCGTTGGTGTCATGTCTGTAAATGATGATGTCAAAGCTGAACAGGAAAAGGAGGAAATTATGGCCATTGATATACCTACGGAATCCAGTTACGATCCTAATCTAATGGTTTTCTACTCAGCACCTGAAGGTAAAGCTTACAATAATTAATTTCTTTGAAAAAATAGAAGTACAAGTTGAATTAATATTAGTAATTTAATGCAATCTCTTTGTATTTTTCAAAGTTAATCAAATCATCCGAAACGTTGTGGATGCAAAGTCTCATCCTTTTGTCTTAACTAAGGCACATGTAATCGCTATTGGCAACTACATTCTCAACCAGGAACACGGGTATCCAATGTGGTTTACCGAGTTTGGATTTTCGTTCGAAATGCCCCATTCCAAAACACCAGGTGAGTGAATCAGTCTTAAATGTAAAATCAATTCAATGGCAAAAGTAATTACGTAAGTCATTTTTTTCATAAAGATAAAATGGTGAGCATGTGCATTCCAATAGCCCAATTGGTCCAAGCAAGGCTTCACTTTGGACGCGACAAAACCAGAGTTTACTTGAAAACCGGAAGTTGTCACGCCAGCTGGATTCAGGAGACACTGGGGCTACAGGGCGGAAATATGAGCAAAACGTCTTATTATTACTGTCCTTTGACGGGATTGACGGGAAATCAAAAGTGGATTGCTCTATATCTGGAACCTTTCTCCGAAAATGATGCACAGTTTATAACAAAGGTTCTACAATCTGATTGGATTCTGAAGTTTAAGTTATTGTCAAGCATAGAACACCACATCTTCTTCAACGAAAAAATTAAAAGGACAATCATTCCGGAAAAATTCTTTTTCCCACAACCTCCAATCTTCTAATCAACCCAAATTAGAAGTGATATAGTTAATGGTTTATTATGGCTGATGAATTATTTTGTACTTACCTTTTATAATGAATTATAGTTTCCGGAAAATTCCGAAGTTTTCAAAAATGTAAAATTATTATTGATTTCAAGCATGCTTTTTATTTTTCAATTTGATGTGCGTTATCATGATGATGTTGTTACCAGGCAACCCATAATAGATTAAAAGCTTTTCTGCTTTCACATTTTGCCTTTCACTTTAGAAACCTGGGATGATGAACATACATTTTCAAAGATACTTAAAAATTTCTTCAAAGAGAAAATGCACTTTTCTCCACCCGACCAGACCAGGTCGCTTCAACATGAATTATTTCCCTTTTTCCAGCTTTCTCTAGTTTCATAGCAAGACGCATTTTTTCTCAGAAAAGAGGATGCTTTTTGGCTTTCTTTAAAAATATTATATTTTTTGGGCTAAATATTTCCTTCTACTTTTACCGGACGCACTTTTTTTCTTACCTTAGTTTCCTCCTAAGGCTGGGTAATATATCCTTACCTTTTCATCGCGTGTCTTCCCTTTTTATCGACATTTTCCTTAAAAAATTTACCATCTCCTGCCTTCTAAATTCCCTGTGAAAAATTTATCGTTTTTCATCCCAGCATCCTTTTTACCGGTAGTTCTGGTTCTGTCGGCAGTGGAGAAAAAAGCTTATAGCAGCGTAGCGTGTAGAGGTAAGGGGGGAAATTTTCACGGAAGAGAAAATATTTCTCTGGTCTGGTGTTTAGCGGACAATGACTTACCTATTTCCCGGCAAAAAGTGGGTAGTTGAATCCCAAATACGGACTCTTTAGTATTGCTTATTTAATAATAATTCTAATAGAAAAAAAACGAATCCACCTTTTACATGTTACATCCTCGTCCAATTTTTTAGGGAAAGTAGCTACTAAAGCGGGTGTAGCAGTGCCCGAAAAAGCCAACACCGTGAACATTGACAAATGTCAGTAAATAATTCATCTGCTCAAGCGTTTCTTCTAATTTTTTCGTTGGACTGCACGGTGCGCGTCTTCAGCTTCTTCGTTTCATCTCATTTCTCTCTGGCAATCTTTCTCTTTCTTGTGTGCCTGAACCAAAGAAAAAAGCGAAACAAATCCAAAAACTTTATAAACCAATTTAGAATCTATTAGGGTAAGTGGCTTTCTTTGTGCTTTCGCTTTCATTTGGGGGTTAGATAGTATGCTTATGCTTATACAGCTAGTAATAGAAAATGGGGAAAAGGATGAGATGAAATCAGTGTACTTTGTGTGTGCGGTGAAATATTGATAAAAATGGGTAGCTGAGCATTTTTTACTTGAATTTGTGCAAAATAGTATCAATGTTTTCTATAACTTATTACTAAAGTAATCGGTCAACGGATCAGTTCCCTACTTTTGTTTTCAACGGGTTCAAAGAAACATTTTTTTTATATTTCAGGTAATACATTTGTTGGCAAAATTTGTCAAGCTACAGTTTCTGTTCCAAGTAGAAAAGAAAGGCAAAGCTATCAACGGTAACTCATTGTTCTGTAAAGGAGACTCACTTTCAACTTTAGTTTAGTTTCCACGTGTCTATTTATACAAGTTTTTAGATTAGGTAATTTTGCAGTTTCAAAAGAAACTTATTATTTTGCTACCTGGGAGAGAGTGAAGAAATACTTGGTCTTGTTTAGAGCCTATTTCAAAACAAGTACCTATTTTTGTAACAAGTTCTGTAAAAGTAGTATAATTTGCAGTTTTCATAACTTTATTTGTGTGGTTTGTACGTCTGTCATATGCCTGTACATGCGACATACGATTTCATAAGGGCAGGTCTGATTTTATTGCATTTTCGAATGGACTTGAGTAACAGATATAGTATGAACTACTTTAATGTGAAACCTCTGCAATTCATCTCGCTGAGAAGATGAATTAACATAACATAATTAATCTGTACGTTCATTAATCCGTACAAAAATAATGGAATCTTAAAACGACTTGTAACCTAACGTGTACTCCCGCATTATAAAACATTATTACACCTGTCAATCCTTCAGAATTCAATCATTTACTTGAAATCTTTCGGCTACTGTCATACATCTGTCGCGTTTTATAAGCATATTTACATCCTCAAGTTGTTTCTAGCGTACGAATTATTTTTTTACAAAAAAATAAACTGAATTACAACTTTTAAAAGAAGTGATTCATCAACTTGTAAACTTTGCTGTTTTCTTCCACTAAACTTAACTAAACTTGAAGCATTTCCCAATTTCATCCAACTTATTTACCCCAACCCTATTTCCCAACATGGCTAATATAATAAATATACTTTAACAGCAAAAATATGCTTCCATGGTACAGTATACCACTGAACCTGCAAAAATATAAACTAATTTCCTGTTTCCATTTTCATTCACCAACATATAAATCTTTTTCTTTCTAGCAGAGTCTACCAATACAACACAGTATATATATTTCTCATTTAAACTTAAGAAACTTCTTTGCTTTATTCATTCAGTGTCGACTTTAACTAATTGCCTTTTCCGTTACACAACACCAAACATTACTTGACTTTCACAAATAATTTATACAAGAAACCCGTGTAAAATTTCCGAGACAAGTTATTGCACGCTTTGACCTTTCTGTTTTATTCACGACATATTATGCTTGCATAGAAAAGCATGATCAACCATGAACCTTGCTCTTTTACTTTAAGCAAGTTGCCGACAGACAGACAGATTGCAGTTTTCCCCTTTCCCAATCCAGCCCAATAATTATTCAGAAACACCCACACCCAACAAGTCACCCATTGTGTGTGTCTCAACATATAATCATTACCATCCATTACCATTCTATTTCATTATTATTTTGACCGGAAATTTATTCTCTTTTTTTTCTTGAAGAAACCCGACGCACACGACAAGGCTTGGATTTTACCCTGCTTTCATCTTCCAAACAGCCTTTGTTTCTATGTTTACAATACAATCTGCAACAAAAGTAATTACGGTTTTTCGTGTTCCTCTGTGTCACAGAGCACAAGCAACCTTCTTCGTGAATCAACACTATTTCACTCGTCTAGTACGTAGTTGTTTACTGTATTCATTTATTTCCAGGCCTAGACTTAAGTAATAAATGTATCGTAATAATGACAATGTCACCACAAAAAAGTCTCTAAAGAAAATGTGCAGTGGCTTATTATGCATCTCGTATTGTTTGCTTAGTGGGTGTTATATGGAACACGCTACGGAATAAAAGGGTAAGGATACAATAATAGTTATTTCCCGTCTGGAGTATGTCTTGAGGTAAGCAACAAAATAAATATACACGCAGGGATAAAGAAAAGGCGAGAAAAGGAGCAAATAAAATAATGGCTGGGGTTCAGAAATAGAAAGAGCTAATAAAGTTGCCTATTATTAGAAAGCCAAATAGATGGAGCTACTACAATGCACAACCTCAGTAAAAAATAGGGGTTGTATTGGCAAAACTGTACTGAAGCGTGTTTCAGCTTTTGATACGAATGTCTGTGAGCTTTGTTTAAACGGATAACGTTCCATGTGTATGGTTCCATAGATCTGCAAAAAAAGACGTTTCTCTGCTTATTTGTGTGGTGTAATGGGAAAACACACGTTTTCTAATAAAGGACGTGGTGTAAAACAGGAAAAAATAGTTATTGCGTGAATATCTACTTGTCTTTGTGTGCGACGGCAGGGAAAAATATATGTGGCATTAGTTTGGGTGTTTCTTTGGTTTCGAAGATTTTGTTCCGCTGTGTTGTCTCTAGAGAACAGAGCGAAGACAAGATACAGACACAGAAAACGACAGGGAACGGCAATGACAGGAGAAACTAATGGTGATGATGATGGTGATGCGATGCCACACTGCTACACGGAGGTAACGGTGAGGATAATGGTTGGAAAAAGGGTTAAAATACGGCTATTATAAAAAAGGTGTGTGAGTAAATAGGACTTGTTACAGATTAGAGAACTGAATGGATTTTCGGAGTTTACCAGCCAAGAAAATAAATGCTACTGCTTTCTAGGTTGTCAGTTATCAGTACGTTGCTAGAACTGGATATATATTTCGGGGTAAGCAGAATAAATACACAAATGCATATAAAACACACTTTAGCCTAAACGGTAATTATTTAAAAGTTATCTAAAGAGTACCTGCAGCCCAAAGATTGTTGTATCTATGACCGTACTATGTGTGCACTGCCAAGTTTTACATTTTTATGGTGTCATTATTAAGCATTCATATTTCCGTACCTTGAAATTTCCGTGCTGTAAAAACATGAATACAAACAAGAATAAATTGTAAATTAGCGAATGATCGGTGAACACAAATGCTAGTTAAGACAAAACATAATTATCGGTAAATTTGATTTTAAAAGGAAATTTCAAATCATAAATAGTTAAAACCCATTAAGTTATTTATTTATCGTTTATTAACATCAAGTTCATTACAAGGGCAACTAGATCATCATCTAATCATTATGCAAATGCCAGTTAAATTAGTGTCACTATTTGACAACTTTGAACTTGCACATATTCTATGTATCCTTTTTTAGACTTGTTTCTTTCTGTCATGTGCTGCATTTTTGCACAAAAACAATTCTTAAAACCTCAAACCACTCACATAGTGACTTTATATTTTCTTTTATTCTAAAAATTCATATTCCCTGCTGACTTTATATCCAACCAGGAAATAATTCCAGAGTTCCTACAAATTCCAAAAATCCTATGCTGCTTTCTCCGTTGTACAAAATTATACTTTCCTTTGCCCACCCTCGGACTCAACAGTCCCCTGACTTTTCCAGCAAAGGGAAATTTCCACTAGTCAACAACCCGGCAAGTTTCCATATTCCCAATCTACTTCTTCAAAAAATCATCTTTCCTCGTATAATATTTCTTCCTCAATCCGCATATATTATTACTTTTTCTATTTTACCTGCTTTTTTGTTGCTTTCCAGCCTCCCCAGCTTGCCACCTCATCATCATCATTCATCTCTAATGAACTTCACAACAGACACACATTTTCCTCTCCTTTTCCCAATGCAGCATACACACAATACACAATACTGCCTCCAATAATAAATGCTTGCGCGATCATCACTTTTTCCCCATTGTAACTCTCCTTGTACTACATTCAATTTCCACGTAATGACAGCACCCATATTGCATTGACATTTTCCCCCAATTCCCATCATAATCATCATAGAAGCGATTCTTTATCCAGAAATATACACATTCATCGCTCATCCATCTATTTCCCCAGAATTCTTTTTCTGTGGATTGCAAGTGGCAACACCCGCATTCTTTCTAATATTTCCGTTTTTTCTCCACCAAAAAAATCACCAGAACATAGAGATATAACTTAAGATGTACACACATTACTTGTTGTTAGTTGTGTTGTAGTTTTTACTGTATTTTATTGTTATTACTTGTTCTGTTCTTTTTCTTTGGAAACACCAGACTACCGAATATTTGCTGTAGGTACATAATAATCATAATGCCAAGGCCTAAACCATTCGAAAAAATGATCAGCGTGGATGGATGGACCATCATCAACATCGATGCAACCCCAAAAAATAAAATTGTATTGCTATTCTTCCTCCCTTTTATTCCGCACCTTTTTGTCTGGAATGATGGTCTGTTGTTAGTCAGGCTGAATCGAATCTTGATCACCCAATCCCCTACCACCACCACCGCTGATGCTTCTGCTGTAACACATAATCTTCACAGTAGTGGAAGAAAAAAGAAGGAATACCTAGAAATAAAAGAAAAAAGAGACAGACGAGAAGATAATGGCATGGCTTTGGCTGGAGATAAAAAAGGCTGGAAATATTTTCTCCGGATTTTACCTCACAAGAGAATATACTAGGTTTTACTTTCTTTTCAAATGGAGAAAGTGTGCCGCTGTTGCTTCTTCCCTTTTCCCTTTTCTTCATTCTTTCTCCAGGAAAAAAGGTCGGCTAGGGAAATGGATGGGGGCTTGAAGCAGTCAAAAGTCATCACCATTGCTGTCATGCTCAAGAAATGTATGCTAATACGTTATTATTAGATTCGTGTTGGGCTTTTTTAAAAAGCAAGCTGAGAAAAAACGGAATATTATGAAAAATGGAAAAGTATAGATTATTTTTTGGTAAGATATTCAATGTCGTCCTTCGGAATGAGAAATTGAGAAGCTTCCTTCAGAGAACGTGTGGGTGTCAATCTATTATTCGGGAATCATTTTTAAGCCTTGTTGAATTTTCATTAAATGTCATTTCGGCGAAGGTTAATGGAAAAAGGAAAATTAACACTTTTTGGCTAGTAGTAGTCTATATAATAGTCTGCTGTTGTCTGTAGTAAAAATTGAATTGGATTTTTTTTGTAAAAGCAAAGCAAAATGAAAGGTAGATACATAGAGATAGCTCATACTAATAACTAATTTGCACATGCATGGAAAAGACAACGCACTGGAGTAGCAGGACACTTTAGGTTCGTGCTAGTCTAGAAGAATATTTAGATAGTAAAAGAGCCAGCCAGTGATTTTATTGTCTCATCGTCTAGCTTGATGATGAAAAAGGATTGCCGAGAAAAGAGCTGGCGGAGACTGGAGTGCGTGTGTGTTTGATGATAGCGGGGTAGCAAAAAGCGTGTGATAATGATAGCACTTTATTCAAATTAGGCAAATCAAATAGATTCTGGATGGAGATGAAGTGGAGGCTGAAGTGAGGAGGGTAGGGTTGGTTTACTTTGGGGTAAATACACCGGGTTGAAATGCCGGGTTTTAAAAATCGGTTACAGGATTTCTCGGCATTGGCAAAATTTGTAGAACACTGGTGGCCTTAAGAGCAATACTGGGACATACGGCTTCATTGAGAAAGTAGGTAGTAGGTTCTCGCTTTCCGTGTAGCTAGTATGGTAATCAAACTACTGAAAACTGATTGTATTTCTGGAGATTTTTCATAAAAGACTGATTGGGATAAAATACCCGGGTAATTTGTTAACTCTGAAGTCTGAAATATTTTGATGAATAAGTAGACCCAATATAATATACGTGAACACGGCTAACTAGATAGATTTATAAACAGGGTAGCGTAGCTTGTAGCATGTATTACAAAATAGTGCGAGAGAAAGTCAAGCAAAGTAAATTCCATCATGGCATCATCATCACTGTGTGCATCCCCATGGCTTTTTAAAGAAGTGGAAAGACGCACTCCACAAGTGAATGAGTGAGTAGTAGTGAGTGATTGATAATAATGCTAATGAAGAAGGTAGAAGGTGATGAGGACATAAAAGTGCGAAAAGGGAAAGTGGAGAGTGCATCTATCTCTCTGCTACTTTCTCTGCTGGTGAAAAAGATAGTGTGAATGATAAGTAGATATACAGGCTAACCTGAGAACATTGGCAATAGAAGATGTATGGGAAAATACTATGAACATGACACACTCGGCTTCAACTTGGTAGCAAAATGAATATGCATGTAGTGGAACGTATTAGTAAGAAGCTTTGATGATGAAGATGATGAGACGGGGTTATTATCACTTTTCGCTGTAATTTCAATTTTTGTCACTTTAATTCATTAGAATATCAGAGGAAGTGGAGATGCTTAGAGTTTTAGAGAAAATAGAATAGGAGAGAAAGTAGGGAGTATGTTTGTTTTAGAAAATGAACGTATAGCAAGTGTTTGGGGCCAGGGTTGTGTATCCATTCATTATGTACTTTGTAAATATATTCACAATTTAACAATAAATCATAAAAGATGCTTCAGTTTGATGAAATTTAAATAATCAAAGCTGGAAATTTAAACACTAGAGGACTTGTTGATTAGTAGTATTATGAAAATAAGAAAAGCATTCAAAATCCGAATAAAATCGAAAAATAATCTCCTAATAGTGTACTTTGGGAGGACCTCTCCCTTCAGGGACCTGGGGCAATGTGAAACTACATCATGACGCTTTATTGCTTTCTGCTTACAGGATCTCTCAAAGTGTCATAAAATTGAACACTTTTCGCAAATAATATTCTCACAATGTATGGCTGTCACACTTATTCTGTTTAGGTATGTGAATGAAATGACAATTTTCTGTGGATTTTCCAAATCTAATGTTTCATTCATGTCAATTTTGTGTCACTATAAAATCAGAATCCTCAAACTACATTTTTTCTTGGGAAACTTTATTCGACACTAAAAAGGATTAAATATTTGTCTGTTTTCACTGGTAAAAACCAGTATTTCTCAAGTGACAGGGACAGGGGTTGAAATTTGAATAAGCACACACACACACCATTCTCTATCGCGTGGTAATGCTTATGTGTATAAATCCTTTACTTGATGTATCGTATTTTGAGGCTGAATTTTTAACGCCCTATTTTCCTTTCTCCATGATGGTTTATGTGTAGTCTTGGGAAAATTCAATTGTTGAAGAACCGACAATCGACACCATATATGACGAGCACACTACACACTTCTACTGTTTAACATTTATTGGCCACTGGATTGAAAAGGGTGCTTCTGCTTAGGTCGTTGTCCTGTCAGGTTATCTAGCAAAGATGAAAGGCTATCGGTTTTCCATCCCAATCCGTCTTTCTCAGTGTCCGGAAAAGCTCACACACTTGAGAATGAAATGGGCTTCAAAGTATACAAGCATTTTACATTAAACAGTTCACTCTCCTTTTGTTATGGCATCAGTGGTACAGTATGTAAGTGCTTGAATGAGTATCGGCATTTTTGTCCAGAGCACACTATAAAACCCGGGTTATGCCAATGTAAATCTACTTGCTCTTGAAATGTGCGGAAATACTGATAATATTGTGTAGCAAGTTGAGCATCTTCTCTTCTTCTGTTTTTAGTAGCTCGACATTTTCTGTCAATTTTAGAATACAAACGTACCTAAAGGGCCTTTAGTAGAGGCTGACCCTTTTCATTCGGAAACATTTTAAAGGAACCACTTTTGATTCTTCAAATTCCAAATATTTTTCAGCGTGTTCAGCTCTACTTGCACTTGAAATTGGCTTCTATTCTGGGAACTGTATAATGTGTGTGGAGCTCCATTATTGGCACTCTATTTTCTATTTTAAATTTTCCTCTCAACCTTTTCTGACCTTTTTTGAGCGCTGTGGGCGGTTCCATTCTTTGTCTAAAAGCGCTTTTGCTTTCTCCCTGTGTGTTCCTTTGAACCCTTTTCTCTGCCTGCTGCCTATATATCTGTTGACTGATCATTTTGTGACATTTTCACCACCTTCAAAAATAGCAACACTTTGGCTACAATCAAAGTGCCACTAAATTGTGCGGTTTTCTTTTCAAGTCTCTCTGTATGTACGTTGTCGTTGTCGCGGAGTCGTCCATCCATCTCCAGTTTCTCTATCTGTCGCTTTTATATTATTTGCCAAAATAAAACAGACCAAAAGATTTTGTGTCAATTTCACTGGAAGCGCAGAGACCAACCCTTCTTTGATGCTACTTTTGCTCTATATATGCGTGTACTTATTGAGCAAAGGACTACTCTGAAGCATTTATACCCTTTTCAATTTTGACAGATTACATTTTCCTTTTCTATTCCTCCATCCATCCATCCAAGCGACTGGAGAAGCGGAGGCATAGTTTCATTTTCCCTTTTCTATTATTCTACAGAGCTTCTATATGTGTGTGTGTCCCTTTCCCTTTTGTCCCGTTTTTTCTACAATAGGAAAAGTGACGAAGACGGGGAAAAGGAGTGAAAGTGTGAACCCACTTTGAAGAGCATAAGAAGAAGAAGAATGGGAATTTGGCAAAAAAAAGAAGAAAATAAGGTTTTAGAGAGAAAGGGAGAGAGAGACCCCAAAGACCACAATCAGCTTTTGTCTTGCTTCACATTCTTCTTCAGCTTTGGGAGGCTGATTCACAAAAATAGAAATGCAAGGGAAATCGTCAGTCATTTTATTTTCATTTCGTCTTTCGATTTAGATGATTCTTAGATTGGGGAAACAAGAAGAAAGGAGGCTGCTGCAAAAATGGTTATCTAGCAGGGTCGATATCAAAAAGTAGGAATAGACGAATTCTGTTTTTGGGCGAGCTATTTTGAGCTTGAATGCGGTTTGCCCGCTGTTCACATTGCAATGCTCACTTTTTCTAAATTTAAATTATCCGTTTAACATTACCATTATCCATCCGTTTCTCCAGGAATCAGAATTCTGGAACACCACTTCTGGGATAACCCAGAATCAAGATACATGCGTTTGTTACAATTGATAGTCATTATAATTTATAAGATTTCACCGATATGACGATTGATAGTATCTTACGTACATACCTTACTAACCGCGCAAGGACCTACGTGTCGTTCATTTCTGTTTCCCGTAAACTAACCTTAAGAGGCCGTCATCGTCAAGCACGTTGAGTGTACATACAAAAAATGTTCGACCTCGCTACTTGCGCGTTAAATTACACTACCTAAAATTACAAAGCACTTTGTTACATTTGATTACATGCTTCTAAATTTAAGTTTAACAGTTGGCTATTAAATTAAAATTAAGTGAAAAGCACAAATAATCTAACGCAGTTTAGTACACTGTCAAGAGGTCGTATTGATTTTACTTTTATAACTTCCTTCTTTAAACTTCCAACATTCGTAAGAACAATTACATATTCTCTTTGGTGAACAGTCCATTAGCTTTTTATTTAATCCTTGTAATCTTAGTTCCCATGGCCCATTATATATTAAGGTAGTGCAGCAGTGCTGCTAAAAGGGTTGCTCCTAAATTTTAGAACGTTTTTGCAGAACACACACGAGTGTGTTTTCGTACATAAGCTCCGTTGTCTTGTACCACTTTCTCCAGGAAATATTTATCAAGCTTTTACAACCGTCTGCTGCAACACCACCAGTGTGTCCCACATTTTGCTCCAAATTTCTCAAAAAACGCATAATAAAATCAAGCAGACGTCAGCCATACAGCAAGGTGAAACAGCTCAAGTGAGACAGTAGGTTAATCTGTATGATCACACGCTATCTTTTCAAGACCTTATACAGGTTTCTGCTGCGAAATAATAATAACCTACTTTATTTGCCAGTCGTTACATAACAGCCTCTTTTTGTAAAACGACACCAAGTTTCCGCTTTTCTTATTGCCTTTTATTTGCTGTTTGTGCCAAATTCAGAATAAACAAAGAAGGTCGTGCATGCTTCTTGTATAGCCCACCAAGGAGTAACTAAGGAGGAAATAGGAAAAGAAAGACAGCAAAATAAACAACACAGCCTGTTTTACAGCACACATTACAGCAGTGAGGGAAAATGCATCTTTCTATTGGCACACTACAGAAATTCTAATGTAGTCACTTGCAAAAAATCTTCTATGAACTAGGTAGCAAACGTGAGGGCACGTAGTGAAAACAACTTGGACACATTGAACAAAGGTTGTGCAATAGCGCTTCTGCAATAAAAAGTAAGTTTAGCATATCCCTTCAGTGAACTTGATACTGACAAAGAATTGTTTTGTTTTGTTTTTACTACCACAAAGTTTTATTTTGCGTAGATTAAAGATAATTTGTTGTATTAATACATGAAATGAAAGAAATGAAATGAACAACCATTTTAAAATAGTTATTCGATTGTTATAAGCCACGTTGTAGATTGTCACATAGCGTCATCATGGTTCCATTTCCCCTCAAGGACCGTTCGCGGATGTTCAGGAATGTACATTTTATGCCCTGGATTTCACAACAGTTCATACTTATTTCATATTGAATATTATGATGACACTCACGGTTACACGCTTGCTTTCACTGACTCTGTGTAGACATTTCTACTCAATGGATAAAATGAATGACTGGCTAAACTGAGTTGGTGTGTGAAAGTGTGAATAGACTCCCGAAACATCAACAAAATTCACACACACGGAAAAAAATTATCAAGAGACTAGAGAGCTATGTTTATGTTACATGTGAGCAACAAAACTATACATACGGGTAAGAAAAGAAGGAAGATAGCAAGAGAAGAATGTAAAGTCAAGACTTTGAAAATCTCTCAAGACACTATTTTCCCTGTCTGGTTGGATGCTTTCCTTTTATCCGCCGGATGGTGGATGGTCTAGTGGTGTTGCTGTTGATGTTATTTTTTATTTGGCTGAAGGGGCTCCTCAGGGACCAAGGGAAAGGCTGGCTTTTTTCTTCGGGTTTTACGTACCTACTACGCTGTATCTGGTTTAAAAATATAAACTTGCGAACAAATAGATAGTACTGGAAGCTGGAAATAAAGTTGACATTGACCATTGGGTTTATAATGTTTTAAAACCCGGGTTTTTAGAAACAATATCGGTTCTTAGTATCAATTTCATGTTATTGTACAATTACTTAAATATATAACATTTTATCAGTGGAATCTATACAACAACCGTATCAATCTGAGAATCTGTATGAATTATCACGATGTCCACATTTTGTTTTGTGTAGGCACCGAAACTCCACACTCAATATTCTAGGTTTTTCACCATTGTTGCTAAAATCCGTGCAATCCAACCCTAAACCGTAGCCAACCAAGCCCCTAATGGACCATAGAGGAATTTTTGCAATTGCCATTTCCTCCCCTTTCATTCATTCACAGCCATTTTACCATGTAATAATATTCCCAGCCTCTTTTCACTTTTTTCCTCACCAGTTTACCATCATATCAGTGCACACTTTTCCCTTCAATTTTTATTTTCTGCTACTCTTCCCAAGCAACATTTTTTCCGAGAAGAAAAAAAAGTCAGAAACAGCAGCCGTTGTAGTAGCAGTAGTGAAGAAACATGTCGTAATAATCGTAAAAATGAATGGCACAGTAAAGCCAGTATAAAAAATATGCTGACACGGGAAGGAAAGGTACTGGGATGCGGATACACAGAGTACTGAGTGAGAATTGCATGCATGCATGAAAGCATAAAATGGAGTTGGAGTAGTTGTGGAGCTGGAAAGAAAGTAGATAAAAATAAAAATGCAATGGCAAATATTATAGATCTTGAATCACACACAATTCCATAACTGCACATGGAACTGAAGTGGTATGTGCTCCAAAAAAATTGTGGGAAATGGTAAAATCTGAACAAATACTGGATTTTGGAAAGGGTTAGATGTGGAGTGGTTGAGATTTACGGAAAGCAACAACAAAATCTTGGCGCTGTTGAATAGTCAGCATGTAAAACGACCAGTTTTTTACATTTGTTTATTTTCAGAATTCAATAATAATTACACAGTAATTAATATTATGGCATAATATGATATGACATAAAACGAATAGAATAACACTTATATTTTCACAGGCACTTTGATGCTTATATTTAATCCTATTGCCAAGATGAGGAGCAATGTACAATAGATGATCTTTCAGGATGAATAGATCTTGTAATATATGCACATTTTAATTTGCATTGTTTATAAAACTAAATACACAATATATTTAGACAAAATGTTTGCGTTTTACTAGTTACTAGTACTAAAAGTTAGTTAAACTAGGTATTAGTTGATTAAACATACAGTATTTATAACTAAGCAACAAAAACAACAAAAAAATTAATTCTAGCTTGTGAACTAGGAAATAAAGGAGATTCAGAAAAAACTTGCAACGATTAAGAGAGTTTTTGAAAAATGAAACAGGTGGACGGACACAGATGATGTATACAAATTACAGAATACCTTTTGGTCAATTTGTATCAGAAAAACTGGCAAGGTTTACAGAGTATAATGAACTACAAGAGAAAGTTGAGACTAAAATTCAGAGAATATTTATAAGTACACAATGAAATAATACTGCTTATAGGTTTTGGACTTTCCTCAATCTGTTTAAAAATTAGTTTTAAAATGGCATAACAAGTAAAAGTGTAAGTAGTAAGTCTGGTTCCTTGATCAACGTAATTGAATTTACTTACAAAGATCTGATACACATCTAACTTCTCAAATGTGTTCATTATATTTCGAATTACTTTTGATGGCGTTGCTAGAAGCCAAGAAGAAAGTATGCTTTGAGTTTAACAAAGTCAGAAAGTGGACATACTAGTTGCTACATTCAGCACTCCTTTATTAATTAAGAAAGTTTTAAATTTTAATATTTCAACAGTCCTTCAGCTAAATAATAACTACTTTAGAACAGTTTCTTATCTTTCAACCTATCAATTCAGACTCTTCCAAATAAAATCCTACTGAGCGGCAAGTTACAATCTCCTGCTTACTGTTAAACTCCCCGAAGACAATACCATGGCAACTGCCATGCCAACCGCCAAGTAGACTAGCACCCCATTACTATTCGCCGTTCTTCTGCTTCCATTACAATCATCCACATCTCTAATGATCCTGTTGGCATACTGCTTATCATAAACGATATCCTTATTAGCGTTCACGTACCGTCCGTACTGGTCGATTCTCCGACTTTCGGACCCATCTTCGTTCAACGACACCAAACCTATGGATGTATCCTAGAGAAAACAAAACAGAAAATGGGTATTCAGCAACAAACAAAAAATAAACTTGACATGTTTCCTTGACAACACATGTCAACTTATGTCGCGTACACTTTGTGCGTACAACAAAAAAGACACGAGATGCTCTTGTAATATTTTTTGGCATGTTTTCCGCATGCTTCCATGAACTGCATACATAATTTATATGAGAATGGGAGAGATAACACCCGGAAAATGCACTTGAGAAAAAAAGCCGAAAAGCTATGTATAGTGTGTAGTGCACACAGAACACAGGAAATCTACCCAAGGTGACAGCCCCATAATGTCATGTTATTTTTTTGGTGACGAAGAAGACGGTGTTTTGTTTAAATGTGATTCTGATGATGACACTTTTTTAGCCTAAGAAGGAGAACAATAGAAGGCGGGGATCAAGGATGAATAGCGTGTTATATACTACATTATTTGGCGAAGAATGATGATGATTGCGATGACGACGACGATGATGATGTGTGCATCAAGTGCTTAGAAATACTCAGAGACAAGAGCAAAAAGGAGTATATTGAGTTGAGTTTCTTAGCAAAGTTGCCAAGGAATTTTTTTCGGGGACAAGAAAGAAAAGTTGGAGATGAGAGGTGATGGAGAGGAACGGAAAATGAAGAAAGAGACAGGCTGAGAGAGAGAATGAGGGAAAATGATGAATAATTCAGGAGAAGAAGAAGAAGAGCAAAAAACATTATTGTGTGTGCTGCTTCTATAGAAAAAGGAGGAAAGAGAGCTAGAAAGAAATAGAAAACCAGTAGTAGGAACAAAAAAACTGGGAGTTTTGGCTGAAAAAGGGAGAAAGTGAATAAAATACGCACATTTGTTAAAGAAAAGGGTAGCGAGGTATTATGATGATAAGAGGCAGAAGAAGAAAATATTGTGCTTAAAGACGACAAACGGGGAAAAGAAAGCAAGAAGGGGTTGTTTATGCAGCAAGTGGAAAATCTGGAATACAAGGTTGTAAGGAAAAATACGGATTTTTGAAGTACGCCATGTTGGAATTCCCCCAAAGACAAAAAGTCACGATTTGTGTGGGTGTATCTTCAAATGTTTTAATACCACTTGGCTCTTTGTTATGTTGTGCGTGCATTGTGTGTTGGAGGATGTTGGGCACATTAGTCCGGAAATATGGTGACATGAGACAAGAGGGAGAAAAAAGAGAAATAAATGGAAATACAAAGTAGTTTGAGCTGACACTTGTAAAGAAAAAATCCAAAATGGGGCTGTGCGCTATGAATGGACTAACAGTTTATTTGTTAGCGATTTCTTAAAAATATGTAAAATTGGGGCAACATGATAACATGTTGCTTGAATAACACCACCCCATACACTGACCTGCCAGCTTAAATATAAACTTTTTCTCTGTTTTCTAAGCCGGATTTTTGTTTTTGAACAAAAAATTTACAAGTAGATTTAAGACTTTTTTGTTACCTTGAAAAGTAAGTTGGGTATGCCATAGTAAGGTCCAAACAGTCTCAAGAGCACTTGTTCCGTGTGAAATGTTTGCGAGGCTTTTAGCAGCGTCAGCCTCAAATCCTCCCGTTCCACGTAGTCCTTGTCCTCGGTGGTGATCACCTTGTCCGTGGGAATGCGCCCCCAGTGGCACTGTCGAAACTCAGTAATGGCACGTGTCGGACCGAAGGGGCAGACTAGGCGAAAGTTGGCGGAAACCAGACCCGTGGCCCAGGTTGCATTTGCGTAGCCGTCTAAACAGAAACAAATGATGGTAAAAAAGGCAAGAGAAAGTGTGTAAAGTAGAAGGGGAAATGAGATAATTTAATTAAAAAATGTGAAATGGGGAAAAAGAGAGAGGGAAAAGTGATAAGTCATTAAAATGATATATGGTGACAACAAGGTAATGGGAAGAAACTAAAGGGAAATTAATTTTTCAGAATGAAGGCGCAACACCAGCAGCAGCAGATGCAGTGGCTTATGCACTTTTGGACTTTTTTCAGAAAACGAACGTCACAATAAGCCTGTATTGTAGCGTTGTGTATTTTATGTGCAACAGTAAACAAGTTTATTTGATGATTAGATGGCTCTCGTGTGCAGTTCTTTACCTGTATTAAGTAACGGAGTTAAATGATCAATAAAGGCTACATCTCCTTGGAAAGTGGCTAAGCACCGGAATGCACCCAAATCTCCGTAAAATCCCTCTGATTCGTTATCCGCACAAAAGCTTTGTTCATTTGCAAGACCCGGTGCATCTACAAGGGGAAATGACTTAAATTAATATCAAATCTGATCATTTTACTAAATAAACTGGTTTAAAAGCATTTTTGGTTGCTCCCTTTCTTACCCAGATTGCTGCCAACACACAAGCTACACAGAGTTTCCGGTAAGTTTAGATCGTCTCTCTTTGCCCCGGGTACGCAACTACCTCCGGAGAAAAATCCCGCAAGTGCTCTACCAAATTGGCAATTTCCCGGAAATATTAACCCTGAATCTCGGAGAACAATCAGGGGAATATTCCAACCCGTTAAACTGCTCACGCTTCCATGACAACTTCGCTTTCCCCGCAAGTCCACAATGCTCTGAACACCCGCATCAGCCCTTACCACGGCTACAGCGTAGCGACTGGCATCTGTCTCGTCGTCTCCGAATCTCTCGGCTTCGCTTAAAATCGGGGTAAGTCTTAGCCGTCTGCAAAGGAAAAGGGAACATGTTTCCATACTTTTCTGCTTAAAAATATATTTTTCTCGCATTTTATTTGCGATTATGTCTTACTTGCTGCCCACATAAGCCTCTCTAGCATCCACACTTAGAACGTCCGCTTGACCTGTTGTAATTTTTCGCATACAATCCTCCTTTCCTTCGCCCTGGACACACTCAAAATAAGGCGATATTCTTCGTCCATACGACGCCATCAGCAATCCCCGACATTTCAGCTTTTCAATTTCATTCCTGACACAAATTCTTACTGTTCTTCTACTTGGACATGATGGCTTTTCTATGGTCATGGTATAATTTCCTCTGTCCAGGTATGCCAAAGGCGTTACCGTTGCAGCGACGCTAGTAGGCACATGAAATTCTACCTCATCTCCCCCAAATTCCAAAATGTCTGCTAGCCAACTAATGGCTGGAGGTGGATTAACCCCTGAGAGTATGTTTTGTCCTAGGGTTCTCAACAAAGTAATTTGTTGTTGAATGTCGGCTATTGTAGCAGTAGCTGAGAGACGGTTGGTAACCAGAAAACTACGCCAAGGTCGACCAGCCCATGTGCAAGGGTTGTTGGTGTTTATGGGTCGGCTAGTACCATCCGGACAGAGAAATGAATATTCAGATGCACTTAGGCTAAAACGACCAGAGTCAGAGTTGCCATTTTGGTTGTTGTTACGACCTCGGGAGTTTTGGGCGTTGTTGTCAGGGGATAACTGGGTTTGACCGCTGAAGAAACGATACACCTGAAAATTCGTAGATGTTTCCAAAGTATTTGAGAATAATGTTATTTCATTTTCATTTCCTTCAGTAGAGGTAAACTCATAACATGTATGCATAATATCATATGTACCGTGTCTAGTTTTGTCCAAGCTATATCTCCACCATTTTCAGTGAGACACCGCAAACTACCCCGAAAACCGGAATATTGGTCATCCTCCTTACACTGTTGGGGATTGTGGCAAAGGGAGCAGAGCTTGGAATAGCGTTGCTCTAGGAAAATAAAAAAGCATTTTATTCCCTGCAATAGCATCTGCAATTATTGTTATTATAGGGCTATTATCATTATGAGAGGTTGTTTGTGGAGAAAATATTGACTTTTGACTTGTGTCGCTGTAAATTCAGGGTAGAATATGTCAGAAGTATGGAGAGTATTTTTGTATAACCGACCTGGCTTATCATGAAAAACCGATCCTACCAGAAAGCTTGAAATTTGCTGTTAAAATTTTACAATTTGCACCACGAAAAGATATCGGCTCAAATTACTTGATGTCGGGCAATTTAACGTTTAAAACAAAGCTACTACTTTTAGATTTTTCCTTATTCAAGTTTTTAAAACTCTACAGTTTTGTTCTTACTATATTCTCCATCAGTCTGGGTATCAGGTGCCCAGCTTCCCGGTATACACGAGTCCCCGAAAAAGATGTACGCTGAGCTGATCTCCCTCTCGATTGTGGTAAGATCCACAGAGCAATCCCGTACCATAATGTTTTTCTGCATGAGTCTCGCCAACGGAACTTCCCATCCGGAGGTTCTGGCAAAGCCCGTGTGACATGATTTCTTTCCTCGTAGATCTTGGAGTGATTTAATTTGCGCAGAGTTGCGAACCACGGCCACGGGCTCGTACCGAAATGATCCTGCTGCTCCTGGAAAAGCCAGGAAAAGGAAAAGAAAATAAGAATTTAGAGAAGCCATGGTGGTAGTAGTAGTGCACACAGGGTAATAATAATGTTATTAATAATTGTTATTACCACACACATACATACAAAAATTGCTTGTGCAGTTGGGTAAAAAGTGACAGAAAAATATTTCTGCTGAAAATTCATTTTTTCCGTGTCTTAAGGGTCGAGCTTTTCTCAGTGAAAGAGCAAAAGTATAATAATAATCGTTACAATAAAAGAAACAGCTTTATTACCAGCCCAACTTTTGTGGAGGGGATGCTCATTCTTTAAGTTTCATTTCTTTTCAATCTATATAGGGAACTCTTCCTCAACTCTACGAGTTCAGTGGTTAAGAGCGTATTGCATGAACAACTTTCTTTTAAATCCCAGGAAAAGTGGCGTTTCCTTACCTAGCAACATGGAAAACTGTGCGTAGGTACGTGAAATGTTGGAGCGTGTCAACCCTTTTATTATGAAAATGGTCATTTTACCATAATAATTACTTGCAGTTGGGTTGGGGTAGTTTTTCTATTAGAATGTTTTATTGCAAAAAATGCTATTGTCTTGGCACTGTTGAAAAAAGTCATTATGGGTGCAAAACCTGTGCCTCTTGCGTTTTAGTATAGAATTAATGCGTGTTAGAACTTATTAAAACAAGTGCAGTTTTTTGTTACCACTACTAATATGCTTGTTTTGGTCTGATTTGCTGGCATAAATATTTTTGTGGTTTTTTGTCATGGATACAGAGACGCAGATTTGAAATAATAATGCGCGATTTAACAATTTGTAACAAAAACTTGTTCCAATTAGGAGCATGAACGCATAGAAAAAATGTGCTGATAAAAAATGGCTTGTACGACAACTTGTAAGCAAGCAAGCTTGATGGGATGACAAGTTGCTTTGCAATTTTTTGTCCAACTACTACTATGTCAAAGATAGATGGTTCAAATGGTGCAATAAGTACAAGTGAATTTTGATTTATTTGACACGAAATGCTAAATATTATGTCATGCAGAGTTCGGTCAAGTAATCAATCAAACACCAAAGCAAATAAGTAACTTTTGCAGAAGCACTGGTTTCTTGTTTTTCAGTTTACTTTAAGAATAAAAGAGAAAATAAAAATTTCTCAGAGGAGAAACATTCCTAAGATAAACACTTTCCGTAATCGCCATTTTGAAAGTTTATTTTATAATGCATGATGAAGCATGTAATAACGCCGATGAAGTTTTAAAGACACCTTTGGACACTCATAGTACGCCAGGTTAATATCATCAGTGTTTAGAATATTATGTAAAAAGTTACCGAAAGGCACTCTGATCTCTTAGATGTTAGATTTCGATATAACTTAAGTTACGTAAGTGCTCTCAAATTGGGTTAGCCCACTGGAAGCCTAGTACGCAACGCAGTTAGATTTAATTTGCATTGACATTTTTAAACAATTAAATTTCATACACACTTCATTAGTTAACCTCTGAACCAAAATAAAAATCTGACCCAATCGTAAATGATTTTTAACGACTTATTCCATTAACTTCTTAAACAAATTAAATGATTTCATTCGAAGATACCCAACTATGTTTTATTGATAGCGTAGTATTATTTTTAACCAGCTTAAATAGCATTACTTTATAATGATGAATTGAATGGTATGAATCTAATATACCTAAACGATAATCCATTTTCTTCTGAAAATGGAAGAAGAGGCACGTACCTACGCAAGATTCCAAGCATCATGTTCCACAGAGGCATAATATTATAGTAGCCACCAAAGCAAAAGCCATGCCGAAAAGTATTTTATCGGGCAACAAAAGCATAGTAAAGCCCAAACATAAAAACTTTTAAGACTCAGCTTCATCTTAACATTCCTTAACAAGTTTAGGTATTATTTCTTAAACACTAGCCTACCAATAATGATGATAATGTTAGCAACACCGCTAAAATAACGTAAACCCGACACAACCATCAAGACAGTAAAATCCGAAAAACAGAAAACACGTTTCATTTTGTTAGTTTGTCTGCAAGATTTTATTTCTCCATACACATCACTGTTTTGTTATCCCGTATACGGTTATAACATTAACTTTATATACAAGCTTTCCATAATTACTGTTCCAGCAGTACATAAAAAAGAGTTAGCTTCTTAAACAGAGGTAGAGAGTAACACGAAAACAAGCGGAAACAGAAGGCAGCTAAACATTTTATTAGTAACCTAGATTGTTATCTTTCCCGGCGCATTTCTCAAGGGCCCTAAGCTACTAAAAGTGAAGCAGAGGAAAACTTGTTGGTTTTGCTGGTTGGCACACGGTGGCTGGAAGCCAGGAAGGAAATGAAAATGAAATATAAGCAGAAGAACGTTTCCAAGAAGCTCATCCAAGAAAATTGCCGTTAAGGGAAAAATGCTGGCTGATGTTGGGGCAACTCTGTGCTCATTTATATGAATGGGTATAAAGGGATGAAGTGAAGAAGAGCACATAACTAAGGACACGCTCTTAAAAAGATAATCACTTTTGAGGAAACATGCTATAACATGTTTAGTAGTAGCTTTTGGAGAGGTTAAGGGAACGTACATAGAATTGTTTAACGGGAAAGATATTTAACATTCAACTGCAGGATGGAATTCTATCTGTGCTACAATAATAGCCCTCTGTGTGAACTTACCATGTGAACGGCATCAAACTACCAGCTAATAACTGTAAGAGTAGCACGTGATAATGATTAAGTACACTAGCAAAAGGGATGATGACTTATTGGCTCTTTGCTGCCGTTTTTACGGAATGATGGGAATTAATGAGCCTAAGCAAGCTCTTGACTTTGGATCTTATAAGCTTACAATGAACAAGTTCACAACAAGTAGGTGGTTAAGTATAGACACTCAAGCAAGCTCTTGTATTAGCTTTTATTGCTATCAACAACAAGAAGGGTCGATGTTCGACAAGGAAAGATGGCTCATTTTTGCTCACAACGCAAACAATCGATCCCCTTTTACTTAAAGCTTTATTATCAGAGAGGAAAATAAGGCAACAAGCTTATAAAAATAAATAGCTTTGAATATATGTACTAATTACTTAGATTTGATTGTTGAGTGTGCGTGTGACTCCTACGTGAAGATATGTGCATATAATATATACATGTTTATAAATGCTCCTGTCATTAAAAATAAGAGATGCTCTTGTAATTTTGGGAACCAACTTTATGAGCTCTTATCTGATGGGAAAATTTTCATCCGCAATGAGAAAATAATTTGATGTTTTGCTCTGCTCTGTATGTGAGGATACTACTATTTTACGATAAAAAGTGAATGTCTTGGTCAACTTATTAAAATACAATAAAATATTGTTATAAGTGTAATGGCAGTTTTGGTAGGGTGATCTTGAAAAAGTCACTTAGAGGACAAACTGAATATAAATTATGAGTTTGATGACTTATCTTTGATCTTGATCGCCAAAAGGGGTTCTGCTGAGTTCCTGAAAAGCCCTTAAAGGCTAATTGTAATGTAAAACAAACGGACGATAGAATCTCAAAAATTGTAACGGAATAGGTCATTAGGGAAATTCCACTTGTGCTAATTATTTAGTAAACTTTCTGGAAAATTTCTTTGCACGAGGGTGATGATGCCTATAAAATGGAAGGATGCCCTTGAAAAGTACACCAGTCGACCAAGCTACTAGTTAACAGTCCAGAAAATCTTTTGAGAAGGAATTTGTATTTAGAAAAGCTTTTGAATTTAAATCATGGCTAAAATGCTGACCTACTTGGCAATTGCAATGGCTTTGGTCTGCATGGCAACCGCGGATTCAAATTCAACAGAGCTAGAATTAACTGCAGCAAATATCGTCAAAAGTTTTAGACTTGGTCAAGACATTCCTATTTCAATTTCGGTAATACATGATCCATACTGGATACAAGTGGATGGACCCGGAATTGTTAATGGATTTAAATCTTGTGGTAAGGGGTACATTTTTCCACTTTAACATTTACGCCCAATATTCACAATGAGTTTAATAACAGTTTTTAAAATTTTGCATTTCATTTTTTATGGTTGTAGGTGGAGCTGGAACATTGTTCACCATGCGATATGAAACCTGTACCGGAGACCACGCTCAAATCTGCAAAGTTCCTGGAGACGACACCAACCGTCCAGCAGAAATGCATTTTGCTGCCAGTCAAGACATTGCCCAGGTGGCCGTTCGTGTATACGTCAGCGCCAGGGGAATTCCATTAACTTTGATTTTTGAAAAGTCGTTGCAGAACGTGTCTCTCTCTAGGGGTTTGAAGTACTCGGTTAACGCGGAGATAGCTGCCAATGCGATGTTTAAGGGGAAGAAGGTCACGCTTCAATTTGAGCTTGTTGCCCGTGACGCTGAGTTTACGGAGATTTGTGCTGTGGCAGATTTTGAAATCTTTTAAACAGTAAAAATGTCTGTGTCTGTCTGACGAATGCAATGTAAATTATTGACGAAGATGAAGAGAATTTTTATATTTTGAATTTTACTTATTGATGCATAATAAAAATATTTTGTCGAAGTCATTTTTGTACAGATTTGTACCTCCTACAGAAATACATGCTTTCAACTAGAAAATTTTCGCTTAAATTGAGAAAAACTCATGATACCCTTCCAGTTGCTTTAGAAAAGAGAATAATGTATTTGCTCATCAAATTGCCATTTTTATAAGCAGTATAGAATTATTCGTTACAAGAAAAGAGCAGTAAACTAAAAGCATGCATTTTACCACTTTTTGAAACACCCTTTTGCACATTTTGCTCCAATCTGAATACGAAATAAATATATAGTTCTGATAAAGGTCGCGTATGGATTTACAGTAGGACAGATTTTGAAATTCTTAAAATGTCAGTTAGCTTACAAACGCTTAAACAAAGTTTACATATTGGTACGTACATACTAAAAGTTATCCATAAAACAATGTCTTGTTCTTTATTGGATTAGGTATACAGACAATAGTGTCTCATGTCTTATGAAGTATGAATAGAAACTATGCCGAAAACTACAAAATACGGTTTTTGTTGCATTGCACCTGGTAATAGATGTCGTATTTCCAGTAAGGTAAATCAGTAGTAGACAGTTCATAATTAGATATACTTATCCTTTCCAAGAAAATCAGTATTTCACATTTCTGGGTTACTTATGCTCATTTTACACTCATACAAAACACGAGTACCTAAATTCAGTAAATTTGCCTTTGAATGTGGACAGTTAAAGTAGAAGGGTAAATGTTTCAGCAAAATCGGCTTATGTATCAACCCAAAATTTTCTATTTAAGAAGTTTGGATAAATATGAATAAACCGAAAGCATCGGATTTCTGTTTTGAAATTCCACCCACAATGCTGGGTACTTTCAACCTTTTTAGTACTGAATATGAATTTCTATGTACTCATGTTTTAAAAGCAATGTAAAAATTGAATGAACCATATACCACATCATTTTAAAAATCTGAATAAATAGGACCAGAATCCGATTTTTTGTTACCATTCTTCAATAAGTCTACCAACTAGCAATACCAATTCACTTCCGTCTTCATACCAGGATTTATCAATTACTTTTTTAAAATGGCCCGTTCCCAAAGCATTTTATTTTTTGCTGCAGCAATTCTGCTGCTCTACTTTGCAACATCATTTAGTCCAGTTTACGGTTTCCTGACGTTTTTGAAATCGAAGTCGGGCGAACCCGCAGTAACTCTTGCTAAAGGTGCAAGTGGCCTTAATATCGATATAACACAAATTCCGAATGTAACAGAATGCAGTAAGTTGTTTAAAACCTAATAATAATAATAATAAGTTGGTTTTTATTGTCCAGTTTTCCTCATGAGAGGTAATAAGTATATACTACACATAATCTCCTGGTTACTAATATTTTTTCAACTTTTTTGGTTTCTCCAGAGAATGTTCAACTTGTTGCAACGCTTCTTCTCCCGGAGGGTGCCCGGTTTAGTGCCTGCGCGGAAGCTAATAAAGGTATATGTGATATCACTAACAACACTGGTATCAGTACCATGCAACTGCTGTTCCAGACAAAGGGCGCCACTATCCTCGGAACTACACCTATAACTAATCTGACGGTTACATTGGACGTAAGGGTCCCACCCGCCGGATTTCTTTTGACTTCTATTGAGAACCCTGTGGCCATGGGAAATAATGCACCCCTCGATGCCGACGAAACATATCTAATAACCGCAAATTATCAGTTGGGTACCCAGACATTTCGCAATGATGTATACGCCAATGTAACGCTAACTGTTACAGGCAACAACAAATCGGTGGATGTACTTTGTTACAAAACCAACGTTGTTATTAGAGGAGATTCATCGGAAATCTATTGGTAAATTATTTTAGACAGTTTATGCCAACAGACACGTTTTCAGCTTTTAGGAAACTTATAATTATTATATTCTATTGTTAATTCTTACACGTTCATTAACTGTATAAAAGTACAAGTTGTTTCGTAAAAACTAATTAGTGTGAGTTACCTTCGTTTTTGGTAAATTATTTATTGAATCATCACACCATATTTTCATATTTATTTTCAAAAGCTGCATGAAAATTAACCATTTTTGTCCACCACCCATATTCGTGCATATACTTTCTCTTGCATAAAATGGTATAAAATGAGAACTAGCTAACGGGAAACAATTTTTATAAAAAGAAATGCTCACGCCTTGTTCAAAGTAAGCCCTTAAGTCAGCCAGAAAAAGTAATCAGTTAAACTATTTCTGAGCAGTAAACACGTGATCATTTATCTCATTTAGGTTGAGCTCCATAAACCTAATTTACCTTTCAGCCACTTTATAGTAAATATGTGTGAGTAGAGCCACTGTGACCACCATAATGTATGCTACTTAAGAAAATCCATAAGGCTTGTTGTTCTCAGTCCTTTCATCATCATAATTAATCTGAGTTGATAATAGTTCCTTTCAAAGCGTTCTGTTCTTTTTCAATAAATTCTGAATAGTCAAACACGAAGAGATCAGTTTGTCAACAAAACTGATGCAGAGAATTTGTTCATTTAGTTTATTGCTATAGCAATTTTAGTTTCTTTTCTTGGAAAGCTTCAAGCAAAAATGAAGCTGCTGAGTTCAATAGCTGTACTTATGGTAGTACCTACTTCGGTATTTCTGGCTAAACCCAAAAACTTCAAACTCAGAGATGCGTTTTCCATAGGCAAGGATTCTTCAACAGTAACTCTATCTGCTGATACCCCTGACCCCAGTTTACCCAAGGTTGCTGGAGCAACACCATGTGGTTAGTTTTCAAAAGTTTACATTTTATGCATTTCGAGCCAGTAAATATGCAACTAAAAGTTTACACATTTTCTGTACCATTTATGTACGTAGGTGGATCGGCAAGATTTGAAGACCTTCGTTATGCTGGCTGTGTATCAACTTGGAACGAAACTTGTATCGTGCCTGGAGATGGAAAAAAGAAGCCCGTTCAATTTGCTTTCAGTACACCCCCTAACTTTCCTATAATTAGCCAAATTTCCGTAAAAATTAAAGCCTCCATCTGGATCTTTTCTGAAACGGTTGTTGACATGCCTGTTGAAAACAGCGTGGTTGGAGGAGGTCAAACGTACATTTTAAAAGCTGAAGTGGAAGTGGATGATGATCTAGCTGGTACCACTGTTGCGTTGGAAACTTTGATTTATGATACTTATCGACCTGAAGAGGTGTTGGTTTGTGCCACAGCAAACATGAGAATTGTAAATCCCTAGCTCAACTTAAGTCACCGATTTTTTAAAAATTACAATAATAGTAAAATTATAAACCGTTTTTTGGTGAAAAACTTTATATGCGCTGACAATTGATTTTTTTATAATTCTGCATAATTTATCTGAATTTCATGGAGTACTTAATAGGAATACGAGTGCGTAAACGATTTGCCTGAGAATATGTTTTATTAATGTCTTACATTCATGCCACTAATTTTCGATTGCAACCAAGATGACTAGTTCAGTAATATAGGTCCCGTACAACAATACGGTAGAATTCGTCCGCATACAACTTGTTAAGTAGGAATATGACTACATTATGTGACTTGCCCAAATCAACAAAATTAAAAAGCGTTTCTACACGAAAAGAAGATTTTCCTCAAAGCATTAATTATTTCACCAACATTTTGAATAAGCTGCTTATAAACAAAGCAATTAATATTATATGACTGTTTATTTTATTTTTTGTAAATGTTCCCAATTACTGACTTACTTGTTTGAGTACGTATTTCAGACGCCACATAAAACGCGTCGTGGAAAAAACGATGTGCCACATAAATTTCCTCAGGTTCCAGAATTACAACATCGGCTTCTCCTTTAGTGACGCGCCCAATACAGTCGATTCTAAAAACGGACAAAAAGTAAGAATACACTTGTGATTAAGAATAGTACAAAAATTATTAATGGTAAATCATTAATTTTTATTGGGGATGGTGATTCCAACTTTTCATTTAAGCTTGCTAAACATGCGAGATGCCAAATTAAGTTTTCCGGAGTTAATCCAACGTATAGAATACAATAGGTATCATACATTTGCTCATGCAAGTTAATATTCTTAACTATGCAAGACTATGCGTATAACTCTCATAACGCACATTTTGCATGAAAAAACGATAATAGTACTCGTTGTCCAGTTCACAGCAACAACATTAAGATAATCACCAAACAATAATGTTTTCCCAAAAAATGAAAATGAGACAGTTTTGTTCAGAAGAATCACGTATTATATTAAATGTCTTGCCATAGTGCAGTATGTGTCATTATTTTAAGAAACCAGTAGGCACGTAATAATACTGACCAGGTACTATTACTGATCCTTGAATGTATTGTTCATAGTTACGAATGTTACCATAGCCAATAAATTTAACAACAACAATGCTTCAATAATAAGTAGATTGGCGGAGATGTATGCTCATAAAGCTATTATTATTTCTTTTTGGAGTGAAGATAATCGATGAAAAGATAATGACAATATGAGATGAAAAAGCAAGATGAATGATGGTGATGGGCTTGGACACAAAAAATGCGATACGTGTGATATAAAAACATATTTTCGGGTAGTGGTGATTTTGGTGAAGATCAACGGTGTATGCGTGGCTGCTATGAGAAAGATAGCTTTCCTCTCGGCAGATTTAAATGTTTTGTTGAAGGGAACTAGGAGAAATGTCATTACCAAATAGTATACTTGCCTCCTTTTGCAATTTTTAAACAATTAAAATAAGAGACTTAAGCCAAACTTTAAATTGTCTTTAAAAAATTTGTTTAAAAAATTACCTACACAAAAGAAAAAAACACTTTTTTCCCCAAATCCAATTCATTTATTCTAATGTTCCATAACTTACAGTACCAACCGATATCTTCTCCCGTACAAAAAAATGACCATAACTCCTCATTATTTTCAGACCGTCATCACCAAAATATTTCATTCTCTTATAAATCCCAACTAACTTTCATAAAAAGAAGCCATCTCTTTAGAACAAAACATCAAATTATTGTACACAATATCATTATTTCTGTGTACTTTATTTGCAATTTTTTCTGTACTTTTCTATATCTCAAATTATATAGCTCAGTAGGAGCAGTAGACGCTCACGACGCGGTGTAATGTGCTAACATTAAAACACACCAGTTTTATTACAGCAGTAGCCGAAAAGCGTCATGGTAACAGCAACAGATGAACAACATGTCATTGCGTACATCCTGGCCTGGTCTTCTGGCCTGACTATATAGGCTGCCTTATGACATTGACCATGGACATATTTATACGTTTTTTACAACGTGCGAGCAAAAAAACTTTCATGGAAAATCTTGAACTTGTAAAATAAATAGGTAGAGATTTAATGAGGCGAAATTCTTTTGAAAGTTTTATGCAGTGTGTTTGCCGCTTAATGCGTTTCTATTCATTGCTTTTGAACAATAAAAAGGCATACTGAATATTTTATGATGATCATCTCCATCCCTACTAAAAAGCAAAGCATAATAAGCAACACGGTACAAGGTAACTTCATAAAAAGAAGTTATAGAAGAAGAGCTCGTAATCATTTAATAGGTGTCATGTAAACGTATCATCTAAAAATGATTGATATTTCTCTGGCCATGCCTACCTCAATTTCGAACAATGAGCACGTATGTGCACAAACCTTAAACAAATAAACAAAACTAAAAATTACTGAATAGAGAGCTGGTAATAATAATAAGATACAGGACACTTCCATCTTGATAGACATTTTAGCACAAAAAAATTCAGTATGGCTACGTAGCGTCATGTTTTTAAAGAACATGCCTTCAAATAAAAGCAAACGTGAAATGGCGTCAGTTTCATAAGTTGCAAAATTCCGTTTCTATCTAAATCTAAAGCCTATTTTTTGCCCGAGTGTGAGATTTAAAATTTAAATCTGTTGACGACATGTGTAATATAATTTCTCTAGAAATGGCTTCTGGTTTGCTTTTCAATGTCAATATGCATCTCCATTTGGAATAAAATCCCAATCCTTTTTAATAAGGCACACACACGGTCATGGTCATTCATAATAGGTGTAGCGTCCAGTTTCGCACACAAAAAATTTGCATTGCTCTCTCACATTAGCTTGACTTTTTAAGATAGCCATCCTCAAAGGAGTTTTAAATGCAATGAAGAAGCACACACTAAAGAGAGAGTGAGAAGATGAGTGATTTGTTTTGTTCATCAAGCATGTCCATCCATGTCCAAAGTGAATTTTTGCATAGACACTTGTTCCCGTGTCTTCTTATTGCGTCAGCGTTGCGGATGAAAAAGATTGTCAAGCGAGATTAAGTTAATGGATAAAATGGCTTTTGAAAAACGGAGTGAGGATGATGATTACCTTTGATAAATATTTTCTAGTGTACCTACACGCGAAGAAAAGTGAATGCCTTGAGGCGTGGCAGAAAAAATAGTTTTCAGGTTGAGTTGGACTTGTGAAGGAATTTGTTATAGAAAATTATATCATTAGGGCAGATCAAGCTGGGGCTCTTCAGTGGCATCTTCTTGTCATTCAGATGGTTATGTAGTACATCAGAGAAGCATTTTGTGCGTTTGAATATTTCTAGTTTTGCTACTAGAGCATATACATAGGTAATCCTTGTATTTTCCATTGAGTGACAGCGACACATTCTTGGACAAGCGTTTTTTATTCGTTCAGTATGCCACACTTTATGTCAAATTGGAATGTGGTATGGTATGAATGAAGATGAGCATATTTTAAATTTTAGATGGAAGTCCTATTACGAGAAAATATCCTAGTTTTTGTGTGGTATCAATTTTTTTCTGTAATTTTTAGGCAGATTATCTTGTAAAGCAATTAGGGCCTAATGGAATGATAGTAGTTTGAATATCAAGACCAATGATCAGGCACAAAAGTGAGAAAGATGTCAAGTTGTTCACTGGCATTTTTGCGTGCTATCTTAATCTTGATTATGCAACAATCATACCAAGATCTTGTTAGGACTACCAATGTGATTTTCTTGGAATTCGTAGTACCTAGGTAAAAAAGTGCCTTAAAACTTGTGGAACTTACATAATCCACAGAATGGTACAACAAGACTCGAGAAACGTGTAATGTGTAAGTTACGCCATGTAGGGCATTTTGCTAGCGGCTGCTTCTTCAAAAGAAAGAAAAGATTTGAATTTAAATATATCTTGATACGCGAGCAAAACATGATTAATGTATTCTGCTACTTGTGGCTCTACCAATTTTGCTACCTGACTTGATTCAATTATTGGTATGTGGTATTTATATTGTTAATGTTATGTTAATTCTTTAAACATAACATTTTTGATTTATGACAAATTAAAACTACTGCGTAGGCTAGTAAAAATGAGATCCTGGATCAATGGTTGAATAAAACTGACTGACAGATTATTGGAATTAATTGAAAACAATGCTGAATGTGTAAGCACCACGACAACAAAACCAGATTATTGTACAGTCGTCCTACAGATATAAGTAGGTACAGAAGACATACTGTTTGGTGCAGAATGCAGGAACTCACGACATGTAAACGGCAACTATTCGTATTAAAAATGTTATTAGAAGTATTATTAGGCACAACCAGAAAGCAAACAATATGTCAGAGTGCATCTAATCACCCTTGAAATTCGAAAATTGCATTTTCCCCAAATTATGTTGTGATGCTGCTGACATTATAATAAAAATACGCTACATTCATTATGATTATGACACATGAAAGAATTCTGAATTATCTGGGGGTGCGTAATACAAATACAGAATATGTAGACAGCTTTCAGTTATTTCTTGACAGTTTGCGTAAAAACTCAATTTTTCACGCTTTTTCTATTCCTATTTTTTCACTCTTAGTGAATACATGCAATGTAAAGGAAAAACGTTAAAGATGATGTAGTGGTCACGACACCGGTATTTCTGGGTTTTTTTCAACAAAAATATATTCTTATTTCCTGCCATTCTATTGTCTTCATCTTCCAAAACTTACTTGTCATTTCCAGGGACACACTCGAAACGACCCCCTTGCGCGGCCGAGTCGCTGACCATTTGCTGACAAATGGCAAACAGCACGTCGGGTACACAAAGACGATCTGAAAGGAAATTAGAAACAGAGCAATAAAACACATGAACTCTTTTTAGGTTTAAAATTAGTAGTAGCAGAGTTTAACCGTTGTTTCTTTACTAGCTTCTGAGAACAAACGAAGATCCATTAAAAACGTTAACTGTTTCTTTTTATGGGTGACTAGTTCCTTTTTCTGAGGGAAAATATAGAGTAAATCATGTTTATTTATAGAGCGATTCAATTGTTATTGTCAGAGAATGCATTAAGAATTTACAATGTAGCGTCTGATGCAGAGAAAAGGTGTAAAAAGTAAAAACCAAATTGGTAACCGAGCAAACAAACCTGCTGCTTAAAAAGTTAAACACGCTTGACAAATAAACTAGGTATATTAGATATATATAGAGCGTTTATTGTTATGAAAGTCAAGTCGTTTTTGTGGAGCGATATAAACAATTCTTGCATATTGAAAAGCCAAGCATGATCCTTAAAAGGTGCATTTTAAAAGAAACTAAAAGTCATATAAAGTATTTATTTATTTGTAAAACAAGTTGCAATACAGATCTTAGTATAATTTTTTGGTAGTCCGGACACGCTTCACATTTTGGGGAAAACGAAGGGGAAGAGCCCAGCAACATACTAATGTATCAAAGTGGGTGAGAAATGCTAGAAGCATGTCCTGCTGCTGTCAGATTTTTGTGGGTAATCGAGCTGAACCCGAAATTTAATTTATGGAGCAAGCTCTTACTCTCTCCGAACAACAATCGATGATGGTAGGGGAAATCAAGAAAGAGGAAATTAGGGGAAGTTATGATAAAGAAGTACACACAGGCTAACATTGAGGTTTCATCTTATTGAAATCGACAAATTTGGCAAGGAGATCAGTTTTATCTGAAGTAGCAATATGTTTTGGTAGTGTCGTACGTAAAAATGAGGTCGTTCAAATAAAGCAAAACTGATGTCAGAACTCGCTTAATTTTTATATTTCACAGACCAATTGTTTATTGTATTTTCAATTGTTTCTTGAGATGTTTCAAATTCGAGAATTTTCTGTGGTAATTATGACTCACTCTAGAAAAAAGCATACTTGTTGTCTAGGTATCATTTTTAAGCTACCAACGAAAAGCAATTCAAGTTGTTCTTATTTCAATTCAAACTAATAATAGGTTATTCACGATTACTTACGATTATTTTGAATAACGATTTACATAAAAATTGCAAAAAATACAATCTGACATGCAAACAGTAGCTAGTTCATCGTACATAAAACAACTGCTATCATCATCATTATTTCCTCCGTCACTAATTCAATTTAAATTACTTACAGAATTACAGAACCTACGTCCATCCAATTTTTCTTTCCCAACTGGAATAGTGACTATTTGCAAGTCACGTAACGATGTTTTGAAAATTATTTCTAGAATCATGTTCCAGGATTATATGACATGAGTTCCCACAAATTTGTGCAAATTCATTTTAATTCAAGACTATAGTTTCAGCTCCCTTCATCAGATCATATTTTTACACGGTCCACTAGCCTTTCCTGACCCTCTCCTTCATTTGCATTTTGCTCACTCCGGGATAGCTCATTGCAGTTTTTTAAGTGATACAGAGTCAGCCAAAGCCGTGTTCCCTTTTCGAACATAGATTCCCTACATATTTCATTCATCATAATTCATCGAGTTTATTCACCAGAGATATCTTCATTTTCATGCACATTTGCATTCCTCTCTATTACTACGCACTACATACTTTACGTTTTTATTATTATCTTTGGGGAATGTCCATTAGCACATCATTCTATTAAGATAATTTCACCGAGAGTCTTCTCATCATGTCCGTTTTCATTTCAATTTCATTTTTTTCTCGCTCCCAAAAAAGTAAAATCTACGGAAGAGCACAGACTCATTCATGCATGCTTCACCGCTTTAAAACGATCAAATTTACATACTCGCATCATCTCATTGCATTCGCCAGAACTAACGTCAGTAGGCTCGGAATTCTTCTTTGTTTACCATACCAAATGAGCATTTCATGAAACAAATTCTTCCCTTAATTCTCTACCGACACAGCAGACCACACCAGACCACAATATGTACATAATGCTATTCATTTTTCTAAAATAAAATGTAAAAAACGTGGACTTCTGGACAGCTCATCAATTCACTCTGAAAATGATGCTGATGTTGCTGCCTTTGCCTTTGCGAATAGGTGATTTGGTATGCATGGAGATAATTTAATTTGAACCGTGAGAAAAATCCTACATTGTACACACTCCTTGCTACACTTGCTGACTAATATCAAACTCATTTTTTATTCTCTAAAGTATTATCGTCTCGTCCAGTGATCCATTACTACCACACGCTGCTCGCAACTCTACGCAGAAACAATTTTCAAGGATGAGCTGCCAAGCAATTTTCATGTAAAATAGGTAGGTATTGTACACTAATAAGTTTAAAGAGCCTAGGGGCAAATTAAGGCTCAACGCAAAGTTGACCAGATCAGGTCATCAGAATATTATTTGTAAAATGGACAATATAGGCATATATTTGCACGTTTCAAGATTATGGGAAAATTTTACTTGGACTTCAATGTACAAATTGGTTTACGTAGTACGTGCCATTATTATGTACCTACTTATTTGTCCATACCTTCTACAGTTTACAGTTGTCATTACCATGGTTACAATAAAACAGTAACAATATTGCACAGAAATACTACAGAAAATGGTTTTATGAATAACCATAATTTCAAAGAGTGCTTTGGGGCATCTGCTATACTTTTTGGTGATGACAAGTTACAAACATTAATACGAATCACATTTTTATGGAACGTTTTTTCCATGAAATAAAATCTAAACTATGAAAAAAATATTTCCAAGACAATAAAAGGGGGTTGGTGTTTAGATTATGTGTATGTTTTATGATAGAATTACTTGCGTGCACGGACAAAATAAATAATATTTTTGTTAGGTTAATGATAATGAGGAGGATGATACTTGTGTAAATAAATGACGCTGCTGTGAGTTAGATACTTTTTAAAGATGTCCTTCCCTTGGTTTTTAGACTGACTCACACAACTGCACTCTGGTTAATAATAAGAATGATGAGGGTCAATAGAGAAATAAACGCGTTTAAATGTAAGGTCTTCTGCGTAAGTCTACATTTGAAAGACATACAGTGATAAATAGTTATGGGTGGTACGTATTTTTTTTTGCAAAAAAAGACTTGCAAGTGTAGTATAGGTGGACGATGAGTGTGCGTGCTCCAACGGAGAAATAGTATTTGGGAAAAAAGAAAATATTTGGGAAAAAAGAAAATCTTATCCAGTGTGAAAACATTTGTATACGTATTGGAAATAGTAATGTTGAAAGGGTAAAATCTGTTAAAGTGCTAGGAGTTATCTTAGATGAAAATATGTCTTTTCAGGATCACTGTAAACTAATGGTAAAAAAATGCTACACAAATTTTTCACGGCTATATCCACTCAAATATATGTTGTCAGCGGAGAACAAGATTATCTTGGTACAATCATACATTACTAGTATTATAAGATATGGTATTGTAGTATGGTTTCCTAGAATATCAAAAAGTCAATGTAAAATAATCGACGGTATAATCAAAAGAGCAGCAAAATTCGTGTATAACAAACTGAAATACGATAGAATAAGTATTGAAGTATGTAATGATCTTGAATGGCTTTATACAGAAAATATGTACAAATATGAAACCCTAATATTAACTTATAAAATGACATTCTGTATGAATACTGGATTCTTTAAAAATTACCTGGATTTCTCATTCACGGAGACACAATCTACAAGATCTAAGTCTTATAAATTCCCTTTATCACAACCTAAAACTCCATGGGGGTTTTCTACATTCAAATATAAAGCGATTCTTTTATGGCTACAGTTACCTGAATACATTTACAAACAATCTATTGAAAAATGTGTTATCTTCAAACGCAACCTGTTTGCACTTTTACTAGAAATGCAATGTAAGAAATATGGTGATGATGATAATGTACAACCGGATTTTGAACTATTTTAAATTGTTAAATGGTATGACTTATTGTAATTCTCAATTAAGTTAACTTCAAAAATATATATCCACTCCTTTGGTATTATATACATCTGTAACAAATGTGTGTCTGATTGTAACTTACCTCCAATGAGGAAAATTGGACAATAAAACCTAACTTTATTATTATTATTACTTATTTGTCCATATCTTCTACAGTTTACAGTTGTCATTACCATGGTTACAATAAAACAGTAACAATATTGCACAGAAATACTACAGAAAATGGTTTTTATGAATAACCATAATTTCAAAGAGTGCTTTGGGCATCTGCTATACTTTTTGGTGATGACAAGTTACAAACATTAATACGAATCACATTTTTATGGAACGTTTTTTCCATGAAATAAAATCTAAACTATAAAAAAAATATTTCCAAGACAATAAAAGGGGGTTGGTGTTTAGATTATGTGTATGTTTTATGATAGAATTACTTGCGTGCACGGACAAAATAAATAATATTTTTGTTAGGTTAATGATAATGAGGAGGATGATACTTGTGTAAATAAATGACGCTGCTGTGAGTTAGATACTTTTTAAAGATGTCCTTCCCTTGGTTTTTAGACTGACTCACACAACTGCACTCTGGTTAATAATAAGAATGATGAGGGTCAATAGAGAAATAAACGCGTTTAAATGTAAGGTCTTCTGCGTAAGTCTACATTTGAAAGACATACAGTGATAAATAGTTATGGGTGGTACGTATATTTTTTTGTAAAAAAGACCTGCAAGTGTAGTATAGGTGGACGATGAGTGTGCGTGCTCCAACGGAGAAATAGTTCAATGTAATCATTTGCATGCGATGAGGATGAGACTTGGTGGTGGTGATATATGATAATGTATAATGTAGGCATACATATATAAGGAAGAACAAAACGAAAGATTATCGCAATCGCAATTCTAAGAAGAAAAAAATGTTACGTGTAGAATTTATACTTTTGACGGTTTTGTGGGAAACAAGCAATTTGCAAAACCTGTATATTATATTTTCAAGATTTCGAGAAACCATTGGAAAATTTTATTGAAAAAAGATACCAAAGCTATTAGGTTCTGCGTTTCATAAGAAACGTGTCTCAAGTATCCCCTGAGGGAGTGGATGGCGTAAGCCGTTTGAAACTCCATGAATTTTTAATACTTAAAAAGATAATTTATGTAGTTTAAGTATGCAGTTTCAAAGTATTGTTTGAAAAATTCCCAGTCTTTAAAACAGCTTAGTAAACATTCCACGTGTGCAGTTTAGAATTTTATTGCAACATTTTTTACAACTAGTCAGGTAGCAGGAGTCAGGGTCTTAGCCTCACAGATTAACTGTTTCTGTGTAAAATGACGAAAAATTGTCGCAGGAATGTTTAATGACACGTTTTTCTTTTCAACACTTAAAAACTGGGCTTACAGGTATAAGGAAGCCGAAAGGGATTTATGATGCACGGTGTATTATAATAGGCGTACACTTATTGTTTGTCTTATTAAATGCTTACTAGTCAAGTAGTGTCTGTGATTCACCGTTTTAATAGGTACACGTAGTTACGCGTTTGAGTAAAGTAGTAGCAGTAATTAAAAGTGCCCTACCTTGTCTTTATATACTTTATACTTTACTTTTTATGCTTTGTAAGAAAACAAAAGCAAAACTGCACATTTATAATTTTTATCTATTTGACACCAAACAGCTGCTGCTATTTCAGCTTTTTATGGTTTCCATACTAAAAACTATATACCTAATTCCGTGCTGGCTAGAAGGGATTATAATTATGTTGGCATAATCAATTTGACCTAGACATAAAACATATTTATAGGTTTTACTGCTTAAAACGTTCCAAATGTCATATATCACCAGTAAACTGCTAAAACAGCATTATATCATCAAGACAAAATAGCGCTTTTGTACACACTAGATTTTGTTTGGTAAATTCCTTGGTTTGTCAAATTCATTTCAAAAACATCAATATAAACTTGTGAAAACGTGAAAAATTAAATGATACATGACCCATGAGCAAAGTATTCCCGTAAAACGCATAACCTTGGTGTCACCCGTACCAAAATTATATTTAATTAATTGCTTGAACATGATGTCGCGTAGTGTCAACATTACATGTAGTAGGGATATTACATTTACAGATTGGTCACGTTTGCAGGTTGAAAGTTGTAATGTCATTATATTCGAATAATGTATGATTTGAATCTGTAAGATATCTTCGAAGTTCGGTGGGAAACGGTGGGAAATATGAGTGGCGTTTTCACTTTCAAAACCCTTCTAAAACAAATAGCTATATTCAACATTGTATGATACAATTTGTATCAATTACGGATTTCGAATGAACTCCTAAAATGCTTGCATAAAAAAGTTAACTATTTGTAACATTACAAGTATTTATTTGTACTTGATCTTGATTGACATGTTAGACAATTCTCGTGTGAGAACCATATCGTCATTCTGTAATAACCCCATAATTTTGTGGTATTATCTATTGTATTCATAATGGTCAGTCACTGGCCATCTTTTTTCAAGTTTATTCCGAGTAGCTATCATGAGGCTCTACTATAATCCTGTATTGATTGTTGTCTCGATAAGAACAAAAACTTGGCTCATATTACCAGAAGTCCAAAGCAGTGACCGCAGTGACTACAGTAGAAATGTAGCTATGAGCACCTATATAAAGTGTCCGTTACAGGCCACCGTTATATTGAAATAAGGTGACTAATGTTACAAACAATGGAAACAATTTTTCTTGCTACGCTTCTCAACTGCCAGCATAGTATAGTATGTACTGCTGCCGCTGCGCTGACCATGAAAATGGTTCATTGAGCACAAACTATAATATCCTATTCAGCAGTGCCTACTTACATAACAAGTGCATCACTTGCCTTTTGGTATAAAACTTGTTTTTATTTTGAAAAAATACCAAGCTGGGCGAAGGACTGTGCTGGCACTCTTGGCTTATCAACGATTTTATAGGGAAACAGCTAAAAGAAAACAATGCGTGCGCAAGTTGGTGGTGGTGGCGTGTAACAGGCAATTTCAAGTCTCCTTCCTATTTTACCACCAGCACTTGGAAGTTGGAATATAAAATGATGTGCCCTTTGACTTAAGATGATTTCTTATTATGGCTTTATTACGCATTTAAATTTTATTCATCGCCCTTAGAAACCGCTTATCTAAAATGTATTGCCGGACGTTGCTATGACGTATGATTTCTTGCATTTTAAAATGAAAAATAATTCAAATGAGTTTTTAGATTATAGCTAAACTCGTGCATTTTTCTCTACCGCAATATTATACAACAATTAAACTCTGCTAGAATGTAGGCTCTGCGCTAAAAAAAATAGGTACTGTATTATTTCATGCTTACATTGACCAGCTATCTGGCTAACCGCTGAGGGCACTAGAAGAACTCCCGTTAAAACCGCAACAAACAGGTACCTTGGCAAACTGGCAGACATTTTGGTTAGCGCCATTGTTCCTCGTGCACTTCTCTAGTCACTCTTTGGCACAGAAACAAGTACTTTTTCAAAGGTTTACATGAATTCTACACACCACTACTGCTCACTATTGCAAAACCATCAATGCAACAGCCTTGATTTTATCGATTGATTTATTGGAACTTTTATAGTCTTCTGGAATTGGCAAATTGCTATAAATTTCAATTTCAAGTCATTTTGACATAAAAGTTATATACACCTGAGAATGCTTAAAGTAGTCACCCGCAAAACCTTCACAGTAATATCCAACAGTACACTTATCCTTCAAACCAGTTAGTAATTGCACACTCTACATCAACTAATCAAAGCATCCAACGTCTTTGCTGTTCTTACTACCACAACACACTATTGCACTGATTCATATAAGAATTTTTCGAAAAAATTAAAGTTTGCAATTTTTCTCAGAAAGTTTTGAGCATCTGCGTGTTTAAAATTCAAATTATAAGATTACACATTAAAACGCAAACCCGTCTGAATATATATTCCAATCATTAAAACCCAAATGACAGTTCAAAAAACTAATTAGTACACTTTCTGAAAATAATGCACGCTATGATTCACAATCCCCACAGCAACAACAACAGTAATTTTCAAAGCACTATTTTTAGCTTAAAAAATGAAATCTTGGATCAAATGGATTCAGCTTCCACTAAAGATATTTTATATATAAACCAAGTTCAAATGGCAAAGTCAGCCCAAGTACAAAAGTACAAATTAAATTGGCTTTTTGAATCTATCTCGATGTCGAAATCAGTTTCTTGCATGATCAGTTTCGTACTGGGAACTTTTTCCCAAAAATTCCAACAACTTCAAGCCCATAAAGCCGACTAGTGCATGAACGAATCAACGCTGCTCTGCGTATGAAAATTATTATCTCTTTGTTGTCCAGCAAACTTATTCCCTATTCTAAATCCTGATTCACTGCTCATGAAATACTGGCTCATAGCTCTTCCATTTCACTTCTATATACCTACCTTTGACTAAACAACGCTTTGATATCTATGAACATGTGCACTTTGTCTACGTAATAATATAATTTTTCCATATTATCCAAGCAAAGCATGCATCATCATCATCATCATCCTCTTCCCAGCGTTTTTTAATATACGCTTCTGCATTATTGTTGTTATTCCCTTCCCATTAAAACTACACACATAAAATATAGCATTGTTTTTTGCCCGTTTGTTTGCTGTTGATGTGTTGGACTGCTGTCGAGGTAATCTATGTGCCAGTAAATGTTATAAGCACACACAGTAGCAAAAATATTGCACTCGAATGTAATACGTAATAATATTAAATCTTCTTCGCTGTCGTCTTGACAACATATCCATCCGTCCATCATCACAAGAAATGAAAAATTGCACGTTAGCAAAAATATAATGCATGATATATTTGTTTTGAAGTCAGTTAGTGTAAAGGGCTCAGCTCAGGTAAGATCAAGCGTTGAGACGCTGACAACGATTTAATGCAATACACTTATAGGATTGACGCTGCAACGGTTACCATTATCTAGGAGCAATCATGTGAAGTGTAGAATGGAAGGGATGAGCCTAGCAGTGGTACATTTGATGTTATGGAAATTATGATGTGATATGCGATTGCTGAGTTAGCGTCCTTTCCATTTTCAAGAGTTTGCATGCATTTTCACACGCTTGGTCTCATCATCAAATGAAGAAGAATTACGTGGATAGTTAAATATATAAAGTTATATAACGTATTGACGCATTACAGTATGAAGGCATCTGAGCATGTCGGACAAATTGATAAAGCTCTCGGATCTCGCTCGAGATAGCATCTTATAAATGAAAGGGGAAAAGGAGTTGAAAGGATGGCTCAAAACCTAATTTATTACTTAAAGATAATCAGTAAACATAAAAACACAGCAGGTCAGTGGAATTGTAGTTTGCTATCGTCTGGTTCATAGATAAGCGAGGTGTGTAATGCTGTTTAAATATGCGTTTTTGATTGTTCTATCATCTTCTTTTCCTGAACATTTAAATTAAGGGAAATATGTTTTTCTGTAGTTGATAAAGTTAATTGATAGCCTATAACCGGTAACACCATAATATATGTCATTGTGAAAATTGAATAACTGTCGAAGCCGACAGCTTCGGATACTTCATTGCATGCATACACAAATTTTTGCCTACCCTTACATTACCTCTCCAATTGTGAATGCACTATTTTCATATTATAATAATGTGGACGTCAAGCCAATGCATTCAGCATAGTTTAGGGTTTAATTTCTTTTGAATTGTAGGTCGGAATCTTTACTTTGTCCCAGCAACGTGTCATTTCAAAGGAAGGGTGACAGTTTACGTGAAAGCATCAATTTTAAACAAAAATCTTACTAGTTTTCGGTTAACTAACTGAGATTGTCAATGCAGTTCTCACAACTGAAGTCTAATATAGTAATAGCATGCATTTCATTATATTTACATATTGCAATGCGCCATTTACATACTCTGCTTGTTCATATTTTCCATAAACTCTATTATCGTACCATAAGTAGATCATTTGTAGTAATAGGCATTTGTGCTTCCTCTGTGCTAGCCCGCGATTTCGACTTGTTTTTGCAACTTTCGTAACTGGGTTGTACTATACTCTCATCTCGTTCTCCGTATTCCATCGCTGTCATTTCAGTTCGCACTTCAAAGACAAATAAAATTCAGTACTTTATTTCACAAGTTAGTGTGTCAATACAGCATGTAATTAAGTGCGGAGACAAATCACACTTTTTAATAATTGTAAAGTAATCTCAGTTTCCTCATGAACATATTAAGTGTTCAAAATGAGTACAAGTTCGGTTAGAAGCTATAAAAATTTCGAACAAACGAATGGGCAGGGCAAAAATTTCCCGGAACAGCCAGAAAATATTCGAAATACTGACAATAAAAGTGACTTTCCAACTCTGGAGGAATTGGTATTCGACTTATCATCCAAAGTGCAAAATACCAATACTACAACTTTATCTGCTCAAAATTATTGGTGGGAATCTAATCCGAAGCAAGTATACCAATCTTTGCTCCAGATCATCACTGCTTCCAACGGTCAGTCAGCATTTCAAAAACTATGCTTCTTGATAATTCATTATGTCATAATCACACGTATTGACTTATGCTTTAAATAATATTTCTTTCAATTACAAAACAAAGAGATTACAAGATTTGAGGATCTGCCCATCCCCAATTTCAAGGAACTAGGCAGTGTCAGCAAGGTGAAAATTATCAAGAATAAGTTGGGCATCTATAATCCCTCAGAATTCTACATAATTGTTGGAGATGCGGACTACTCCTTTGAGAATTCTACCTGGATGAATTATTTCCCTGCATTTGAAAATACCATGGAAGCAATGAACGGGTTTGCCATTCTTTTGAATGCTTACCATCGTGTAAAAACTGAAACTGAATCCGGAAAACTTATCCCTTCAGTCACGGAATTTGTCGTTGGTCAACTTGTTCTAGTCAAAGTCAACGTAGAATTGTATCCTACATCTCTGGAGTCGGGAATTGAAGACGTTACCACTTACCGTTATCAAATGCGACGTGGCTTAGTTACCAGATTGCACAATGCTATTTCTGAGGATTTGTCGGTTACTTATGCATATAAAGTATACTTACTGGATTTTGGATATTCGCTGGAGTGCAGTTACGAGTTTTTGGCTCCATTGCCCAAACCATTTCACTCCATTGCACCATTGGTAAACATTATTACCTTTTTTATGTAAAAGCTTCAACCTTTCCATTAAACCAACCAAGTTTAACATTTTTTAATTTTGATTGCAGGCTACCAAGGCTTCTCTTCATGGAATTTCTTCCATTTCTGGATTCTGGAGTTCTCATGCCATCTCTACGTTCTCAAAATACGTTTCGTACCTCGTGTCGGAGGATTGCTACGCAACACTTCTGTCCCACCCGTAAGAACAAATACCTAGTTTTACAACCATACTGCTTTGAATTCAAATTCTCATGTCAAAATAACTTTTTACAGTCCCACTAATCTAGAGTTGGCACTATCAGTTAGCATTGATATTGTTGAGAAGACCGGTCGCAAAATTAACCTTACTCAATATCTTATCGAGAACTCTTCTGGAATTCAGTGGAATCTCTTTCCTGCCCGACCCCGTCTTATGAGAGGAGCTCAATCCGAAGTTACTGAAGGACCAAGCGTGATTTACCAAGATGCTGTTATCATGACTTCATGTTATCTTCCCCTGTCTTATCATCCATTACCTGCTAGTGCTGTTGAACTGGATATACTTACCTATCTGCATATTAATAGACACAAATTCACTTACGTTCACGGCATGAAAAACTTCCTTGTGGTGAAAGCACCACAAGTGATAGTAGATTTGCATTCTGCTTTGTCAAACACCAAACCAAAGGATGAATTACTAGTGCAAGTGTATCTACCAAGGAAATCCAAGGAGGAACGTGAAACCTTTATGCAACATTTGGCAGATGAAGACCAACATAGATGTCGCTTGTTTGAAAAAATCAAACATACCGAAAGAGCACAGGGCATATTCGGTTATCAGCAAAAATACCAACAATGGAATCCGGACAACTTAAAATGAAGCAACCGTTGATTGACGCTTTGTTAAATTAAACTTTATCTTGATTTATGCATTCATTATAAACTATTTTATTACATGTGAAATCTTTAGTTTTAATAGTTAGTCTTTTAGACTGCAAGTTATAGCTGCATTTAATTCAAACGACACTTGTAATTGACATTTGTAACTTGAAAATGTTTTGCTTGCAATAATCGGGCAATATTTTATGAATTTATAGCATACCGGTGTATAGACTCGTACATTGATTTTATTATTAACTAACTTAGTAAAAATTCAGTATTATTTGTTGGTCCGTTCTTGCTCCAGTTATTAAGTCACTGTGCATGTCGCTTGTTAAGAAAATACAGGAGTAAAAGCACGCCTTCATTACATCCTTTGGAATTTTAAAAACTAATATACAAACACTTCAATAGTCATAAGCAACGGATCTACAAGTTGTGCACGGTTTCCAATTTCAGTTCGACCAAAATGGATTTCGACTTTTTACCTATGCGTTCATAAAGGTTTCGCCTTTTTTACCGTCGCCTTTACTACTATTCGACATATATGTTTCCAGACAGACCAGACACCATATTTTTACTTCCCATAAAATCACAGGCGTTTTAGTAATTTGTTCAGCAGCACACGTACAACATTATTTATTACGCATTATTTGTATTACCTGTCTACAAGCTTTGTTAACGGAGTATGTAGTCATAGTCGGTGAAAGTCGTTAAAAAAAGGCTCGGGAAAATTTCTGCCTGGCACACTTGATGCTTAAGCTATCAGGAGAGCAACTAGTATATGTATGTAGAAAGTATACGAACATTAAACCTAAATACAAGAGAATTTTCTACTTTCACTTTCCCAATCCTGATCTGTTCCCATTCTCAGGGTGCTTTCGCCGCTTTGCCTGTTCTTCCTTCAGTTGTGCTCTAGCGTTCTCACTTTACGGTAGGACAAAATACAGAGGAGAAAGCAGCCTTTTGCAACCGGATCGGAGACAGCATCAAAAGTACCATAATACCTGAGTATATCCGTTTTGCGCATTAATTTATAATTGGTCTCACTCGCTACACCACTGGCACATTTCACACGTAAGACACTTTTTTTAACCTGGCATTAATTTGGACATGCATGAAAATACAATGACAAGTTGAATCACATGAATAATAGATGGAAACACTAAAGCTGAAAATGCAATATTACCTATATGGCTTTACAGATATCTGGAGATATTTGGCAACACAAGGAACGATACATTGTGGGTTCTTACAATTTTTGTATTGGATTTCGAATATTTCGTGGGGTAAGTACAAACGTTAGTGAAGACGGAGAATTACTTTTAAAAAGCTTAAAACAGTCAGTTTTTAAAAAATCTGATTTATAGTACATGTTTAACAGATAAAAGAAACGTAGTCATGGAAATTAAAAACATCAGCACCAGGGTTGACAGCACCGGTGTACACATCGGCAGTGACAAGAACGTCGTCAAAAGGATCATTTTGACACGGAATATTGGGTCGAGGCCATGGACGTTCAAATGTTTGGTACATACTACTATTTTATCCACCAAAACTGTCGAAGACAATGGGTAATAAATGTTGTTTAAATTAACATTTTATTTAGAGTTTTCTTCACTGGATCTGTTTGATGGGAGGATTCATCAGTCTCATTATTTGCTTCGGTGTGTACTACACTTGGTCTGATGAAGATTGTGAGCCCACTTTCGGTACTCACATCACTGATACAACCAGAAAGAATATTCTTGCAGGTCAAGTAAAATGCTTTGGAAACATGACATGTTATGGAGCATAAGCTGCATGCAAATAACAATATTTATTTTCTTTCATTTTGCAGAGGTCATTGCCAAGTACATTCACCTCATCGTTCTGGTTATCATTGTCTGGACCGGTTTGACGGTTTGGTTTATCAATGCATGCCGTAAGTGTTTGGTGTCCAGAACTGATGAATGCTTGCAAGTTGTAATGGACGATAATTCTTACTTCATCGTTGAATTGCCAAGACTGGCCGAAATGGTCGATAGAAGTCAGAGGTTACGGTCCAAATTTTGAACTGGCATAAGCCATAAGCCTAACTTCTAATTGAAGCTAGGCCTAACTTTGTTACTAATACAAAGTACCAATACACGGTAAATTGATACAGTGTTTGCGTATTAGCATAGCAGTTCGAAAGAGCCAATAATGGTATCTTTTACATTATATATTAACATAATACCTTAGCAGGTATCATGTATACCTAGATATATTTCGTCATTTAAAAAGTCGTCATTGGTAAAAGGGCTTGGCGGGAGCAGCCAATATTTACTATCGTACTACTAAACTATTTTAGTGTGTGCACTATAACAATATGTAAAAAGATGTTCAGCAATTTCTTTAATGCCAAAGTCAGTAATTTACATTTAGTTTTAATTTTGAACAAGCCGATTATTACCTAAAAACTAACCGAAAATTATAATGACATTTTAAGCCAGGAGTGGTAGCATAAAACCTGTATGTAGACCAATGTCCATTATTACTTCTATCCAGTGTGCAAAATATTGAACATGGATTATTATTTTTTGTGTTTTATATATTCAAAGTATTTTACATTTAGTTATAATCTTGGCTTTCACAGAGACCCTCCTCCAGAAAATAATTTGCTCTAACCCAAACCCAGAAACAGTACGACTGCGACCCATATATATAGGTATTTATTTTTCTTGCTTTTTTGAAGAATTTGAATAAAAATAATATATTTAAATATTATATAATTACTTACATTTTACATGAATGCAGTGGTGAACAGGAGTAGGTAAGTGATGTGAAAAACAACCGGATTGTATGCAGAATGCAGAATGATATGAAATGAATACACACCGTGATTAGATGTGATTGCACATGTCACATGTAGAAAATAAAATACTTTAACTGGTAATAATGAATTTAAAATGCTACCTGCGTGCAAACATTGTAATAACTTACGTGGCTATTTCCCTTGAAATAAATATTAATCTTTAATTTGGTAACCTACCAACAATAGAAAGTTAATAAATAAATACTTGCCACTATAACAGATTTTGTTGTATATATGTCACCATTATTTCATACTTCATACTGATAACATCTTTGGTTGATGCATTTACTCATTTCATCCCTGATCATTAAGGTTATCATTCATTAAGGATGATGAGTAATCATCTATTTTCTCATGTTTATTCGTCATTACCACCATCCTGGTATCTGGCTAAATGAATCTTGATGTAAGGCAAAAATACACTGGATTTTAGCAAACGCGCATATTCATACGTAAAAACGTACTAATGTCGTTCCCTTAAGTAGCGTCACCGAGATTTCCAGGAATCTTCCACTTTTAGTGTATTGATTAAAAAAAAGTAATGCGTACTAAGCAGGAACGATATAAAAACACATTGCGTCTTCCCGAACGTGAAAGGACACCCAAAAACAGAAACCATATTTTCCTATGTCTCATCTATGACATCTCATAATAATATGATGTCCCTCCGTGTTCAACACTTTATCGTATGTTCCAACTCATGTTAAAACCTAATCAACATCAAAATCACCTCTGCACTAGTGTTAAAGTGAACAGTACCTCGGTCAAGCTCGGAAAGAAGATGTGAGACTTTAAGCAAAACGTTCCTGTTGGAGACGAGTTTAAACTCCTGGTTCTTGTTTTCTGCAAACAACCATGTTATTGGCATTACCCATATTATACTATCACTACCGCAGCATTTTTTGGACTACGCAATGTTAATAGGGATACTGGAATTCAACAAACAAAAATTGGATGTATTCTAAATATTATGTGTAATAGTAGGAGCCAGAAGGGCTTAATGTGGGTAAACATGAGGGATTGTCCACAGAAAAATAAGTTGTAACCGAGTGTAGCATCAAGAAAAACGAAAAAGCGTCTTGGATTTGCTTGTAGCATATCCTGAGGTTGGAATTTGCCCAATGACCCGATAAAAATCTGCGTCTTTCTTTTCCTGTTGCTCTTCTTCCTGTGTTTAGGTTTCAACTATCTATCTGCAATGCATATTATATGAGATGAGCTTGAATGAATACGCAAAAAACGTGTTGGTTCATGCAACCACATTATCACTGTATATTTCCTTCTACAAGCTACCCAAACTTAAGACGGAGAAAGCTGATAGCTTTCAATTTTTTGGTTAAGCCAGAGGAAAAAGAAAGCCAGTGGAGAGAGAAAGAACGAGAGCATAATTTCTGCCGCTGTAGGAGATTTAAAGAAATTATCTTTTACATTTTAAGTCTTATTTTAAACAACTTAAAAAGTAATATACAATCTGTTGGGAGCCATTTTAAAAGGTTGTGGAATACAGTTTGACGGCTGGAGAAAGCTGCCATTGGGCTGAAAGTGCTGACAATGGATCATAACAACAACGAACGCAGAGATATTTTTATAATGTTTCAATGTCAGGTACAATTATACTTTTTGCTAAAAGTTGCATAATTACAATTAGCTAAGTGCCGACAGGTGTACAATGTACTAATAATTATATCCTTGAATAGGCTTTTTATTACTTGACCATGGTTTGTTCATTTCTTGACTTGTACATTCCTGGACGGAAGGGCAGACCGGACGTGACCCCTTACGATGGTAAGCCAGCTTAGTACAGGGAAAACATTTCCTCTTCATAATTTATATCTTTCAATTTCATAGAAACTGTTTCCTTGATGTACCATCTATGTCCTCTTCTTTCCGTCATCTATTCAACCTTCATAGTTTGGTTTTCCTTCCGACGTGGAATGGTAGCATATTTGCTTGAAATGCAATATCATTCGTTATTATTGCTGTGAGAGGTGTTCAGTGTAGAAGAATATAAGAACAAACATTTATTTTGATTTTTCAGTCCATGGACATTAGGACACCCACGCCAGTGGGCTTGCGTAGACATGGATAAACCGGAGACAGTTTGAGTTGTGTATAACTACCCAACATGATATTTCATAAAAAAATGTTCCATCTTTCATGAGTTATAAATGGTAAGCTTGTATTAATATTTGCGACTTGGTGTGTTGAAATTAAAGTAGATACTGTAAGTTATTTTGTGCATAATTGTTCATATCAGAGTTTTATAAATGATATAAAAATTGTTTGTTTAATAAATAAATGAATATTAGTAACTTTAATTGAATATGTCATAGAGTATTGAATAAAAATTTGGTTTTAAAATGCACTTTAACGTTTTTAATTTCTTGAAAGTGTTTTGCAATCGTCTTGCATAATTTTTACGGTCTTAATCAAATTATTGTATTTTTAGACCATTGCAATGAAGATCAGGTTTCTCTTCAGCATGACATCTTAACGCAAAAGCTGAATTAAATAGCAGTTTTCCTAAACATTCGCAAGTTATCAGTTCAACATGACATTATAAAATAGTTGTCTTACTCTTACTCTCTTTGAGAATTGCATTCATATTGCTGAGATTTTCTCGTTCGACATCTTGAATCCGTTGATCATGAAGTAAACAACATACATTTTACCATTTACTTCTGCAAGAACATCCACGATTTTTTCTTCATTGGAAAGTGCACCTTAATCATTTTGCCGTGTTGATCATCGAACAAGATACTAAATAGTATATTTATGCATGCCATGGCATCCGATAATACCCGTCTAATATTCCTTGGCATCTAATGGTTTAACTCGGAAATATAGGGCTCGGAAATCGCGTAGGCGTGCCAAAGCTTACCTACCAGGCCCACGCATAATAATTCATAACGTAAATAGGTGATGCTGCTCTTACTTTTTTGCACGTTAGGGCTCATCTTGATTCATCTTAAAAATCAGAACAGAAGCAATATAAATAAACCATTGGCAAATGGACATAATTAGGAATCGACTTCGGGACCTCCCGGGCCTTGGGGGCCTTCGGCCCCGCTGATATTTGGGGCCTTCGGCCCCGCTGATATTTGGGGCCTTCGGCCCCGCGGATACTCTGATTTTAACAAATGGACCTCATATTTGTAATCCTGGTCAACAATGGACCTAAAATCATGTGTCACACAGCATGGGTCCACTAGTTTGGAAAATTTAACAATTTAAGCCCAATATCAGGTCCAAAATAGTTAAATTATAACAAACGGACCGTGGATTCGTAATCTCGGTCAAAAATGGACCTAAAATCATGTGTCACACAGCATAGATCCATTAATTTGGAAAATTTAACAATTAAGGCCCTAAATCAGGGCCTAAATAGTTAAATTTTAACAAATGGACATCATATTCGTAATTTTGGTCAAAAATGGACCTAAAATCATGTGTCACACAGCATAGGTACACTAATTTGGCATATTTGACAATTAAGGCCCTGATTTCAGGACCTTTCAATCCGAATTTTAACAAATAAACTGTGGATTCGTAATCCTGGTCAAAAATGGACCTAAAATCATGTGCCGCATGATATAGGTCCTATGTTAAAATGTTGAACCGTTGGTGACCTCTGACCTTTAGAGTTGACCTATTGACCTGAAACTCAATAGTGTTCTGTCGGAGGTCCACTAGAGTCTGTATACCAAGTTTGGTGGAAATCGGATCAGCCATTTCGGAGAAAAACGTGCTTACACGGACGGCCGGACGGCCGGACGGCCAGACGGCCGGACGGCCGGAACAGGAAATTAGAAGGAATCTGTCGATTCCTAATAATATATGAATATATGTATTAATGTACATTAGATACTATCATTTTGGATAATTGCGGTCGGGCAAAATCGACTTTGGTCCATTTGTCCTTCAGTGACAAGATTGACATCATCTCGCCAGAGAAAGCACAAGTGCGTACTGAATCTTCAGGTTTTTTAGGCAAAATGCTCCTCTAGGTCTCCTTCTTCTTCACAGCAGCACCACTGTCACCACTTCATCGTTCTGTACTTGAGCTTCGGCTTTCCGAGTTTCGCACAGACACCCGAGCAAGCAAAAAAGGGGGAAATGCGTGGGTCGTATGTGATACCATGCTATTCAAAGAAGGAAGTAGAAAAAGAGAAAGTGTTGCTCTGTATTTTCACCTTGTATAATTTGGTAAGGTGAGTGGCAAGTCGGAGGAATAAGTGCGTAGAAAAAATCTGTTCCAGTACAAGCTCCAAGAGATTGTTAGATCAGGACCTTTAACGACCAGTTCTAAGAACTAATGTACCCTTGTCTTGTAGTTCAGAATTATCAGTAAACGGTGCACTATAACTAGCAGCAAACATGGTAAATTCAATATTTTACTGTTTAAGTTGTAAAATAACTGCTGAAGTAAAAATTTTATTACGTTGAAACAGGTCATGCGGACCATTCGTTTGATGAGCTTCATTTATCTGAACTTCACGTGCATCCTACAGTGTTATCTGAAGACGGATAAGTACTTTGAAAATGAGCAGCGCAGTAAGTCAAAAACACTAAAAAATATTACTTTTGACAGGTTTTTTAGCAGAAACTGAACTGTTACTGAAAATATTTTTTTCTTTCAATTATGCAGTTTCCACGAGTCCAGTGACTAAATCACACGTGATGAACCTCGCTTTGCATTTTCAGAAGTTTCGACTGGACGTCGATGCCGGGTTATACAATGATCTATTACTGATGCTATGCATATATCCATTATTCATAGTGTTTTAAAAAGGTTTGCAACAGAAGAACAAATTCCACAAGGGATGCCCCCTCAAGGCCCGGGTTCTTTCAGTCCCTATAGTTTGACATTGGGTAAGCAGATAGCGTCTTGGGCATTTATATTGTTAAAAATCCACGCATCTGACATTACGTTAACATTTCGTGCTTGAACTACTGTATCAATTGTATATATAATATATTTGCTAGTTGTTGATTAGGTATATGCTTGAATTTTAAAAATCCGTAAAAGGAGAAAAGGCATTGATACAAAGAACCCATGTTGGAATTAACTTTAAGTAATTAATTAGAAAGTATACCTGAAACTTCCTGAAGAAACTTCTGCTAATGGTAATTTCCAAGCAACTGTGATACTGCAGATTATAAAGAATCAGTTGATACAATACTTCAGCAATCAACATGAACCCACAATACAGGGTATAATCGAGACATAATGGAACATAGTCGGACATAAATCTGAGGAAAGTTGGTATTAAAAGTATGGTTTAACATCTAGAAAATCTGTTTAAGTAACACAAAAACTCCCGGTGTATAGTAATACTGAAACAAAAAGAGGTTTCAGTGATCATCCTAGATCAATCACGATTTAAATCACATGACATGTAAACATCATACAAAATTACCATGACGTATGTAGTTGCATATTATGTTTACTTTGTACTATTTATGAGTAGATATGATCTCATACTAGATGACCTCACTGCTTTATCATACCATATATATTATGTATTCTATACTGTACTATACTTGATTTTTATGTAAAGCTATTAACAAAGATTGTGTGAATGGCAATTGGGATTGTGAAAGCGGGCTTGGTTGTCATTTTAATTAATATAATTAAGGAATAGTTTTATTTCCTTTGTACATTGCAACACGGGTCACATGTACCTTGCTTCATAAGCGCCATGTCAAAGTTCATCGGCCGATTTACGTGCAAAATAACATTTATTTATTGTCCCTACTATCCTTACTCATGTAATGAATTTGGTTAAAATAAAACATGAAAAGTATCTATTTGACAACAACACAGTGCAGAATACTAATTAATTTAACTACCATGTATTCATTAATAATATAACATTCATAAAATTCAAGTCATATTTCAAATTTTCATCAGCCAACAGATCATCGTACTGTTTGACCTTCCAACAATGATTTTGAGTAATTTGATTGAAAAGAAGAGAAAACCTACTGGATAACACTTACTTATTTTTGTTTTGCTTACGTTTACTAACTGCAATAAAACAGAAAAAGAAACGATGCTGACTTTTGCACAAAAATGCAAAACTTCTTTTTTAATGTATATTCCTATTTGCATCCCATTTTCAGCAACAAAACACGGACATGCTATTGTGCTTTGATCAGAAGCCTAACATAAAAACCTTCATATTATTCAGCTTGCTACACTGCTTTCACCATCTTATATACTACTATGTTTTGTCGCTTACACTACGACGACCATTTTGTTATGCATTACTTGGTGTGAACACAAGGAGAGGAGAAGTTTCCTGTGCACTGTTGCTCTACTTTCACCAAAGCCTAGAGAAAGTTCCCAGTTTTCACTCTGTAAGGAAGATGAGCAGTCAGTAAATAAAAAGTGTGTGGGAAACAAGAGTTCAAAACCTGAAGACAGTGATCTAGGAATATATAGGTGAAGTCCTCTATGGTTTGACGGTCAACTGGGCTAAAAAAAGTATCACTATGGCAACATTTACAGCCATTGAAAACAACAACATTGTCGTGCTAAGACGTCCACGAGGAAAGGATAAGCCATCTTATCTACGTCTGGTAAGCTTTGTCCAACATTTTTTATATCAAAATCAACCTTTAACAAAATACAAATTGATGTTTAAATATCTAGACTTTTCAAGGCATGTGTCTATTGGCGGGTCTAACCGGCTTCTTTGTATGCCTCAGAATTGCTGTTAATTCTGCCCCGGTACATAATGAGCCCTCCTCCTGGACCTTTCTACACCTTTTCGAAGAGTTTCACGGTAATGCACAGTACTCTAGTGTGTATTCCATAACATTTAATTTTTGTGTCAATTTTCAAATTTGCAGAACTCATGACCAACCCAGTGTACTTGGTGCTGACAACATTATTAGGGCTGCTCAGCGTCTTTCAGATGTGCATGCATTGGAATGGCATAGAAGTTGTAAGTATTCAGGCATTGTCAATATTATTCAGCTTTTGATATTTCTACAAAATGCTAATACAGTAAATCACACACGTTTTAGGGCATGCGTGATATATTCGACGCGCTTTGGCGTTTTGATGGAAATCCACCAAGACGTACACGAACAGCAAGGAGACTAACTTAAATACGATGCAGTAAAGGAAACTTACAAATCAATTTCCAGTCTTATCAACAGTATCAGCAGGGTGCACAGAAATCAAATTTATTAAATTGTCATAATGGAAACGTACCTATTTCAAATAAATTTTAGAAATCGATTCATTGAATTGTATAGATGTATATGTAGTAATAAATGCATAAGTACTACTATTTCAATTTTCAAATTATGTACATTCCGAGTTACATTTGAATAAATATAAAACAATACATGTGTGAAATTATTATGTGTGTGCTTAGTACAAATTTATTTAATTAGCAAAGAAGCAAATTGAAGGATTATGTTGTTGTCCTGCCATTGAAACTTGTCCTAGAGGTTCAAATACTATCATAAAAAACTGGAAACCAAAATTAAAAATAAGTGTCATTTTTGAAATCGGAAGCATAATAATCAGAATAATGTTGCCCTGGTAGCAGTAATGCAAATGGATGCCATGCTTCATTCAAATCTCAGTACTTTAATCTATGGATACTGGCTATTTTGTTGCTCCCCGAACTTTCCCTACACTGCTCCCTGAACTGTGTCTCTTTTTTCTTTCTTCTACTGAGGTTCGGATCTCCGACTCTTCGTTATCCAAACCCGAGCAAGCAGAACGTACGAACTTGTTGTATCTTGTGTACGAGACTACTAGCTCTTTTTCCCCAGAATTGGCCAGGAGAAAGTTCTTCTTTCACGTTGAGCAACTGGTTCAAGGTGTTTTAACATTATAGTTCTTAAAATTTTTAAATGTTTTAAAAACTTATTTTCTGATACAACAAATTGGTAGAAGGTAATTTCAAGTCGACAGCATTTACTGACAAGGAGGCATCAACGAAATCAAAATCATCAACAGTAACAACAAAATGGATCGGGGGCAGGCTCAGAGGGAGGCAGGGAATCACCATGTACGTTTTTGATAGAATTTAGATCATCCATAAAGTTAACAGTTGTGTAAAGTGTCACTTGCATTAATTAATTTCTTATATAGATCTTAACATGCTTGCTGATTCCGGCCTTAATAAGTAGCGTCATAATGGCTTACAAGGCTGGCAACGCAAGGAGTGATTTCGACCCAATTGAGTTGCAACGTAAGTGATATGGAAATAAGTCAAACATATTGATCCTCCAATTGCTTTACTAAATTCGCACCACTTAAACACTGAATTTTTCGCAGAATACGTTACAGAAATGGTCACCTTGTTTGTAGCGACAATAGTGATGGAACTGATTGTTTTGCAAGGAATGGCAGCGTATAGAGTGTGGATGTGGGAAGTTACTAAAGAAGCACGTGACATCTACATTAATGCATTAATAATTAAATTGCTAATGTTGCTATTCAAACAATAATTTATATAAAGCTAACTTTTTTTATTTCAGGAGCGCAAAACTTTGGTCCTCACCTGGAGAAATATCAACTGGGCTTTCATTGCTGTCTCTTCAATGTGTTTAATCCTTCGGGGACTATACTTTGAATGTGGAATACACTTGATAGTTAACCACAGCTTCTATCAATGCATGATGGGTCCAATCATGGACAAGCTGGATTGTCGACATGCTGAAATATTGGACATGAAATTTGGCGAGGATTTGGAAATCATGCCAGACCATACTATAATCGTAAGACCAAAAAGGGTAAACAAGCAAAAAACCAAAAGGAATAAGCGAAACAAGATGCAAATTATAAAAATGAGAAACAGGGGAAGCGGACGAAATTGACCCTAACTTGTTACAACTCTATCTTAAATGCATTGGCTGCTCTATGCTATTTGGTAAAATATGCATTACCTGAACAAAAGAATACTACCAAATACAAAAACAAAACATAACTCGAGAAGATAATTTTTCGTGTAGTTAGTACTGATACTCCAAAGTACCTAGTTTTTATTTAATTGTAATGTACATATATTGAAAGTTTATTGCTTGAAAATAGATTGAAACAAAACTTTTATGAACTCTAATAAAACTATATACATTTCAAAATTTACTGAATTATTACGTTGTTGAGAATTGAGATTTTGTTTCTAAAGCAACTTCATAGTTTAGCCATAATCCCACTCATATAAATTTCAAAAACGCTTCATAACATAGACATGGGTCAATGGGTCGTTTCCTTATGTCCATGCACACTTTCACTTATATCGTATCAAGGCTTGTGTGCAGCATCATTAATTTCCTGCTTCCCCGTTTTTATTTGCGTCTTTCATGCGCGCATCTATATTTTTGTCATCTTCACCCGACCCGAACGAGATTTCCAGGAATCTTCAGCGTTCTGGAATATTGATTTTTGTTTTTTTTAACTCGGCGAGCAAACACCAAACTCAGAACCAGTGTGAGATAGCATGTTTTGAATCCACAGATTATGTTGTCGAAACATAACGGAAGGGACAGAAGAAGATGATGTATCGCTAATATAGCATTCACCTACATTGCCGTATCGTGGGATAGTACGTAGCAACTTACCTGAATTCTGCTTTCGCAACTTCATCGTTTGCCTTACGTTTAATATGAGTTTCTTCCCATCATCCAGAATCAGGAGTTCTGATTCCGAACAATAATAACCCCAAGTTACAACATAATGTGCATACATACACACACAGTGAATTTGCACTCTACTAACAATAATAAATAGATGTGCTTTAAAAAGGTCGGTAAGAGTCGGCAATATTTGTTCCGGGTTACGGTTAGCATAATGGAGACATTACAACGCAAATAAAATCTGCTAAAATGATCTTTGTAATGCCAGCTTCCTTATCACTTCCTACAGTAGCAAGGAAACGGTAAAAACAGCACATCGGTATCTCATCAGGATTTCTGCTTGTACACAATTTTCTAGAACCAAAAAGAAAAGCCGCCTCTTCCACCTCTTTCGCTAAAGTTCAGACAAATGTCAACGTCACAGACAAAATCATTTAGCAGTGAAATGTCGTATATATTACTAGATGATATGAATCCAAAAAGTTGTCATACTGCTTATTGAATTCACATAAGCGATATCTTTATTAATTAACTCTCCCGGTAACTGCAAGTCATGTTAGAAAAATCATCCAAAATGTTTCTTTCCCTCTGAAAAGATAGCATAAAATAGAAAGCGTTTTCAAGTACGGACTGCTATTTAATTACCGTACTTAAGCAACGGACTAAGAATGGCATTTAATGAAAATGTAGTCTAATACGGATAAATTATGAAGGGACATTATGATATATGATATTTCCTTTTTTAAAGCACGTAAACCTATTATTATAGGTTATATAATTTGTATTTGCAAAGTTTGCCTATAGCCTCCCATAACTCTCAGACTCTGTGCTTGGGAAAATGACCACATCAAGCAGCAAGCATCCACCTACACGAGTTTCCAGTGTGACTGTGACCTTCCAGTTCTGTCTCAGTTTAGTATGCCCAAGCAAGCATAACTAGAAATTGGATTATCACGTTTCTTCTTATACAAGCGTAATATTATTATGTTTCCTCATTTTGCGAATTTATTTCTGTATGAAGAAGGCCAATAACTCTCCAATTTTTGTTCCTGTGGATGAAGCGCAAATACTAAGTTTTTTTCTAGATTTGCTTATTTCTTGCTTGTTCGTCAGTATGTATCCTTAAGCTACGGTAAAGTTGTTACTATACTGTTCTTCTTATTTACAGCAACAGCAAAGTAAAATTAAGGACATAGTACTCATTGTTGCTAATTATATGAAGCTTTTTTCATTGTAAAAATATAAAGGAGCATATAGTGAATTGATATGACACGTGTATCTGTTTAAAGGGTTTAAAACCACATCCACAGGCAATTTTATATTCAGCAGAAAACGCGTCTTACATTCTGTTCCAACGTGCTGATCATAGTTGTTTGCAAACAACCAAGCAGAGCCCCTCACGATCACGTTGCAAGAAAACGTGATTTGTGCAGGGTTTTTGCACATTGTTTTTTTTGCAAGTTTAGCTATTACAATTGTAACTTGCAACTGATAGCGTCTTCCTCATCTTTTTCTAGTATTGATTTTAAAGTTCTCGGGGACGACGACGAGCACGATAAAGTGCAATGAGTCCTTTCTCTGAAGTTACAAACCATGACAAATTGATTTTACATCATTTGTCCGTCTGTACATGCATAAATCATGAGCTGAATTTCCTTTAGAACCAAGGTGGGCATTACATTGATACGATTTGCTGAGATAATAAGATACTAAAATTACGACAGATATCTTTAGAACTTTCAGTAGAGTCTCCATTGTTTACTATATTCATTTAAATCTATGTAATGACATCTTAAAAAAGAGATGTGGTTATACTTATTACCAAATGTTAAAGTATCGCTACCTTAAAGTTACATGTTTTGTTAATATACTTTTTCAAGAAGAGAAAGACATCACAGCTATTTTTAACAAAAGGGATCCACAACCACCCAACTACTATACATGGTCTCCACATCCCGGTGTTCTGCTACGCAGTAAAAATTTCATACTTTCGTTCGTAAACAAGCATGTCGCTTCCTGGTCACCACACCATCATGCATGGAAAATCAAGAGTGAAAGTAAAACAACATTAAAAATAATGTAAAACAAACGTATTACCACATAAATCCTTCACACTTCCTACTGTGTGCAACCCTCTGTCTACTAAATCAAATCATTTTCGGGGTTAGTCGTGGATGTGGGTAAGATCGGCAGATTTTCCTAACGATTTGACATGTTACTGTGTGAAAGGATAGCAACTAGTGTGTTTGAAGTGGGTTATGCATCTAGAACCCGGAAAAATATGCATTTGAAATTCGCAGAGCAAAGCAGCCTAGCGACATCGTTAGGACCATTACTCTTATACTGTCCAAATTATGTCTAGGCTATTATGCAGTTATAGTAATTTGAATTTTTATAACATTGAACATTATACGGGGTAAATACATTAAGATAAAAATGAAGTCGAATCAGAATGAATGCATTTGTACATAAAAGTTGAATTTTGCCAAATTTTGAGACTCCATCAGTATCAGAATCAAAATATTTATGTGTGTAAATCATAAAAAAACATTTTTGCTCTTTTTATGAAGAATGCTTGCAAACACATTTGGTATAAAAATAGCATATTTTCCCGGAGTCTCTGTGACTTTCCGGCCGTACCTTACACCTTATGTATTCTGTATTACCGAAAGGAAAACTTGTTGGCTCCCTTCTTCTTCCACTGCTTTCCCAGAGCATCCTTAGCTTTCTCCAGCTATCTAGCAAGAGTGAAAAGGGAGAAGAGAAAGCTTCCCGTTTCTAGCTTGTAGTTTGCTACTTGTTTCCAAGTTAGAAAGGAGAGAAGAAAGATTGTTGCGTGGGAAGAAGCCAGTAGTGCAGTAGCAGCATCAGAGCAAGACGAACAGTAAACCTTGTGATGCAATTTTTTTTAGAAACGATATTTGTATAAATAAACTTAATATTTAAAGTTTCTACTTTTTCGAGATGGACAAGATGGGGAATAATATTTCCAAGTCGGATGAAAGTCTCATGTTTAAGACCACGTGTGAAATCGAGTGGCGCACTTGGAGCAAGTACGCTGCATACTTGGATTTGGTAAGTGGGTAATTTAATTTTTATTGAAGAATAGTTGAATTAATATGCTAACTGCCATATTGTTGTCATAGGCTATTGTGGCACTGAGTCTCCCGACAGGGATCATATGCATCTTTCAAGGTGCCAAGGTTCCAGTTGGGTTGGACCCAGACACGGAGCTGTCTCCTCAAGATTTAACACAAGGTAATACCTCATAAAAGAAAAAAATGTTAAAGTGATACTAACAAGGAACATTTTACTATTGGAACTAACTAGTAGGAATGCATTACATAAAAGCATAAAAACTGCAGTTCATGAAGTCTTTATTTTCACTTGTTGTATGCTTCTAGCCAATCTTGAAAGGATGAGCACTGCATTTGCAATCATGGGCATTGTTTTCTTGTCTGGAATGGGTGTTTGGGCTGCCGTAAAGCTGATCAATGCCACTGAAAATGTAAGCGGATAAAACTCATTGTCTCTTTTTAAGAAATAAATCTCATTTTTCAGTACTTAATAGATAACGGGAAAATATTTTCAGGGACGTGATCCAAAGGACAGTTTGTCTATGGCCCGTATCTGGAGAAATGTCAACTTTGCCATACTTACGTTTGCTGCTCTGGGCATGTTGCTTCGCCAGACTTCGTTAGCCTGTGGACTCAGCCTGGTGTTCCATGCTCTCCTACTTTTTGTTGTTACCCAGTACATCAGCGAGTTGGAGAAAACTGTTGCTGCCGACTTGGTCTTGGAGAATACTAAGGATCAGCCGTTGAACGAACAGAACGAGAACGGAAACAATGATGAGAACAAGAAGGAAGGAGAGGTTGCTGAAAAACCCGAGTTGGTTGTGGTTGTTGATGATGGACAGACAAAGATAAATGGGGATGAGGTTTAAGCAAGTTTAAGGGTAAAAACTTGCATGATTTGATTAAAGTATGCAGTTGGGTGGGCAGGACAAAGGTAATGATGATGTAATGAGAAACATACCACTGATTCATAAAAATCCGAATTTACATGCAAATATATGAGCGCATTCGAGTTTCCAAAAGGTAACTTGTAAAAATAACACATACACAAATTTCTTGATAATACCAAGTTGGTGTCATGAACAAAGTAGATATTAGACTTGACAAACTATTGTCCTTGTACTGTATACGCTTTAGAGGTATACAGTGTACAACAATTAGTTATCATCTACATCTAAAAGCATATTCAATACTATTATACGTATCAACAATGCATATTGTTCATTGAATTGAATATTTAAAAATATTAATAATTGGGTAAACTCTTTTGTTGATTTTTCGGGCAAAGGCATCATTTCGGTAACAGGAGAGCTAATCACTTGTACATAAATGCAATTAGTTTGACTCAATGAACCGTCCGTCGAAAAGCGAATTGGTTTCAAGTCATATAAGGATGTTTTCATTTCCAAGTTTGTCTACCCCTTTAAACATACAACGACAGGACTAGTACGTTAAACTACTTTCAAGGTAGAATAGCAAGTGTATAGTACTCAAACTTTAGAGCGGTTGATCCACTAAAATACTTTCGTTGGGTTAAGTGCTTTTATGAAAACTGCGACTTTTTACTTGCATTTACGGAAATTTCATCAATTAATCTTTTTAAACAACATGTTATATTATTGAAACGAAACATTAGTCGTTTTTTGCGTTAGAATAGACTGCATATACCTAAGCATATACTATATTCGTATATTATGCATATATGTACATAAACATATACATATTTACTATATCATACACACATTTATTACAATTTACCTGAACAGTACCTAGCAGATATAGTACCTGTATATTTCCACATTTCTTACGAATGAATCGGTCATCTAGTGAAAACATTTAGAAGTTCGAACACAGATGCATACAAAATATTAATATATTATACTTTTTGATTGAAAAAATAAAATGCTGGACTGCTGGAAAATGTAAAAAGAAGTTTCATTATTATTAATTAAAGGTAAAATGTCCTCTTAGCCCTTTCACAACTCCTGTTACCTCCCTAACATAAATGCATACATACTTTAATTATATAGTTGTGTTTTGTGTAAGTTTTGATTGTACCCACAACAATAATAGTAATAATAATAATATTTAAATATTATATGTACTATTAAATGAATCTCTGATGAACACTACTTACTGTTGGTGTGGTGATTATGATGATGTTTCAGTGATGCGGATGCGTGATGGCATATATACGATGGACTTCTGCGTGCTAAGGTTAGTTTTTGGGTGACAAAAAGAATAATGGGTTTCATTTGGTTATGGAAACATTTATGAATTGAATTTGTGAAACCTTCGGGGCTACGGAAGAAAAGTTGGGACAGAAGAATAATAAGGTTCAAGAGAATATTTGAGAAACAAAGTTTATAACATTAACAACACATTAAAAATCTAATTTCAGTAGTATCATATCCATTATAAAAATGTATCCAAAGATAAACCAGTTGGTACTAATAAAAATACCTGTAATGCAAAATGTAAATAATTGGGGACTTTTCTTATTCTATTTACATTACAAATGCATATTTACTTTATCCAAGCCCATACACCATACCGCATTTTATAGTGTTAGTACCATTTTCATCATTAATATATTTACTTTGGTTTGGTCGTTTTAAAAATTGACAATAAGTACTAACTACGTACTGACTTTGACATATTGTGTAGTCGCTTTTATCGATGTACTGTTTCGAAACACGTCAACTGTGATCTGTGATTCCCATGCAACGGAATTGATATTATATTACAAATTGCAACGTTAATGTCCAGAAGTATCTATTGGAATAGTATTCCTCATCGAATTAATACAATTCCACGTTGACATCCAAACTTTGCAAATTGGAAAAGTCGAGAGCTGGAATAAGTATGGGATAAGTAGAATGAAAACCCCTATTGATTATTAATTATTGATTAATCATGTACACGGAATCAAATTGTAATTCTTTTCAAAGAATCAACACTCTTATGCACATTTAACATGCAATGCCGTCAAAAGTTAGAAGGTATATGGGTACAAGGTCAAAGAAATAAAAAAAAATTATGTAGAAAACCCAATGGAAAATATTCAAGCTCAAGCTACTTATAAGAAATCCGGTGGAATGAAGACCGAATAAAAAACCCTAAAAGACGAGCCCCTAACCATAATAATCACTTGAATAGAAAATTTTATGCAGTCATACAGCAAATATAAAAATGCTAATTTACTAAGCTGATGTTGGTATTCAATTCATTCATGGAACGGACGATTGTGTCTAAATTGTTTGCGAAAGACGTGTCTTTACTACTACTACTGCTTTGGCCGCAACTCAAAATCCAGCAAAAGATTTAAAAGCTGCAAATGGTTATAATTTTGAAAGTGTAGTTTCCTATCAGATACTAGTATCTCCAGCAACATATATAACTGAGCGCAGTTCTTTAAGCCGGATAAAGAAAGCAACAAGCAAAACTCGGCAAGTTACGCTGTCTTTTAGAATACAAGTCTCTCCAACCTTTCCGTCCAATTTTTGTATTCGATAGTAATATAAAAAGAATGCATATCTCGAGTTCGTGAGGATGCATCAGTAATACAGATGCTGTAACGAATACTAGTCAAGAGTACATATTTTTGTGTGTAAATCTAGAAGAGGAAGCACTATAAAGTGTACACTCACACTCCCCTGTTAGAGAGACTAACTTCTCGAGCAACATCTTCGAAAATTTTCCAACTTTCATGAGCCTGATAAAGCAGTAAGCAAAATGTAGGCTTTCGTTGCTGTCTTTGAGAATACCAGAGTCTCTCCATCGTTTTCCGGTACCTCTCGGCTTTTCATGAAAACCCAATTTGAAAAAGCTAGTGTAAGTCGGTGGAGAAAGTGCGAAGGAGAGTAAGACGCAAAGACTATATGTAACAATAACTTCATATGCATAGGAAATGTAAACTAGGGATTGTTAACAAATTCGGTCCCATTTAAATTACTTGGTTCTTTATATATCGTATCTATGTAGTTAAAGGAACGAATGCAATGATTACTTAACGGAGGGAGAGTCGCTTTTAGGCTATTTGTACTTTTTGGCAGGAGACTTCGAGTTTGTTTTTGTACCTCGGTTTCTATCTTACATTCATATATAATTATAGCCTAGCATTATCAAATGTACACGATCTTAAAATTGCATTATAGCAGTGTAGACAAACTTCGAAATAAATATTTTCCTTTATCTTAAAAACTAATTGCAATTAAGATCTTTGGAGATGAGCTTGATTTGATTGCAAACGTATGATGCCGCTGTTAGACTAGAAAGATAAAAGAATGATTCCATGTTGAAAGATTCATGCCAAAGATACATGTTTCGGATTCCTAATTGCTACAATCGTTCACGCAGCAAGATGTTTGGTGCATGTAATCTTCTGTAAATCACTACAAGTGGGCTATCACATTTATTGCTGTTTTTAAATTGACTCAATGGAGCTGCGGATGTATACGAATTTAATAGCTACATGCCACCTAGGATGAATTGTCGAGTTGTGCCCATTTGTCACGAGCATAAGCTTTACACGCATAATGTAATTCATTAAATGTTAATGAACATAATATAGGGTTCAGGTGGTTTTGATGATATGAGTAAGCGTTTATGAAAAACTTATCCTCTGGAACATTTTGTAGAAAAGTAAGTTCTTTCTTTGATTTACATACTAACACTGAAACGAACCCTGAACGCGAGACGGGTCCTTTCTACTACTGTAATGAAATCCAGGCATTTGCGTGGTTGAAATCTGGAAAAGGAAGATTTTTAGCTGTACATTATCCTACCATAAGAGACTAACAACTCGAGCAGCATCTTTGACTGACGTTCCAACTTCTATGAGCCAACTTATAGCAAAACGTATGCATTCTATGGTGTCTGTAGTCTTTCATGATGCAAAAGTAAGTGTTCGATGGGACTCGGGCTTCTGGTTTGAGAACACAATTTCCGAGAAAGTCGGTACTGCACAAAGTGCGAAGTAGAGTGAAGCCTTCAAGAGGATGCTTACATGATGCTCCTAAAACCCATACATAAGGAAAGGATCAAAAATTGTTTTTATTGCATTTAATTAAGTATTGTATATGCATTAAACCGCATTAAACTATTTGATTCATCTTATATTACATACGTTATTAATGCACCGACTATCGACGAAGCTATAGAGACGAGTGGATGAATTATCGAGGACCACTTTTTGTACTGACTTTCCTTATTTTGTATGATCTTGATTGTCCGAGTTCGACTTTTAAACTTTAAACTGAAGCTTTATAAATATGAATCATTTACCAGTTATGTGCTTGATGGAGAAAACATATTCTTTTAACTTTCATTAAGATAAAAACGATTTATGTATTTAAATATATCGAATTGTAAAACAAAATTCAAAGAAAGTACAAGCGAGATTGTTGTGGTGGTGACTTGTGCCATTCTGATGCCTTTATTGGACTCAGACAAGAGAACACTCATTTAGATAGTTCGTAGGTCGATTCCACACTGGACTTTGGGCGGTATACGTTGTGAAACTATGAATAATTTGTCGTTAAGCACTCTTGATATAGGTGCGTGAATGGACTTGCAGGTGCCAGAGAATTCATCAGTTCTGCCGCTTTACTACTGCTCTGATTAAGAATTCGTCAAAAAACAAGATTTAGGTGGAAAATATCTTCAAAAGAACGTACTTCAACTTGTAAAAAACATGTTATCAAAGATTTAAATTTTTTAGCAACATCTATGACTGATGCCAACTTGTATGAGCCAGATAAAGAATGCAACAAGCAATACTTGTGCCTGCTTTGTTATCTTCCATTATACGATAATATTCCCTCTATTGCCCTTTCCGATGAATTCTTGTACTACTTAGTCTAAGTAACTTAGAGGATAACGTGAAACATTGCGAACCTGAAGCGAAGTATAGAGATAAGTCTTTACTACTTCTGCCTGAACTATATCTAATCCGAATCACATTTTTGCCCGGGAAACTTTAGAAAAAAAGAATTTAGTCTGTACAGTCTCCGGTGAGGTAGTAGAATCTCCAGCAACATTTTCAAATAATTTCCAATTTCTATGAGCCAGATAAAGTAGCAAAAAAAACAGTATTTGTTGCTGGTTTTAAAGATAAAAGAGTCTCTCCAACGTATTTCGGTGAGACTCGGACATTAAAATTGAGCATTGAGCACAACATCGAAAAATAAATGATTTTGATATTATATCTGTCTCATTATTAAGAACAATCTTTTGTATATCAAGCGTTGTGTTTTAAGGAAAAAATAATATTTTTAGCCTAATTTACCCAAATGAAACAAAGTTGTTCCCGTTGGTGAATAATGCATCATTTCTTCTTTCTCGTTAACAAATATACGTAACATTAATGATTAGATATTGGGATGATGATGTATTTTTAAGAAGGGGAACGAAAACAATCGCAAAAGGAAGCTTGTAAATTAGATTGGGTGCAATTTTAATGTCATAAAAGCAAGAAAGAACAAGAAGTCACGCAAACAAGATGTCCAAAGTTAAGTGAAAGTCAAACTCACAATACGGTTCATTCACAATGACAATAAATCAAAATGGTAATCAACCAGATATTAGAAGCAACGAAATGAATGAGGGCCGAGTTTTTTATATGTTGAGCCAGTTGAGGAGTGCTGGTCAGCCAAATATTATTAGCGGCCATCGCATCGCATATTATTAGTATTCGTAACCTTTGAAAGAGACATGCATACATGATATTGAACTATTGACTATAATGTCCACTGCGCCTATAATAGTAAATTATTAATGTTCTCACATTTCTCATGTCGTTGCGCTGGCGTCAGCTTCTGAAACAACTGACCTCCCAAGCTCTGAACTGGATCGCTTTGCAACATCATTGGCTCTAACCATTTTATATCATTTTATTGCAAGCTTGGAAAGTTTGACAAACGAGTTCCAATTTCTTTGTCTCTTGGTCCATGGCGATTTCATGAAAGGAGAACGCCATCACCAGCATGACAGAATGACGTACACCCAAATATGAATGGGATCAAGGGATGATTGGAATGATTCGTTAAATTGGCTTTTATAATAATCTGCATTCTGATCATCCATCGCTGTTGCAGTTGCTGATTTTACATTACTAAACGATGTAACTAAAAGGAGCTGTTTAGGAGCACAGGGTCAACGTTTAATTGTGCAGCAAACAAAGACGAAGGAAGAAATTGTTTGTTTTTTTGAAACAACAAGGTTTTAAATGAATGACATTGTACGCGCATTGTAGATTGCGGATTTATGTGCTTTATTTGAACTAACCTATTTTATTGCTTAATTGAGCCATAATAGGCTGCATCTGCAAACAAAACCATAGGTTAACTACTAATTATACACAATCTATTAAAAATTCATTCTTCTGAGGTCATATTATTATAAGAACCTTGGTTATATTACTTTAAACCAGAGATTTACATAGCACACCCTGTGTGCATTTTAAACCAAAACATTTGTCGTTAAACTTAAGTCCAAAGTAAGTTAAGCCTATTTAAAACTATGAAGTGGTCTCTGAAAAAAGGTTTATTTAACCTCTCAAAAGCAGCAGAGCATCTAATTTCTTGAAACAGACTGACAGTCCAATGCCATTCATTTTCAGTGTGTAAACACTTCATTAGCGTGGCAGGAGATATCAGCAACCAGCAACATCATAATTCATAACTCAAAACTCAAAAGCAGAATGTTATATTGTTTTATGTTTGTCCAAGTTAAACAGAACACAATCCAGCAACTCATGTATAGTCATTCATATCTACTTGGTTCAATTGAACAGTTTGCCATAATCAGATACTTAAGCTACACACATTCCAAGTAGCACGGTTGTGATTACCTTGTGCTAAAAATGCAGTTAAAAAGCATAGATGCTGAATCATACTAGTGCTTTTGACTCGGTAGGTAGATTGACTTATTTTATCACTTCAAAGATTACCGACAGTCATGAACTACGCGTTGGCTTGAAGTGCACGATAAAACTTTTTCAGTGACCTGGATTTTTTGGCTGCGTCACTGAAAAGTTCCCCATTAAAGTATGTTTATATAAGCATACATAATATTTCATTTACTAAAGCAAGGATATTTCCGCGTAGTTTCTGTCACGGAAACTTTAAACAATACAAAATTTATTTTTATGCACACCTATATTTCAGATTTTGTAACAATGGATTGCGCAAACATTCCAATTCCAAGATCGGAGAGCGATATTACAGCCTCCTGGATCCACAGTGTTGCTGGAGTAAAGCCTCTTCCAAACTCGGTCTCCATCCAGGGAAACATTCAGGATGGAGTGGGTTTCCTTAGCAGCTTATGCCGTGTATCCTTTCAAACGGAAGAGGGTGGGCCACCGCAAACTATTCTGGTAAAGTTGCTTCCTGTGAGTCCCGAGTACAAAGCACTCATCCTCAGCGAAAGTTTTGACCAGAGAGAAATCCAGTTTTATGAAATAGTCATGCCCAGAGTTTTGGAGGTGGCCCCACAAATTGAGGAAAATTTTGTCAAATACTTTGGTGGAAAAAGCGCATCTTTAAAGGATGAGGATTATGCCAGCATGGTAATCATGGAGGATTTGAAGCCATTGGGGTATCAAATGCTAAACCCTGAAAGTGCCAAATGGGTAGAGAATCTGGAGAAAGTGGTTGAATTTCTGGCCAGATTTCATGCAGCTAGTTACCGTTTCGAAAAAAAGAAGGAAAAGTCAGTGGCTGAAGTGTTTCCTTTCTGTATCGGTGCTGGAAAGTGGGATCCCGGTACGTTTTTGACATTTGGACGGGAATGTGTTCCAAGAGTGGATAAATTATTGGATGAAGATGATGTTTCTCCTGAGATCAAGGCAGCTTACAAAGCTCTCGGGGCTGAGTATGAAAAGATTTACTTGGGCTGTCTGGATGAAGCTGCCAAATATGAGTGTTTGCTTCACGCGGACGTGTGGCCGCCCAATATAATGGTTGTGGAGCAAGAAACCGGAAGTGGAGCTGCTCCTCCCGTGAAAATAATTGATTGGCAATTACTCAGTTATAGGGACCCAGTAGTGGAGGTTACCGTGGCAATACTAACATGTTTACCCATAAAGGAACTGAAGAGGGCAAATGTGCAAAGATTTTGTGAAGTTTACTGGGAAACATTCAAGAAAGAAATGAAAGATTGTAAGGAAAGGGTTCGGGAGACGGAGCAGTTTCAAAAGGATTTTGACACGTGGGGAATGGTTTATGCGTATCTGTGGTTACTACTATCTGTGGATAGTTTTCCTAATGATCAGGACAAGTTGCGGAAGGTATTCGTGATGTTGGAGGAAGACTATAAGATTTCAGGGTTTTTGAAACGTTATTTGGAAACCAAAAAGTAATATGAATGTACGGTTATTATCATGTAAAAATCATATTTATTCTGTAGGTAGCTAAATATTTATGAATTTTAATTTAACATTTAAACCAAGTTGTAATTCTAAATGAAAAGAAACAATATCAAGTTTGATTATCTGAATAAAGTAATAATATGAAAATCTACTCTTCATATAATCTATGCGTTAGAACAAACTCGAATATTCGTTTGGCGTTTGTCGCTTGTATTACGGCTCATAAATATAATTATAATATGAAATTTCATGCTGATTAAAAGCAATCACGCGACAAGACGAATAAAAGAACTAGAATTTTTTTACTGTGCATATTTTACATGTAAGTTGAGAGTGCAGAAGCAGATTGCAGATGCGCTAAGGTTACAAAGAGTAAAACAAGTGAAATTATTGTGAAAAAAGTAATAGCCTATTGTTTTAACCTTCTTTTATACTATCTCATTGATTTTGCATTTTTATTGGGAAATTGAACTGGGAAGGTGACGCCATTTTATACTGGTAGTGCAGACTGCAAGCAGACAGCCGAGATTAAACTTCGACCATATCGACTGGTTTTTAAAGGATTTAGGTTCCAATTAGGCGAGGTTTACGTACACGTTTTACAATTAGGGGGATTTTGGATGTGGGTAAAGTAAAATGGGAATAGAAAAGTCGAAACTTGTCCGGGCCAAAAATACCTTGAGCGCAAGCACTATGAATCTTTCGGCAGGATTGGGACTTCAAAAGGGTAAGAAGTACAGAAAGGTACTGATCTTAAGTTTGGACGCGGCGGGAAAGACCTCGTTTTTGTACCGAGTGAAAACTGGCGAGTTGCAAAATACTATTCCAACAATCGGTACGACATAACAGATACAAATGGAAAAATCATTATTTCCTATGTAGTATTTGCTTCATTCCATAAAAATTACAATATCTTTCTCTGTATATAGGATACAATCATGAAGTGATCGAATTTCGTAGCTCACTTTTTGACTTGTGGGACGTGGGAGGTCAGGATCAAATACGGAAAAACTGGGGCAATTACTTCTTTAATGTTCAGGTTAGATAAACTGCTAGAATGTACTTCATTGTGCTCCCATGGAGAAGACAGATGAAATGAATAGTCTTCTTTATTGCCTTCAGGCTGTTATTTTCATTGTCGACTCCAACGATCGAGAACGCATGGATGAGGTGCGTGAAGAGCTTCGTCGGGTAGAGTGTCTATTATACGAGCATAAACGGATGGGAGCCGTGATTCTAATTCTAGCTAACAAACAGGTAAAGAACTATAAATGCTCGTTTAACAAATCTAAATTCAATAGTATTAATCCTACTAACTATCTGCTAGGATTTACCGGATGCTATGAACTATCACGAGATTCACTCTACCCTGTTTCAAAGTCGAAGCAAGCAATTCCACTGGGAATTAAAACCATGCTGCAACAAAACGGGTGATGGTGTCTTTGAAGCTTTGGAATGGCTCCACAAAGAGCTCAAAAGACGTTATAAAAAGTAATTAATTTAATCAGACTTTGCCTCTGCATTGCAATTGAAATGTACTAAAAATAATGCATCAACTTCATGTAAATTGTAATCGCTTGAAAATGTAACTTGTTTTTCTTTTAAAACTAATATCAATCAGAAAATAGAAATTGAGAAACTGATTATTCTAAAAATAAAACTTTAGATACGCATTAACTTTATTTTCAGTGCATTGTTATTACATTTACTACGTATTACGAATATCTCAAGTCCTTTATACTTTTACAATAGTAGCAGAATACGTAACTAATGACTATGTCTTACTGATTATTTAAACACTTAACAATTTCTTCACATAAAAGTGACTTTGTACCAAAATGGTTCGTACTGATTAAAAAATAGTTCGCACAAGAATACCCATTTCCAGCATTCATAGCCTTATCGTCATTAAAACCAATTAATGAAACATTCTTCATAGTACAAACGTTTAAGCACCTGTTCATTACATTTGTTCTACAAACTAAACAATTTTAAACGACACACACCTTCTAACCCCCTTCCTCAAACCTAATCTGCCTAAATTGCTTAACTGCTTGATCCTGTATCTCCATTGCAATAGCTTTGTAATGGTCTGCTTTCTCCTGATTTGCTTCTACTCCTTCTCCCTGCAACAAAATATTTAAACACAAACGAACAATTAAATACAAAAACCACTGGCAATTGCTGTTAAGTTAAACTTGGTTATCAATATTTAAAAGCCTGGTTAATACCTTTCTGTACATTTGAGACAAATTGGAACAGGCATAAACGTTCCCTAATTCACAGGCCTTTTTCGAATACGTAAACGCTTGCTCCATGTTCCGTTCAATCATGTTTGGCACGCCAGTGATATACATGCCACTCAGGTAGAAACAGCACATGGCACTATTAAGGCCACACCCCTTTTCAAACTTTTCACGGGCGACAGCTTGATTTTTAGGTACCTGAAGAAAACATCCATTTAGAATATTAAATACTCATCATCATCAAATCTTCGTCATTTTTAGAAATAAATGAATGAAAGCCCACCTCTGAACCTTTCGACATTCTCATCAACCCCGAATGCAAACAGCTTTCTGCAAATTTAAGATCACAGCCCTTGTCAAAGCTTTCAACTGCCTTCACATGATCCTGTTTGAAGCCCCCCTTTCCACCAAATAAATAATTGCCATACTTGAAGCAACTGTGACCATAATTAAACTCCTCGCAGTTGACCTTATAAAGCTTTCCGGCCTTTTCAAAGTCAGTCTTGATTGCCTCCAGAAAGTCTCCCAGCAAGTGGCACACTACAAGTCAGCAAATTAAAGTAGTATACACATTTAACTAGCACACAAGCACGTTAATCAATCAATCAATCAAAAATTTACCTTCTGGCTTCTTTTCGTGGTAACATCCGAACCGGTATTCTGTGCCCAGGTTTTCCAGATATTCCTTCACTTCCGCCTCGTCTTTTAGGTTATAGGCCATACTTTCTAACTGACTGGTAACGGATTCTACTTACTGATTAATAATTTAGCTGAAAAATGGTCAATCAAAATTGCCGATTGTGGACAAGTGAGTGAGCACACAAGTGCGGCATGAAGCATGGGGGAACATGATGCGGTATCAGCTGCTAAAATGGATGGACTCTCAATCGTCACATGTTTTTGTAGCTGCTTGCTCTGATGAACATTGCACAGGGCTCGGAAAACGTCAAGTTGAAGCCGGCTCGAGAGTTAAAGTAGGATGTTCGGAAATGCATTTCAATCAATTAAATTAAATGAGAATCACGAGATGAGAGTTCATTTAATTTAATTAAAGCAAAGTTGTAAATGATGCAGATAGATTGGAATTTGAATTCCAAACGAGATGAAGGTTAATGAAAATGAAGATAATTCTACACATTCTGGGGTAAAAGTGGAGGGGAATGGGGTAGACGCGTGAGGGGCTACCGTTGAGGTAATAGTAGTTAATAATTCGCTCGCATAAACGCATTGAAAAGCATTTGCCCTAAAAATTAAAACATAAGTTCAAGATGGTTTGGTGGGTAGCGGGGGTTCCGGTTTTTGAGTATGAAAACATTTTCTGGGCAAGAAAGAAAAAAATCCGGGTTATTACAGTTATTAGAACATGTTGAATCAGTTTGGAGGGGGCAATGAATGAACGAAATGAGGTTTATACCCCCGGGGGATGCGGTAAACGTAATCACGACCTGGTGAATTATGGAGACCAGGATTTCCCGATGGAGGTTTGTTTTGGAGTAATGGAGAACGTTTTGAAGTAATTAGGTAGGTTTTGGAGAACTAGGGAACGTTTAATGGAAATTAGGCAAGTTCTTGAGTAGTGGCAATACGTTTTGAAGTAATTAAGTAGGTTTTGGAGAAATGGGAAACGTTTAATGGAAATTAGGCAGGTTCTAGAGTAATGGCAATACGTTTTGAAGTAATTAGGTAGGTTTTGGAGAAATGGGAAGCGTCTTAAGGTAATTAGGCAGGTTATAGAGTAATGGCGAACGTTTTGCAGTAATTAAGTCGGTTTTCGTATACCTTATCTTAATGCATTCATTTTTATACATATATATCATCAACTTCTTGCAAAAAAAAGAACCAAAAACGAGCGAACAAAGCTCGTTTATTTAGCGTAAGTGCATAAGTAAGCACCAACATCACAATTCCCAAACGGAATTTTGGCTTGCTCATTACTGGTCCACTCTTTTAGGAATGGGAACCAGCTATTGAGCTGGAGAGTTTCTTTTGATTTAATTATGGGCCGATCCCGGCGGTACTGCAATACCGGGCCAACCCGTGGACGGGCGGAAGCAAGCTTCACGACCCCATCCTGTTCCCAAAAATCGGTTTAATCTACTGAGACCCTCAATGAGGGTCGTATCAGAGATTAAGCTGATAAGAACAGATACTACACTTTGATCTTAGCCAAAAGGCCGAGAAGCGATAACTTACAGCACTTTTTATTTTACACCCAACCAAAATAAAGTGATAAAAATATAGTGGCAATCTGCAATTCTAGAAAATTACGTAAATATGGGTATAATTACGTAAAAATGAATATTACGGATAAATAAAGGGGTATATTCTGCTTGTTCGGGTGCATTTACATTTACAAAATATTTATTAGTAAAGCAGTTTAATCGACAAAACAGTTAAAAGTTATGTAAGTAAGCAGTGGAGTTGGTTTTGGGAAAAAGGGCTGTTGAATACGGCGCGGGGAAAGGTGGGCATAGTGAGACAAGCGGCGTGCGTAGTGGGGCTTTTTTATGGCTTGTGTGTGTGTTGCATTGATGAATGGGCTTGTTGTGTAGAATGAAATGCAATATTAGTAATACGCAATTATGATAAATTAAAATTGAAAAACTACTACAATTACGGCAAAAACGCACGAAATTACGGTAAAATGTACTAATTTACTCCAGAACGCACTAAATTCCTCGAAAATATGCTGAATTGCTTCAAAACGTACTAAATTTCGGGAAAACGCACTTAATTACTGGAAAAGGGAGCAATTTCCTGAAAATCGCACTAATTTACTGAAAAACGCATTCATTTATTGAAAACGCATTAATTTACTTTAAAACGCAGGAAATTAACTTCAAAACGTAATAATTTACAGAAAAACGTAATAATCCACTGAAAATTGTACTAAATTTCTGAAAAACGCACTAATTTACTCCAAATCTACCAATCCCTCCGAAATATACCAATAAGACATTATAGGTATCCATATTCAGTATTCCTGCGAGGATGAAACCGTTTTTGAGAAGAAGGCAGAAGAAGCTCCGAAGATTGATTGATTAAATGATTCATATAATAATTGTAAAGTGTAATGTGAATTCATTAATTGTTCCAAAAACCTGTCAATCATTCTATTTTTCTATTAAAATTATTAATAAACTTGTAGACACAGGTAAATTTTGCATTTTGCAAACTTATTTCACAATGCCCTCATTTATTTAATCCATCTTTATCTCGTCAAGGGTTTAAAATCCTGGAAATTTCGTTCCATTTTTGAAATCAGCATAAAAACCTGGTTCAGAGGGTATATTATCTGATTTTAATCATAATCTAGTTTTCTCCAAAACAAACTAGTTTACTCCAAAGCAGACTAAATTTCTCCTAAACGGACTAAATTACTCCAAAATGAACTAATTACTCCTAACCGTGCCCATTCCCTCCGAAATATCCATTGTAACCCCTGAAGTATGTATTGACCCAGCCATGTCTGACTGAACCCTGTGTGAAATTATGTATTCAGTGTTCAAAGTTTTTTACCAATTACGACACAAAAAATACCAAAATTATTTATTCATAACAGTTACGTGGTTGCTTTTGTTATATGAGAATAGCAGAGCCAGTGAAAATATCAAGGTTTAATATTTGCTTGAGTAAAGAGTAAAGACTTTTCCTGAAACTTGTGTACAAATAGATGGCTCTTGCATAGTTCAAGCTCGGGTTGAAGTTGGTACATTGGGAAACGCGAAACTGGCTATATATGTGAACATGAAGTAGATTTTAAGCGAAATGTTTTATATGAAACATTTTTAAATTTCAACTTGGTCCCTGTCAAACTGATTAGCATTCTAATGAAATATAGAAGAGAAGACATACGAGCAGTTTATACATTATTACTATATTAGTATATTAAGTCTCAGTAGCAGAGGTACATAGTACTTTGATTCATAATGAAGCGTCAGTGAATCGCCGTTCTTGAGTAAAACTATCACGCTATTTAAAATGTTGAGTTGTTTTGGTTGCGTATTAGTTTGAGCAGATCGTTTGGGAATACATTTAAGTAATCGGAACCGTAAAAACTATGTCATCAGTTATCATGTTCAGTTTATGAATTCTTAGACTAAAATGTATGAAAAATTACTAAAATTGAATACAATTCTAGCCTAACCGTAACCATCGTACTTTTCTTATCAACACTAAGTTTTGAATCCAGTCACCAGTGTAAACTCATTTTCTAACATCTTAATGCGCCTTTTTAATACATTATGCAGTTTTACAAAAGATGTATCCAAATCTTTATATCTGACGTAATATATTTTACTAATACTGCATTACAATTTTGCAATGTACCTTAAGCAATGCAATGCACGTAACATTGGCGTTTACTCTTCTGTAAATACTTTATTCAATAATATTCAGCTTTCTTACAAACCAGCACCACCAACTGACCCCATTTTCCAGTTTTCTGCATGTGCGTTCACGTAGCCCCGTTCCAGTTTTCAACTATCTCTTGTCGCATTCCTCAAAAGATATAATAAAATGTAGTTCTACTACTACTCTTGCATCTCAAGTTTCTCATTTTCGTACAAGTTTGAGAGAAAGAATTGCTACTTTTATCGACTTTCCTTTCCTGCAGAAGCGGTAGTGGTGATGTGGGCAATGGGGATTTTATTAGGATCTGATGGAAGATGGAATATTCTCCAGGATGTGTGTAGGCTTTCTTTTCCGGACCTGGATTCAATATATGTGTCATGCAGAAGAAAAAGTTGAAACAATTCCACTTGTCTTTACGCGTCCAACATCCTTCCCGGAAGCGCTTGTGGGTGAATATGGCCTAGATTCGGATATGATGTCTTGCTGAGGAGCCAACTACTTTTGCGATATATGCATTACAATTTTGAGGAAAAATTAACTTCACCATTAGAGCACCTGCCAACGGTGTTTGTAGTATAATTAAAGTAATCCCCATGTTTATTGAACGAAAGACCGTTTGTTGTAGAAAGCCCATAATTTTAATGAAATTTCAAATAAGTACCAGGTATTCATCATCTTCAAATTGTACACTATAAGAATCAAGATTCCAATTAGATGTATTGTGTTACTTAAAAAGTCATTATAATTCACAAAGAATTTCGTTTTTGCTGTTTGTGCACTTTACTATTTGTTTTGTGGGCTAGGCCAGAGACTAATTTGTTCGAAAACCCGTTCTCATAGCAATTTATCAATTTTACACTAAATCTCAAATAAATTGGATTGGAATATAATGTTTAATGTTGCTTGAAATTACATCTTCTATATAAGTATACATCAGGTCAGGATCATAGTATCTACTTAACAGCACATGTTTATCATTTTTCAGGTTTTTGAAAATGTGTTGCTACTTCACACATAATAATTCATTATTTATCCATATCATATAATAGAAAAGTTGAATGCTTAGTAACTAGTAGTTGATGGTACTAGTATTCTCATGCCTTGTAAGCACCAAAAGTATATGAAAATCTGGATTAGAGAAAGAAGTTATTTCTTTTAAACGTAGTAAGTTTTAAAATGACATGATTTCGGAAGAGTAGAAGGGGTTATTTTGCAAAAACTCTAATCATTCCTAATTGTCGTGCGGTTTTCTATTGCCAATTTGCTTCTACCAACAGATAGTTTAACCTTTGACAATAGAGATAGATATTGCTAGATGTGGTATTTACTCTTTCGATTTAAAACCAAGGCACCAATAAATATAAATTTGCCTTATAATGACACAATCCTAGAAACAGATCGGAAAGTTCGTGGGGTAAAATGTTTTAATTCTATTGTCAACATGATGGTGAATGGAAATATTGCCGTCAATATTTATGATTTGTTGAATTTAACCCTATACTAAGTGTTACTAAGTTGTAAGTGCAAATTAATTCAGTTGATAACCATCATATAAAAAGTCAAAACCCTTTTTAACAAGTCAATTTTCAAAAAGCTTTTGACATTTCATTCACTTTTCTTTGTAATTATTTCATACTTATAGCAAGTCATTGGCTACTTTTGTCGTCTCAACAGCCGCATCGCAATTTCAATATTTTTTGCATCCTGTTTTATGTATCACATCTCACATTATTGGTATCACATAATATCCTGCTGCTGAAATGTTGCCTTGTCATCTCTTCATCGCAATTCAAAAATCCCAACGTCTGCTACCACTCTTTTCTTTTGCCAAAGTCAAAGTCAACTTTTAAAAACCGTCTAGTCATTTTCAGGATTAAAGTCTAATGTTTAAAAAGCAGAATAATATTTTGATCATCTTACAGATTTTAAGCATTTGAAAAACTTCAAGGATTTATATAATGCTAATCTGTATAAAAGCAAAAGGCAATAATATTGTAAATAAATCCGCTGTTGTGCTGTCAGTCAAGTCCAAGTCCAAGTTCAATGCAAATAAAAATTCACCATCTCACCAACACCAGTACAAATTCTATAAAATAAATCCACAACAAACCAGCATCAACAACTGAGAACGTCATTTCTATCACGAACCTACTATGCACCTCTTTACATCATCATGACTCAGTCAGTTACCATGTTTTTTATAGACAAGCTGGTGTTTTTTGATATCACGACAAGCCTAACAACTTTGAAAAATTCAGTGTCTACCTTACTTACTGGCTGCTATAGTATTTCCCTTGTGCTATCATTACCACAAACATCAAACCTGATGGAATTTTAGATTGCATGTCATGCAACCATATGTAATCCTTCTTGCTGGTATCATATTGCATTTTTAGCTAGTACCATAAAGCCAAACATATTGCAAACTGCAGAAAATTCACCATAAAAATAAATACATATACCTAGATACGTAGGGCACGTAATACACGTGAAAAGGAAACAGCATGTCAGCAAGAACTCACAGAAGGCTCATGCCAATATTATTACAGAATCATAGGAGTCAGGTGCCAAGTCTGGTTTTTCCTCGTGGTTTTTAGAACTGGCCTTCTGTTAGATGAATATTTGCTCTAAAACTTGGTTTCATCGACAATCGAATCATCAACAGTACTACATTTACATATATACACACAGGAAGTACTTTGTTGTCTGCTGCGCAGAGCCAGAGTCTAGTTTTAATTTTTTATTATGAATGCAACGGGGATACACGTTTTTTTCTCTCAGGGTTGGGTTCATGGCAAAAACAATGCAGCTGCTAGTGCGATGATTAGATGATGATTAGTACTCTGGGAAAAGACTTTAGATGAATTGTATAGCATTGATGTTTTAGTACTACACAACGCGATAAGTAAAATTGTGTGTACATTTTTTTCACGCCTTAATAGCTGTATAGTGCAAATTGCGGAAACGAGGATGAAAGGTAGAAACAGAGTTGCCACTAGAATTGAAACAAAAAATGTTATGAAAAATTGAAAGGGAGGGTTAAAATACAGTGTATAGCTACTACCGTGTTACTATCTTGATTAGTACCACTTTAGGTTTCAAAGCAGTGTGAAAAAATGTGTTCACTGAATTTTCCTACAATGCAATGATTTCTGGGAAATGATGCATGGATGGAAAAAGGCTTGAATTCAAAACTCAAAATCTTGAGTATATGGTATTATGTAGTTTGGCGGGTGCCTATTACGGTACGCTTGATGTACAAGAACAAGAGCTATAATTGACCGTGCAAAAATTTCCAACCGGAAAGTCTCGGTTAGCGAAACTCTTAACGTAACATGTGAAGCCAGAAAACCTGAACAAACTGTTTTCATTTTTTTCTGCAAACTCTTTATAATATCAGCATAGTAGAAGCATCAGTGTGGTTCAATGACTTAACTGCTTGAACTGCAAGTACCACTCACTGCTTTTATTTGCTGTTTAGTGTCTGTTGAAAATTGCAAAAAACAGTATGTCAATACATGCAAAGGAAAGCACAACTACATGAAAAAATAGCGGATATCCCTGGCTCCATGAAAATTTTGGGTACGAAATTTTCCCTTGAAAATAACATCCTAATCAAAACATCTTGGTGCCATTACGTCCAGATGATGATAGGATAATCATAGAAAATTATTATTTATGCGTGAATCATGCGATATACAGAATTCGCGGTTATTTTTTGCACGCTAGAAATAATTTGACATATGAGCAGTAATAAGCGTATGCAAAAGTGGTTCAATTGCTATGATATCTGTTGGGATATGATGGGTTCGAAGTATCAAAGCATAATAATATGTATTCGTATTTTGGGTACTCAGTACTTCTTTTCGCATCATTGATTGTTGCAGATTATTAGAATATCCTCATGTTGTTATCTGATAGTGTAGATCATTAAGCCTATCAGTTTTGAATTTCATACATTCCCCTGCATAATATCCTTGCTAATTTACTTTCTTTTGCTATTTCATACTGTTGGCTTACGGGCTTGGTTTGAATTGTTTATGCTTCGTTACATAGAACGGAACCCATAAAAAGTATTGATTTTGCATTAATTATGCACATTATTGCAGCCGTCAAAGTCAGCAATAGAGCAAGAAGAATGTTGTTCACCACTTCTGTTTCTTAGCTTGATATGTGTTCGTCGTTTCCTTCCGTTTGCTCCTACCATTAATTCCTTGACTATGCGGCTTAGGTTATTTTTTATTGGCGAAAAATGTTAATGTGTGCAAACTGGGCTGAGCCCCACTCCTTTATAATCCTCTCGGGTATGTATTTAGTGAGTAAGTACCTACTTATTATTAAAGTCAATTTTCAGGACAAAGAAAGGAAAATGTTCACCACACTTAGCAAACTCGCAAAAATATTAATGCCTTTTGTGCTTGTAGTACGTGTATACAGCTTGATAGGCACATAATAAGTCTTTCAAGTTTCTTTAGCATTAAACCTAAACACTTGCCACGCAAAAACTTTTCCCTCTTTGCAGAAATATTTTGCCTTCACTCTCAAGTGTAACTCTTTTTAGCAAGGTAAGTGGTAAAGACGGTAAAGCACACTTCGTCTACTTTGAAGTAAAGTAGTCCTTGAGTTTTGCCAAATATTTGTATTATGCATCATACTATTTGCGTTTTCTTTTCCCATTACCATTCATCATTGTACCAAAACAACTTCACAAGGCAGTTTTGTTGTAAATTCTTTACCATACCTTAACCATCTTGTTTTTGTACCGTTTTAACTTTTTCAAAAATTGTTCCTACGTGGGAAAGTCTCATTCATTCTTTCTAACCGACTTGGTCGACCATGTACGTGTGCTTCAAAGTTCATTGGTTTTTTAATGATTCTTTTTTACACAAAATGTCCAAAAGAGTTTTTGAGAGTATTTTTAAACAAATTATCATAAATGTAAAGTGCATACGTTATTTTATGTAGCTGTCACGACGAAATCTCTTCTAGGTTATTCTTTAAAAGCACACGTTTTCGGTTAAACCCTAATTAACATTCATTACTCTGCCTTCCAATTAGTCTTCAGTATGCTTCTGCTCGTTGGGTAATTAATTACACTTGAATGCTGTTGAATCCTCTTAAATCATCGTTCTCTATTCTCGTTCCACGTTTTTAGCATGGAAACGTTATGTTCCATTTCCCCTTCTATTTTCATTAAAGTCCATCCGTCCATGACCATGGCCGTATGGTTTTTCGGCAAATCATTCTGTTTTTTCTGCAAAACTGCACTCCATTAGAATCGCTTTTGTGGTTGATTTTCATCAGCTAATTGTAAAAAAAGGAAAATTAACCTTGGTTTCGTGCGCACACAAGGCTATTTCTGGTCGTTTGTATTACAACATAACCATTACCTAACTAACTATTAGAGCTTGCTTTTTTGCAGTATACAGTTTGTGAATAGTTTTATTTTTTTACCAAGAAAACTGTCCTTTTGTCTCTTTGGCGCACAACAGTTTTTATTTTCGTCATCCCATGGGATACACACGGCATTGCTGTAATTTGCAATCGTAAATTTGCCAATAATGCATGTGGGCTTATATAAAGAAAGACATGAAAGAGGTGACATGCTGTCACAAAAATGACAAGTTACCGAGTTGCAAAACAACATCAGCTTTTTTATGTTTAATTAGGCTGTGTATTCATTCCTCATAGGGCTATAGTTTCCTTATGTCATTTGCGAAAAATAGGTTTTTATGTTGCTTTAGCAACTTGCCTAGAGTCAACATGAACATGAACATCCACGGACATTGGTTTATATACCCAAACTACCTTAGTAACTTTCAAGAATAGTCATGCCAACAAAATTGATTTTTCGTCCACCCTGTCCACTTCTGCTATGTTGTCATGTACCTTGGAGACATGGGACTGGGACAATCAAGTAATAGCCAGTAACCGAATATTTATAGTATAATTTTTTGCTGAAACGGTTTTTCATACATTGAAATGACATGCTTTAGATAAAATGCCCAAAAAGGATAAAAATGTTTTTGCGAAATATTTCAAAGGAAAAATCGTAATACATTGGAATACTTGAAGCATTCCCACAAAACATACTGTTCATTTTGCTTAAAAACATAAAACGTAACAATTTCTACCTACGGCAACTCATGGTGAGAAAATATTCCATTTATTTTTCATTTCTCCGCCTATCTATTCAGTGCCAACGTGAAACTGTTTATGCTATTCAATTATGGGTAAAGAAAACCTGTAAAAGTTTAGTTTGTACTAACAATTCAGAAATATTTTCAGAACACTGGCACGTGTAGACCTTCACCTCAGGGAAAAATGAAAGTTCGTCAAAAAATCATTTTACTGTGTGTTTTTTTTCCGGTCACACGAAAAAGTCACACGTACTCTTGCATAAAAAATCTTCTAAATGTTTCAGAACAGAAGCCATATGTATGCAAACAGCAGCAAACAGTTTATATGCACTTAGGTATTTTTATAACTTGAATCCAACCAACCGGAAATGTTTGCACATGTCAAAATATGATAAATGGTTGGATATTTTGTTGAAACCCCTTAAGAAAAATCATTTTCCTGGCTAAAGTCAAGATTCAAGATTAAGTTGACATGATATTATGCAAAAAAGGCAGGAAGAAGCCTAGGCTTTTCTCGCTGTTGCTAGCTAAATCTTTTTTGTGAGAAATTTACTAAGCTTTTTTAAACCTTTTCAGTTGAATTTTGAGCATTTTTGGATTTTTATTTTCAAGATAGCAAAACAAAGATTACACACGGCTTATTCCGTGTGATATGGTGGTGATATGATGGTTCCTGGCCTGAGAGGAAAACTTAAATTTTAAGCGTGTGGCTTGAAATGCAATATTATGAAAGTGTGAAACTGCAAAGCACACAAACAGAAAACTTTTTTATGCCTTTGCCATTTACACAATTATCATTCCACTTTTGTTGAGTAGTGTTGGTTTGCAGTGGATTATACTGGATTAATACCAGACCACAGCAGAAGACTAGAAGAGCAAACAACGCAGCCAAAACCTCCACTTGAACGTTTTTTAGATCCTGTACTTACTCTGTGTGCTGGGATATGATAAAGTTTCAAAAGTTATTTTTGGTTATTATTACACTGTCTATCTAACTATATGGGTCTTCATTTGCATGTGCTTAGAAATTGCTGCACTGGAGCTCTGGAAAATTGGAAATTGGAATCACGTTTTCTTTTTCGGTAAAGTAAAAAACACAGCTTGTGTTCATCTTCATTTTCATAATATGAAAAGCAAAAAGAGCTACATTGGATTGGAAATGCCAAGTTGCCAACAACGTGGCCATGGTAAAAACTTTTTCCCTTTCCAACCATGCCATATTATTACTGCTCCTCAGGGACACTAGAAAATGTTAAAGCAAAAACAATATCTTGTGCAACTTATTTCATTTTCTTGCGGAGTCAAGACTGCAGATAGGGAATATCGTCATCGTCACGTCTTCTTGGAAGCATACCAAAAAATACAAAACCTCATGTTACCATACAGATGCAATTCACCAGATAGAAAATGCATCTATCTTGAATCTTATTTGCTACTTTTACTTTTGATGTCTGATCTTGAAAAAAAAATCCTTTCAAAAGTCAACACTAAGCATGGCAATTTCCCAATTTTTTTCTTACAGCCTTGTCATTTGAATTTGAAGAGCTTGTGTGTGTGTGACTTTTAGCACCCCGCACGTAACAATTTCTTTTTGTGAAGGTTTGTTATTTTTTACTGAAGATGCGCTTTTTTCTCTGTGCATTATAGAAAACTAATCATGATTGAAAAGCGTAGAAGACGCTGGTTTGCGCTGCGCGATAATGGTGATTTACGTTATATTCCGTGTTGCAATAATCATCTCTGAATCATGAGCCACTGATGATGGCGATGGGCTACATGACTCTATATGATCATCTCGCAATATGTTTGTTCTCACAATCGTAAATCACATTAAACTTGGAGGCTGAGAAAAACACAGAGAAAAGCCAAAAGGGCAAAATAAATCTAATCATTTTTGTTATGATAGCCTCATCATGATACTACTTTGATGTTGCCATGATCATAATCCTGGCCATCCTCATTGCATATTGCGATATAAATCTTCAGCGTACAAGCCAACAGCGCTGTGGATAACGCTGCTGCATTTGTATAATATTATTCAAAGTAGCGGCAATAATATGCCTGCTGCTACGCTTGGCGCAACCCATCAGATCATATTATCGCTTGAATAATATTTTTTGTTTGTCTTTAGGCCTGTTACACAGCCGTTTTCATCCTTCATCAATCCATCACCATAATATTTTTCCCAAATATGAATGACGACACCAGCAGTTACCGCAGCGACTAGACGGAACGCTCCTTAATACCCGTATTTAGTCAGCCAACGGCATGCATTTTTTTCATTTGGATTTGGTTCGTTATAAGGAACTGTGTTAAAGGTGCATCGTACATCATCATTGAAACTATACAGCAGAGAATATTATGGGTAAGACATGAAAATAAATGGGAGTAAATTGCGGTATGAATCATGAAAAATATCATGATACCGTATGGCTTTCAATAGAACTTTACATGTAATGGCTTATTACTAGGTAGGCAGTAATATTTTACTGCGGTGTAAGTAGTCAGGCAAAGTAATAATTTCATTTTTTTCTTTGGGTTCATTCATTCCTTTCCTTTCCACCCTCACCTGCTGCTTGAAACCATTATGAAAAATGAAAACCACAAAAGATATGGATACCTCTAGAAGAGAGAAAGATAGCTATGCTTTGGCTTTAAAATGGGAAAAAGGTCTTGTGGGTAGATTTTGTCTGAAAATTGTTTAATGTGAAATAATATAACATGCATTTTCATTTCATAGCATACTAAATAGAAACAAGCATAGGTAATATAGGTATGTACTTAAAATATCTTCCTGCATCGGATTGTAGTAATGACTTTTTCCAACTAGTTTCTAATTTCCAATAGTTTCCACTTGCATATTCCATCATCATAGTTTTTATAAATGAGACTTTTCTCTCTGAAACGATGGAATTATGATTATGAGCATTAAGTACGTTGGCAATATTTTAAAATTAAAATTAATAAAATTTCATGCAATACTTAGAAATCCTGCTTTTTGTGTACGCCTATTTAAAATTATGAATATGGAGGTGGGTATATGAGTGCTCTAGATAGACTAACATGCTTTTAAATTAACTACGGCTGAACAATCATGGCTACATTCCACTATATACCCTGTATTGATGATGAGATTGTTTAGAAGTCTTCCAGTTCCAAGAAAAAGTATCAAATGGAAAACGACAGAATCTTGCACAAAACCTAATCCCCTGCTTGTGCAATACATATTATTATGCATATAAATACGACGCAAAAAACTGCCACCAGATTTCCGTCATCTCTTCAGGTATGACAGTGATTGCACTTATCTTAATTAACTTTTACCAGAAAAGGATGTGTGAACATTAGGATGCAAACTAAGGTAGAAACTTTTAAGCGTCTTTCCAAGAGCTTTGTACGCACATCTTCAGTACTTAGCCATTTGTTGGTTGCTCACATCGTGATAATAAAAATTCTTCAGAAGATCATCTTGCAAAGTATGCATACATTTTCGTAAATGTCTTTTTCTTGATAAGCTCACAAAACAAGACTTACACAAGCCAACTGCATTATAACCGTACTCATGTCTTGTTATAAGCATTTTTTTTACCAACAAACCAAAACCAAAAACGCCATTTAGCCACAATCAGAATGAATTCATGTGCGCATCACAGCGTTAGTATTTCAGCAACCAGAATCAGAAGCGATTAGCGTAGTAGTTTTTTTTCTTTCTTTCATTTCTATTTAGTGCATGAAACTCTGTGCTGTACACACACGACACATACATGACACAGACATACGCTTCTTTGCACAAAAAATGCTACTTCATTTCGTACACGATGATATAGTATCCTGTCAGCGCAACGCTGCTTGATCAGCGTCAAACAAAGCGTCTGATATACTTATGTACTATATAGCCCCATCATCAGCGCATATTATATTTGTCGTTGTTAACTCTAATGAAAATGTACAACGCACATTCATCTCATCTCTCTCTTAAAAATACTCAAGTCAACCAGCCTTACAAAGACAGACATATCACCAGACGCAAAAAATTGCCTTTTAGAAAAACAAAAGCGTCAAGTCCCAATCAACTCAAGAGTCATATATGAATTTCAACCATTTAACCACGTTTGCTACTTTACTCTTAAAACTCACACCTATGCAAACTAGACTATATCCTATACGCACATTTTAATAGTATGCTTACCAAATCATCAGTTCATTTATCTACCTTTAGCTTAACCCTTTTGCTTAAATATATTATACCAAAATGCATCTCTGTAAATCTAGCTAAACTACTGCAAATTTTTCTTCATACGCAAAAAACCATACAAAGAGAAACATCTTAAAAATAATATGGCGTGATACAGTAAAGCCAAGGCCCAAAACAAAAATATTGCGTTGTTTCAGTTGTTTCAACTTGCAGCAATTTTTTCATAAAAGTCAGGCTAATATATGCATACTTCATGCATAGCGTATACACAAGTTAACCCCTTCGCGTTAAAACTTTGAGCGTGGTGTATAGCAAAGTGAACATGAACAACGGGTTTTTTTCAAAGCTCTTCTCGTCCAAGTTGAAACTTTTCAGACCTAAAGTTCTCAGTTCTGTTTTAGGTGAACTACCAGATGATACCACTGAACTGAACAGAAACATTTTTCCAAGCTGTGTGTTATGTGATGCTTTGGTCTTTATGGTATTTGGTCGTTGCTGGAGGCACAACAACAACATTAAACGCGCAGAGAAATACAAAGCTGCTATAAAGCGTTTTTTTAACCCTTTCGTTTTAGGTAAAATGTTGAATGCTGAAGCTATGGCATGAGTTGTTTTGCCTTTTAGAAAGAACAAGGAAGCAGGCTACACAGTGTTCATTCTGTTTGTGGAGCTCCTCCACGACGTAAACTAAAGTGGTGGTCTCTAGACAGGTTGCATAGTCGGATAGATAACGTCTTTGTCATTTTCGAAGCTGGATTAATTAAGTTAATAAACTGGGTACTGGACGATGTCCAGAGTGTGGCCAATTTTGCAAATTTGAATTCAAAACCTAACTTTGGAACAGCTCAAGAGCTACAGGAGTTCTAAAGCAATATAAACAAAAAAGATGATTTTGTATAATTCCAATATTTCCTGGAAGAATGGTTAGAAGTCGGAGTTTAAGTTGAGGTTTAATTAGTCCAAATATTTAGCTCGTCCTGGTTTCTCTGTGGCTTCCGTTTCCCGTCAAAGCCAAAAGACAAACCAGCGGAGAAATATGTCCCTGTTTTCAATGACTAGCTGACCAAGACCACTGACCAACTTCTTGACCATTTGTTTGTCTATTGTTTAAATTGAAATATTTGGGCTTTCTTTAAAAAAAGTGTCTTGAAGTCTAAAGTGCAAGTGATTGTTTAATTGCTTAGTAGAGAAAAGTAGTTATTTGTGGAAGCTCAAGTTAAGCTGTTGTTTATTTTCACAAGTGCAAAAATCCAATGTCTTGCAAGCTTTGTTGGCTGCCTTAAATGATATACAAGCTCAATTAAGTGTCCAGTAGCCTAAGTTTAAGATATTATGGCTATTTCTCGGCACACGTACAAAATCCCGCAACGCCAAACGCATTCAGCTCAGATTCAAAAGGACTATTGCTTTATTAAAGTTAAATGGTGATAGTTTAGCAAAACAGTTATAATTTGTAGCTTTAACTATTCTACAAAGTAAACAAGGTGTGTGGTTAGTGCGGTGTGGCGGTTGCAGAAACAAAAGCTCTCTTTGTCGCGGATTTAACCGCTGGTTTAACAGGTGAGTATAATGCAATATAGACCATTAAATTGCTTTGTCGCTCTAGTAAAAAGTTTAACTGCACATTCATTAATGAAGATGATATTAGGTACTATTACTATTCTATCCGTTACACACGTGCCTATCGACAAATAAAATCCTATAGACTTCATTTCATTTGATTTGCCACAATATCTTAACCTTTTTTCAAGTTATTAGTCTCGCGAATTTAGTGTTAAATTGTAATCATGGCATCACCTTTTCTTGAATTATTGTCAGGCACATTGAGTGATTAGTAATCACTGCTGACTCATGAGGGAAAAGATATGATTGATGATTGGATGTATGATTCTGGGTGGTCGGTCGTTAAAAATGTTGTGCACTTGGTACATTGTGCTGATTATGTGTGATCGGCGAATACGAAGTAATGCCAAGAATTTAATTGATGCTAAATCACGTTTCATTCATATTTTTTCTGCAGTTACGGAGTTACTGGAGTGGACTATCCACCTCTCTGGAGGAGGACCCAAGATATCTCAAATCAGTCCTGGGGATTTGTAGCAAAGTTCTCCGATAATACAGGTGAGAAAGCATGAAGAAAGTTGAGCATATAAATGATTCTCTCATAGTTAAGTCTTTTTTGTTCATTAAACATCTTTTCATTCAATTTCAATTAATTTGAAGAAACTTTCATATTTCTATGCAATAATAATTTTTTATCATTTTATCATATCATTACATTAATTAACCTTAGCAAAGTTTTTTATTTCATTTCATTTAAAACTAATTTTCTCTTTTCTTTGTTGTTTTTGTTTGTTTTTCAGAAAGAAAGCGAGAACTGAAGAATTAATTTTTTAATTCTTTACATTCATCTGAATCCTGTCCTCCGAGTTAACATTAGATAATAAATTATTCTTTCTTGTGCTAACTGGCTGAAGCTGCTGCGTAGTTGGACCTAAAATCTCTGTATTTGCATGGTAAACCAAAAAGATTAACAATTTTAATTAGTAATTTACACTATTGCATAAGTACACACAGTATATACATTTTGTGTTATCTAGCTCAGTTAAGCTCTGTGTTGTTATTATCAACACAGCGCAGTTATCATAATAGCCATCACAATCTGCAACATCACGTACTCTCCTCGCACGAATTAGACGAAAAGTCTTCGTTAGAAAAACAAGTTGTTGCAAGGACGCGGCTTTACACTTTCAGCTTCTCTGAGGCCATTTCCTTGTAGATTTTGACCTCACTTCCTTATTTTGAGCCGCGTTATATTTTTGAATTTCGGGAAACCGTTGGTTACCGGGAATAAACGTATAAAGCCGCGTGTATTGCAACAACTTGTTTTTCTAACGAGGACGTTTTCGTCTAATTCGTGCGAGGAGAGTAGTAGTCAGGAAATTTTCATAGGTTGATGATAATTAATGCTAATTAAGAAAGAAAGGCTGATGATGCAAAATAGATGGGAAGGATGTTTCATAAAGATTACCACCTGCGTAGGTATATGAACCTAGGCGATAAGTGAAAGGAACGCAAAACTAAAAGCGTTTTTCATCTTTTTCTAATCCATTCTTTTCATCTTTCATCAAACTCATCATTAGGCTAAAAGCTGTGCCGATAAGCCAAAGTAAATACGTATTTGGTCAAGTTGAAATTAAATTAGCTAGTTTCCTGTACTCTAACCTTTCATCCAATTATGTTTGTAGAAGAATGTACAATGTTTTTGCAGAATACAAAGCTAACTAGTAATATTAGGTAGTAGTATTAGGTATTCAGTAACGAGTTGAAAGATAAAATCGATCATCATTATCATCATCATTGTCGTTATGTATGTCCTTTTTCACTGCCCAATCTAATGGTCATCATCATCTCTCTGCTATAATGTGTATATTTTTCCTCCTAAAACCGTTACACACAGTGGTAACATAATATTAAATTGTAGAACGTCAACAAAGCCATTAGCCTAATGGGTGCCACAAAAATTATACCTGAACCGACTACCGTTGATTGGTAAATTGTGGAGTGGAGGCTGACGGAATACAATTGCCAAGTTAAAGTCATGTTTTACTTTTGTTGAAAAGAGATTTGTAAAACTTGCAAAAATTTTGTGGAGTTTAAAATTGGAAGTGAGAAGTGAGTATGTAAAGAAGGAGGCATTCATAGAATCATACCGTTTCAAAATAAACAGAGCCCCAGTTTCGGAGAAATAGCTTCCGTTCACCAGAAGCGATCCAGGAACAAAGGGATAGTGTAAACACGGCGGAAGGAAGGGAAAAAAGCAGTAAGTAGGCCGTGACTTCACTTTACTCCAACAAATATTCCGCCATCATTTACGCTGTTTATTCCATTGCATACTTATATATGCCTAGTTTGCAAACAAGGCGAAGTTAGATAGCAACAGCAAAATAAATTTGCATTGGTGAATCTTTCTTTTGAAACCATTTTTTGTCCGCAATTTCATGAATTATGGGCCATATGTGTGTGATCTATCTCTGGGTTCTATGGAATGCGGCTTAGGGCTTTTGACATGTCAGATTAGATGATTACTGACTTTACAACTGATTACATGATTAGTGACGCTTTTATGTTCCAATCCAATTCTTTTCTCAAAACTGTACCACAAGCAGTTACTAGTGTGTAGGCATGCCAGCAACCAACACCAGAAAAAGGGATTCGCTTATTATGTAACTTTGTTGCTACTTCAATGATACTTCAACTTGTCAGTAGTCGTGAAGCTGAATATTCATTACAAAAATAATAATATGAAACTTCAAGACAGCCTGGCTCCCTAATTTTTCTTTCTTGAGAAATACGCTACTGCCAGATTAAAAGGTATTGGGTTACCTCATGATTTGAAAATGATCCTTTTTTCTTTCTACTGCTGACTGATGTTGAGTTATAAAAATGTATAATCATGCAAGCTTTAAGCTTCATTTTTATTCCGTGTCACGGACGTCATGTCATCATAATTTATCAAGTAGTTTTTTTTGCAGAACCATATATATTGCAATCATCACGGTCGTGTAACTGGATACCCGTGTCAATTTAATCTGTACTTCCGCAAACAACGCAATTCCATATCGACATCCGACTCCCATTTCATTTCATATTGACGATCACATCTTTTGTATGAATTTTAAGCACTTTTAACTTTGGGCTCAGTAGCCCATATTATATCGGTGTATCGAATTGTATTTTGGCGAAAAGAAACTTTTTATGAAAATGTAAACCAGAACACCTGTATTATTTACGTAATCTACTTTTTAACGCCAAAATGGTAATGGTAATGCGTATAAACAAGAGAGAATGATAATAGTGATGATTGAAAAGGCACAGAGATCTCTGCTCTGATCCCAGTTTACTTAGCATCCATGTGGCATTATGACATGCCATGACATGATTTTTTGTATGCGATGGCGATGATATATCCTCTGCAAACTTTCAAAAACCCCCAAAGTCTGTTTGCCAGCGTTAAATATTAAAAGCCAGCGTCACATATTCCTGCGAACGTGTAAACAAACACATACACACACACGGTTACAATAATGCTCGTCTCACATTTCTCCTCACATCATGTGTCGGTGAACTCAATTTCTTTTGGTGAGGATAACTCATACTCATACTATTATGCAGACATAGACATAAACCTGCGTGGTGCTATCAATATCATCGCACATAATATTGTGGTGTTGGTCTGTTGGCAGTGTTATCTTATCACTTATCAGTCATCCGCGGATGATGATGATCAGAACAAAAGCCCATTTTTATGAGTTTCGCCCCAAAAAAAGAATACAGACAGGCAGAATGAATTGTTCTTGGTAGTAGTTTGCCATACAAAAATAAACAGACTACAAAGCATAAAGATAGCCGGTATATAAAAGTCGTTGTGGAAGCGGAAAGCGAGAGTGTTTTCATTAATTTATGATTTTACGCGGATCATATCACAAAAACTCCTCCAAAAAATGGCGAATATGTATTGAATCATGAACAACGGGAAAATAAAGCTTCTTCCCAATCCCAAGATTCCATCCAAAATGTATTGCATGAAAAAAACATAAGCGTAGCGCTTACAGCAGCAGCAACGCTGATCTAGCTTGAGCTGGAATGAAGTGGAATGGAGGAAATGATATTACGTTTACGGAGTAGTTTTTTATGCGCTATAATATGCGTTGCGGATTATATAACGAATAGAGTTCAACAACCTAAAAATCTCTGGTGTTCCTCCAACAAATCAGCGCAGTAAAAAAAGTGCGTGCTACTTTTCCCCCAGCACTGTTTACACGCATAAATCAAGATTCAAAAGGATGATGATCATGATTTTGTTGATAAAAGCCATAAGCACTTAAGCTAATTAGGTTATTTCATTAGCAGAGAAAGGGAATTAATTTTAAAGTCATTAATTACATGAACACGTGGCACATGCACAAATTAACCTGTATTTTTTATTTAGTTTGTCCACTTGTCAATCATTAGCTAGTCTAATATTTTACCCATTAATATTTTTAGTTTATGATATACTGTTGACTTATGTTGTTAAAATTACCATCATTTTTTGTAATACATATTTTTATGCACTTTTTTTGCTCTTTATCTCTCTGTATCGTAGCCGCAGCCCTCTGCAATAAAACAAATTGGCAGTTGTGTATCCAGCCAGTAAATTTTGTTGTGTTAATGCATAGTACAAGCAACTAAACAAAAAGGTGTATTTGCCGGTGGGTCAAGTAAAAATATCGTTTCACAGAGAAGGGAAGAATTTTTGAAGCGTTAAGAGTGCGAGAGTGCAAGTCTGCGTCTCTACTTGTTCAACAACTTCTGTTACAATTTTGTTTTTCATGAAAAGAACAGAATGGATGATGATAGAATACAAGTTGCTTTTCAGTGAGTAAAATAAGCCATTTTTTAGTTTTTATTTTAATTTATTTTCAAAAATGTAATTCGCACTAACATTCTGACATCTATTTAAAAGTATTTTGCTTTCTGTAACATAGCTTCTCAAAATGGGTCTTCACTTCACACTTACAAAAATAGTCTTGCGTATTGTCTGGTTGCTAAACTTTTTATACTGAATGCTGCTGTTGCAATCCGATCTATTGTAAATAGCATAATGCCAATTAGCACTAACTAATATTATGCTGACCTGCAATAAAAAGCAAGCTGCACTTATAATTTACCCAAATAAGCGCATTTTATAATTGGTATTCAGTTAGTACTTCTTTTCCCTGTACTTTCCCTTTGAATGAAATAGGTTATTGACTTGGGGTTAAGTTGCAGCGCTATTTTTTCAAGTGTTGAAAACTAAGCAAATGGGTTTCATTTTGTAGGACGCGAATGGGCGAGCAAGTTGTTAGGATGACGTCAACTTTGGTGGAAACGGTTTCCATCAACTATGAGGATTTCAACGAAAGCTTTCTAACGTGTGGAACCTGTCTTTGTACTTATGATGGTGGCGAGCACACACCCAAGTTGCTACAATGTTCTCACACAGGTATGTCTATAATAATAATATTCAGAACACATTTTTATTAGTTTGTACTTTGTATTGTTTAGAAACAAAATTAAACAAAACATTTATGCTTGTTTTTTTAGTTTGTCTTCATTGCCTGGGTCGTATTGCTGCTGCGGCGGCACCCCCTCAACCAATATTAACTTCTGCGAATACTACGTCATCCCCGTCACCTTCAACTTCGTCGGGGACACTGCCAAGAGAAGTTCCGGCCACATTTAGATGCCCAATATGCAGAGAATTGATTACAGTACCGAGGGGAGGGGTGGCTGCGCTGCCACCATCGTTTTTAGTAAATCAGTTGTTAGGTAAGTGAATCGTCAACATTTGTCGCGAATCGCTCTTGTAAATATAGACGTATATGAAGTAATATGATTCTATCCTTTATTAGATCTGATGGCATCGCAAAGACGTGAAGTGATTCCTAAATGCTCCACGCATACCAATCAGGAGCTCTTGTTCTGTGAAAACTGCGACTCTGTGTTTTGTGCCGCGTGCAAAACGTCGCCGCACTCAACGTCTCAGTCTGGAAGCCATAATGTGATACCTTTTGCAGTTGCCATTAAACGCATGTCGGAGATATTGTTGTACAAGGCGAACGAATGCCTGTCCAAAGTAAATAAGAAATTAAATTAACTCTTAAAATTATAGGCTATAGTATGTATGTTTGTACATGTCTGTGTAACAAATTGTTTTTGCTTGTCTTTTCTTGAAAAGCTTGATGAAGCCGCAGAATGCATATCAGACGAAATCAGAAGACTTGATGATGCCGAAGCAGCCGCTTGTAATGTTGCCGAACATGCGTTTGAAGAAGCCGTCCGCCTTCTTCAGAAGCGGAAACAACAGTATTTTGCGAAAATCAAGGAAATTGCTGGAGAAAAGAGAGACAAGTTGAATGAACAGTTGGAGCTCATTGATAAGGAAAAGGCAAAAGTTAGAGATTCCTGTGATGGTTTAGAGTATCAAGTTGAAGTAAGGGAAACCATATTATGCTAAACTAATGCAACATTCAGTCACAAACCTAAATGAATCATTATCTATGTTATCAGTATGTATTTTTGAATTCTTGAATTATCAGGTACGCCATATTACCAAAAGAATCTCAGAACTTTCCTCGCAACTCGATTCTTTCAGTAGCCTTCGCCATCCTCGGGAGAATGCCTACATTCTCTGCAAAACACAAAGTGACTTAACCTCCTTGGAAACTGCCGTTTCCACTGATATCCACACGTCAACCACGTATCCTCCCTTGTGCACACTCAAACTTCAATCTGGCTCCATTCTTAGCACAGGTATTGAGCTGGAGATCATCCTAGAAACTCGTGACTATCACAACGAAGTCAAGAAAATTGGCGGAGACCCTGTTAGCGTAAAGGTGACTAGTCCCTCCGGACAAATTCTGTCCTCCAATCGAGTCTCATTGGTGGACAATGACGATGGCACGTTTACCATCACCTTCCGCCCAGACGAAACAGGCCAGTACTCCATCCAAGCCAAGATATTCAACCGTCCCATCAAGGATGAAAACTTTGTAGTGGATATAAGTCCGCATAACGATCCAATCAAGGTCTGGGGCAAAGGGGAACTCTGTCAACCAGTCAGCATTGGTCGGAATGATCAAGGGGATTTGTTCATTCTGGACACAGGAAATGCTCGCATTGTTGTTCTGGACAAGATGCTGAATATAATCCGCGTGCTGGAAAACCCTACCTTGAAAGGACGTAGCTGTACAGGCATTTGCTACTCGGTGGCTACAGAGAGTGTTCTGGTGGTCAACTGGAGAACGAAAGAGGTTACCAGTGTAAGTCCTGTGGATGGTCAGACTAAATCTGCATTTACGTATCAGGGATTTGTCGAGCCTATCGGATTATCGGTGGATCGGAAGGGAAACGTATATGTTGCCGATAATGGAGCCAAGAGCATTTTCGCTTTTGACTCTGAAGGAAAATTCAAGTATGCCGTGCAAAGAGACAGCTTTGGATTGCTGGGTGGGGTGGCTGTTTCTCCGGACGATAAGACAGTTGTGGTGGCGGATACCTCACTGTTTGTTCTTGCGGGTGTGGGTTCTCCACAGCAACAGGACAAGGAAATTAAGGTGCCTGGCAAGGGAAGATTTGGAGGTGTGGTGGTGGACTCGCAGGGAGTGATCGTAGCAACCAGAACAGAAAAGAACAGAAGCTTTCTGCAGATATTTCAGGATAACAAGCTGACATCCACTATAGACAGCTTTAACTCAAAGCTGAGACGACCTTCGGACGTGGCATTTATTAGTCCTAATCATGTACTGGTGATTGATTTGGGAAACGATTGTGTGAAGCAGTATCGGTATAAGTAAAGAGCCTTATTAACAGAAGAATGATTGTTTCAGTCAGTAAGAAATGGGGGAAAGCGCGAGAGAGTACTTTGTTGTATTAAATTATAGCTTTATCTTTCAATTTGTCTGTAAGATTTCACAAAACCTTCGAAAGTTCAAATTATACGAAAAATTTGTGTGGGCCGTATGAAAAGTTTTTAATTAATGTTGAGTCTATTTAAGTGTAATTTTTGTTCTGTTTCGTTGCTATCAGCATATATTTATCCTATATAATTGCATTTAATAATATTGATACCATATTTACTATGTTCATTTTGTTATTTATAAAAGTTAAGAAATATCACATTACCCCAAAATCTAGTAGTAGTGTACTGTTTCCGAGAATAAAGGTAGAAACAAGTGATTGTTAAGAAAACCAACATAATCATCACAATGAAAAAGTAAAAGTATTGATTTTTGAGTGCTATACAAATATACCTATACCTTGTAAGACTGTAAAGTTTAAAGTTATGTGGGAAGTTAACAAGAAAGCAATTAAATCATCTAGAAGTACCATTACAAGATCCAACATTATGTATACCTAGTAGAAAAGAAAAGCAGAAGTTATGAAAAGAAGGTAGAAATCGGAATTGTTGAGTTTGTTTAAAAGAATGCTGGAAAATAACAATGTAGTAACTACCTACCTATCCTATATTATAACCTAACTTATTATGAAAATGAAAGTACTTGGTATAATTATTAATTATTATTGATGAAAAATATTTACCTTCATAGTAGACACTAGTCAGAAGAAACTCAGACTTTGTACTTACATTTTATTACGATTTAAACGATAGCTTTTTTGAATGAAATGGTGATTTTCATGCATTTTTTTCTGTGTGCCACATTTTTTAAAAGTTAATTTGTTTAAGGTTTTTTGTTGCTTTTGTTATTTTGTCGTTTAATGTAGCTTTTAATTCAAAATTAGGTTTCAGTTTTAGTTCGTCTTCGTTCGTTTTAGATTTAAGTTATAATGCGATATCATCACTTTAGTGTCGAGGTTGAACTGGAGTTTAGTTACGTTGTAATTATTAATTGCTAATTACAATTAATTTTTTGATTGTTACCAAACCAATTTTGCATTGGCATTTAATAATGCATGGCTTAGCGCAAGGAGCAGAAGCATTATTGGCCGAATAGGTGTAGATGGTTCGGTGTGTAAGAAAAATGTACTTGTAATTATTAAGAATTTACATTGTTAAATGTTTTTGTTAACGTTTTTGTAGAAATCATGGAAAAACGGAAATAAACTTGTCTACACTTGCGTCTTACGAGAATTTGTGCTTATGGTGTAATATATCGTAAAGATGCACAGTTACGCAACGCAATTTGTCTCCGGCGATACAAATTATGGCTATGATAACGAAAATTATAAAATGAAAAAATACATGCATAATAAAAATCAAACTATTACTGTACTTGTACTTATTCTGCAATAACCATGTAATTGTAAGATTGATGTAGAAAGACGCAAGAGTAAGAGGAAAGGCGAGCAAAATACGAAATGTAATTGGGCGGACTATTATAATCAAGAATAAAACAAAATACACATTATTCTGGAAACTGTCTGGTATTCGGTCCTGGAAATTCATTTTATTTCTTTGCTTTGGCCTTCATAAAAAAACTTTCCATTACATTGCATTTCTTTAACACATGGGATGATGATGATAACGTAATACAAGACATAATAGCATTTAAATATTTCATTCTCGTTCCACGATGAAAAACCTCAACTTAATTATCAATGCGATATTCTTTAATTAAATTATAAAATAAATGTCTATGTAGTTTGTGTCTTCAGGTAAAGATGATAATGGGTGGTTTGGAGGAGTGCAGGGTATTTAAATACAATTTAACCAAAAGTAACTCCTACATCTACGCAAAGCGGATTAACGGACACAAGCACGACATTCAACTGAGGGAGGTTTAAGATCTAAAAAATACTTGTAAAAAGACGACTGTACTGTATAAAAAGCTTGACACTTTCAGTCTCCTTCACAATTTCAGTGTAATTATGGTTCAATAATATGCTTGTTTTATATTTGTTACCTTGGGACATTATTTTCAGATTTGTTTTAATACACAAAAGGTTGATACTGCCAACTAATCGCTAACAGTTCTAAAAAATATTTGCGTGCTTATAATTTACATACATCATGGATCATGTATCAAATACTTCTGAAAAGATCACACAGACAAAACCAACGAATGGTAAATATAGTAGCACAATAAAAATGTTAATTAAATCTCAGAATAACAGTTAATTTATTTTAAACGCTGTAAAAAGGAATTGTTAGAATGTCAAATGATCTCCATATCGGTTCACTTCTTTTTCTTCTTTTCTTTGCTTTCGCTGACATCGGACTCACCAGATCTTAGTGGACGAACTTTCTGCCATTGAAGGGGTTTGCGACTGTAGATGGGCCAGGGTGGAATGGTCAACTAAACAAGCAAAGAAAATCATTAAAATGATTAATTGATTATTAACAATCCTCATCCTCAGAAAGTAACATCATAGCAACAACCAGTGACTTACAATTGCAGCCAAGATGAAGCCAGCACCTAGAATCCGCACAGTTTCTGAAAACTGCTGGATAATGTAGCCCCATCCAAAGCCAACAAACTGTGAAAACCCAATGAAACTATCAGTTAAAACCAGGAAATCAAAGTCTTTTAGTTTTATGTCACAACTTACCCCAAATAACAGGATAATGATCCTGGAATACTTTTCGGCCCTGGCTTGTCCATCATAATCCTAATAACAAACCCAAAATACTTATTAAAACCCAATTAACTCCACCACATACTAACAGATATATTCCACCCTTAAAAACTTCATTTAAATAACTGCTTAAAACTTACCATATGAAGAGTGTTATACCATTCAACCAGGCCCATCTTTCCCTTCTTGTCCTTCCCACCTATGTTGCTTCTATTCACACCTGCAGCAAGCAATCAAAATAATCATTCAATCAAATCCCAGAAATTCAATCACATTAATGCTATCTTTCAACAAAACAGTTAACTTCTGAACATTTTACTTTCAACTTTTATGCCTCGACTAAACCACAAAAAAGCAAAATTCCAAATCAAGTAAACCAGTTAAAAAGAAAGTGTACTAATTACCTGAGAATTTTCAACAAAAAATAATTAACTCCCCGGTCCAATCCCCTTAATTATTTCACCGCAACTAACTTGACAGGTGTGCAGTATCCTTAAATGCCACGTATGTCAGTTTCATTTAGCTAGTCCATATGTGCTTAATAAACAAAACCAGCTCTAACTTCCCACGGAAACGCGGGGCTTTATAAGAATCGCTATCCTTTCTGCCTTGCATTAGCATACCTACAGTTTCGTATCTGTTCTAACATGGCAATCAGAACATTGAAGTTTGTTTTACCAGCTGGCGTGCACATGATACCAGAATCCGTCCGCTTTTTAGATCCGCTTTCAACCCTTTCCTTGTTCCATTTTACCGTATATACTTATCTGCCTAATGCTTTTGTATTGCGAAAATGTTTTAAGATATTTTCTGTAAAAAATGAACATGAAAGCTATATGCGAGCATGGAGAAATGGCCTACGTGACGGGATCTTTAGAGCACAAAATTAAGCTCAAAAGATCAAAGAAGATGACTCAAGCCAAAAAAAGAATTTTTGGCCTGCTGGTTATTTTCTAGTTTAGGAGTAATTACGCAATTGGTGCTTGATAACCTTAAGAAAAATATGTATTTGTTAAGTTAGTTTGAATACTAAAAGAACTCCCTTACAAGCTATCTACTTTACATTAAGTGCATCTTTTGTGCTTTTTGTCTTTTAACAACGTTAAAACATGCCCAAATGAGTTAACAGTGTTTTATCCATTACAAAAAACCTTTAAAATACTCATTTTTTACCAAATATTGGCAATTTAAGTTAATTTTTGTTATGTGGATGGTTCCATTGAATCTAGTCTTGTGACTCAAAACTCAAATGCTTGGAACAACTTTATTAAACGCTATATTAAAAGCAGTTGTAACAGATCAAACAAAAAATGCTATTAAGTTTTATATTCTATTAAAGAAAAGTTTTCCTTTAAACTACATAAACTGTCGTTGTGCTACCTAGTCATATCTTCCAGCAAAGGGTGAACAAAAGAATTTATACATGATCAACAGTTAAATGTTCTGAAACATTGTTTTTAGATTTATATATTGAATGTTGAATGTGGTTAATCGGTTAGGAATTTTGTCTTCTCAAGTTTAAATACGTCTCTTGATCAGTATTACTTTTTGGAACAAATGGCAATAATAGCTTTACAAGCAAAGCGCAAAGGAACAAAGTTTTAATTTGACAAGGAAACATTTGCAGCAATATAGCAGGTAAGAAACTGTTTAAAAATATGATATTTTAAACTTGTTTGTTTCTAAGCATTCCCAACAAAGAGATTCATTACAATTACATTATTCATTATTACAAACTTTTGGACAAAGATGGCATTTGCGTTTATTAAAAAAGTGGCTCACTTCACTTATCTCCAAGTTCATTTTGTCTTGTCATTGTTGAAATTTAAATGTCAAAAGCTTTGGGCAACAGACGGTGTATAACACTCCTTTATAACTTTGACCATCATCCTTTACCAAGTCCATTGCTTCCATAACAATTAATATGGAAATATTCCATTGCATGATCTATGTTCTATACTCTACACTGACATGTGAGTAGTTAGCAAGTAGCCGTCGGTCCATGTCCATGTTCACGCAACAATAAGGCAGAAACATGGACAACTTAATGGCAAATAACGAAACTGCGACAAACAATTTTGTTCATTACTGGTACTAGTGGTCACTGCAATATTGCACACCCTCATTTTTTGCATATTAATTCAATCAAGGTGTATTCTTCTGCTGTTTCCATAAAATAATGTAGTACCTTAAGCCGATCTTATTCACTTTAATGAACCATAATGTGGTAAAAGTGTCCTTATATCAATTTTCATTAAATTATTGTTGGATGACCGCATAGTTTAATGTGCGTGCAACTTAATTCCATTTTAGTGTATTTGCACTTTTGCTCAGCAAAGCAAACAAAATGCATTATGGCAATTATGGGTCTATATACTGAGCTCTGCTAATACAATGAAGGCTTTACTAAAAAGAAATGACAAATCTTCGTTTTTAACTTCATCTTCTTCTAGCTGTAACTGTTATATGTATCAGTAAGCGATACACTTTGCAGTTTTGCATTAAAGTAGTGCATTATAAACTTTATGAGTACATAGCCCATTGTTGAAGTTTCCATAATACATAATCCAACAATGGAGCTCTCTGTCTCTCTTGGTGATGGAGGTCGTATTGATGATGATGTGTGTACTCCAATAATTTCTGACTTCAAGGAAGACAACTTGATGCGCCAGAGATATATATGACAATCAAAGGGCAATACCAAAATGAAGATCACAATCGTTTTCTAGCATGTATCTCTCTGTTTGTTATAAGTCTTGTCGTGAATGAGATGATATTCACACAAGCTTAAAAATACAACGCTTTTTAGTCGGAGCATGATGGGACGGGGTTCATTTTTATTTTATGGAAGGAAGGAAACAAAAAGGCTTTTACTTTAAGTACCTCCTTCTGAAAAGATAATGTTTAAGCTTATGAAGTCATCATATTAAATGCTGTGTGTGTATGCTTCAAAGCTTAAAAAGGCATCTCTTTACTCATTCTTTTATGATGTCAGCACGTCAAATGCAGACAAGAGAACAGAAGAGAGCAGTATTTTTAAAGCGATTATATGCATAATAGTGTATCAGCGTAAAAACTCCATTTTGATAAATAACGCTTGCAACGCTGCTTAGTTTGCTCGTTATTGATCGTTGATCGGCTAAAAGGGCCTTCCAAGGCTTGGCGTGATAAAGTTTCTGTTGCAAACTGTACATAGCCAGAGGCAAATGTGTGAGGCAATTAGACATGGACATTTTTCTTATGTCATCATTTCATGTACAGTCACCGTGATCAATTTCCAAGTGTGATGATGAGATGAGGTGTAAACTCCTTTTTAAAATGTAGTTCTGCTGAGTGTTGTCCATTTATCATTCTTGCCTAGTCACTAATGTCGGCATGCTTATTGCAGTGTTTTCAAGCTTCCTTTGAAGATACATGGAAGGTATAAATACATCCCTTATAACGCAGAATCACACATTCCCTTATCTTTCTACTTAAACCATCTTTACCAGTTTATTCTGGTGTCTATTCATTTTTATCCCTACACTTCTCAAGTTCCTCAATCCGTCTGAAGTCTAAGGCATTCTCTGTGGAATGGTTCAAATGACATTTCAATGGAATTCCAAATATTTCAATAAAAGCTCTCATAATAATGAATGAAGTGCGGAATATGGCGTACCACAAGATCATAGCATTGCAATATTTCCATCCTAGAAAATTTAATAAAGTCACGGACAAAGGACATGTTGTTCTGTGACTGGAATTTCACGGCTTCATCTTTCCGCAGTTCATAGGCGGGTTGTGGTTTCCAGTCCGTAGTACACAGGATGGTTGCATATAAGAAGCATTAAAATGAATGACATTAATGAAATTCATGGGGGTTTCATCTAGGAATTTCGGTTTAAGTTTATATTGTTCATATCCCCGGCAACTGGAGAAATGAGGATCTGCAGAATCTGCACTACCTTTGGTATTCGTTATGCTTTTCTGTATTTAGATCTGTTTAATACTATTCCAGGATTATAATACCTACCACACACATAGAAAATCTACACTGGCCAACACCTGAAGTGTAGTAGTTTGCAATGACGTTGTCGCCAAAGCTGTCCACGTAACACGTTCCCCCGAGGGATGAGTGCACTATTAATCGGTTTGCATATTATTATCGAAAAACAAACTTGTAAACCTGCCAACTTGTCAGTGTTTAGAACTTGCAAAAGAATATGAATCCAGGTACCTGAATCCAAGAATCATCTATTCTGCAGAGTTAAGTTCATCTTCATCATTCCTCGTTAACCTCCATTATTTATAGTTTCACTCTATAGAAATCTAGAATTTACTAGTTCAATGGCACGCAAGAAAAACATGACCATCTTTCCTGGTAAAAAATTGTTTGTGTTTTGCTATTTTTAGACTCTAGGCCAGTCTTCATAATCTTGATTACATTAAATTGTCCAGAGATCAACAGAGCAAGTTTTTTACTTAAAAATGTCAATAGGTACACCTATCGCATAATTTATCAGGATGATTGTCGATTGCGTATACTTTTGTTACGTGTTTTGCCCGAGAGATCATTTTAGAAACCACTTTAAGGCATATTTGGATTTATGGGTTATCTAATGTTTTATTTTCTACCTATTTTCCAGTTGACCACGATTAAACAAAGGAACATCAAGTCATCAAGTCCAAAACGAGTGGAAACTGGAAAGCCTGTTTTCTTGACCTACCTGTTCAGCAAGTTTATAGTTTGAATTTAGCCCATCCTAAAAAATAGGAACTATCTGAGGTAAGCAAGCTTTAAGCAGATAAATCTAAACTTCTTATCTAATCAACTAGGCATTTTTTGCATAAAAAAGTTATTTTAGTACACATTGCAGCTTTCTTGATGAGATTTATGCGTTTAACGAAAATTGCAGCTACCTACCAACTCGCATAAATTCTGTTTTTATTTCCTTTACATTATATTATGATATTGGGTCGAAACGTTGGAATTAAACTTTATGTTTTTTCAAAACACTCGTGCTTGCCTAAAATCATTTTACCTTAACTTATAATTTATTTCCTTTGTTCCGTCCCATTTAAGTAGTAGCATAACTTACTAGTCAACAAGCTTTAAACAAATTTGTCTCTTATCATCAAGCATCTTTTTTAGTATTCTGGATGTGCCATAAATGCCAACCTGATTATCATAATCGCCTCCTGTCTGTCTGGGAAACTATTTAATAGCTTTTTTTGCACGAGAGTCAGCAAAGTAAAGACAAAAGCAGTTATTAAATTTATTTGGAAAGGTACTTTGGGAAATTTAAATTGGGCTATGGTTATGGTGATATTAGTCTTAATCTAAATAATTTGCATAAATTAATTTTTAAAGCCGAAAAAAATGATGACGATAGTAGAATAGGAAATTAAACCGTAATTTGTCTACCTGTCTGTCTTTCCATTGTAATTGTAATGTGTACCGTGTACCTGTTTGGGAGAATTGACGTGCAATATGAAAATTTGCTTGAAGCTAGAGAGCCAATAAGTAAACTAGAGAAGCCATCAGCATGTACCTCTTCTGCCTTGTTCAATAGCGTTCAAGGCTAAAACATTGCTGATTTGGCGTTTGCTATAATTCGTTTGATACATTCACCAAGAAACATTTTACAAGTTGTAGCGAATTTTAAAGGATAAATGCCTTGGTAATAAACCTATATAAAAAATTGGCACACATTTTAAAGATAGAAGAGTACTAATCATCTTTTCCAAGAATAATATAATTAAAAAGTAAGTATTGTTGACAACATAAAGCTTGCGGTATTAACATTTTTAAATGAACATGAACGAATCTATTTTTTATGTAAAGTTTTCCGGTAAACTGCTAGACTACAAATCGTAAACTAAACCTACGTCGCAGTCGATAGTAAAATAAAGCTAAGTTTTTCGGAGCAACCATTATTACCTACAGGTACAATAAATGGTGTTTAGGGCTGTTTTATTACAAAATTGGCATTTAGTTGTTACAAATTTACAAATTCCATTCCAGCACTACATATTTTACATTATAATTCCTAAGAAGAATTATCGGTTTGTAATTTTTTGCTTCAGTAATATAACCTAGCACTACGTTGCTGACCGTACAACTACTATAAGCAAGACGGTTTCATACTGTAATGCATGATCAAATTAAAGCAGCCAGTAATGATATTGACTATATTGCGCATTTGCCAAGAAAATAGAAACAGCCACAAAATTTTTGGTTTGACAGGTCGTGTGCAATTTGGTGCACTGAATGACACACTAATTTCCTATAAATTATAGGTCACGTCAATGCAACAGAAAAAAAACAAGAATAATTCTGTTCTAAAGCAGATCTAATGCAAAAACTCTTGGCATTCAAATTGCTACTTGCACATATAGGTAATATGTACATTTTAATAATATTCAAATGAACCAAATAAGTGGCATCGTCAAATGTGAATTTAAATCGTTCTATGAATACCAAGCTCCAAAACGCAAGTAATTTTATGTCATGTCATCATCACTCTTGGTGCATTTTTGGTTGATCTGATTTTTAAATTTAATTTCATTGTTCCGCGAATTGCTCCTCACAGTAGTGAATGTTGGAGCTACTTACGGCGCACAAAGATATGCCTTTCATTTCGATTTTCCATTTTGAGAACTTTGAACTTGTGTTTGCATCAGCAAAAAGATCAAGGTAACTATTTTTATAATCAACTCTTGTTTCACGTGGCGTGCTTAACAATGGAACACTCAAAAAATAGTTTATACTTTCGGTTCGTTAAGAAACCACAATGTCATTCAACTTGATGCTGTTGCTACAACTACAACCAACTTGTGTCAAGCCGGAAACCCACACTTGTAACAAGCTATAAGGGCACAATTCTGCATAGTGACATTTGGTAAGTGGGTCTGTTTCGATAGAAAATTTCATTTTTTTATCAAGTGGAACATCAACCGATTGATATAATAACCCACAATGCAAATAACAGCATTGTTGCAATTTTTTGGTTTGTATTATCAACTCTACACATTCAATAATATACAGGTCATATCACAATAGGACCACAAAATGCAAAATTGCATTGCAACAATGTCAAGAAATAGGCGTGTTGATTTGCTTGGACAGTTGGACATTTTGATGAGTCCATCATTACACACCTTACTTACTCTTTGCTAAAGAGAAATTAAGATTATTATTAAAAATTGCTTATGAAACGAGACGATCATGATGAATGATGAGTCATGTCTGTTGTAATTGTTACCAACAGCCACGTACAGATCTCATGGTAGCAAGCAAAACATAGCAACGCATGGACTGAATTACAATTAATTTGCAAGCTATAGTCTACGCACGTAATGTATTATAGAGAGAGAGTTTCGGCAAGTTATGTAATCCAAAACAGATAAATAGTTTATCGACTATTATTTATTACTCTGTGGTGGTATGGTCAGTTTGAACGAACTTGTCCGCCCGCTTTTGTCCAATGATGGAAATTGGAAATAAATAATTTTGTTAGGTAACTAATTAATAGCTTATGTAAGCCGATGTTTTCATATTAATGCGGCCCAAAGCCATACTGCGTATAATTGCATTTTATTAATTACTTGTGAACCTGAACCTGAAATTAAGTTGTCTTTCTCTCCAACTATAGTCCAACTCCAACAATGGCTTGTAGATTGTAGATAAATAATTTGGAGCATGCGACGTGGCTTTTTGAAATTAAAGGCGTTACATAAAAAAGTAAGTGTTGCGTAAAGGTCATTACGGACATAGCGCATTGTTGAGACGATGAGAAATCTGGTTTGAAATTGTTGTATTAAAAGTAAATTGGGATCACAATCGCATTCACCAGCAGAATATTCCGGCGTCTAATAATAAACCCGTGTGAAATCTGGAAGTTTCCTACAGGAAAGAGCTTGATAATCAGATGCATGTAAGTCAGCAATTATGCATTATTCCGTGTCATCACCCGTTTTCTTTGAAAAAGGGTTCAGACCCATTAATTCTAAAGAATTTCAATGTCACGCACAGGTACTTTACTAGAATATATTGCAATACTGAAAATGAAAGGAAATGCCTTCTTGTCAATGACGTAGTGCATCTGTACCAAGTAATAATAAATGTATGAGGTTTGAGGATGACGTAAATTGAATGAAAGGGTCCATTTTATTAGGTAGGGTTAGGATATTCCGTAAACTCGATCTGAATTTAACTGTCTTTCAATGCACGTAACAAGGTTACAGGGTTCTTCAAACACTATCCATTTGAAAAACAGACAAGTGAAATGAAAATTGAAGTACATTTTTCTCAATGTCGTTTTCATTTTTGTTTCCAGATACCTTACCTCCTTAAAACACCAGCAGACATTGAACATGACATTAACAAACAATGACAAATGTCTATTTGGACAAGATCAAAGATTTCTCATAACGATGAATACTCTAGTCCAGCGAAAAACAGTTTTGTCACCTTGGTATTTCCCCTTTTTTATATTTTTAGCTATACAAAAAGGGTTCTTCCTATTCACGTTTATTAACTTCATCCCTGACCAAACCAAAAAATTGATCTTGGTTTTTGTCAATGAGTCCATTGTGAATTGGCTTGTCCATAAAAAATGTTTACTTTGCTTATTTATCATCAAACTTTTTTCTAAACCATGAAAGATTACCTATTATTATGTTAATCAGTTATGACTATGTGCCTAATTGTCTCATTCTTCAAGAGATGATTTATGTGTGCCATACTTATTCGCCCTGTTTCTATGGGGATTGTGATTTAGTTGGAATTGGTAGTGTCCTTTCCACTATACATGTTCTCTGAATGCAACTCTATTTTTTACATGAAAATGGCCCGGTTTAATGTCAAGTCCAAGAGTATGACACCCATTAAGTTTGCTTGTTGTACACAATCAACAATATATTAACTATTAACTGTATAATAATAATTGCAGTTTTTGTGTGTGCAATGCGGTAGGTAACTTGAGGTAACCATAAAGATGCATTAAATATCTAAGCGCATCCAACAAAATCTAAATAATGATGACTGCGTAGACATAAAACGCGCCGTCCTTTTACATAAATTGTTGGCCTTCGTTGAAGAACAAGAGCACGCCAAAATAATATATTTTTGTGCTGAGTTAGCGCATATGTATTATGAAGTGATAGAATGTAATTCATTGTTGTCATGGAAGCATTTCTAAGCACCACGGAATAATATGTAGATGCATTACTTTGTAAAGTTGATGTTTGCGTAAAAGTTCGTATTTTGTAACTAAATCCGATTAAAATTTTCTGGGACTCCTTCCATGATTACAAATATAAATTAATTAAACGAATCTGTAATTGTTTTCAAAGTCCAAAGCCGAGCTATCTGGTGAGATAAAAGATCATCCTCGAACATTTAAAAATTATACCGACTTTGCAGTAAAATAAAGTTTACAACAAAATTTTTGGTTCTACGTATCCTTTCTTATTTCCGATTTACTGCACTTAATGCAAAATAAAAAATGCCACAAATAAACTTCCTGGCCATGCGACTAAAATTGGGCTGTATCATATAAATTCACAAGTATCTAGTTAATCACGACAGTGTAAAATTTTAACTTTAAGTACATCCGCATTTCATTTTAATTGCTGTTGTACTATTTACAAAAGAGTAAAAAGTACAGAAAAAACATTGAAGTAAATTGGTAAAAGAAGATAATCTTGTTTCATTCTTTATGAATGCTCATTATTCGATTTTATCCAATTGTTTCTCATTTTTTGGTCAACTATTTAAAAATCTGGAATTCGCTATATTTGATACACGATACACATTTTCAAATTATGATCTTTATCTTTGGCAACATTTGCACATTAAAGTTAATTAAATGTTTCTTAGAATGAACAAACAAACTGGACAATGAGTAAGAAAGGAAGTACGATAAGTCATAGCGTACTAGGATCTAGGTATTTAGAAAATTTAGATCCTAGTCTGCTATGGATAAGTATAGCACCTCTCCATTTCTGCTCTTATATGAATTAGCTCTATTCATTTGCCTTTTTTCTCAGGCTGCTTTGTTGCTCATGCTTTAGTTGAAATACAATGAAAAATCAAGAAAATCACCTGTCAACAAGATATGATAATTGTAGGGTTTATAAAACTGGTCAACTAGGTTTTTTACTGGTTTCCTGCTGAGTAATTTGCTACTTAATTTATTGTAATGAATGTTACACGCGCATCTCTATACTTGCGCAAGCGCGTAGGTAAGTAACCATATAGAGCAGCAACCAAAACAAATAAACTTAATTTGAATAATAATGAAAAACCAACAACAATGATCAACAGAAAAGATCAAATTCCAGTAGTCCACCAAAAAACTGACCTATACAAAAACTAGGAAATGTTTACACTTACATTTAGATAATTTAGCACATCATCAATTTACTTAGCATACGTTTGGAGTTGAGGGTGACAGCTTGGATGGAAACCGAATAAAATATAGCAAATTAGCTAATCGAGTTTCTGGAATTAGGGGGTCGTACATATTTTATAGACTTAATAGCCAAATAGAACGCGTATATCAGACTTTTTTCCTATTATAACTTATAAAATAAAAGCAGTTCCTATTTCCCTTCCTTCCTTTTCTATATCTAGCCAGAACGGAATTTACATCTCGTTTTAATTGATTTGTGTCAGATTTGGATCTTCTTTGTCATGCGTATGTTGTGTAGGTATAAATACGGAACTGCCATGGTGCAAAAGATTAAAGAGTCATCTTGCTAACTCTTGTATTATATATATTATTATGTTATCAATCAAACAATTTTTATTGTTTACCATTTCACTGTCTGCCATACTGCCAGTAAACAATTCAATGGAATGATTAGCAATTCAACAATCGAAAATAAAAAATGTACCTTTACCAAACTCTACGTGGTGAGTAAATGTTAAGTTCAGTCTCTGTATCTCGTGAGGGAATAGAGACTTCTGACTGATTTACGATCCCAATTTACTATACGACTCTTTCGAGCAGATAGATTGATTTTTCTAATAATAGCTTTTAATGATGAATACCTGGCAATACATTATTCATTTTTGGCTGATCTGTTTATAAAGCCATTTATCAAAATATTTTTGTATACACAGAGATGATTAATATATATGGAAGCGGATGTAGAATCCTTTAAGTGGATCAAACGAAAACGGAACCAGAGCGGATATTAAAAATATATCATTAATTTGCCATGTGGTGACGCGCGTGGGATGCAACTTAATAACCATTTTAGCACTCCCTGCATAATATGCATTCATTTAAGTACCCCAAACGTGTGCGCTTCACAGGTTTTCACAGAATTACATGAGGTAGATAATTACACGACGACACTATAGTTAAAATTGTTTCCAATGAAACTATCTCATTGTATGGTGCATATTAAACATGGTATCCATGGAAATGACATATCTTGACATGGTGCATGTGCATTCAATGCATACTTTGCCACTATTGCTTTATTATCATACAAACATTCCTTGTATCGTTGGTAAGATAATCTTGAGCATGTATTTTCAGGGTATTGTGATAATCATGAATGTACATTGCTCATAGGTCAATACTTGTCAAGTGCATCTAATTAAGCAGGCTTAACTTTTCTGAGTAATTTTGCACCTTGATCTTCAGTCGACTATTAATTACGTCAACTTGAAATAGTATCTATTTGTTCGATAAGTAAGCCATACATGATGGTCACAGGATCATCTATACAGGTAGTGGATGCACACTATGCAGGTAAACAAGATTATGGTATTTAAACTATACATAACATAACCATCGCTGGTTTCAAAAACATAATAATTTCATCCTGGTTTTAAATTTTGCTGATTCTAGTTATTCCATCATCAGACTCTCAACGCCAAACTTTGTCGTGACTCATTGATTCTCCAAAATAAACTGATACACAAACCAATAAAAGTTTATGATGATTTGAATTGGTTGTGCTGTTTCCGTAGAAAATCCCAAGAGGAAACTTTCCGTGATCATGACTAATTATATTATATATTTTGATGCATACATTTCAAACTGATCCAGCTTACTAATGCTTTGACATAAAGCAAATTGGTAAATCCCAGTTTTTCTGTTAGTGGGTTAGGTAAATACGAAATATTTAACCCATGTTAAGTTAATGCAGGCACGGTATGTCACCTGCAAATTGAATCTTCTACAGATATGCTTAACCGGGACCATATTAATTTGCTGGATAAAGAGGACCGCCCTTATCTACGAAACATTAAAAAAGTGTTTATGCATACCATTTGGAAGGTGAAGGACTTGATGAATACAGGAAATATATGAGATTGCTAATAAAAAACTTCCTGTACTTTATTCCAAAATACTGGATCAAGTTTACAAATTTCAATGAAAACACCCAAGACATGGAAACAAAAATGAGAAAACAAGTGTAATTATTACATGAAATAGGTAATAATTATTACTGTATAGCTTATGTCATGTTACATTTGAAAATTCCATTGATGAAGATCTATGTTTAGATCGATGTATTTGAGGCGGTTTAAGTAAATCGGTAAAATACTCACTGGTTGTAATTTTCCTGCAATTTATTCGCGTTAACAGTATCATTCTGACTTATTAACACAAAGTTCATGTGAATTTTATTCTTGTTACCTTTATGTATTCAACATTTACATTTGTAATATGTTAGCAAATTTTTACAAAAGCCTGCACACATATTCTCATGAACTTGTCTCTATTTCTTCTTATTCAAATGAAAAATACATGGTTACTATGAACGTTATAGAACCATCCTGCGCTAGTGCCTCTGTTACTTTGTTGGCTTTACTTTATTCTATTGCAATAAGTTTTTCCATTATATTTTCATTGACATGGCAATATATAGAATTTTGCTATGATCTGGAGTATGTAGATTAGCTGATCATCGTCAAAAGGTGTGCTCTGCTAAATAAGAAGAAGAGGAAGGGTTACCCTTTAGTACAAATATATTGTTTGACTGTTGCACACCTGAACCTTGTCAGAAGAAGTCAGAGCAGAAAAGAAGTGCTTTGTTGCTCGAGAGAGAGTCGTCGCAAGATCATGTTTATTGTGTAGCCGTGTGTAGCTTTAGTTTACCTCTACTAATCTTCATGAAAAATAGATTTTTAGATTGAGATTGACTTTTTGAGAGAGGGACGCACAGAGAGAGGTCCCAAAAGTAACCTTTGCGACTTAAAAGTATATTAACAATCAAATCAACCAGCATCATCATGATCACCAGAATAGAGTTACCTTCTTCTTGTGTTGCGAAGTCTGTTCATTGTCAACGGGCCCTGTGCTACGTTTATTCTAATAAAAGCGTTATTACGCATGTCCTCTCAAGTTCAAGAATTTTCCGAAAATCTTGTCCCGCATGAAAACTTCTCATGACAAAAGCCGGCTCTCTGAACTTTTCAAAATAAACCTTAATTAACCGTTTTATTGACAGGAATAAGCAAGTATCAGTGCTAAAAAATCCAAATTATTTTTTGGGTCATGCACCGATTTTATGTGACGTTTTGAAAATACATTTTGAAATTAACACTACTCGTTTGCAGAAAAGTTTCTTCATAACCAAAAGTGTAACAATATTTAGTGCGTAAAAATTAGTATTTTTGACAAAGGTAGTTTTGTTCTTAACATCACCAGCATTATTTCTGGCATGACAACGACTGCTCCTTCATTTTCCTCTAGTCACCTTCACCATTCCTGTTCCTTTTCGCCAAGCCAACAACGAGGATGACCATGTAGTCTGGTGTTTGTGTGTGTGTGCTGGTGATGCTGATGGCATTGTTGCTCATTGTTATATAATAAGCTGTTATAATTTCTGTTTTTGCATACCCTTTAAATTTCATTTTTTGTACATTGTTTGGGTGTGTATTTCCGACCTGGTACACATTTCCCTTCCCAAATATTTTCTCGAGAAGTGCGGTTTCCAAAAGACAAAAAACATAGCCTTCCAAGGATACATTTTTCCTTGTCGCTACTAAACCAATGACCCATTAAAACTATCCAAGATTTTTAGAGATTTAATAATAAGTTTTGGTATGCTTCTATAATATGTTGCGGCTCGGTGTGGCAAATGGAAAATGAATTTTGTGCTCCAACTCCCGTCCTTGGCGTTTTTAATGTGATTCCTTCATTTCATTTGCTTCTCTACTCCACATTATTATCCAAGTGCAGATCAGATCATGATCGTCATCATCACAGAGCCAAAATATTCATACAAGACTTATTATTATGCATTCCTCTAAAGTACAGTACTGAGTGTGTCTGTGTGTCGTTGTCGTTATTGCTGTTTTGTTGTTGTTCATCATTGTTACCGTTGTTCTTGTTGTGTTTGCCGTTACACTAGTACCAGCGTTGGGGTGTCTGTAAAAAGCACCTCCAAAAACACATGTAAAAAGATTAGATTCTTTTTTCGTTCATGACAAGTGCTTCTGTTGCTACTGCACAGAAGGTTGTGATTTACAGAAAAAATGGCTGGGTCTTCAGGTGGCTGTGAGCCCTACGTATGTACCAAATACAAAATATTTATATGATAATGACTTTTCATGCGACATGAGTTGAAAAATGACATGTTCATTTTTTAATTCTTATGCAAAAATCTATGAAGAAAAAAATCTATGAAAAAAATTCACAAGTTATTCCATAATGTTGGTACTAAAAAGATACTATGCAGCATGTGAAAAATGGGTATGAATTAAGCTTATATGCTTGGAAATATATGGTGGGAAGTGTTCTCAAGCTAATCTTTCAAAGTTAAACCTACTCTGTAACATGTTGTTAGTTTTATGGCTATTTAATGCATTTGCTGGCTTTAGTGCTAGAGGGATGATTTAAAATGACGAAAGTATTAATTGCAAGAATAATGTGTGGACATTGTAGTCTGCGTAATAGCCAAAAGGAAAAAATGGAAGAATGGGTTATGCAAGCTGTAGAAACGCATTTAAATTGAAGCTAAGTCACAATTGAGAAGTACCTATACGATTAATGAAAACTCTAAAGATGGAAGGAAAACCTAGTTTCCACATTCTAGAGCTTGAGCGATTAAAACTAGAAACATGCGGTGATTCAAAAGCTTAAAGGTGGTTTCTAATGGAAAACTAGAATGAAAAGCATGCGTGTTGCTTTAGCGGATTATGGCTAAGCTTGATTAGTTGTCGGTTTGGTTAATAAAAACAGAATATGAATCGCATGGGAAATTTTCTGGGTGCTTGCTGCTATGCTGTAATGTATTCGGAAACCGAAAGTCAATATATTTTTTAAATATTCGAAAATGGTACTGCCAACACTCACAAAACACTACTTTTTCTATTTTGTTTCCAGGATAACCATTATGCGGTGAAGATTTACGTAACACCCTGTGATCCCTTTGCTGAGCGAAGGCACCTGTTCAAAAGGAGTATCCACTTGAGTCAGCAAGTGGAAGCAGAGGTAAATAAAACAATTCAATCCTGACCTAGGTTTCAAAATAAGTTTCTCAAAGTGGAAGTGGAGCACTGAGCACACAACTTCCAGAATCCCAGTTTATGCAAAAAGTGCATAATATGGGAAATAAATCATGGGAAAATTGACCCGCGATGTTCTCATGATCTGAAATCTGGACAAATGAAACAATACCAATTTTTGCTTTATCATTGTTATGCTAGCTACTAAATGACACTCTGGCGGAACTGAGCGGACCCTCTTTGGAACTGCAAGTGGCCAGTACACTGTTCCAAGACATGATGGACGACCCCACGGAGAAACTGTATCCAGCTGTGATAGAATGTTTTACAGTCATTTTACTGGGGTAAGCTGATACGGAAAATGAAAAGTTTCTCCACAGTTTGCCATATTACGTCTTCTAAAAGAAAAGTTGTAATTATTTGTGGAAAAAATCGGTATTTTTATTCCCACAAAGATGATCAATCAGCAAAGCTGACTGAAATCTGGGATTTAACTTATATTTTTTACATAACCCAGATAATTAGAAACTAGGTTTCTAGAAAGCTTTATACGCTTATCATTACATCATTTACTACTACCTACCTACTCATTACCTACCTTCCAGAAAATTTCATGATTTGTTTTACGCATATTTCATGCCTTTCTTTTGAATTTGTTTACAGGTACATAGCAGGAAAGTCTGGGCTTATTACCCAGAGCGAGACGAAAGGTCTGAATGCTTTCATTGGCACATTTTCTTTACCTGCACTAATATTCTTGTCGCTAGCACAGCTGGATTTAAGGTAAATGTCGGATTTGATTACATGGATAGATTTACAAAATAAAATGCAAACGTATTTATTTTTAAATGTCTTTCCTTGAATTACTCCACAGTACCGTAAACTGGTGGTTCCTTCTAGCCATTTGTCTCGCCAAAAGCGTTGTCTTCTTTGCCGTAATCATCATTTCTCTGCTAGTTAGCAAACCGTTACAGCTAGACAAGGCTGGGCTGTTTGCTATATTTTGCACACAAAGCAATGACTTTGCACTGGGATATCCAATTGGTATGCCTAATATGCTTCATTCTTAATTCCATGAAATCCATACAAAATCCATCCTCATCCTCATGATCATTTTATTATCTTAAAAACAGTCAATGCACTCTACGGCAAAACGCACCCCGAGTACGCCAAGTACCTATATTTGGTGGCCCCCGTGAATCTCATATTTCTCAACCCCATCGCCTTCATCTTGATGGAAATTGCCAAACAGAAGAGCATGGAAAATGAGGAAATGCAAAATCGGGGAGTAAAGGGCTTTGCCACCTACGAACGCCCAGGTTTTACCACTGTAATGAAGCGGGTAATGAAAGGAGTACTTCTCAACCCGGTTATCATAATGACTGCACTGGGCATTTGTGGCAACTTTGTATTCAGCCATTGTGTACCTGTCACACTAAAAGGCGTTTTGGATGTAAGCCCACGAAGAGCAAGAACTATTTCTCCAAAATCAATAAGAAAGAATGAACTAATGAATTTATGAATTTAAATCATTTATAGCTTCTCGGCTCAGCTTTCTCAGCATCTTCCCTCTTCTCCCTGGGCTTAACCATGGTGGGTAGCTCAGCCAGTCTTAAAGGTAGCGGAGTTGTCATACCAGGAATCTTGATTGCCACAAAGCTGGTAGTGCTTCCAGTGGTAATGCGGGAGTCTGTGAATCTGGTCAATGCGGGGGATGACGCTAATGCTACCATGTCGCTAAGCAACTATGGCTTTCTTTACGGCACATTTCCAGTAGCACCGGGAGTATTTGTCTATGCAAACCATTATGACGTTGCTGTCCAATTGGTACGAATGCAAATATTACTCTTAAAAGACAAATCGTAAAACATTATATACATTAAAGTCATGACAATGACATAACTTTAAAAAATTATAGATGGCAAGTGCTATGGTTGCGTGCACACTTCTATCCGCCCCTTTGATCTTTGTTTCGTCGAAAATGATCATGCTCACCAAGTTGAATACCAAGGACTACATGGGCGATTTGAATACGTTTTTGCTGAACATGAGCATTATAGGATTGGTGGCAGCGGTACTAACTTTAACTATTCCCAATTATTCTAATTATGGTGGAGAGAGCGAATCTGCTAACTTATGGAACCGTCCTATTTTAGGTTTGGGTTATAGCGGTGTTCACACTCAGCAAAAAATGGAAAAAGATCCCACATTGCATTACACTCTGTCTAGCAATTTCTCAGGTTCGCCATTGTCATTTTCATTTACAAATTCATCTTGCCATTAAGAAGTGAAATGGCTCACATTAAAGCTTTCATATTTTAGGCAATCGCATGCTTTGGAGCTATTCTGTGGTCATGGATTGGCGTGGCGGATGGAATTCGTTGGAAGATATATTTGCAGTTTGGCGTCTTTGCCTTTGGCGTTCTAAGTTCTCGAATATGGACGGCTATACTGGCTTCTAGTCTGGTGTTTCTGCGTTGTCGTAGTCTCTGTTTTGTGCTGAGACTGAGACCCTACATGGGCCTAATTGGATGGGGGTAACTTGAGATACTTTGGAAAAGCTTTCTGAAAATTCAAGAACTAGATCTCTGAATGACAACTAATTATGTTTCTGATGTTTTAACAGAATTCCGGGTATACTGATAACCGTGCTAATGTTAGCCGTGCGTCGAGAAACCCTAGACATCCGCCACGATCCTAACTTCCAGTATGGTGAAACTCAAGCATTGGTCGCTGTTATGGTACTGGTTATCAGTTTCATAGTGACTGTTGGCTGCCTGGTTATGCAGCAGCGTTACGAACGTCAATACGGGCAGTATAACACTGTACCCAGTCACCATCACCACCATCATGGAACTAGTGACGACGATGAATATGACCGACCCATTTTGACAATTGATGACAGTCGCAGTTCTGGTTTGCAAAGTCATTCCTCTGAAAGTACGCCCAGGCTAAGGGCTTACAACCGTACATTTGGAGCGGGAGTACCAGGCATTGTGATTGGATCAGCACCCCGCGGACCTCCTTTTGATAGTCATATTAGCATTAGTGAGGATGGCGGCTTGGAAGCAGGACCGAGCGGTTGCACTGTTGCTGGAAAATCTGGACCAGGAAGGATTTGCGGTGACATGGAAGATCTGAATGGAGATGGGGATGGAGACGATGAAAGTCTTTTCAGCTATAATGATGATCTGTGTGCACCTGGTAAACAAAATTGTAGTTTGGAGCAAAGGAAAAAATGTGCTACTTTGTTGGAAAAGTATCGAAGTAGGAGTCAACTAACAGAGCCAGAGGAAATTGGAATTGTCCGAGATCGAGATGACGAGTTTCAGATGCTAAGGCATATCATTTTGTTGTTGCTGTTATGTGGATCCATGTTTGTGGTAAGGAAGAAGAAAACAGTTTATATACTCTCTGCTGCAATTTTTTTATGAGGAAGGCTAAGTAAAGTACTTTTGTGCGGTGTTTTAGGGAATTGCTCTGTGTCTCTGGACATTGATTATGGAAGATGTGTCGGGCATTTACGTGGAATTGGTGTTTTTGGACGCGGCCTTGAACTTTGGACAGGGCTTCTTTACATTTATGCTGTTTGGACTAAACACCAAGACAATGATAATGCCACTTCAGAAATGGTAAGTTTTTTGTGATGATAGATAAACTGGTTGAAAATCACTGTTTTGGGGTAACCTGAGATTCTTTTATGAAAACTTAGGTGGAGACGACTCATTTACGGAGAAGGAGACCTCAAACTACCTCCATGGGATGAAATCTCGAGTGAGACGAAACAGATCTGCGAACAGTTTCTTACCTACCATGTTGACAAGTGTATTCAGGATATTGTGCGGGATCGAAGGTAGGAAAAGCGTAATATAACAGAAAATGTTATTGCTATGGATTCGGAGTTTAAACCTTTGCTTTGTTGCTTATTTTCAGATGGCGGATGGAATCCTACTCTCAAGTATTCTGTGGCAATGAAATGGTCGACTGGCTTCTTCTCGTTGGTCTTGCCAGGGATCGTACAGAAGCAGTCAAGTACGGCCGTCATTTACTCACTGGACGGGTGATTCGTCACATTAAAAATCTTCACCACTTTCATGACCAGTCATTCTTCTACACGTTCACACCCCTGGACTAAGACTAGAAATGAATTTTAAATTACTTTAAAAATTTAGTTTATTTTGTTTTTCGTTGGATGTTTAACGTCACACTATAGCATAAATATTATTTAATTATAAATTGTTATTGCTCAGGAACAAAGCAAGTAAACAACCTACCAACAGTACTTTTGACTTTGACTTATCATAATCACAAAAAAAAGTTTGTTCTTTACCGCAAGAAAAGAAGCGTCTACCTAAAAAACAAAAAGATAACTTTTAAGAATTTACCATTTTACGTTCACTTTAAAAAATACATTTCTCTGTATCTATAATACTAGCAAGTCTAATTGTAAGATTAATTCTGAAATAGCAACAAAAAATGCATTTCATGGAAACGTTAAAGCAAGATATATTTAAACCCCAGAGCCAGATCAAGACTGCTTTAAAACTCGATGTTAATATAAAGCTTATAACAACTTTAATTACAATGTTGTATATAATTTAACTGTTAGTTGCTTGTAATAATAATCTCGATAGAGGCTAAAAATGGTAGGTTATACCTAATAAGCAGGTACGCATAGATGTTTCTGTGCTTTACATTACCTCTATAGGTTTTATGAATAGTATTTAAAATGTTATGTGAAATAATATGCAACATTTTATTGCACTGTTAATTAATCAACTAATTTTACAATTATGTTCGTCTGTAACTTCTGCTACGCAAAAATAGAACGCACACAACCCACACACAGAAGTATAACCTGTGAAGAGATCTCGTCGTCATTTTTACAATAAGTTAGTAAAAAGAGGTACTTAACGCATTATATATACCCAGTTTTTGTGTAAATATTTATCTTTGTAATTATTTTTGTGAAATGAAAGCGTGTTAGTGAAAAATAAGTTTTAAAACGTTACCGTTTTTAATTAACAGCAGCTATAGCATAGAAGTTGTAGATATTTTGAGAGCAAGGAAACCTTTTGTACCTTCTTGTGAAAAAATATTTCTTGTCACTACTACTATTGACCATAATATACACATGTCCTACGTCACACTTCACAGTTAGTTTGCATTTAAGAATAGTAAATTGCTGGCAATATGGTACTTGAAAAATACAGTTATTGCATAGATGAATCGTTTAAATATAGTTGTGAAGGGACCAAGTAACTATACCAACATTGTAGTACCTATATCTATACCTAAGAAATCTTATAGATGTTTTTCTGAGTGACTATTTAAAAAAGTATTAAAAGCGTTAACAGTTTTAACCATAAATGCATTATTAGTTTGCATTAGAACGCGTGTACTTAATGGATAAATGAACTGTAAAATTCTGTATGAAAAATATTATTGAACAAAAACATTATACTTTGCGTTAAATATTTTATAAGAATATTATTTAAATAGTAAAGTAGAATAATGAAATGAATCGCAGCAGCAGAAAAAAAACTTTAAAAAATAAACTGAAGCATAATGTAAACAAGCAGACTTTTAATGACTAGAAATTTGTTTTCGGTTTTTTCTTTACAAGGGCAATATTGAATGCTGCTCCACCCCCATACTTAACTCACGTGGAATATCCACCTGGTCTCCAATTCCATTTCCACCGGAAATCTGCACAGGCATTTCGGAAATGGAGCTTTTATATTTGTTCATCACTCCGTTTTTCATACTGCTTATCATAGCACCATTTTGTGTGTCGGTGATACTTTTCTTCTTTTTTCTTCGCCATTCTGTAGTTCCTATTGAACTGTTGGATCGACTCTTCGGAAGAAATAGCTTCCGGTGCTGCTCAGGTGTGGTAATTTGGCAGAGACGTAGTCTAATGAATGGGCCACCCACGCTTTTTTCGGGTGACGTATCCTCTTCATCGTCATTCATTTGGATGGCTACTGCATTTTTATCCGATGGAGTAAAATTGTTTTCCAAGACTGTCAGGGGAATGCTGGGAAGCAGCAACCAGGTAATGAGCATAAAGGGTAAGCCCATTGCTGGAACGTGACACTGCATCAATAAAACAAGAATATTATGGAAACCTGGTGACATTGGTCACATTTTGACTAAAGTATATGCGTTACCTTTATCAATGAGGAGTAGAGTAACGTGGTCAACACTGAACCCACAATAGATAGCAACCAACTGCTCACATTAAAGACCACTAAAAAGCCCCCAATTGCTGCCGTTGTGAAAAGCGGGTTGTAGCCCCAACTGCCATTGTATAAATTTTCATAATCGTGAGGACTGATGAGCATGGTGCCCATGAAGGTACCAATAAAGGAACCAGTCAGACACTCAAGAAGCATTATAGGAGAGTAGATGAACACGGCAAGGTGGACCATGCCGGAAGTGATGAGGGTGTTAGTGCCAAACACTTGACCCGGGGCAAGTAGCGCTCCAAAAAAGAGCCTTTGCCAGTCAAGAGGAGGCATTTCAAACGTCATGTCAGGGTCTATGTCCAATGGAGTAAAGGTTACGTTTGGTTCACTTTGGCTGTGGGGTGAAGTGATCTTGGCAGGTTCATAGCGTGCAGCCAAGCCAGAATACAGATATAGGAGCATGATAACGTGGAATGGGGCATTTAAAAGTGGAAACTCCATTTGGGCAGCAAGGATACCGTTAAGACCCTTCCAAATAATAACCGTCAGAATACCGATAACAATGGCGGTGAGGATAATATCTGGTTGAGACAGAATGATGTCGGCAGGCGCTATCAAGGCTATTATGGTACCGGTCAAGAAACTGTTAAAGGTGACTACGCCACTGCGAACCTCCTCCATGGGAATGCGGAGAAATATAACGGCAGTTCCCAAGCCCACAGTTAGAACAATAAAGGCAATAAACGCCACTTGGGGACACGTAATAAGCATGGCGGAGAATATAAGGAGACCAGAGAAAGGATTCGAACAGAAGGTAACATTGCCTATGGAACGGAGGGTGGATTCGATGAAAAATAGAATGAGGTAGCGAAGGCGACTGTGGGAGACAAAGGAGGTTGTCCATGAGGTGAATTGGGGGCAGTGGCCAAGGAAAAAGTTAAGAATAGAGGAGCAGGAGCAATGGAAACAACAGCAGCAAGTTGATGAGGAGGATGAATGCTTGTGTTTATTCTTGTGGAGTTTTGTGGCGGAAGAGGAATTTGGTGAGGAAGTGGAGGAACTTGTGGAGGATGCCGAGGAGCAAGACGATGATGAAGAGGAAGAGCAATCAAAGTCTTCAAGTTTCGTGATTGGTGGAGAGGGTGCACTTTTGCAAGGACGGGATCTAGGTCTGTGGAGAAATAAGGAGGGAGGCGGGGGAGGAGATGGCGATGGTGGAGGTATGGGACTGGTTCGGTATGAGTATATGTTTTCATGGTGGGAACGATGGTGAGGCGGGGGTGTACCCGGTGGCACAGGTAGTTCAGGAGCGGCTAGCATGTCTCAAGAAACCAACTTCGTAAATTTTTTTAGAGCTTTATTCTTCACACTGCATTTAGGTACGCATCACTGGTCTAAATAGGGCTATCATTTCACTAGGATCGCTGTTGGGTGCAAAATTGAACTTTATTGAAGCCAAATGCACTTGAAACTTGTTTTTATTGGAGCTCTTGTCAACTTTGGCAAAACTTGACGTTGGTATTGATGACTTTTCTACATTCGGGTGTTGGTTAAGTACAGGTTTTGCGCGCTGGGGCAACTTAAAGATGATCTAAACTAATAACTCTGGACAATTGACGTTCAAAGCAATACAACATTGAAGAAATGCACAGGTACAACAATCGGTTTCAAAACGTCCAGCGGCTGGACTCCAGCCAACTTTTTTGGAATTTTACTGAACAAACAGAAATGGTCGTTAGCAAGTAGAATGCTTGAAGATGTTTCTTGTCCAGCTACTAATATAAAAATCGAAGGTAATAGCCATTATTTCTTTCTTTCCAGTTTTCATACCTTATTAACGATTCCATTTTCAGACTAGCGTCATCCACAATCGAAAATATTATGTTCATATAGGTACTATGCATGGAAAAAATGGTTTGACTAGACAGAGTGCTTGACTACTTGCTCGATTATTTAAGAACGCTAAAGAAGGAGTTTATGGGCTTTTCTACTAAATTGTGGATGCATGCTGTCACGCGATATCTTGTTATTTTTACGTTAAGAAGAAAAGCTGTAAAAATTGCAAACTTTTGTTCCTGTTGTTAGCTGTCATTGGGGAATATACAAGCAAAAATATGTCTATATTGCAAAGGGTCACTAACTGCAAGTGCACACCTTTTCACCTTGTTGAAAAACACCAAACGAGGAATTCTAGTTTTGACTTTTCAAAGTTTTCTTCCATTTTCCGGCAGGTTAGCTTGCACAACAATCTGTGATGGACAGGGAACAGTGATAATAATGAAAGTGGGGAAAGCGATTAGATAATTTCTTAATTTTCACTTGGTTGGCACTTGCAATATTGTTGTTCGACAATTTGCAAAAATTGTGCTTTTCATGATAGACAGGTAGGTATATGCATTTTAAGAAGGTGTTCCATGAATATTTTAACAGGTGGTTATTGTCGCAGTCAGTAGCAAAAAAATGACGATGATGTGCGTGACTACTTCCTTTCTTTCTTGACCTTGACTTAAACTTTGCAAAAGAAAAGAGGTGAAATTAAGTGGTAAACCCTATATGACAAGAATGTATATGAAAAATAACACGTTGCTCAACTTTCTTCAAAAGTGAGTGATGATTTCTATGTCAAATCAATAAAATGTTGAGTATTGCCACACAAAAATATGTGGGAACATTACCGATTTTTGGACAAAACGCATTTTTATTGTGGATAATTTATCTATCATTCTGTTCATGTAACTATTTTTATATCTAAAATGCAAGTGCTGTTGGTATCATTGATAATATATTATGATGTATAATGAGTTCTTAGAAACTTAACATTTATATATAGTTTAATTGGTACATTATCATTATCGTATTTTCTATGGAGTGCAATATAATTAATAGATGTTTAATGCAACTATACTTATTACTCGGACATACACTAACATTTTAAATTTGAGGAGACGAATGACCTACTATGCGGAATTTTGCTTCTAGGGAAACCATATTTATAGACGGACAGCAAATGTATCAACTTAAACTAAAAATAGCCACAAACTTATAACTACACAGTTTATAAAAATCTTATTAGCTGATTATTTTCCACATTAAACATATAACGCAGCTATGATATCCTACTAATAATGTTTGGTTTGCTTAGCTTGTGTATAATAACCTAGCCTTATAGTAGTTTTAAATCTATTTTATATAGCTACATGCCCTAAATGTTACTTCATTAATTAAAGTGCTTTTCCTTTTCACCCACACATCCTCATAATATGGTCATCACATTGCGATATATCACTTTAATCTTAATATTCATATTTACTCGTTATTCCCTCTTTAGTATCTTGCTAATTGCCATTTAGATAAATTTTATTCTCCTGCCTTTGCCTACGGTTATTTATAATATTTAAAGGTTATCAGATATCAATAAGATGTCACGAAATCTAACCACACGAGCTACCTAAAACTGACTGGTTTTTGTCTCCAGAAACATTTAACATTGTGACAAATGACTTTTTCATGCACTACTTATACAATGTCATTAGTAGTACAGACAATCCTTCCAGCACATCAAATAAAAACTTAATTTTAAAATGAATTCAAAACTATCTGCGTATTATTATCTGCAATCTGTGATCTGCATAGCATACTATATGACAATACTGGTTCAACCTTCCTTAAAAGAATAGCAACCTTGCGTGCTTGTGCTATCCGAATGTCTCGTCCTTCTTGTTCAGTGCAGTGTTCAAATACATTTTCGGAAAATAATATTCCGGTGGATCACATATAATGTAATTGTAACAATATTATAGAATATTTTTAAAACTTGGCAATACACGCACCTTATGTACTACTTTAAAGAGTAATAGCAGCCTGAAAAATATTCACATGTTCACATGGCAGTGAAAATCTGTACAAGAGAATTCCAGAATATGCATCCAATTCAATTTATATGTACAGCCAGAATTTTATTTTAGCAATTCTTGAAATGGATTTAACCGTTAGTGGCAATTTGCGATTGCGAAGAGCGCAGCAGACTATAGACTTTTAATGTGACCTTACTAGGAAAAGAAGGTGCTGTAGTCTCTTTGTGATAAAACTTTTTGTTCCGCATTTCCATAAAAGATCTGAGTCAAACGCCCAGACACTAATTACTATTTAATAGCTATATATTATTGCTAAGCTTTGAGAATCCTTTTTCGGTGATTTTGGTAAAAATGAACTGGAAAAAATTATAAGCTTTTCAAAGGGTTGATTAAATGCATTAGCTTCATGTATTTTTAAACAGCTATATTATATATCTATTATATACGTAGTTATATTTATGCTTTATACTATCGAGAAAACTGACAATATTGAATATATTAAAGAAGTTCTCTTTTCTAATATGTTGTATGCATAAAACCTGAATTGTATATAGCCTGGATTGTTTTCAAATTTGAGACTCGGTTTAGTGACTTTCCCAGCCCTTTGACCTACTGGCAGTAATGGCAGTTTTATTAAAGTTTGAGTTAGTACCTAATTAATTCTAGTGTGAATTGTTTCAAACATTTGAGTTCAACTGACCAATCCAATATAATGATTGCGTATTAATGTATTTTTTTTCTCTTTTTGCTAGCCGGTTTGCCATTTAAACCAAAGCTGCAGCATTTACATTTTACTTGGAATGTCGACATTTTTTGGACAAGTCTGTTTGACGTCAACAAGTCTTCTGGTCTGCAATACACATGCACAAACTGTTTGAGCAGGTGTCTGGCTGGATAAAAGTCGTTAGAATATAATTATCCCCATCTTTCATGTGACAAGACAAGATTTATCATTTTGATCTGTCTTTCTTTTGGCGCAAAAGTAAACTGGTCAAGTTTATAATATGATTATATATGTATTCAGTCAATGTATGGTCTGTTCTCTAATAGACAAACATTTTCTATGTTTTATTATGATACATAACATTTGGTTATAATGTAATTATGATGTTGTGGCGGGGTGATACGATCATTTATACATATTATAGTTATCTTCAGTTTGAATATTCATGCCATTAACCACACCTAATTTAATCTACTTTTTCAAGTTCCAGTAACGCGATCATTATCGGTTTCTGACTGGCTGATCGACCTACAGACAACGAACGACAAAGTCTTTTCTTAAAACCAAAATGAAAGTCTTAGTCTTGCTTGCGTAATTCGCACATTATCTTCGATTCAGCGACAGTAGTGTCTGTCTGTGTGTATACTTTAATTTATCTTAATTGCCCAACAACCCATCATCAAAGAAACAATGTCAAGGTCGTAAGAAGTAAAGAAAGAAGGTCAGAACTACTAAAGATTAAATCCAAACGATATCAAGACTTCATTCTGCTGAATGGTTTTGAAAATTACAAGTTTGTGTGAAATGGCACACTGTTTGAATTACTTATTCCAAATGAATACTTTTTTGTTCCACTTTTTAAACATTCCTTTTGCTGGAATGAAGGGGTAAACCAAGTTTCTACGAATAATGAATGGCACGTGTGGGTGCTATATCTTTAAAATATCATTCAACTTGCTATCCATTTGCCGTGTTATGTTTATGGGCGAGTTCAGTACTTTTCTGTCGATCATTCGATAACCTCTTGCTAGTATAGTGCGATTTATAATAGCATGTCTTGTCTTGTCTCATATTATAGTATAGTCTGATAGTAAACTATCAATTGGTCAGTTTTTATTTAATAAACTGAAATATGAAAACATTTTAATATGCTATTTTACTGTATGAAAAAATGCAATTGACCTTGTGCACATTTACACTTTTCTACTCTGGACGCTTGGCGCTTCAACTTCTCTGGATTCTCAGTTTTTGCGTACTAATTTTCCTTTTGATTTACCGATCCTTAAACTCTTTTATAAATCTTATCGCTGCAAGTCTTACAATTTATCTTTTTTATGCACGTAGCTAACCTTTTTCTCGTCAAATTCTACAAAGTGATAAACCTAATTAACTCTAGTACCATTTGCACACACGCCTACATTTTTTTCTAAAAACCACTTTAAATTCTTTTAATAGCTTTAACTCGTCAACCTAACTTATCACATAACTTTAATTTTTGTTTATGATATCAAACCGCACATTACTGATAATTTAGTTCATCATCAACAACAACATGCAGACATATTTTTCTTCATCTTTTATATTCCGGAAATGCATCATCATCAATTTTGTGTAAAATGCTTTATTATGTTTTTGTATCACAAACTATTTCAAAGTCTTGTTGAATTGAAATAGACCCGAACTTTCTTTATTTTCTGGAAAGTCCTCGGTGGGCAGTCTTTTCCATCATCTGACAAATATTTTGCTTTTCAAAATGATATTTTTAAATATTTTTCTCACTGCTTTGCTCTCACTAACCGAAACAACTCCCGAATATGTTATATGTATTTATGATTAACTAGACTACACAATTTATACTTATATACTGGCATTAATTTTAGCTACTTTACTTTATGCATCTTGCTGGCTATGTATGTACCGTTTGAATTATTACTCTTGTCATTAAGGACATCCGCACTCCTCCACGATCATCTTGGGTAGGTCTCTCTTAATAATATTTAAGTCCGGTCCAAAGTAGATTAGCGACATGGGTGCAAATTTTGTGGGTGCGCAGCAGGGCGTTATTCCACTCAAATTTACCTGTCCTTCCGGCGTCCTCCGGTATTCCTCTAGCACGTGAGTATGATAATTCAAAAATGTATCTGGTGTTCTGTAAACAAAAAACAACGCTTTTTGAAACAAAGTTAGTAGATATACATTTTTCATTTTTCATGCACGCTCGGCAAGGTGTTTACGATTAGCAGATTTTTTTGAATGCATTTTCTGTGCAGGTATTCGTTGATTTATTTATTTGTTCTTTTACCTGTGTGGACCTCCACAACTGCCCCTACAGTAATTGGCATAATATCCCCTGGGCGCAATAATCCAGTCATCCTAAAAAGATAAATTCAATTTTTCGTTATTTCATAAAATATAGTGGTTTGTTTGGATTTTGTAAAAAATAGGAAACATTCATATGAAGTTGTTGGAATACTGAGAATTGAAAGAGACTACAAAATGCCAACCACGACACGCGTAGCGTGTTAACTAATTAACCAACTCGGGAGCTTTATATTAAATTGCTTAATTTTATTTAACATAAATCAACTTTGAAAATGTAAATTTTACCCAGTCCAAATCCTTAAAGCTTATGTAGAACCTCTGCTTGCAGCAGTGCTTCACTCTGGGACTACATTCTAGCGCACGTCTTCGACTTCGTTTGAAGTTGGGCGCTGACTCTGTTTCCAGCACGAGAAACGGCATTTCCGTAAAGTTGTCTACTTTTGGGCCTCCATTTTCCTGTAAGTTGGGAGGATCAATGTAATCATCCTCTCTGGATGCAGAGCTTTCATCTCCCGTATTTTGTTTAGATGGCTGGTCCCCTACGACTTCCGGCACGTTACCATTCGAAGTATCATCCGACCCCCTACTGAATATAATAGGCTCGATGCAGTATCCACACCCGCTACAGTCCACCAAAAGGGTCAACTTGTCCCCAAACTTGTTGTTATGATGTCGATGACTGTTGGCGTGCCGGATTCGGTGGCGGCTCTGTTTCCCATACCATTTTTGAACCACGCTCGTGACATCCAACTTTTGCCAGCCAAGTGCGTCCAGCGAAATGGTTCGTCTGCCAACCAACTCCATATCCACATCCTACACAGAAATATCAAAATAAAAAAAGGAAACACCCAATTAAATAGAAAACATTTTCATGTTGTGATAAACTACTGTGGCTTAAAGGCTCATTAGGCAAACCTGTTTTTATTAAGACAAGAAGCTATTATCCATTTTACACTTAGGCTAATCATTATCATCATCAAGTTTCAATTCTCATGATAATCTTCCTTTGTTCTTGTCGCTGATAAGATATTGTCGCCATAATGCCCTATTTTAAATTTTTACAATTTCTCTTTGTTGGTTGTTGTAAAAGTGATTCATACGATATTATGGTAATATGCAGCTGCAGCAACAGCATAGACGGTTACATATTAATTTAATTGTACAGGAAAATTAGGGATATTTGAGCACAGTTGCATGCAGCAACGCTAGCAGCGTTTTTACAACGTGTTCGTTTGTAATTCAATTCATCATCTTGTCCTAATCGTAAAAAACTGCTCTGTGTAGAGTGCAGAGACCAGTTCGCCGACTCTGTGAGTAGCTCTCACAGTCATTCATTCATACTGATCTTTTTCGTCATAAAAAATTAATTTTATTTTAAGGGTTAGTAAGGTAATGTGAAGCAAAATGTAGTCAATTGGGCGCCATCATCAATTCAATCTACCTAAATATCTCAATTCAATTAACCTGAGGGGATAACATATACCTAAGCTGTTCCGCTAATTTAATTGCCGCAATGACGATGATGATACTGATGATTATCTGATTATTATTACAAGTTTTGTTTCTCATCAATTTTTGTATGAAACTTACCTGTGGATTCAAATGAACAGTTTCGTGGTGATTGTGAGGTTGTGAGTGGGTCGTAAAGTTCCCATGAACTTGGAAGACAAAAAGGTTTATCCCTTTTGGGGTCAGAAGGTGACCAAAGTGGCGTCCGATGGAGGATCTGTAGTCAAGTTTTACCCAAAGATGCGCTTTCTTCACTCGGACTCCCACCCCAAAGGCTTGACTGCCCGCATAAGAGAAAGTTAGAAGGTTGTGTCCGTTTAACACTGGTCCTGTAACGATTCAAAAATAGCAATTTTTAGAACTTTAGTTCCATTCTAAAAATGTGTCATAGCATGTTGGTGTTAAGTAATTGTAGATTGATTACGAAGAAAAAAGTTGTTTACGCATGATATAGTTCAAAGTTCATAAATTACTAAAATACCGTGTAGCAACGGAGGAGGTCTATGAAATCAAAAGCAATTTATAAAAAATCTTGCAGTAAATTTGCATATAAAAATCTTCAATGTCCAGTGTCACAGAACTTTTATGACAGAAGAGACCAGTCCAAAGCGACCAGACAAGAAGACTCGCTGCATTGCATTTTGTTAGACAGATATTATAGAAGCAATTAATTATAATCCTCTCTTGGCTGAATGGGATACATAACAATTAATCCAATTTACTTTTATTAAGCTTGTCTGTTGCTGCCTCTGTTACCCTCTGAAATGAAACCAAGTTAATAGTAACTACAATGTCGGGGCTCTTCTTGGCTACACACATATTCTACATGATTATTTAAGAGAGAATTATGAACATGATGATAATGAAGATGACCTATTAGGTCTGTAAAGGTGTACACTAATAATGGTATACATTGTATTGGCTGAAAAGGTCAGTAAGTATAATGAGTACAGAGTTGGTGACCACTGGGCCCAGTGATTTATTGCCGCAATGACCGGTGGTTGAAGAAACATGAAACATCATATAGCCCTGTACTGCTTTCATATATTCTTTCTGTCTGCTGGGTAGACTGGCACATAAAATGTCATCTAATTTTTATATTCTGCAAAGCAAAGTGACAAACTTGCAGTTTGCTCTCTGAGACTCTGACTCTCCAACAACAAACGATTCTTATCTGAAAGCCATATCGCAGCAAAAAAATTATCAAGACCAAGATGAATTGTACATATATGCACGTCAAAAGCAGAAGGGCAGAAAAAGATGTTGCATATTATTGGAGTATTAAGTGGCTTGGTAATAAAAAATAATATGCATTGTTGCTGATGCAGAAAAAGCTGTAACTTGTAAGACCTGTGACTTGTCACCTAAAATGGGATTTTATGGGTAAGCTGAAATAAAAGTGGAGAGAAAACTCAAAAAAGTTGTAAGTTGTAACGAGTCTGTGGTTTCTTTTGCATTTCTTGGTTTTTGCTATCACTTTTCATTTGCATAAGACTAAATATTATTATTACCAAGTTGTTACAGAGCACATGCGAGAAAACACCCCCTCCTTGCAGACACTAAAGAGGCAGTAGAATATAAAAAACTACTTTTTAATCTTGATTTGATTTCATAGACTGCATCATTTTTGAAAAGTTGACTTTTTTATTGACATTTTCAAAAGTAGCTTTATGATTTTTTAAACTCCAGTCAGCAGCATTGAGCACATAGTGAGCGTATATTGAGATGTTAGTAATAAATTAAGTAATCAATTTTAAACATATTGACATATTTTACTTATCAGATTGTTGCGCTGCTGCTGATGCTGAGCACACAACAAATTGCTTGAAAATTTAAATTTAATAAACGAACAAGATCCACACAATAAATTAAATTAGTATTCAATTGCAACTCGTAAGAGAAAAAGTGAGTAATCTTGATTTGCTTATGCATATCATTGTCTCCTGCTGAAGGCAAGCACTCCAAACTAAAATGTGCACCATGCACTGTTTTTGTGTGGCTTGAGGGAGAGAAAATGATAAAAAGGTAATAAAAAAAGGTTTAGCAAGGTGATTGTTGTGGAGTGGAATAGATAATAGGTAATAATGTAATAATTAGAGCAACTCAAAAGCATGAGAAAGCATTAAAAAGCATAACGTATTTTCAACTATGAGAGGCTACTATATTTTAGCTTATCGACACAGATAAAACTATTTTTCGACTTTTCCTCAAGTCTGAAAAAGCATGAAAGAGCATAAAAAGCATAATTGATGTTAAGGAGCATATTTACGAATCAACCAGCATAAAACGGCATAATTCAAGCATTTTGTGTAAACTTTTTCAAAATTAAGCGTTTTTAATGCAAAAACGTTCCAAAAATTGACAATGTGTAAAACTTACACTCCGCAAATATTGTTTTGCAAAAACATTTGCATTTATATAAATGAAATGTTGGTGAAAAGACCATATGAACACCTCAGTAAGTTTTTCATTCGGCTGATCCATTCTACCGATATTTTTGATTTCGCATGAATTCTAGAGTTTTGCAAAATAGTTTCTTCTAACATAAGCGTGTTTACAATGGCTAAGCCAAAAGTAACTACTCAGCATCAAGTTAGGGAGGTTCCTAACTGCGGATTGAAAGTAGACAAAGACAAGCTCTACTGAGAGTATTGTCAAGAAGTTGTAGACTTCTGAGGTTCTGAGCTTTCCGGCTACCAGTGCTGAAGTCCTTATTTTCAGTCCTCAAGCAAACTATGACCCCTATTTGATCTTCGTTTACTGCTGAAAACTTAAACATTCATATGTGGCTAATATTTAAACAATCGACGAAGCATTTCAAACTCCTTCGACGAGGAAGAACAGCACAATGAAGACATGGACGAGGAAGATTAATTTAAAATTTTCATTAGATTGTAAATTTAAACATATCTAAGCACTAAGTTTCCTTACGCTGTATGCAGTGTTGTGTTACAATGTTGTATACTTCGTAGTAAAATAAATAAAACGAGCAAAAATGTAAAAAGCATCAAAAAGCATAATTTTAAAAAGTATCAAGCATAATTTTTTGTTTCAAAAAGCATAAATTGAGTTGCTTTAGTAATAATACCTAGATGAGAACAAAAAGGCACACTATATGTGTGGCGTACAAAGACCCACAGAAATCTTTTTATACATTTTTTTCTCATATGAATGATGATTGACCAGCCCTGTAGTCTAGACATTTTATATGCCTAAATGTGTGATGTGTAGAAGATATGTATAAGAGTCAGATAGAGAAAAAATCGAACTGGTTTTTAAAAATAAGAAATACAGGCCACCAAGAAGTTAAAAAGTATAAGCATCTAAAAGAAAGAAAGAAAAGTGCCCCATGAAAATCAGAGGAAAACCATACTACCACCATTTCAAGCACAATGGAATACACTTTAAGTTTGAAAACTGCATGCATAATAATAATAATAGCAGTAATAAACGATGCATAGAAAACTAAGCCCACATTTAATTTTTTCCACTTAATACTACATCGTTATTTTTACCACAGTTACAGCAATGCTATGAAAATGCAAATGTTTCTTGTGTATACCGCGCAGTTTTGTTCAGTTTCTTTTTACACAATTGCTGCAATTATCATTTTACATCCATTTACATTATTACAAATTACAACAATCCACAATCAACAATGGACGGTGTTTCTTCCTAGTCTTGTTTCTTGTTACTACACACACCGGCTTGTAGTTAAGTACCCTAATTTGTGGCTTATAAATTTTAATGTGGGTCTTTTAGTACAATGAACGCGCAGAGGTAGACTCACAAGAAGAAACGGTTTTGCTCCGTGATCCTCTGATTATCTGACATTTGTCCAAAAGATCGTAGGATCGTGGTTCGTCTGCCGTTGATATAATTTGAAATCTTGCAACTTGCAGCAAATCTTATACTGCTCTCTCTCTCTCTGGCTTCGTTTTTTACAATTACATTGCAACTTAATTTGCATTCAGAGAGTTGAGTCAACCCATTTTTACCTCCACACTATACATGAACCATGCATTCTTCATTTCATTGACTTTGTAGTAGTTTAGCATAATTGTCTAAGAGACCTGAGTTGCTTATCTCCCAATTTTTAGGCGGCCACATTAGGAAAACCATCTAGTGATAGTTTATTATCAAACTTTGTACATTGTAAAAGTCAGTACAACGACGACAACGCGATGATCATCACCGGTGATAAAAATGGCAATTGTTGCCATTAACATGGCTCTCTAGTGCAATTGCAATGCAAGAGAGATGATCGTGCTCAAAAATGGCTGGTTGCCAGATCGACAAAAAATCATAATCTAAAAAAGTCTTCTGTGTAGTATTCCCTCGATTACAATTGCAAGGAAGCACACCCTCTGCAACTACAACCAACAACATCCCTTCTTTGCCACGCCAGATTATTGCAATCATTGTTAAGCATAATATCAATATTGTGTACACCTTTTTTATTACATATTGTTGCACTGCAGTCTGCAGTTCAGTCAAAGCAAAGACGTCCAGGCAATTTTTGCCGTCTGACTCACAAGAAAATGATTACAATTCAGATTTTCTAGACGCGTACACAGACAGAGACGGAGAGAGAGCGCATGGCCGTGGCCGTTATGTTGACCTACCAGTAAAAGTAATTATAATTGGTTGGTCTATTTGCATGAAACACGAAAGGTGTGCAGTTTTCGTTCTTTACAAAAATGAATTATTACTCACAACAGATATATTTTATTACCTGTAATGCGTTTTTACGAAAAGATAATGCATGCACCCTGCACATATGCTGCTACGTGTTTGCACTTTATTTCGTGTACCATGTCACATTTTCTTTAATGGGCATAAATCACCGGTTTGAGTGTTCAAATTTATTGCCGGTGAAAACGTGAGATAACGTTTTTAGATGCACTCTTCTGATCCCAATGCTAAGAACAGGAGAATATTTACATATTATTCCTTATCATTTTCTACAATAATAGTAAGAATTAATGGCATGCTCCCATATATTTTCTGACTTTAAGAAAAAATGGGTAAAATAAATCTAATCGCTTGCATCTTTTGATAATGAACAAACCGCAAAATATACATACGGTGTATCCCGTACCATTAATATTGTTTGGTTTTCTGCTGACGCGTCATTAAAAAAAGCTACGACCGGATAAAATTACTTTGTCTAGGAAACCTTCATCGCTGGTCTGTAAAGCAAGTACCTATACTGAGTTCGTTGAGTTCACGTCAAACAAAGTAGAAAGAAGAACTCTGAGAAAAATTTATAATTTCCCAAACCAGGTTTTTAAGGACATATAGGAACAGGCATATAATTATAGTTTCTCCGTTAAGATGGAAACAAGTGCAGTTTCTTGCTGCAACATCTAACATTGCATCTTGTAACATGTTCCATATTTTAAAAAGTTGTTTTGAGGTTACGTTGCATGGCTTTGGTTTTCTAAATAATCCATAAATATTCGTTATCCGTTCATTCACCAGTCATGAAATTGTAAAGCTAGTCTCATTATTCAACCCCCACAAGTTCACAGTTCGTTGAGTACAACCACATTATTTTATGTATTTGGATTTTGATCATGTTCTATTTAATACAGAACCGTTGTTGGGTTTTCAAGCTTTGTCCCATTCCAATATGCATAGTCCGGCTTTTTTACAGTAAAATATCAGTGTTCAATTTCCGGTTAATTAGGTCAAGCCATGTAGTTCTCATATAAGGAAATTGTCATTGTGACTTAATATGGCTGTTTTAAAGAAAACTGAACGCCCCAAACAAGCAAAGAAAGTGGAAAGTGTTGCAACACACACACGTGCACGTGTAGCGGAGAGATGTGGATAGTCCCGGTATAAAAAGAATGGAATGTGCGTGTGAGTCAAAAATCACATTAATATCAAATACCAAGTCATCATGCCATTTAAGTTCAAACACATGGCAAAGCAACAAGATTTCGCCCTTTTCCTAGAAAACTTGCTTGAAAATGAGAATATGATTGTGAAAGTGTGTAATGTTATCATCATAATATACTATTGTTTTGATAATGGAGGATGGATCACCTCGGATCATCTATCACGAAACGAAGAGAGATGGGAAGTTTGATGAACCTTATGATGATTATAGCTTCCTGTGCATTATTACAGGTAGTTTTAAACCAGAATGGACCAGTGCATTTTTTGGGGTGGAATGATGACGTAAAATTGCGTAAGGAATGTAAAGCCCGAGCGCGTGTTATTAGGAACGAAACAGGTATTATAAAGGTGTACACATGTGCGTTGTGCGTACAAGGAGAAATGTTTTACGAAAAGGTGCGTTGTGAGAACATTTTATTTTGAGGCAGGTTTGATGAAATGTAATTAATGTGCCATTGTCAGCAAAGTTGCATGAACAGCTTTTCCCACTCACGATGGTGTCATGGAATTTATTATTCAGCATTACAGCAAGAACCAGTACACGTGGTTATGCAGAGATTGGACACATTAACGGTCATACACGCACTATGGTTAGCTGCGATGACGTCAATGAGCAAGACTGTCGGAGTCTTAGAGTACAAGCGTATTTTAAAGTGGTTTATAAGTTGGAAAGAATCCACGTATTTGAAATTGAAGATTAAATTCTTGGACTAACTACAAAGTATATTGCATTTGTGTTTTAAAAAGCAGAATGTACATTAATACCTCATTTAAATATATGAAATTGAATTTTGAAAAAAGAGATTATATTAATACTTTGAAAAGTAATTGTTCCCACTGGAGTTTCAGTAATTATGTGTTTTTTAAATAATTAACTTCCGATATGCGAATTTGACTTGTAGATGGCGATTCCCATGCTACAGATAGCAGGACGTAAAGCTACACATTACGAAACCAAGCTCTATCGCTATGTATGTGAAACTATGTTTAATAGTGCAGATAAAATAGTTTTATACTTTCTTTAAAAACACTAACTTGCTATATTTTCATTTACGAATTTAACATATCAAAGTAAAGCATGCTTAATATCCACTAAAAGTGAAATGAGGCTGAACTTCGTATTAACATATTATTCCTGTTCTTGATTCTTGATATGAATCTAAAAAGATGATCTATATTTCATAATATTAATATTATTTGAATATTCCATAATTCCGACATGTGTCGAGATTTAAATGTCGTAATACTGGTTCCCGAACAGGCTTACTTCGCAGTTAATGGAGTATTTAAACCTCTATTCAGTATTCAGTTAGTCTGTTCATGTAATTGCTTTTAATTATAATCATATTATTGGTACTATTAAATGTGGTTTCAGAAATAATAGATTACAGTCCTCAAAAAGATTTGTTCCATCTTTTTCTTCTCTCGTTTCATATGTAACAGTTTTGTATCTTATCTACTGGCACAATCTGGGAGCACCTCCCATTCATTATAATGAGATTACTATTAATGTCGTCTACTTCTCATGCACCTTTTTTGACAAGCGCCAGACAATCTAATAATAATAGGCATAATATGGCAACACTTACAAGACAACAATCACTAAAAATCTAAAACATACCGATAGATAACCACTTATAGAATACATGAATACATAATAAAACGCAATAACTTTTTTTCTCTTCCATCGACAACACACGACACGACGTCTGCCTGACAGACTGCCTAATACAAAAAATACATTTTAAAGTTTCTAAACCAAATCACTGTGCCCTCTGCTGCATAAGTAATTTTAATGGAGCAATTTGACTGCAAAAATTGTGCAAATATGTATTCCACTTTTTTGCTTGGAGCGCACACCAAAATGGAAATGGACGCCTCATTTTATTTCACGACATGACCATCACGTTTCCTATATTAGTTTGTATAGTGTGTTTATAGGCAGACAAAAAAGGGTGAAAGAGTTGCAATAGTAATTGTAATTTTTTCATTCAATACAAACTACATCTTTGCTCAAGTTGCAGTTTTTGGAATAACTATAGTTTTTGTTATTGACAGCAGCTTTTAGCACTTGGAAACAAAATCAAAAGTCACAAATCATTTTTGCTGCTTCTTCTTCTTTGAAAAAATGCAATTTTATAGACGGCACGAGACGGAAAACAACGTGCAAAGAAAGACAAGTGGAGCCATGTGCCAAAACCAAGTCTGAGTCTCAAGCTGCGTCTGTAGTCTCTATACATCTCCTTTAAAAGAGAATGAGCAGAACATGTCCTCTGTTTTGCATGCAATTTGACGATAAAATAATTTAATGATGAATCGCCGAAAAAGGCGAAAAATGAAGACAGTCAGAAAAGATAAAAAGGTTGAGATAAAAAGCAAAAGCATAAAAAATATCTATACATCTACTTGCCTTTATCAGGGAAAGAAATGATTTCCGAAGTTTTGGCATAATTGGCCACGCCTGTCTCCTGATCCACTTGATTGTTCACGGCGGCGACGGCGACGCTGTCAATATTAAATGTATTGTTATAGCTACTCTGTTGCTGCTGTTGATGATGATTTACGTTACTAGGATAACTATTAGAAGAAGAACTAGATGATGATGATGATGCTGAGAATTGGTGATGGTGGGGTTGGTAGTCTTGGTGATTATTATTGAGGTTTTCAGTCCGTCTCAAGGTTTCCAAGACCAGGTCTTTTGAGATCTTGTGAGCCATGTCCACATGGGGCTTTTCACTGAGACCCAGTCGCTGGAGGATTTGCACTTTGATAAACTCCCGACGGAGCGTGTCCTCACTAATGGGTTTGTTGTTAGCGGCACCATCTCCACCACCTCCTCCCGAGGAGGTGGATGTGGAGGAGAATGAGGAAGATCTATCACTATTTCTAACATGATTGCTATGAAAATTACTATTATCACTATGACTACCGCCGCTTTTACTGCCAGCACCAAAGTAGTAATCACTTCGACCACTGGATTCCCGGCTAGCTCCAGCTACAATTGCCGGTGGAATGGTGCTGCTCAGCAGCAGAAGAATGGTGAGGAGGAAGGGGGGAAAGTAGTAGAAAAGTAAAAATGTCACTTTGTATTTGTGACCATGGAACATTATTGTCTTTTAGCGAACCCTTGTCAAGGTCGTCCCTCTTTATGTTCATCAGGAGAAAAATTCACATAAAGAATAAAATTCAGAAAGAGAAGCAGAGACAAAAAAGGTTGAGCCCAGGGTTGATTGTGTGTTGCTACTTTTCTGTCAAAAATATATGTATGATAATGGGATGACGACGGGGCTATTTGATGATTCAAATAAAAATCAAGTAATGTCCAGTGCAGCACAGAACAAACTGTAAACTGACTTGCTAATGATGATTTAATGACAGACTTCTCTTTGCTTTAGATAACAAATTTATCATGAAGGTGGTAATATTATTTTCTTTCAGGTTGTTTTTTGTTGATCTGGCAAGGAAATCCATGAATGAGTCAGAGTCAGGGTTCATCGAGGATGAGCTCACATCATCATATTATCAACTCACCTCACAACTTGAAATCCATTATTGCACTGGCACAACAAGAAGCACGTCTCAGTGACACCTATTTTTTCACCAGCTTCCTTTAACAAAAAAATGCACACGAAGAAAACTACTTCTTTCTTCGCTCAGGATTCCGTGTGAAGAAGCACGTGCGTTTAGCAGTACCAACGCATTTTTTATCTTTTACGCAGGTTATCTTAAGAATTTTGTTTTTGACAATTTTTTGGTGAAACATGCACAGTCACATTTGCTTGGGGTTGAACAAAAATGTCTCATGATATGATGTCCTATGACAAAACTCGGAAGAAAATTTGTCACAAAATTTATTACAACAAACTATCTTTTCGAGTGCTTTACGTTTGGACGCCACGGTAGATCACATCACGCTGCAAGAAGAATACTCATGCGGATGGCGACGATGACCACACGACGCGACTGTATATATAATGTATGCTCTGCACTTTTTTAGTGGACGGCCTCGCTCGACATTTCAAGAAAATTGAATTGACTCAAACGACAAAACCACACAGAAAAGCAATAAATCACCATATTATATAGTGGAACAAAGACAATAGTTGTTGGTCATATTTTAGTCATTGCGGACCTGGGGTTGGGAAGTGTAAAGTAAATGATGATAATGGTCTTTAAATAATGAGTTTAATGAGTACTTTTTCAACATGATGCACTGCACTTCACTGTTGATGGTTCATCATTTCCTTGATGCAGTCATCCCACAAAGCGATTAAATATACTAAACTTTTCAAGTTTATTGACAGAAGTAATAATATTTCTATTTTTAAGCACCAATACACCCCACACCAGCACCAATCACAAGTGACCAGTGCAGTAGTCGATCAGCAAAAAATTACACATTTTTTACAATCTCGCATGTTCATCGCCAAAGAGTTGTCTCGTTGCCTGCTGCTGTACCAGCTCTAGCAAAAGCTACAACTCAAATGGCCATTTAAAGTTTTGCTACGCCGACCAAGTCGTTTTCTCTTCTTCAAGTTTAATAGCATTTAATTTAGCGACAACGAGTCAAGAGTCAAAAAGACACAAGACAACAAGTCTGCCAGTCTGGTTGCTACTATATAGCAATCTCAATAAAAAATTGAGGTCCTGTACAGTGATTTGCAAGATTTTTTAAAAAGACTTCACAGCACACACTTCTCTATTTCTCTTGTACATCTCTCAGCATGATTCTAAAAAAGATTTTTGCATGCACATGCAATATTTTTTTATACTCTGGCAATTCTGCTTCTGGTTTGATTGACTCATACAAACTTTTTTCAAACAGCAGAAGCCCAGCAGACACCAGTCAAAAGTCAAACAAGAAGAAGTCATTCACGTAATATTATAATATGTATAAACAGCTTTTTAGCAGCAGCAGCAATAACAGCAGTAAACTTTATACTAATTTAACGTTTTGACTAATGTTATGATGATTTATGCCTATTTATAATATAACTTGATGGGTTTTGATACAACGGTCTCATCATATTATGTATGAAATATGAAATAAAAAAGGATTACAAGTAACTCTTCTTTCCTTGTGCTTTGTGTGCAAATGCAAAAAGATGTGGTGATGGTGGTATATTATACTGGCTCTAAAAAGATGAAGGATGATGATAAAACTCGCGTGGTGGTGTGTGGTGATGTTGTGACTGACTGTGTAGTGACCAGTCGACTGTCTAGCAGAGCACAAAACTTCTTGTTTATATCGATGAAAAAGAGGCTGAAGTTGCCTAAGAGTAAAAAGAAGCTCTCTCAGAATAGTAAGCTTTGGTCTCTTTCCACTGCTGCATTGCTTTTATAAAGCTTGACTGAATAAAAACTGGGAAGACTTTTTTATTTTCTTGGTTTTTTGGCTTTGCCTATCTTTTTCTGGTACCTACACTTGACTTTTTCTTGACTGGTTACTACTCTCTAGTGTTATTTTTTCCTTTTTATATTTATGTTGATTTAAAAGGGCGATAGTTCCTGAAATCATTTTTCAACCCTTTCTTTTCAATCAAAGCAGTATTATTCCTCCGGTCGGTTAGTGGTAGTGGCTGGTGGTGCCTGTTTTTGCCTTGCTATAGTCAAGAGAAAAAAACTGGATTCAATTTTTTCCTCTTTTCTCTCTTAGCTTTTTTCATGTCTGGCACATGGCACCGGCATTTCTACACACAAAAAGAGAGTGATTTACTTGAGAAGATCACCTTTATTGGCAGGCATTAGAGAGCAAGATGCACACGAGTGAAAATGGCCTTTTTTTAAAAATCTACCAAATTTACAACCTGGTTTTCTCGTATATTGTTATCATGAGTATTTTTTTAGCCTGCTGAGGGATACGTGCCTGTTTTCTGCATTTGCATTGAATATAAATGGATTATGTATGCATACTACTAAATTAAGATGCACCGACGGAGGACGACAACAACACGAACGACCAACAAAACGAACAGAGGAAAGTTTTAAATGTAAAGACGGTGTGGTCCTGTCCGGCACTCTGGCGAGTTTGAATCTTTGACACTGAATCAAATTGCCTGTGATTGAAATCTTGGTGGCTTTTAAAACAATTTAAAAAGTTCAAACCGTTCTTTTTTGTTTCTTTTCACGTATGACATTCTCGCTACAAGATGATCTGATATGAATCTGTCTCGGTGTCGTCTCGTCGTCCCTGTCAAAATGTGATCAGTGTGTATCTTGACTCTTTTCAAAAGTGGAAATAAAAATGTGAATGAAATTGAGACTAGGGTAAAAATAGGTAATGTGATAATACCTAAAAGATAACAAAGACAAAATGTTGCCGAGCATGTAAAATGCATAACATTATAGTATGCGCACACGCCATACCATGACTGGTGACGGTAACATTGAAATCGATATAGTATGCGTTGGGGTCCAATTCCACATTACAATATTCAAATTTTAAAAATGATACTATTTTTATCATACTTTGTATGCATAATATGGCTCAACGACCTGTTATGCTGCTGCCATGTTGCAATAGAATTTGTAGCTAAAATTACCCTAAAATATATTATGAATTATAAAGGTATTATTTTATTATAGCTTACCTGGCACTTTTAGCAACCCTGAAAGTTTTACGTAATCAAAAGTAATTCGCCAATAATGTGATTACCTTTTTTGACTAATTAAATTAGAATCCTGCTATTGCCGGTATAAGCTACTGATTTAGTCTGGCTTTGCTACGTAATGATAAATGCACTTTTTTACTTTCTCTTCCGCTTACATAATATTCCGTTTCAGCAATTTTTTACTCCTTAATAAGAGCAAAACGGGCTTTGATTTTTCCAGAATGGCAACGTGAAGAAAATTGACTTTTCTTTCAGGCTTTTGTTCACGGACATGTGTCACACGGTTACAGTGGCTATATGTATGACTCTTTTTTATCTTGAGCTAAATAGTACTGAATACAAAAAATAGGACAAGAAGAATATTATTATAAGGATTTTTGCTTTGTGTCCCCCTCTTGTATTTTATGGTCGAGTGCCAACAAAGGAGTGTCCTTTTTATGGCCAGGCCATATATAGGCATCCGCATGTGAAAAGAAAGTCACACAAAAAAATTTGTTGGACATGGACATAGTAGCCTACCCGCCTGGCATAATCTAGCACAGAAAAACCGGCTTTTTTCTTCTCCGGGCATTTGCCAAACAGATACTATTACATGTTTTTGTTAGCACAAACGGCAACTTTTGCTGTTATTTTGTCAAAAAAAGAAAGCTGACGACAAGTACACAAGCTTAACAGACATATTATTATAGCGTATGAAACACCCTTAAAAGAACAAGAACAGCTTTTTTTGCTGAATATAAAGAGTCAAGTCAGCAGAAGGAATAGGAGGAGATGCGGCATTGGAAAATGTGTACGAGAAGGAAACAAGAGAAGGAGAAAACGGAACTGGGAAATTATAGATAGATGTTTTAACAAGCTGTTTTTTACAATTATATGAACGCAGCAGAGCAGCAACAACAACACAAGTTTATAAAAGAAGTATTTTTTGCTTGCTGGTAAGTCAAAGGGAAGGGGATAAATGAAAAATGGAAAAATTGCACCGGAAAACAATTTTTTGTGTTTAAATGCCAATATTTATGCTTTATACTGCATTAGGGTATGTTATGTTGTAGGAGGGTCAACCCATTTTATTATCGAAGTGAAAGTGAAGTGCTATGCCAGCTTTCTTCAGTTTCTTCTGCTGTTTTTTGTGTACAGTCTGGGAACGGCAGTGGCACTGAACTCAAGACGACAACACAAACAGCAGGACATAGTCTGTAGAAGGTTGAACTAGCCAAAGTTACACAAAATATGGTAATAATACTAAAAAGTACTTTGGCTTGCCTTGTTACACTTTTCAAAGCAAAATTTTCAAAATCCAAAGTTCTTTATCTTTTTCTGTGGAATTATAAATTTTGCTTGCATAATTGCATAGTTGAAGCACACACCGCATGCATGGCAACATCAAAAGCTCTTTGGTGGAAAAATATATATGTAATTACTTGTGTAGCAATGCAGTTCTCTGCTTTTTGCATGCAAAAGCCGCATTATGAAATGTTATGCACTCTGTAATTCCCATAATTACAAGCAGTGTATTACCACTACTTCCAGTTTTAATTGTCTACCCTATAATTATTTATTACATACCCCGATTTTGCAATGAATTTCCATAAAATTCATTTTGAAACGTTTTTGTTGAAAGTTGCTGGTGCAATTTTTGTTTGCAATATTTTCTGGGAGTGGCATTACGACAAAGAAAACATTGCAACTTTCTCTTGTGGAGCTTAACTTACATAGGTGATCACGTTCTGAACGATATAAATAGCAGAAATCGTCCTAGAATGGTAAACAATTCAAAGTAACTTTTTGTTTTGCTATAAATACTCAATTTGTTGTGTGAGATTTTTTTCAACCTATGAACTAAACGCTGTCCATCAATATCTTGATCATCAACGCGATCTCTTGACTAGACTGACTTTTTGACTCCATTTTTTCTCTGTAACAGTCTCTAACAGAGTGGCAGACAGCATAACGAGAAATGCTTTTAACCTCTTGAGCCAACCCAAAAGGAATGTTGCCCCTTTCTCCTTCTGTTTATTTTCACGCTTATTAAGTAGCACGTTCCCGTTTTTTATGATGCCGGCATTGGAAGAAGGAAAGTTATTTTTTCTCTCTTTGATGGGGAAAGCCATTCTGGAAAATAATTTTTGTCTTGTTGCTTGAGTGCTTCTTGAGTACTTGAACGGCATGGGTTCTTCCTGCCGGCGTCTCCCCGACCAGCACTGAAAATTGCCTTGTCTGGGTCTGAGTGAATAAAAGTGCACAAGCTTATGTACAACACGCATAAAAGTAAACGTAAAATAATAATAGGATAGAGAAATTTGGCTAAAGTTAAACGAAAGCAAATTCTTAAATAAGAAGAAAAAAGTATGGATATGATGATCGATCTTAAGAAAGGCAAACTAGCAAAATGTTGGGCCAGGGAAACTATTTTGTACAAAAAAATAAACAAGTTTTACTTTCTCTCTCTCTCTGGAGACGGGAAAAAGCATATCAGAGTACTCTAACCCGCCGGCTTGTTTCTGTTTTAACCGGTTTTCCATTTCCATTAACATTTTATGTTTACGGATTATTACATAGTAGCGTTGTATTTAGTGCCGTTATATTACCCGAGTTTAGTTCTCCCCAGTTTCCATAAATATTTATGAGCATAATAATTTGTTAGCTATATATCTATGACTGGGAAGAGCGAGTATGTAGGCCATTTATTTGCTATTCGCTTTTTAGATAGTAAAAGTATGTAAGAGTAATCTATACAAAACGGAAATTATACACGGTCTGGTCGAGTCGGTTGAGTAATTTCACCTTTTTTCTGCTTAAGACTAACTCACTCTTGATTATAACGAAGCCAGTCAGTCTGTCAGACAGTCAATGAGACTATAGAGAGACTCCATAGAAGTTAAATGTCAAGGAAGTTAAATGACTCTTTTCCCTTCACGGGGTTTTCAGACTTGCTAATTGGTTTAGTTTGGTAGTAGCTGCCTTTTAGCATTTAATGGAAACGAGAAGGGGCACACATAACAATATAAAATATTATGCTGCTCTAACTCAATAATACACTTTTACGGTTTTTGTTGCCATGGAAACGTGCAGAGTCTGAGAAGTTTCCACCAGGTAAATAAAACGGTTTAGAATATTGACGCTTGAAAGTTTCCAGATCAGAATGGTTGTATCTCAAAGCCGTGAAGATACTTACACTAACGAGTGCGCCGCATGTAATCCACTAGATTAAGGCTGTACTTTCTTCTTGTATTTCATGTTTAATAAGATGTCGATGTAATAGAGAATTAGATACAAGTTAAGTTTACAGTCTACACGTAAAAATATCCCTGTAGATGTAAATATTTGCCTTTTACGTGCATTATTCTAGAAAATTAGCTAAATGTATAAGATTGTGTCTATAATCAATATGAAATTATATCATCTACTTCATGAAATGTTTAACCCGTTCTCTGAACTAAATGGTAAACTGCAACTGCTGAATATTTACCGTGTTTTCACATGCTTTTCCGATCCTATGAAAATTCATCTTGAAAACAATGAGAACAGTTTACAAATAGCTTGTGAACATAGCCAGAAGGGTTCAGATGTTGCTGGTGAAGGTTACAAATTGCTACGTGGCCTGGATTTTGCGTTAGTCTGGACACAATTATAAGTTCAATCGCAAACTCACGATTGTTCATTGTGTATTTGTGTACGCATTCTTATAGCCGGTTCCTCTGTTGTACCGGAACTTCTTTCCCGCACGCAACGCACACTGAATAAATAAATAAACCTCATGTTCATTTGCAGTCTTTTGACCTCAAGCCTGCCTTTCTTCCTGTTCCCCGTTTTACTCACATTTTGCCATTTCTTCTCTGTCTTGAGATCATGCAATTAATTATGAATACAAAACTATAAAAATAAAGTCCTACAGTGAAAGTGCGTGTTTGAAAAATACATACCGGTTCTCTCAAAGCCGCCATTATATGTAGCTTTCCAGTAATTTTTTAACGTCTTCATTTCCATAACCATTTACTTGCCTGGATTGCCACCTCTACATTCTTTGTGGGCTTACAGTCAATAAAGCCAACGGTAGCCATTCATATAAATCAACTTGCCCCAGGAAACACGTTTTTTTACCTTAGTAGCAAAACACCGATCTTTTAATCCAGAGACTATGGAAGGTCTCGTTTCAGGTACAATGTCAATTTATTTCTACGCAACTTGGTACACACAAGAAATTGTTTTGCGTGTTGCTACAACCAATTTTGGCAATTCTCTAGAGTCTAATAAACAGTTTTGTTGCAAGACAAAGTGCGTCCGTTTGTTTAATGCTTGCCTTTTTTCCATTAAAATTTCGGAAAAAATGTTACATGATCTACAGTAGTCCTAAGTTGGTTTAACCAACGCGAATAAAAATTTACTGGTTTTGTTCCCATTACGCCATGGATGACGGAAGAATCCATTACAATTACTTGAAATCCAGTTCCAGCAAAAAATCCCATTTACATCCTTGGATACATGCCCGGTTGCATTTTCTGCTTTGCCTTGTTGTGTTGGCTTTGCTCGTAGAGTATGTACCGTTACCGTTACTTTTTATAGAGCGGTACAATTTTCTTGCGGTAGGAAAAGAAATCGGAACATGATCCACAGATAAAAAGGTCTCCGAATTGCAATTAGGTACAAACCGATAAATTATCCAGGAATATTTATGGTACTTCTTTTTATACAGCACGTACGTTACAAACCAATGAACAATTACAAGGTCTTCGGGATGAAGTGATTAACACAGAGAAATATGTAATGCTAAATGGAATGATGCCATGAATGCCACTGTAGGTACCATTTTTGCAACCTCTGATATTTGTCCAAAGTACCAAAAAAGGAAACCCGTGCTTCTTTGGAATGCAAGCGGATCGCATTCGTTTAGTTTCTTTAAGAGAATGACAAAAAAGCATTGCTGAGATATTTGTACCTAATTTAGCTGCTATCAATTTTTGGCACACACTCCTTCGTACTCAAAATTCCTTTCCTTGAGAGAGAAGAGCAACTAACAAAAGAAACTTTCCTTTTGGTAAAGTCATGTTAATAATAATGTAAGGTTGCTAACGAGAAAGCCGGGTGCATTCTCTGGAATGTACCTTGAAGTTGGAGTAGCATTTTTTGGCAATGAAAAGATGCTGGCTTGGTATATTTACCACTGTGCACTCGCCATGCACACTTATTGGATTGGAACAATCTTCCAAAACTTCTTGTGACTCATCTCTCATCTCTCATTCTCATTTTGTCATTTCTTAATCGTAGTTGAAAAAGTGCACGCTGAGCATCCTTTAACCTTTAAATATGCCTCAAACATTTATATATAGGTACACCCAAATGATAATTTTGTATGTATATTATGCACTTCATTGTCGTGTATCACAGAAAAGGATAAAAAGGCATGCGACAATTTAGTGTATTTTATATGTGTATTTCAGCAATGGCAAAAACGGTGTTGACTGCATTTGCTGCTAATCAAATTATGATTATGATATCAACAACCAAGGTAATCTCCTGTGATAAGCGAATCGATAACCATAATATTTTCCCTGGTATTTGGGAAACGTTTGTCATGCCGTAAATTCTGTATTGACGTATGAAACTATGATTAAATTATGATTCCTATGCCCATGTAAACCGAAATAGGTACAAGATAACCGATTATTTTGAGTGATCATCGTCATTTATGGAATAAAAAACAATCATTTCACTTTTCTGGATTAAAGCTGTCAATGACAATTCACAAGTTAATGAATACGTAGGAACGTAGATTACCTATAGAATGGGTTTAAAGATAGACGTAGCGTTTATTAACGCGCAATATGATCAGCATCAAAAGTGAAACTTTTAGTTTATTAGTCTTGCCAAAACATAACAATAACTAGTCAAATAGTGAAGAAAATACGGAAGAATAGTTCGCAGGTGAAAGAACTTGCATGAAACAGAAAGCATGGGTGGACAAGTTTCCAATCTGTTTGGCAAGAAACCGAAAGAGGACGAACAAGAGGAAAATCTTCGTAGATATCAGGAGGAAATAGATGCTGGTGGATCGTTTATAGGAGGTAATTCAATTACAAATGCACAAATACAAATAAATCTGTGCAAAAAGAGCAAGCTGGATAAATACTGAAATATTAGAAGGGATTAGTAATCAGCCTTGTGGGCCTAGCTTATCGCTAATACAGCCATAAAAGTTTTATTGCTTGATTTCTCTGGATAACCAGAAATGTACCAAAATATTTTGATAATAATATTGAATGCAGTTTTTATGAAGCACTCAACTAGCAATCATGTATTTACCATTTTTACTCGCGCATACATTTACAAAAAGTTTATATTAAAATGCACTTTCTTGAACGTGATCTCATTTATTCCTATGAATCCTTCTACTTAGATGAGGCAGATAAGCAAAAGGTAAAGTGGTGGGAGCGCCTTCTGTTCGACAAACGTTTCCGAATAACCTACGTCGTTATTTTGGCCTGTATTCTCGGCCTATTTGTACCTATCATTATTTTCGCAACCGAATTGGAAACTCGGAGTCGACCCATTTACGGTAGCTGTCTTATCATACATGATGCTCGTTTTGAGTGCCTTCCAAACTCCCCGGAACCTGTAACCGAAGACCAATGCACAGACGCCTTGTGCTGTTGGGAAAACAATGAAGATTTACCGTACAAGTGCTACCATAGCTTCCCCAGTGCTTATCAGTATAACGTTTCCAAAACAACCATACACGGTCCTCCTGGGGGAAATGAAACCTCTTCTAAAATATACTCAGAAGCGGAAACATGGACAGAGTTGGATGTTAGAGCTAGTCACCCGGACTTAATGTCGCCATTGCGAGTAATAACACACTGGGAAAGCAGGGAGCATTTGGTGGTGGAAATGTTTAACGCGGAAGTGTTTCCCGAAAGGCATAATGCCACACGGATTAGTGGACAAGAAAATGAAATAGGACAAAATGACGATTTGCCGTTTGTCATAAGTTGGGGGGAAGATGAGACCCTGTTTTTCATTCGGATTGGAAGAAGGGATACAAACGAAACCATTTTTGATACCAGACTGGGCCCCGTGTACTGCTCTGAAAAGGATATTACTCTGGCGACACTGCTGCCTACTCAGTATTTTTACGGGCTTAAAGGTACATTCCATTCTCAAAGAAACAAAGTCAACATTCAATGTTTGGTTGGCAAAACTCAATTTGGGTTTTGCATAATATATTTACACCGAAAAGAACTATGCAAAAATGAAAGACGCAGATTGGTCGCTGTCGACATAGTGTCACCTAGGTACATTTTTTCTACAGATGTGTAAAGCACTAAGCAGGATATAATGACAACTGACGAGACAAAAGTTCATGATAGGTAATTAGAATTATGGAACGCAAGACGTGCTTAAAATGCCTGCGTCTCTGACTGAACATTAAATTGTGTAGTCTTTTTCAGAATTTTCATTTGTAAAAACAGGCATGATCTTATAATGCAAATTAATGCAGCTATATTTAGCTTTTGTGCAGGCAGACACAAGACAAAAAATATTATGAAGAATATTGAATGGATAACAAGCACAAAAAAAATCTTTAAGACAAAGCTAAAAACATTGATGAATGAACACATCAAGAGTGATGTTTTCAGCATAAAAACGATTGGAAGTCAATTTTATGACTTGTTATGATTAAACAAGCACTTTAATCGTTTTAAGCTGAATAGTTGAATAATATATTGACAACATTGAGCGAATGAAGTTCAGATTTAATCACCATATTAAACTTGCATACATGACTTTGGACAAACAATTGCAAATTCCAATGCGGATTTTGCTTAGAGTTCTAAAAGATCAATGAATTTATTTTCTATATCCTGTTGAATTTCCTGTTTTATATTACAGGAGGTCAAGGTTCTGGCTCCACCATAACTTATCCCATTATCAATGGCTTTGAAAGTGCCGAGTATCCTTTTTACATTTCCTTTGAGGTATCCGGCCAATGGCATGGCGTTCTCATAGACACCTTCCAACCTATGCTTGCTCAAGTCGTACATGCCCCGGGCCTTATGCTCCACATGGAGACTACCAAACCGGAAATGAATCTCCACTTTTTTCCAGGTCCAACTCAGCCCCAGGTACTAGAGCAGCTGCACAAATATATTCGTGCCAAGCACCAGATTGATCATGCGCCATATATCCCACCCTACTGGGGCTTGGGAATGCACCTATGTCGGAAGCTGGATAACGGTGACTTGGTACTGGAGCACTTGAAGCAAATTATTCCCCCAGATAATCCCCTAAACTTGCTAGTTTATGACTCGGACTGCATAGACGAGCATTTCAGACATCCCCTTTATACTGATTATGACGCATTCAACGAAACTGTCGTCGAAGAAATTTTGAGTTTGCTTGAGAAAACTAGTGACTGTGAACCACCATGTACGAATGCTAACTTATTCAAAAGGATTCTTCTTACCCAAAAATCGACTCTATCCACAATATCCAGCCAAAACCAACAATATTTCGAAGGTCTTCTAGTGCAGGACACTAGTAACTCTTCGGATGTAAAACCTTTTGAAGGTGAAGTGGCCAACCTTACTGTAAACTACCTTGATTACTTTAATCCCAATTTTGAGCAATCAGGATCATACCCTCCTTTGCCCTTAAAACCAAATGGAGAATCATTTCCCCATCATGGATTTACCCTAGACGACAATTTCCCCCAACTAGACAACTCAAACTCGGAATTGTATTGCCCCATACCCGAAACCCGTTTGCAAGCGTACTTTACCATGGATATGCAGACCACTAGTACTAATTTTATGAATGCCAGCTACCTTTGGGGATCTCTGTGTCCCCAGACAACTGCTCACTTGTTAGATGAAGATTATCAGTCCCACATGAGCCTACACAATGTTTATGGGGAGCAAGCGTTAAAAATTGTGCATAAAACAGTAACGGAACGCCAATCCCAACAACCAGAAAATACTATGCTGGTAACTTCCGGTTCCTACTGGACAGCATCCCTGTACTACGGAGCGTTCCATGGGATGACGGCTCCATTTACTTGGAAAGGTTTGCAGGAAAGCGTGGCAAATACAGTGAGGAATTACGGACTTGCACCGGTATCTGGGACTCACATTTGTGGTGCCTTGCTGGGAAATAATGTAACGTTTCCTAGAAATAACGAACTGTGTCTGCGCTGGTTCCAGTTTGGATTACTGTTGCCGTTTGCTCGAAATACCTATGATGAGTAAGCATGTAACTTATCAAATTATCTAATAATTAATGCTCGTTTCTAAATATTATCTTGATTTACTGCAAAATGTGTTTCTCAGAATGTCTTCATACGGTCCCAACCATCTTCCTGGTCAATTTTTAAGTTATCTTAATGAAACTATCCGAACGCGTTATACTTTTGCCCCATATTACTACACCCAACTGAGGAAGTACCAAGCAACTTATGTGCCGATGATTAGACCAATGTCTTTTGACTTCAATTCGCCCAAGGACAGAAACGGTACGCTACCCATATTAGATCAGTTTATGGTGGGAGACGCCATGTTTGCTGCACCGATTCTTGAGCGAGGTGTTGGTCGGACTGTCTACTTTCCTGCGGGTCTTTGGTATGCCATGGATGGAATGGTAGCTAGGGACGACGAAGATACGGGAGAGCAAAAGCCGATTACGGGACATTTAACGGAAACTCCTTTGTTCATTCGAGGAGGATATATGATACCCACTTTGGTAATAACATTAAAGTTATATCCGAGTTTAGCTATCATCAGAATTAGATCATATTATGTGTCATTTTATTACCTCATTTGCAGCAAAATCCGGAAGGTCTAACAATTGAAGACTCTTTGCGTGGTAACTATACCCTGCTAACGGCTGTTTCGTCGGATAAGGATAATGGTAACCCTAGGACTGCTCAGGGCTCTCTAATTGTTAAAGTACCCACGAGCGACTTGGATCATCGTGTTGACTTTTCTGCTTCAGTTACCAACAACGAAGGCTTAGTAACAGTTAACATAATAGTAAATGGCACGTGTGCTGACCCAACTGATAATGACCCTAATATTTCTACAAGAATCGATCAAGTTCGTATTTTTGGACTGTCGTTTCTGGGAGCGGTGGATATTACAGTTAGGACCGATTCTACAAGCCATTCATCAGGAGAGTACAGATATTTTGGGGAGAGCGATGCGCTTAGAATTTATAATTTGAATATGGACTGGTGCAAGTCTCCGGATTATGAAGTGATTATAAAGCAAAAAGGGGATGGTGAAACCACAACGGTAATACCAAGAACAACCAAAAGTGAAATTACAACAACCAATGAATAAATAAATGCAAACAAGTTTAAACTTATTTTTTGTCAAAGTAATTATCATTTCATATTATTTATCATATAATATAACCACAAAAAACCATGTATTAATTGTACATAATCATCAAATTATGCGTCCACCCGCTATACACACATTTGAGAATTTTTACACCAATTGTAATGATAACTATGGAATAAACAATTTTTTAACTAAAAACTACAATAAGTAATCTATAGTTTTCTTTTCTCTAAAATATTTAATCAACAATAAAAAACATAAACTTGTCTCCTCTGCACAAGTTCATTTCAAGTAGAATATCGTAATGACATTTTAAACAAGTTATATAAATCTTTTGTAGGTAATCAATTTATGTATTATGGTAAAATCGTAGAAGCTTAACTAATCTACAAGTACATCTGCACCGTAATTAACAATGCATTAGTCTTTAACAAAAAATGAAGTGACAGATACATAATTCATACAAGTAGACAAGTATAATTTATCATGAAACAAGAAAATAACAAGGAGCTACAAGTAACAAGAGACAAGAAAAAACTAACACTTTACATACAAAGAGGGTAAGATTAACACGATTTTAAAGAATGATGTACCTCAACTTCTCCTCGTTAAGAAATCTGATATTATTATGTATTACCGGGTGGGTAATTCTTGAAACGCTTAGTCAGAATCCGGGTCGCGGTAACTTTTCCTATGGATAAAAAAGAACAAATAATTTTGATGAGAATTGATCTTTTATAAGCTTCAAAATTGAAAAGGAAAATGAGTGAAATTTTGCCAATTATTTTCTTTAAAATGTTACCCACGACATAGGAATAAAAAGGAAAAGGGGCCTATGATTTAAATTGTATGTTCTTTTTAAAAATGATACAATTGAGATCTAAAAGGACATTTTTTCATTGTAACTAAATTTATTTCTTGCACTAGCTATTGAAACATACAAAAATCTTTTATAAAAAATTGATAAAATACATTCATTTCATTTCATTCAAGATACAGTTAAAAACGATCTGACATAACGTGTTTGGGAGGAGTTTCATGATTTCAGCTAAGCTGAACCAGCTTTGTTACCTAAAATATTCTTCTGTTCTCTTATCCATACAATATATTATATATATAAAATCTACTTAAACCTAAATAACGCATTATGTTAAACCCTACATCTAACTAATCCTAAACTAATTCTACTGCGTGCAGCTTTACAAAATTGCGGTATAAAATGTACAATGTACACTTAGTCTGAATAGTTATATAACAAACAATAATAAAATCTTTTCATAAAACAAAAAGTTACCAGAAAGATTATTATGCTTTGTTGGGGCATTTACTACATAAACCCATGCTAAAATGAATAGTTATAGTCCCTGATAAAATAGTTGCTGGAACAAGTCAATTGTTTAAAAATGCAGCAAGAACACCCCTAAATTTGAAATAGCAATTGCGACCGGTCAGTCTACTAAGCTATTATTTAAGTTGCTGAAAGGCCCTAAGAACAAAATCAATCGCCCTTTGGCATTCTGGAGGACTACTTTCTCCTTGAAGGTAACAAAAAAGGACAAAGCCGCCCACAATAACAATGCCAAAAACAGCAAAACACACAAAGAATCTCCTTAATGTGCATAATTCTACAAGAATCCCATACCTAGGGCTTTGGGCGTTGCGCTTGGAATGACGCTTACGGTGCCGATCCCCAGATCCAGCGATGTCCACATACCGCTCCGTCTGCTTACGTCCCTCACGCAACTCCTTCCCCGGATTCTTCTTATCCTGTAATAAAAAGTCAAATCGTTACCAAACGATACAAACCCACAAATGTGTTTTCTCACAATACGTTCATTACTATAAGGAATAATCACAACATTTAATAAGCTGCTAAACTTACTTCCTCCTTCTTGGCTTTGAACTCTGCGATCATCTCGTCACAATTCAGGTTAGACTCGGGCTCCCAAGTTGCCTGCTTTAAGGTGTAGCCCTTCCATCTGACAAGATACTCTTTTGCGCCCTTCCTTGTCCGCTCCTCAAGGATGGTTTGCACCTGCAAACCACAAAATAGTCATTTTACTACCACATCTACCTTTATCACTTCCCCCAACCCCAGCCCACTACTCAACTTCGACTACTCCATTAATATTGGTTATCTTTATTCAAACTGACCTCATATTCGGTGTCATCTTCTTCCTCCTCCTCACTCTCCTCCTTCTTCTTAGCACTAGCCGATGCAGGGGTTTTCCTTGCGGGGCGACCTTTACCCTTCTTGGCCGGAGTCTTCTTCGCGGCTGCCTTCCCCTTGGCACCTCTACCCTTCTTTGCTGGAGGTTCGTCATCAACGTCACTGTCATGCACTTCATCAGTGCTTCCGTTGTTGTCGACCCTATCGTCTTCGACCTCTACCTCCTCGACTTCCTCTACCTTCTTGCTCTTGGGAGCGGGCTTCCCCTTCTTTGACGACTTGGGTCCGGGACGAGCCATCTTGTAATTACCTAAGTTTTAGAAAAATAACCAGAAACCATTCATTAAAACCACTACATAACAACTATTTATACTGCCAACTAAGTCAGCCTCATGATGACGCATAACACGACATTCAATCACAACCAGGGGTCTGTTTCACCGAAAATTTTCATTGCTTCATTATCATTATCACATTAAACTGAAATTAAGCTGTTTTCTTACCTGTCAGTTTCTTAGAACTTCTGCACTTGTTCCCGATCACACCGATCCGACGTTACACACCAAAAACCTACAGACAATTATAGAAAAAATCACTGGGTTACAATTTCAATCAGTGCAAAAAATATTCTAAAGCAATTTGCCTAATAAATAGTAGAGGTAACAAAACTAAATTGGCTAAATTTCCAGTAAATTTACGCACTTCTTGATGTCACTGTGGAAGAGCTGAGAAAATTTGGTGGTGGCACTTGCAGTAAAAATGTTTGCAACTAAATTTGCCAACAGCAACGAGCAGTTCAGAGGGGAAGAGATCGAAGTGAAGACACTTTTTGTCAAGGCCGATAGCCTGCAAAGCTAAAAAGTTTCGGCGGTTTATAATTTTCACCATCGAAGATCGAAGTCAACATGAGATGCTGCGTTTAATGCCTTGTCCAAGCGTGTATTCCTGTGCAGGGGATGTACAAGTGTGTGTGTGTAAGCAGTGTATATTGAGCTTGTGTATTTTTCTGTTCCACTCGTGGGCTTTTTAGTGCGGGTATATAATGCACCGTGCATTGCATTGTAGAGCGGTGTTTTTTAGCTTGGGAAAGTAAGGCACGCTCGCAAAGTTGAGCGATATTGAGTTGAGACGCGGATTTCACTCGAGAGTTTTATATGCTGACAATGTATTGTAGACTTGTTGGAGTGCAGCACCCGCTTTCTGGTTGGTCCCTTTACAAGACAGGCTGTTGTGTAAAGTCTGTTTCTGGAAAAGACGCGCAGATTTTGTTGCTGTGTTGTTAGAGGCACAATGGAGTGGTAAAAGAGCCGAGAGCCCAGACGGACGGATGGAGAGATGGAGTAAAGAATGCAAGGTGCTTCTGTTAAGGTGAAAAACATTATGCTGCTGGGTAAAGTCAATGAAAGGATGAGATTTTTAAATGTGAAGAAAATGGGGTTTGGGTGGGCATATTTGGAATGATGGGAAAATGAAGCCAAGACCAATTTGGCGTGGCATTTAGGTACCTAAATATTGTCTCTTGTGTATCGTTCGTGTTGGATTGTTCGATCGTTTCAGTTTTAGGATGATGGGGTGAGCGAAGACTGGGTTTTGTTGAGCTGGGATTCGGTGGAACTAGGTTTTGTTCGCGGCGTGCTCATGTTTTGAGCCAAACCGCGGTTGATGCAATGGTGCACAGAGGTGTTCTAGAAAGTTCTAGTTTCAACACGATAATTTGACAAAGACTGAGGCTTTGGCATGAGGAATGTGGCAGGCGTGATCATGTTTTGAGTCAAACCGCGGTTTGGGGTGTTGTGATACATAATGCAGTTCAACACAGAAGTGAAACGTTCTCAAACAAAGGGAGAAGGATAAGGACTAGATTGTTCTAGATCACCCTGCAAGGTTCCAATAACGGGTGCGAAGGACATGCTTGGTCGTTCCATCATCTGAATGAATTTATAATCACGAAACCAGAGCAGCACAGTAAAATCCAAACAAAAGTAAGATAACTATTAAAATAATATTTTGGGCAACTACGAGCGTATAAAAATAAAGGCAACTTTATTCCAACGTTTCGATTTGTTTTACAAATCCTCTTCAGGGAATAATGAACAATGTAAAGCGAAAACGGAGAATTGCATGATTTTTATAATTTGAGACGATATAAAATAGAAAGTAAAGATGTCCAGAATTTAGGTAGTTAGTCACGACCACGTTCCTCCTTCCTATTCATGAGTGGGATTCCTTTAGCTGTGGCGTGTCGAATGGCAATAGCTTCTTTTGTTTCGCGAAGAAACTTGTCATTTTCTTTGGCAATTATGTCAACGTTGTCCCAAAGTATGGAGTGTTCTTCCGTATCCTGTAAATTACTCCATACATGCTCCGATATAGCTGATTGTGGGTCTCCGTTTCTGCAATGGCGCTTGTGCTCCTTCATCCTCTCAGACACATCTCTACCAGTCTGACCAATGTCGCTATATCCGCACGTGCATTTAACATGATATACCCCAGAATTAGTAGTTGGCGATTTATCCTTATGCATCGTTAGTATGTCAGACATCCTAGTAAAAGGAATATAGCCAATGGGATTGCCAAGTTGCCGTGAGATCAGTCGAGCAATCGATTCTGTGAAGCCTTTGACATATGCGAAGAGGATACAGAACAAGACAAGAAACCGATTTTGCTTTCATAATTCTTGCGATATATCCTCGATGTTCCTGTAAGACACACTCCCATAAAACTGAAATTGAAGTTATCTAAAAATGGAGTTACAAGTGGTAGGCTTTGCAGAAACAAGTAAAGAATTAAACATAAGAATAAACAAACACGTGAAAGATATACTCCAAAACGAGAAAATGTCTGCAATTGTCCAAAAATTGTACATCTTGGGACGTATTCATGAACCTGAATATTTTCATAGAAATTTCAATCCAATAAAGAGGGAATAGTTGAGACAATACCCGCCGAAATAGTGGTTTCTTTGCATCATCTATTTAAAATGGATTGGAACTCATTTTCAAACACCAATCGGTCTAACACGACTCATGGAATTGAACCTTCGACTAGTGGTGTATTCTTCCAACATCCCTTGCTCCAACTGCTGTCGATGTGTCGTAATTTGGGAAGTAACAAGACATTTTAGTCAATGCCACAGACGCTTAACCATTGTTAATGTCGAATTGAATTTGTCACTCGCCTTATAACACGAAAACTGGGCAATTCTATTGGGTACATACCGTTCACAAGAATGTCAGATATATTGACGGCCCATAAGGACAAGTCACCTAGTATCAACGTGGGTGTGTATATAGTTCGATGTACATGTGGGTATTTTTACCTTGGGCAGACCGGAAGGGACTTCGAAGAGAATCTAGGAGCACAAACGCCATTGCTGTAACGGTGATATGCAATCCACAATCTCTGACCATGTATGGAGTAACCGTTATCACCCGGAGAACCACTCCATACTGTGGAATGAAGCTACAGTTATTGAAAGGGAACATGAAAAGATCTTACGAGAAACAAAAGAGTGCATTGCTATTCGAAATGCAACAAAGTACGGGATTCCACTGATGAATCGGAAGGAGGAACGTGGTCGTGACTACGTACCGAAATTTTAGAATTCTCTTCTTTCTATACTGTATAATTTTAAAATTCGTAGTGCTCAAGTAGAAGATTAATTCTTTTTGCTTTTTATTCTTACTTTTCCCTGAAGATGACCTGTGTTAAAGGGTCGAAACGTTGGAATAAACTTTATATTTGTTTCCTTAACACCCGTGGTAGCCCATAATCATTTTGCATATATTTAAATTGTTAATGTTATCTCAGTCTCTTATGGAGATTAACTTCCGCACGGCCATTGCCGGATATATTGACCCTTTGAGCCAACCGGTGATTTTGATAAATTGCCAAAGACTGACTGAAGTTGCTTGTCAACTGGCGTTAGCTGAGAGGATTTGGCCCTCCAATAAGTCGCGACGTATCTCAACTTCCAAGAGTGAATTGGAGGCGTGTCTCATCATCCATCCTACAGCTGCCACCCTAATCATGTAGAGTAGAGGTGACTCTTATCAGCACCGAGTGTGCAGTAATGATCTGGACAAACGATCTCAATGCATTCCGTGACTGGTAACTTCAACAGGATGGAAACTTAAACTGCCGTATGCTTTTTGATGTAAGATTTCATTTAGTCTCAGGATGCCCAGCTTCGTCATTGCATTTCAAAATCGTAGGCATGGTTTGCACGATGACCAAGTCTATTTCTAAGCAAACAGACAAAAAAACTTACAAAGGAAACAGTAAGCACTGTCGCCATCATTCTCATGTCCCTAAAAATATTCTTATGAAGAATAATTACTACTTTTGACTTTTCGAATGTGTGCCTGCAAAGTTCCGGGAAATAAGAGGTTTTTTAATAAGAAATAAAATACTCTTGATTATCAAAAAGTTTGGAATCAACAGTGAAGAAATGCTATAGCCGATAACGGTGGTTCGGACGGCACGATCTGAGCATCGGAGGCATGCACACAAAATTCAATATTTTGGCTTTGTTAAGCTATTTACAGTTTTGAGAGATATATGATAGATGGATCTTCTAGCTTCGCTTTGTAGGTTCAGAGATTCAATCTGCTTGGCAACTGAAGAGATTAAAGTAGTAGGAAGAGTACATATTATGCATCAATACTGGAGACGTCCTAAATCTCTTGCAACAAAAACTTTTGCAGAGCTTCATTTTACTCGCTTGCATAAAGAACCATGACAATTTTACCAATAGTCTGACATGCGTAATAATACTTCATTTTTTCTTTGTTCTTTCTCCATTACTGATATTTCTTTTATAGATTTCAAAGTATCATAAACGTCAACCAATGCAGGAATGTTGAAACAGCAAGCTGTATGTATTTCCCCGAGACCATGAGTAGTGAGTCGAAACCATAATGTTCAAATGAAATTTTTATGTCATTTATAATTGCAGTGAAACATGCCAATTTAAAACGATTTTTCCTTCACAATATTTTGCAGACTCTTTATAACTACCAGTTTAGATATGATACTAAATCATACCCTCAGTAAGTCAGTAAATGGGTATCCAGAATCTAGACAGCACAGTACAAGATGTACACATTTCTATATAAGCCCAAGTTTCTACATCTTCCGCTTACCACTTGTCAAATAAAAAGTAGAGTTTTCCTTAAAGAAAACCCTTTTCTATACAGCTAGCAAGTGGCAACATTCAACAAAGACCATTATATAATGACAACAGCAGCTGTTTCTCCTATCTACATGCTGCATGCCTTATGTTTCTGCTAAATGTTTGCTTACCTTACCTTTAAATTCATGTAAGCAACATCATGTACTCTGTACACTCAGTCCATTTAAAACGGATGTTGTGAAATGTATAAAGGGTTTAATTAAACATTGCATATAACATAATACATACTGTAGCATGCTGTTCTACATGTAGTTTAATGAAACTTTACATACATATTTTAATACAGCATGTCAGACAATAGACAAGTTGGCTAAACTACACCTTGTACTCGTACAATGAGTTAATTAGTCATCCTCATGGTCTGATCTTATTAAAGGTGACATTATTTACTATTTACCTGTACGAAAAGTCACATGCAAGATCGTAATAAAAAAATAGCATAAGTTTGCTTAGTGACATATAAAGACCAACAAGATGTTTAATAAGATGACCTCATCGCAATCCCATAAACGTTTAATGCATACAAATTAATGCAAAATGTCATAAAATGGGATTATATATAAAGGATAAACGGTAAACCCTACATAGTTGCTTTGTAGGCGTGAATAAAAAGTGAAACTAAAATGTGACATTAACTGCTACACTTTAAAAGACATTCCAGGATTGTGATTTTTAAAGAAAACTTGTGATTATTTTTAAAATATATTGTTGCTAAGCTAATTTTACATTTTAAACAATGTCCTCCCTGTCATTGTCAATGTCAGGAAATAGTAGTAATGAAGCAGGGGACTCAATATTGTATGGAGTAGACTATAGTGGAAGAGTATGGTGTTTCAACAACTCCAAAAATGCAAATTGTTGGAGTGTTTTACCGAGCTCCAGCAGAATTGATATTAAGGTTGAACAACATTTTACATAATATTTGAAGCTATCAAAATTTTAGCTGAAATATGCCTAAGACACTGAAACTAATATGACATGTTTTTCTGCAAAATAATGTTTCTAGAGATTGGCATCCATTTCCGGAGTTTTATGGGCAATTAGTTCTGATCACCAGATTTACGTATTTGTACCCAAGCGAGATGTTCCCATAAGAGTGAAGGAAGAAGTATATGAAAACGAAGTGAGAAATGGCTTCATAAAAATTATATAAAAGTTTAATGACTTTTTGCATGTTACTATGATTTGGGTTCGATTGCTTCACAGAGATGGAATCCTGTGGGAGGTTTCTGTGATCAACTTTTACCCACTGATCGTCCCCACTTTTCCGATGAGACTGGTCTAGTAAACAGAGATAAATCTTTGATAACATTGCCTTCAGATTCCTGGCAGTGGGAAGGTGACTGGGTGATAGAAAATACTTTTGAGAATCAGCTACTGTCGCAGGATGTAAGTGCACAGATATAAAAAAGTATAAGTAGGGTTTCAAATGTAGCCTCTCGGTTACTAAAATGCTTTTGATTTCTAAAGGGATGGACATACGCCATCGATTTCCCCGCAAACTACCACTCTGAAAAATCATGGAACTCAATGGTCCGTCGTAGGAAGCTTTATCGATTTCGACGCTACGCTGCCTTCAATCGTTGGAACAAACTTGAAGCAATTTACGACGACCACACAAAGGAACCCTTTGTGGACGTGGGTGTCAGCAAGTTTGGCATGTCCAACTCGGACATAATTTGTCTCTGGGCAGTATCCGTCCTTGGACAGGTTTACTTTCGTGCTGGGGTTACCACCCAAAATCCGGAAGGTTATTGCTGGCAGCAAGTTCAGATTCCTAAAGGTCTGGAAGCATGCCAGGTCGGCGTCAGTGGGCAGGGGATTCCTTTTGTGGTAACGTGGACAGGTTCATTTCTCTTTCGCGTGGGCTTAACTCCTCACAATCTCTCAGGCACAGACTGGGTGGAAATCTCAGGTCCCCCCGGTGGCCTATTTCAAGTTTCTGTAGGCGAGAACACAATGTGGGCTCTAACCCGTGACAAAAAATGCTGGACTCTGAAGGGAACCGTGCAGGAAATATTTAAAAGCCAAGCTACTACCGCAGAATGGCTGGAAATCCCGGGTAAAATGAAATGCATTTCAGTTTCCCGTAACGACCAAGTTGTTGTGGCAGTTTGTGATGACGATGGCACACTAATGGTACGTCATGGCATCACCGAAGACCAGAAACATGGTCAGCAATGGAAACAAGCTTTTCATGACGTTTCTTGGGATACAATTTCTACATCATCTAGAATGTCTGAAATTTCGGATTGTGTGGATGGCAGTAGTGGTAATGGCAGCGGAGACACTTCAACCGCATCCATTAGACCAGATCTACCCAGCCAGAGTCCGTTCAATCTCAGTGCAGGTTCGGAAAGTGGCGATGCTGGGGTAAACCTCTGTTGGATTGACGGTAGTTGTTGCAGTGTAATCCGTAGCACTCGAAACCATGACGGGGATTTGGAAGTGGGTCCGTGGCGTGAGGAAATAGTGAGTAGTCTACACACTCTCAAAGTGGACACGGAAAAATATCCTTATCCCCCCGCAGTTGAAGCCAATTCATCTGGTTGGAGTAAATCCATCAAGGCAAAAATGACATACAAATCGAAAAAAGGTAGCAGCGCGATAAATGGCGAACTGGAGATATCCAACAATGACACCTTGGTATTTCACAAAGGCATGCAAAACTCGTGGATTTGCAGTGTTCGAGATGTTCTCAGCGTTTTATTGGATAGCGAAGCCAATTTGTCGTTTACGCTGAGAATTCGAAATTCGTTTGAGGATGGTCGTGCAGAATTGATTTCATTCAAGTTTTCAAATGAAAAGGACTGTGAGGAATGGCGACAGGCTATTGCGGAGATTTCGGTGAAAAGTCAGGAAGAATGTAAGGTAGCAAATTTATGGCTAACCACAGAATCTGGCGAAGTTCACCAAGGAGGGCAAATCAATATTGCGGACACTCCGTCCGAAATGGAAGTTGTTACCCCAGCACCGGGAGATTCACTCAAGTATCAACATCCCCTTGTAAAGGGTTTCTTTCCTGGAAGCGAGCTTCGTGTTGAAATTAAAGTGCCTCAGGACGCAAACAGATTTGCCTTCAATTTCAAAGGAAGGGACAGCACAGCTTTTCATTTTAATCCGAGATTTGACGCTAGTAATGTGGTCCGCAATACTTACGACAAAGGAGAATGGGGCGACGAGGAACGGGATGGAGTGTTTCCGTTTAAAAAAGGGGAAACGTATAATATCCTGTTTCAATGCACGGATACCCACTGGGTGACCACGGTGGAAAAGAAGCACAAGTTTATCTACAGCTACAAACACAGGATTTTACCCAGACTGGTAACGGTATTTACGGCGGTTGGAGACGTTAGCGTTTCCAGTGTGAGATATGATCCTTCAAATCCGGAAGACGCGGATAGGTTGGAGTTTGTTTCCACCCCTGTGCCAGGTCACTTTTGGAAGGTTGCTTCAGGGTCTAATGGAATGGTTTGGGGATTAAGCTATGACATGGGTCTATGGGCGTATCTGCTAAATAGCAAGAAAACAGCAAAATGGCATAAAGATCAAAGTGGAGAGATGCAGGATGAAAAGACGTTTTATACGTATGAGAACCAGAGATGGAATCCAATTTCTGGGTTTACCTCCCATGGATTGCCTACGGATAGACATTCGTGGACAGACGAAACGGGAAGAATCAAGCTGGAAAAAGAGGATATCCGGTTGCCTTCGAACAAGTGGAATTGGTGTGGGGATTGGGAAGTGGATTTTGATTTGAAGGAGGGCGTGGATAAGGACGGGTGGCAGTATGCTATTGACTTTCCTGCGAGTTATCATCCGAAAAAGAGGATTAACGATTTTGCCCGGCGAAGGAGATGGAAAAGAAGTTGTCGGTTTACCACGAGTGGACCGTGGAGTCAAATCCAGAACATGAAGTTGGTAGACATTTGCATGTGGATGAATGAGGATTGTGACTGGGAGGTTTTGGGACTTTGTCAAAATGGAGATGTAATGGTAAGGAAGGGAATTACTCCAGAGAATCCCAGAGGCGAGTATTTTGAGCCGTTACCCAGTGAAAAAAGCATGGTCAGCATAAGTGCTTGGTATGGCCAGAAGATTTGGGCAGTGGGCAAGGATGGATTTGCGTATATCAAGTATGATGACCACTGGCAGTTGTTGGATAGACCGAAGGACAGTCCGTTAAAGGTTATTAGGGTGGGACCCAAGTCTGTGTGGGGACTGGGGACAAATAAGACGTTGTACAGGAGAACGGACATGCAACCTGTGTTTCCAGAGGGAAGGGATTGGAGTAAAGTTTGCGATGGAGTTTATGACGTGAGTGTACTGAAGCAAGCCGTTTTTAAACCTTTTAGTAATAAACATTGTTGATTGTGCTTGTATGTTAAAATTGCAGATTTCGCTTTCTGGAGATGGCACGCTATGGGCAATCATCAAAAGTGGAGACGTTTATCAAAAGAGCATTGCAACCAGAATGGGCATAACGGAAAATAATCCAAACGGTTTGGGATGGGAAATTGTAGCGGCGGGCCCCTGGCGAAATCTCAGTGCAGCAGGAGTCTTTTTGCGAAACTCCTAAAAACAAAATATTGATATTTAAACTGTTTTAACCTATAAATTATTAATACAGTTGAGAACGCACAACTTTTCGAAGATTATTTAAAGTGTTCGTATTTTAATTGTATACTACTATGTAAATTATAAAACATTATGACAAAAAATATTGATCGTAAACTTTATTGAAAGTATTGAATGTAAAAATCAAGCTTTAAAGCTTTTAGCAAGTTTTAACCGATATGATTAAGTATTTTCTTCGTGTATTATTACAATTAACCGTTTTACTGGATTGTAAAAAAGCTCAAGCAACATATACGTTCAGTTTTACCTAGCTATGCAAATATTATATTTATTATATTATAGTCTGATCTGATTGGGTATTTGAGTATTCATTCATATTATTAGTTGTTTCTAAATGTTAGAAATAAATATGTTCTGGTAGAAGAAGAATGGTCGTTTCGAGATTTATTAAAATAAAGTATTGCCAGTTGAATTCATAATAGGGTTACTAGAGTTAAGGTTCCAATAAGAATTACTATTTTAAAAGGTAACAACTTTTGTGATTGTGTTCCGTTCATATGTACCTGAGGGATTATAAAAAAGGTGACAATTTTCATTGTATAAGACAATACGAAAAGTGGGTACCATTGTTAGATTTCAGGAATTTTGTTCTGATTAGATTTCACGAAATATTGGCAAGACTTCTTATCAAAGTGTGCATGATGCAAAGAAAATTATGCTATAGGCAAACAAAATATTTATTTAAGCGCGCGAATTAACTTTCGTTGATGTTAATCCAAGACTTATTGCTGTTGTAAATTCTTGTGATTGTATAAAACCAACAAAATTGTGAAACATTTCTTCTAAAAAAATCCAATCGGATATTTATGAGCCACTTCGTTCAGTTGGCACGAAATAAAATAATTCATTTAAAATGATGATTTTAAAATTATTTTCCAACTACATGAACTACATGAATTGAATCAACCAGTGCACCAGTCTTTTGTAGAACAAAATTTAGTTGGTTACCGAAACCATAAAACATGACCAAGCGCAAACTTCAATCAGTATGGTTTTATTTATACTAGAGCTAACATTGCCTTTTCTTAAAAACAAATTAGTCAGTTTAACATTCTGGAAGGTCTATAGTAGCATGACTAATGACTACTAACTGGACATGGTTTCTCAGTTTGCCCCAAGTGAAGTGATTTGCAATGCAATTGAGAAAATTGTCGCCTGTTTGCAGTAGTTTGCATATTTTACTCAGATGCAAGAAATCTTTCATGCAATAAACAGTTTTTTTCTATATTGTTATTTATTAAATGCACAATTTAAAGAGAGACAATATAAAATGTGATAAAAATCTTTTGGCATTATTGTACTGACCAGCAGTAGAATTATATTTTATTATCACCACAAGCTTCCAACAAAAATTCAGGAAGATTGATTTCATCGCACAAAACTTTAAAAAGCTTTGCGTACTTTGGATGATCCTTCTCAAGACATTCAATGGCTGGTATTAAGACAACATACACATAAGCTGTCGCCCACGTGAAAAACATTTTCTCGAAATCTTCCCACTTCCGTCTTCTAATTTTCTCCTTGTATTCTCCTTGCTCACACAATGCTTCGTACTCAGTCCAGTAACGTCTTAGCAAAGTTCTCATATTTTCTGCGCTCAACATCTCCAGTGGAAGTACAGTTTGTAGCATAAAGCTCAGGTCATAGGTAACATCTCTGTATCCCACAAACTGCCAATCCAACAGTTTCACGGGTAGGCTTTCATGTACCATTATGTTTGGGGGCCAAGCATCTCCGTGAAGGAATCCCGGGAATTTCCTTCCATTATTCTCCATCAATTCCATAATTTTCCCTGTGTATGGCTTTAGCTTTTCAAAGCGTTTCCAAACATCGTCCGAAATGTTGTGGGTCTTCAGCAAATTTTTCAGATTGGCATAATCGGTTTCGACCGAGCTTACCATTTCAGCTTGCCACTCTGCATTGTTCGTAAGACCTATGAGAAAGGGATACAATTCTGCAAGTGACTTGCCTTTTTGCAAGGACACCACTTCGGCGGCGTAGTGAATCCGGGCCATAAAGGTAACCAGGCCGTGAAGCACGTGTTCCGAACCATTTCCCGAGAAGGACATCATTTCAAAATTGGAAGCCTTGAGATCTTCCATTACCAGAAGGCTATCATGCGGAATGTTTTTGGCAGGATCGGCAGCCTGATATACGCCATGGTAAAATTTGCAAACGTTTTCTTTAAGGGCTGGCACCGCTTTAAGAAGGTCGGGAAGAATAATATTGTACAGGAAGACTTCCCGTTGATCAGCATTTCTGTTCAGTGGAAAGTCTGCATACTTTGAGTTTTTGGGTAGCAGCTTTACAATTATCGATTGAGACTGAGGGGGATCCCCTGCAGTTTGGTAGGAAACACGGGAAACGGAACTAAGAAATCCGAAACCCTCCTGGATATCTCCTTCAATTTTTAGGGAGCCAGGAATTGGTTGATGACCTGTAACAAGCTGAATCCAGGACGGAGTTATGTCGGAAACGGTAGAAGGAATTGGAATACTTGCCATTTTCGAAAACGGTGGATAATAGAGTACTTGGAACAGAAACACGTATTTCACGTATATTGACTTTTTATGGAGCCAGTCTTCTCTGCTGATACACCAGACAGGACACTCAACTACAACTACATCTCAAGTATTATGGTACAGCTGCATTCTGTAACAGTTTTTATCATATACGGTCGTACCATGACGAGTTTGTCGAACGCATACGAGTCAGAGCAACAAGTGGTTGCTTCTTTAAATAATAGATTTGTCCTCTATTCGCAAACCGTGAACATGCTATGTATTACACTGACTTTGTTGGTATGATTATTCACGCATATACAATCAGAATATTCGGAATCTTATTATCCGATTTATCATGCAATAAAATAAAGTGCCCATACAATATCGATACATCATGTTATGTAACATTACAGTCACAAGGTATGATGGCAGATTGTGTTTCAAAAATAAAATAGGGAGCAATAACTATAGTAATAAAAATCCAAGCGTTTGATTATTGATGTGTCATTAGTAATTTATTATATTATTAATTATTAGGCAGTTCCACATAATCAAACTTGGATTTGAATGTAAATGCAAACTGACACATATCGCAATAAAACTGACAGGAGATAGAAAATGGACATCAAGATGAGCTTCCCAGGAATTTATCGTTGCAGTGGTGGTTGAGTAGAGTAGAAGTGTGTAGCAGCAAATGATTAAAAGTTAGTGAAACTTTCACGCTAACCCTATTCATCTATCCTTTGAGGGTATCAGGAAGCTTAGGTAGGTTGGCTACATCTACAGGGTTCTACTTCATGATCAGATTCGTAAGGATGCGTTAGTATGATAATTGACTACTAGACCAATCTTACTTTAAAATATATTTATACGTGGATGTATCCAAAGTATATCTTCTAATAGTTATAGATCAATAATTTTTCGAAAGCTCCACGGACAGAAAGTTATGATTCGTTAAATGCGTAATAAATATTTATTTATCCATTTTTCAAAGTACAAAAAGTGTTATGGTTGCGATTCAGTACTCAAGTATACTTAGATTCACCAGAATCCTCCTTTAGCCTTGGAGGTTGTATGGGTATCCTCCACCGACAGCACCTCCGGCACCAGCGTTAACTCCAGGGACCTGAACTCCTGCTCCAGCTCCAACGTTTTGGTATCCGGGGTAAGGTGGGTAGCCTCCTGGATAGATTGGGTAGTTGGGGTAGATTGGATAGCCTGGGTAGGCAGCGGGGTAACCTTGGGCCAAGCTTCCAGCAGCGCCAGCCTGGAGTCCGGTGTTGCTGTACTGGTTGGAGGCACCCTTGTCTGAGGAGAAGTTCAGGCCGAAGTTCTTCTTGTCATGAACTTCACTTCCAGCGGTTTGTTGTCCATAGTTCAGACCTGCGGCTCCAGCTCCAGCAACTGGTACTTGTCCTGGGGAGAAATGAGACAGAATCGGAAAATTAATTTGTGGTAGGATATAGAAATGGCTTGCGCATTTCATTTCAAAAATGTAAAATGTGTTATTATCAATTAGTTATAGCCATAGCTTACTTTTGGCATGTTGAGCAGACAGCACAACAGGGAGGATAACGCAGAGAGTGGCAACCCAAAGACGGAACATGATGACTGATATTGGTTGGTTGGTTTCGAAAACCGGAATGGTTGGCTGATTTTGTGTTTTGAAACTTGTGAGGACGCTGGAAGAATGATGATTCTCTCTGGATTCTGGCTTGGTATTTATACTAGCTCGATGTTCTACTGTTAATTGCGTCATGATTCATCTTCCTGCATCGCTGCATCCTATTATTAAACATTGTGCATTCAAACAAAAGTAAAAGTGTGCGCATGTCAGTTTTTTAAACATGATCAAGTCATGTACCTAACAAAAATGCAATACATCATCGTTTTTATCCATACAAAATGCTTACGACCCGTATCTTCCAATCCAACCCAGACTAAAACGAAACATGCCATGCATTATTGTATGCTTCGGACCCAATAAATAGAGCAACTGTCAAATGTACGTAGTAAACCTACTACGATAGGTGCGGTGCATCTTCCTGGAAGAACTCATTCTCCAGTTTCCCACAACTTACTTTTTTCATAAAGAATGAAAGATGTGCTTCTGAAAAAAGGGAAAGTTGTTATTGTTGTGTCTTCATACTATTATATTTACTTTTCATGATAGGGAAGAAGGATCTGAAAAATATCGGTCAAGGTTGGCAGTTCATTAACACCAGCTGCTGTTGTTTGTCGTGCTTGCTTTGTCCACTTTTTAGCTTGTGCAAACATAAAGCTAGATTTAATTTAATCACGATGATCACTACTTCAAACTAAATTTTAACTCGTAACGTTATTGGGACACATCAGTATAATCAATCATAACTATGAATTGCACGAAAGATTAAAATAATACACAATGCATATAATAACTAGAACTTTGAAATAAAAAGGCCATCGATTCATTTACTTAACTCTAGTAACTGGAGTCCAGTTTTTGTCACCTGGAAAATAACTGAATTCTTATTTTAATATTTAAATGTAATGACCGTAATAACACTATAATAATATGCCTGCAGTTTATAGTGCAATAAAAATGCTAATGCTATTTTCGTCTATGACTATGATAACATAAATACATAAGTAAAGATGACCAAACAATGAACCCTTAATGTACGACTGAGCATTTGGTAGAACGCTATTATGATTCATTCAAAGATTAGCCCTTGATATTGTTGATATCAACCATAACTTGCTCTTTGGATGAAATGGTGGCCCTTAAAAGGGCCGTTGGGTTCGTATTTCAGTCCGAGTCGTAGCCAGGTTGTCATCTCATACAGGCAGGATGCTTACTTGTCAGATGTAGAAGTGGTGAATTTGGTAACCGCCTTGGTTCCCTCCGACACTGCGTGTTTGGCCAGCTCTCCAGGGAGCAGAAGACGAACGGCGGTTTGAATCTCCCGAGAAGTGATGGTGCTCCTTTTGTTGTAGCCCGCCAAACGCGAAGCCTCCGTGGCAATGCGTTCGAAAAGGTCGTTGACGAAGGAATTCATGATACTCATGGCCTTGGAGGAGATCCCGGTGTCAGCATGCACCTGCTTGAGCACCTTGTACAGGTAGATGGAGTAGGATTCCCTCCTCTTCGACTTGCGCTTTTTGACCCTTTTAGCAGCTCGATCTGCGAGCCATTCCGGAGGAATGGGAGTCGCATACGACTTCCTGCACATAGCCCTGTAACGAACCATTATAAAATGTGTGATAGTCAAAACGTGAAATAGAGTTGATTTTGTTGATGCAGGAACGTCAAACAATGACAAATGACTTATGCAGCTTTATTTATAGCACTGAATTGAGTTGAATGGTACGGAAGCATACATTTTATACACCAAACAACTGAGTTGAAAATCCTGATGGCATATTCCGTCGCTTGCACGTCCGCACTTTGGGCCGTCAACTATATAAGACAGCAGAATTTGCTTTAAATCCCAATTCTGTTAGCACCTTGTATGACAGAAAATATTGCAACATTTGAATTATCTAAAAGCCTGCTTAAGAAATTATTCAATATGGCCGGACGTGGGAAAGGAAGTAAGGGACTTGGGAAGGGAGGAGCTAAGCGACATCGTAAGCTCTTGAGGGACAACATCCAGGGAATCACAAAGCCTGCCATCCGTCGTCTGGCTCGTCGCGGAGGGGTCAAACGCATCTCAGGATTGATCTACGAGGAGACTCGTGGAGTTTTGAAGGTGTTCTTGGAAGGCGTGATCCGCGATTCGATAGCCTACAGTGAGCATGCGAGGAGAAAGACGGTCACTGCGATGGATGTTGTGTACGCTCTGAAAAGGCAAGGAAGAGTCATCTACGGCTTTGGAGGTTGAAGGCAAGGAATAGTTTGGCCCTCGATTGAAAACCCAACGGCCCTTTTAAGGGCCACCACGTTTTACGAAGAGTAACGTACATTTTCCAATGAATTTAGGTATGAAGTAAGTTTTATAATATTTGAATGATGATTTTACTTTCAAGTTCGCTAAATGCAGAATCGCGTAATGTTCCAGTTACTTTCAGTTGTGACAGATAAATGTTTTTAGTGCATCCTTTCAGCCCGGATGCGGTAACGCTTCTGAAAACATTTTTACAACTCATAATTTTATTCACTAGTTTTTAGTGCCTGCTAACACTAAAATGTTAGGCAATACTAATAAAAATCAGGTCTGTATTCATGCCTGTCCACCTCCAAGGTCTACCACGATATCCCCAATTCCTCCTCTTCGCGCTCCAATGCTCCAATACGTCGCTTCAAAATATCATCTTTTCTTTTAGCTTGCTATACCGGAAGTTTTACACTAAAACGTTTACTGCAATAGCACTTCCTATTTCCCATGCCCATCCTTTGTTCCCAGTTCCCCCACCGTGATATCCAAGCTCTCATTAGTCACCCACGCAATCGTCAGCTCCTCCATCTCCCTCCTCGTTTCAACTGTTCTCGTCCTCCATCCCACATCAGTTTATTTCCTGTCATCCCCCACTTTCCAATTTCTCATCCAAACTCTTTGCTCGCCTCAATGTCTTTTCCAATTTCCCTTGTGCTTATTTTTATGATTATCCGTTTCCTTTCGTGCTGCTCTTTCCACTGTCCACCGTACAAAAGCATAGATTCGGAAGATAAGCAAGTCATCCGGATGAACAAACATAATTTTTATGGATGCTTTATAAGTGAACAGTTAGTACGTACGTAGAATGCGAAATGCAATGAATAAAGAAAATCTAATTATTGCACGATGTTACGTATTCAAATGTAAGCTGCACTTACCCTGAAAAAAAGATATATTATGAAATATGCTATCAAACAATTGCTCTTCGAAAGACTTGGTGGCCCTTAAAAGGGCCGTTGGGTTAAGAAAGACGGGCCAAGTTGTAACCAGGAGATCCTTAATTTAGTGCTGGAATTTAAGCTTCCACCTTCTTTTCCTTTTTCTTCGGGAGCAGCACTGACTGGATGTTGGGCAGAACTCCTCCTTGGGAAATGGTAACGTGGGCCAACAGCTTGTTCAATTCCTCATCATTCCGAATAGCCAGTTGTAAATGACGAGGGATGATTCTGGTCTTCTTGTTGTCCCTTGCAGCATTGCCTGCCAACTCCAACAATTCCGCGGCCAAGTACTCCATCACGGCAGCAAGGTAGACGGGAGCTCCGGCACCCACACGCTCAGCGTAGTTCCCTTTCCTCAGAAGACGGTGAATACGTCCAACCGGAAACTGAAGTCCTGCACGGCTCGATCGGGACTTTGCTTTGGCCTTACTAGCCTTTCCTCCTTTGCCACGTCCGGACATGATGCTACAGTGAGTTTGTTGTTGATTCGCTTTCAATGAGACAGTTGCAGTGAAGCTGGCTGATGAAAATCAGATTAAAGTGCGACTGAGAAATTGATGCTTTATATATACCTGCTGGCTGAGTTGAAAGTTGAGTTGAAAGTTGAGTTGAGTTGAAGGAGACAATTGTGTCATCAAATTTTTTTCTAAAAGGCACTCAACTCAGGCAATTTTGAATTTGCAGTAAGCGTTTACGCTGCAGTGTTTTACGTAATCGTTTGTGCGTGATTCACTTTGAGGAAACCCGGAATTTGAAGCGATTATGCGTTAAACCAAGCTTTACTATTTGTACGTTACCATGGCTCGGGCTAAATTAACTGCCGGGAAGTCCACTGGATATGGAAAGCGTCATGCAAACAACTAGCCGAGGAAGGAACTACTAGGAAGATGTCTTTGGAATAATTTTAGCTAAGTTTTCATAAATAGTTTATAGAATAGAGTAGATTTATTTAGTTTAATAAGTACGGTTACAAAAAATGTTGTATTGACTATGTCATAGAACGCATACAAGTCATAAAAGTATCTATAACTATTTCCTTCAGGTAGTATAGAGGAGCACTATACGCTTTTATCTTTTTTTAAAGCGTCAATCATATGCTGCTTCGCGTCTTCGTCATTAATGTTCTCGAGAAGGGTTTCAAAAATACTTAAGGATTGACAAGCGTCTTCGATGGCTTGTACAACTTGATCAATCTCCTCATAGGTCAGCAGACGGTTTATGGCTACTCGGATGCTTGGAACTGGAATGATGTGCTCTTTCTCCAAATAGGCGGGTTGAGTTAGTGCAATCCTTGAATTTATCTTGACCTTTAGGGAAAAAGAATACGTTGTAATACAAATGTGCGGAGGGTATCAGTAGGTTTAAACTATGCAACAATATTTTCATATTTCATATCCAAAAATAGCTTAATAGCTTACGTAAAAGATGATATCGTCCAGAATCGTTCTGGTTATCTGACGAGGTAGCAAATGGGAGTTTACGAGATAAAGGAATTTCAGCGGAGATAACTCATCGCAGGTTAGGAAGAAAACACTGAGATTATCAACGGCTCTGAAACAAGGTGAAACAAATTATAATTTAACTTTAATTACTTAAACTTAAAGTGCTAAATTTTGCCTAAAAGTACTTAAAGCTGGAAAATTGAGAGTATGTGTATACACTTACTTATGGAAGTACTTGCACCTATCTTGCAATTCTTGGACCATATCAGGGTTCTCCTCCAAGATATTTAAAGCCTCAATACCAGCTCCAGCTAGTAATGGTGGCAATGAAGCGGAAAAGCAGTAACCTTCAAGTACATTAATAATTACATTATTGCATCAATGCATGCGTTATAAAAATTACAACTGCAACTTATGATTACTGTACCACACACTCACCTAGCCCAGATATTCGCTGGTGGTCAACAACAAACGATGGTCCAACAATAAACCCTCCAAAGGAAGCTAGCCCATGCTCTAAGCTACCACTGATGAAATCAATGTCCTTAACCTAAAAGAATAATTTAAAATATGAAAATATTTCTTTTTTTTTACCCGAAACAAAGGGCATGCATTAATTGCATTATTCTGTTCTTACGTCAACTCCAAGATGCTCAGTAAGACCTCGTCCGGTTTTTCCTAACACGCCAAATGAAATAGTTTCATCAACAAACAGACGAACTTTGTACTCCTTGCAGATCTCGGTAATTTCTTTCAATGGACAAATATCTCCAGTTTTAACGTATATTCCTTCAACGATACAAAAACGACGAATTGTTTTTGCTTTTTTGGCGTTCTAAAAACAATTCAACGTGTTTATAAAACTTATATTGAATTAGTAGTAACGAGAACATTTTAAAAATCAATACAACTCACCTTCTTGTCAAGCTTTTCCTGATCCTCTAATTTTAGACGCAAGTCTTCAAAGTTGTTGTGCTCGAAGAAAATAATTTTACTTCGAGAAGCTTGAAGTCCCCGTTGGATAGGAAAGCTCACCAACTCGTCACTAGAATGTATTAATCATACAATTAGGCATAAATAGCTGCAAAAGTTCCAAAAGCTGTGCTTAATCCATGCATATAAACTAACGCCATACGCGAAAATGATATCACCAGCCTTAGCATAAGATGGAATGGCACTGGAAACTGCTGCGAATCCATACGAATAGAGAGCAGTTTCTTCCAAGTTAAGAAATTCGGCAATTTTATCTTCCAGCTTCAAATGTACATCTACAAACCCAATTAAAATTCCTCACATTTAAGTTCTCACGCACTAACAAGTCCTCTCTCTTAAGCACTTTAGATAAATTATGCACTGACCAACAGTTCCGTAAAATCCGCGTGGACCACAAGAACCTACACCGTACCGCCGAATGCACTTTTCCGCAGCGTCATCTAATTGTTCGTTATCCACCAGACCAAGATAATTGTGTGTTGCCAGATTCAGATATTTTTTACCCTCCACTTCCAAGTATTTTCCAGATCGCCCAGTAATCGGTCCCCAGAGACTAGAATTCTCATAAAATTCCGTCAAATCCTCCTCCTTCTCAAGATCAACAAGGGGTCTGGGGTTCCATGCACTGATTATCTGTTCTTCCTCCTGTAAAGCAATACCGAAATTCATTAACTTTCTCGATTAAAGGGATCTTTCACTCTTAATTTTACTAAAAACAAGGGACTTTAAATGTTACCTCTGGTGTTAGCCGATTGACTTTCTCCGAGTGCTTCTTGCGAAGAAGCCAAACCACCCATAGTATCAACACCGCCTCCAAGTACAAATGATAACTTGGAACCTGTTTAAAAGCATGAAAAATACGATATAGTCATATGAAAATCAACCTGTAATACAATTCCAAGTTAGTACTAACTTACCTCAATAACGTTTCTATATATAAAGCTGATCACCTCACCGATCATTGTCTAGCCGGTACACAAGGATTGCTCAATCAATCACAATTAAGTACAGCGAACTACTTAGTCATTATCATCATGGTCACTTTATTTGGACATTACGCATTGTCAGTTGTCATACACAGACAGCTGAAACTGAACAACATGGGCAGCTGAGCACCAGGTGCACCAACTTTTTTGTGAATGAATGAAAGGGGAACAGAAGGAAAGGAAAGCTGTTGTCGGCTGTTTTGTCTTTGTCCAGCGAGCTGCTATAATAGCAACTCTGATAATATTTTTTAAACGCTTTCACTTTAATAAATTATTTACTGTGAAATGTAATAAGGTTTGGGTAAATGTTGATGCGACGGCTAAAAAGACTTCGTGTTTCTGCTTCCTGGTGTGGCTATGAATTGAAACTTACAATTAGCTTCAACTTTGAGAGCTTCTTGCGTATCTAATTATCTATACGCAAAACTGTACAATATTGACCTTGTAAAATAGTAGTTGATTGTGAAATACTGGACTACAATTCAATCTAATGATTTTAACAATATTTGGTCTCTGGTCGGGTTGTAGAGTAGTTATAATGGCAAGGATTATTAGATGAATCACATATTATAATGGCTTGAAATAAATGATGTAAACGTGTACACAGACCGCAGTAGTACGAGCAAACTATGAATAAGGAATTGGAGCATTTTCGCAATTTATGAGGAATAGATTTAAATCTCCGACGAGATATACTATAGTCGGTTTTCTTGGAGTTAAACAAATTTATGCCAGCAAACCGCTAATGGAAGTAATTGGGATATGACACAGGGATTAAATTGATGAGAATTCATGCATGTTTTAGTTTTCAATGAAATGGAAAAAACTGCTGTAAACCTCATATGGCTAATCAGGCTTCGATGCAGAAAAATTGGGAGAGCGTGGATTTGAGAGATATTCCGAAGAAATGACTACAGCCAACAAGCACCTTATGAACATGCATATTTTTTGTAAATTATAAGATTAATTGCCCTTCGAATAAAATGGTGGCCCTTAAAAGGGCCGTTGGTTTATTCAGGAGAGCCGGGTAGTTGTGGAGATTTCATTCCATTAGCCTCCGAAGCCGTAGAGCGTCCGTCCTTGTCGCTTCAGCGCGTAGACAACATCCATCGCAGTAACCGTCTTTCTCTTGGCATGCTCCGTGTAGGTAACGCTATCCCGAATCACGCCTTCCAGGAACGTCTTCAAGACCCCACGAGTCTCCTCGTAGATCAATCCTGAGATGCGCTTGACGCCTCCACGACGAGCCAGACGACGGATGGCAGGCTTAGTAATTCCTTGAATGTTGTCGCGCAAAAGCTTACGATGCCGCTTAGCTCCTCCCTTCCCAAGTCCCTTTCCTCCTTTGCCTCGACCAGTCATGATGATTAAGAGATTAAAGTTGACAGTTGTTTCCTTGGTTGCAAATGAAGATGATTACGTCTCGCAAGATGAAATCAGAATAAAGCAATAGCAAATGCAGTAATTAAGAATCGAAGATTAGAACCCCGGGCCGGGGCCTTCGGCCCACAAATAAGCGGATTTTAACAAATGGACCTCATATTTGTAATCCTGGTAAAAAATGGACCTGAAATCATGTGTCACACAAGATATATATCCATTAATTTGGAAAATTTAACAATTAAGGCCCCAAATCAGGACGTGAATAGTTAAATTTTAACAAGCGGACCTCATATTTTTAATCCTAATCAAAAATGGACCTAAAATCATGTGTCACACATGATATATCCATTAATTTGGAAAATTTAACAATTAAGCTCCCAAATCAGGGCCTAAATAGTTAAATTTTAACAAATGGACATCATATTCGTAATCCTGGTCAAAAATGGACCTAAAATCAGGTGCCGCATGATATAGGTCCTATGTAAAAATGTTGAACCGCCAATGACCTCTGACCTTTGGAGTTGACCTATTAACCTGAAATTCAATAGTGTTCTGTCCGAGGTCCACTAGAGTCTGTATACCAAATTTGGTGGAAATCAGATTAGCCATTTCGGAGGAAAACGTGCTAAAACGGACGGCCGGACGGACGGCCGGAACAGGAAATTAGAAAGAATCTTCGATTCTTAATAACAGATTGCTAAGAAACGGCTGGCTTATATACCTGCCCAAGAAAAGTGCGGACGTGCAAGCTGTAAAATATGCCAACGAGAATTTCAACTCAGTTCTCAACTCAACTGATTGATATATATACGTTCTCAATCCATCTGCAGCTCAATGTGCGTTTGCTTTCGTCAGAAGTTTAACCGGTCAGCTGAGTTATCACGGAATTTTATCGTCCCATCAACCAACAATCTACAACCATGCCACCAAAGGCCAGTGGAAAGGGAATGAAGAAGGCGAACAAGGTCAAGGCCAGGTCGGAGCCAAAGGGAGACAAGAAGAAGCGGAAGGCGAAGAGGAAGGAGTCCTATTCTATCTACATCTACAAGGTGTTGAAGCAGGTGCATCCCGACACTGGCATCTCCTCCAAGGCCATGTCAATCATGAACTCCTTCGTGAACGACATTTTCGAACGGATCGCTGGAGAAGCTTCTCGGTTGGCTCACTACAACAAGAGAAGTACGGTCTCCTCTCGGGAAATTCAGACTGCGGTGAGGCTCATACTTCCGGGAGAATTGGCCAAGCATGCGGTGTCAGAAGGCACTAAAGCTGTCACCAAATTCACCAGCAGTACTTAGGCCTTCTCGTAAACCAGGACTGCTTCTACGGTTACAACTCGGACTGTCTACTGAACACAACGGCCCTTTTAAGGGCCACCAATATTTCCAAAGAGCGAAATAATAATTGTTTGGGAAAGTGAGCAGCTAATTGAGAATATAGTTAAATTATTAGGGAGGCAGGGGTTCATCGTTTACTTTAGTTTGTGTAGGTAAAGACAATCAGGAGGCGATAAAACACCTAGATAAAGTTAGATGCACTTAACTTCTCCGGAAAAATAATTTGCGCTGGAACACTTATCATAAGTTCTGGCTATCATCATAAGATTGTCATCTCAATAAATTATCAATAACTTTCTTGTAAATCTTGAAAGGAATAGTTTAATTCCCCGGAAGCTACCACTAAAAATATCTACACATCCCAATAATCCATTTTCCATACGTTTCGTGATGTGTACAGTGTAAGGTGTCCCATCCCAAGAAAATGATTCATGTTACCCCATACCCAGGAATCGATTTATTAGGAATCCATCAGTTGTCATGTCAGTTTGTCAGTTGCTAATTCTTTTATAAAGTCAATAGCGTACCTTTCTCGTTTGAACAGGTAACGAATAAATTAAATAACTGCCAAAAAATTAGTTTATCTCTATAAGAGTTAGAAGGCTTATCTCACTCAGGGCAATGTGCAATTGAATAAGCATAAAGATCTAATTGGAAAAATGATTTTGACTGCTTGTGCTCATATGTCTTCTGCATTAAATATTTAACTAAAATTATTTATATAAAAATTAGGAATAATGCGATTTATCTGCAGTGCTTGTATATTAGAGTATCATGTAGTGCAGTATTAAATAATATTAGTATTAGTATGCCAGTAAATTCAACTTTTTAAAATGAAATTTAGTAGTTTCAGTGTTGATGTACAAGTGCAAGGAAGTAGTACGTTATTTCATGTACAGAGAATTTTATCCCGCTTGTAGAAGTAAGCATACCTATGAACCGAGCCGAATAATGTGACCATATTCACAGAAATTCAAAAATGAATCTCTGCATGTTTAGCATTCTTCCAAAGTCACATTGGTCGTGATTGGCAATTATACCAGCAATTAATATCAATGAAGCTTATCTTGTCAATCACCATGATCATGAATAGTTATAATATGCTATCAGTACAGTGCACTATCCATCACAATTCAATAGCCTGAAATCTGCCACTGCGAATAGACTAAGTTTTAAGTTATCTTGCTTAGAATTGTGTTCCTCGTAGACGTCATATTCTTTCTACTGCGTCATATTACTACGTGTTAACTTTGATTTCAATTTTTAGCATCCAATTTTATATGTAACCAATTACTTAAGACATTGCAACTTGCAGTAATAATCTGAAACTCATTTCTTCTCTCTCATTTTCTACTCATATAACCATGACTAGCTTTTTGTTAAGTGGTACCGTGATTTTTGGTAGCTTGGTCTTTTACTGTCAGGTAATTAATTTAAAAAAAGGTTTTCATAAGACCATTTAAGACTAACGTTTAATTTTTGCTTATAGAGTAGCATGTTGGAAGGTCCGTGCAAGGCAGGTGAGAGCGGTAATATTCCAAACCCTGATGATTGTCACACGTTTTACGTGTGCGATGCTGGAAGACCAACTCTAATGTCTTGTGGCGATCCAATCAACACTTGTTTCGATGCTAGTGCTAACGCATGCAATTATTGTGACGATATACCAAACTTGAAATGCAAACTTCCTGCCTATCCCACAATCCTACCACCGGTTGGTCCCCCGGAAGAAGAATTTCATTGTCCTCCAAACAGCGATGTATTTTTACCTGTTCCAGGATATTGCGATAGGTTTTACTATTGTTCGCAGGGAGTGAACAAAGGCGTGTATCACTGTGCAGTTGACTTGTGGTTTGATTTTTATAAGCAAGCGTGCTCAGACCCGCTGACAACGACTTGTGACAATTATTAGTAAAAATTTGTGATAATTATGTTCAATACCACTTACTTAGAAAATCATAGGGTCAAATGAATTTCTTTTAAACTTATTATGATTCTTACAGTACGTTGTTACCAAGTAGATAGTTTATTCGTAATTTAAAAGAAGTGATTTTCTGGACAAAAAGAGGATCAAAATCTAGTTTATATGTAAACCTACCATAATCTTTCCAATTGAAGGCATGGTTGCTAAGGTGAACAAATATACATAATAGATGAAACAATATAAAAATGTTGCGCTTCTCCGTAGCATCAATTTGAACATTAAATTAAGCTTAATTGAGCATTTCATAGTGTGTGCTTAAGTACGGGTTGTATATTTAGTTACCTGACTGAACATCTACCGCCGACAATACCTCCGGCACTAGCGTTAACTCCAGGAATTGTATGCAACATAAAAGTTTATTCCGTATATAAACCGAGCCGAATTATGTGACCATTTGTTGAAGTTCAAAAATCTGTTCGCGTTTAGCATTCTTCCTCTTCCAAGTCACATTAGAGGTGATAAGCTATGATTGGCAATTCTACCAGCGATTAATATCAATTTAAGTTATCTTGTCAATCATCATGATCGTGAATAGGTTTATGCAATCAGTACAGGAACAAAGTTCGTTCCGAGAAATACCAAGTTTACCATTTCCAAGTAATGATTTTTTGCACAGCTTTCTACTAGAATTATCTCTGTAAGCTTGTGCATTTTCCGTCACAATTCAATAAAATGAAAGCTGTCTATCAGCGCGAATAAGTATGGTAAATTGCAATCTTCCTTAGTGACACGTTCCGCGCAGATGTCATATCATATCCTTTCTTATGTTGACTTTGATTAAAATTTCGAGCATCGAATTTTCCTTATAAACCAGTTACTGGACGATACAGTAAATTGCAATTATAATCTGACAATCATTTCGAACTCATCCTGTTTCCAACTTAATGAGTCAACCATGAATAACTTTCTGTTAAGTACTGTGTTGTTTGGTTGCCTGGTCATTTTCTCTCAGGTACATACTTTAAGTAATATTATGTAAAATCTATACCAAGTTTTTTTTAAATAATAACTTTTCTGTTGTAGACTAACATTTTGGAACATCCATGTCCAGCGGGTTCGAGTGGTATCGTCGCAAACCCTGATGATTGTCGCTCGTTTTACTTCTGTAATTCAGGAATTCCTACTCTACAACCTTGCTCGGATCCTGTTAACACATGCTTCGATTCGAGATATAACTCATGTATATTTTGTAAAGACGCACAATGCGAATGCTTAGAATGCGGTTGGAGCCCATCCAATCCTACTGTCCTACCTCCGGTTGGTCCCCCCGCAGAAGAACTTTTTTGTCCAAAAAATACTTCCCAGAGTTTATTTTTACCCGTTCCAGGAAATTGCGAGAGGTTTTACTTTTGTTTGGATGGAGTGAATAAAGGCGTGTTTTACTGTGGAGTAAACTTGTGGTTTAACTTTTCTCTGCAAGTGTGCTCCACTCCATGGGCAGAGACTTGTGATAGTTATTGAAAATATTAATGACAATCGTAATTATGTTCTATTTAAACATCTTAATATTAATATAGTAATTGCATTTATTAAACCTCATCGATTGCTGTAAAATAAAATGTTGTGTTTATGTTTGCGTTGAGAACTGGGCATTTTCTTCAAACTTACGATGACGCTTGCAGGATGTTGTTACTCAGAAGGTGCAGAGTAATTGCTTTATGAAATCGCTATAGCTGCAAATGCTATCAACTCTCATCTCGACACATCATCTAGACATATAGAGGTCCTATCATAATCTTTAAAACTAGAAACACGGTTGCTTAAATGGACAGAAAAACATAAGAAATGAAACAATATATCTAAAAGCCTTTCCTTACATTAAAAATAGTGTGAGATACATAAATTTAAAAAATAGAATGGCCTATTGGTTGTTTGGTTTAGGTAGGTTGTTCAATGCAGTTACTGTTTTTACTCCATGGTTAGATTCGTAAGGATGCTTTAGCATAATAATTACCTACTAGACTAATCTTATTTTAAAGTATTAAATGTTTGTATGATGTATACAAAGGATATAATCAAATATCAATAATTATCAATAATTTTTCGAAAACTCCACAGACAGAAAGTTATGATTCGTTAAATGCGTAATAAGTATTTATTTTTCAATTATTCGAAGTACAAAAAGTGTTATGGTTGCGATTCAGTACTCAAAATATTAATTCACCAGACTCCTCCCTTAGCCCTGGAGGTTGTATGGGTATCCTCCACCGACAGCGCCTCCGGCACCAGCGTTAACTCCAGGGACCTGAACTCCTGCTCCAGCTCCAACGTTTTGGTATCCTGGGTAGGGCGGGTAGCCTCCTGGATAGATTGGGTAGTTGGGGTAGATTGGATAACCGGGATAGGCAGCGGGGTAACCTTGGGCCAAGCTTCCAGCAGCGCCAGCCTGGAGTCCGGTGTTGCTGTACTGGTTGGAGGCACCCTTGTCTGAGGAGAAGTTCAGTCCAAAGTTCTTCTTGTCATGAACTTCACTTCCAGCGGTTTGTTGTCCGTAGTTCAGTCCAGCGGCTCCAGCTCCAGCAACTGGTACTTGTCCTGGGGAGAAATGAGACAAAATCGGAAAATTAATTTGTGGTCGGATATAAAAAATTCTTATGCATTTCTTTCTTTGTTAAATGTGTTATTATCAATTAGTTATAGCTTACTTTTGACATGTTGAGCAGACAAAACAACAGGGAGGATGACGCAGAGAGTGGCAACCCAAAGACGGAACATGATGACTGATATTAGTTGGTTGGTTTGGAAACCTGGGATGGTAAGCTGATTTGGTGTTTAGAAACTTGTGAGGACGCTGGAAGAATGATGATTCTCTCTGGATTCTGACTTGGTATTTATACTAGCTCAATGTCATACTGTTAATATGATATGCCTATGCCTATCAAAACCAATGTAAATTCATGAATCATATATTAATGAACGTTTTGCTTAACAGCCAGCAGTTTTTAAACATGATCAGGTCATGTACCTAACAACAATGCAATATGCAACAAAACTTCTTCAAAACATTGTTTTTTAGCATCATTTGTAATGTCCATAGTATCTTCTCCAGAGAGGACGGCAACATTTTTATTCGTGCATTTCATGCATTGATTTGTTGTCTTTGAACTACTTCTTTGTGTGCTTACAATAGAGCATCTGTGTATAGTAAACCAAGTTTCACGTGCATCTTCCTGGAAGAACACTTATTTTCCAGCTTCACATACATTGCTTTTCATAATTTATAAAGAAAAAAGGGAAAGTTGTTATTTGTTGTGTCTTCACGTGAGTGAATAACGTAGCATAACTTGCATGCATTAAGCAAGAAGGGATGCGAAAAATATCGGTCAAGGTCGGCAGTTCATTCACATCACATCCCTTCTTGTTTGTCGTACTTTTGTTTCCAGCTTGTAGTTTGAACAAAGTAATCTAAGATTAATATCTGATGATCACTATAAATTTTAAAAAACTTAAATTTATAAATTTTATATGTTATTAGAAAAAAAACTATTTAAATGGATCACAATTTATGTATGCATTGCACAAAAATGGTGAAATTAAACTTAGAATACAGCGACTTCTTTAAAACGAAATAAACTTATTTGAAATCGTTTTAGTATTTATTTTCAGTAATGCAAAAATCTTCAGTGCATATAATAATATGTACCAAAACTTCAGACAGCTAAACACACAACACATAATTCAATGCATCATCTGCTAATTCGTAAGAATCTTTATCAACACACTCATTAATGCATATTAACAGTACACGGTGTAACAGAAGATGTACTAGATGCATCTCTTCAACTCATCTTAGGATTTCTACGCTAATCTCTTTCCTATATTCTCTTGGTTTACTTACGTAGTTCTTGAATTTTTATCAATATTATCAATTAGCCCCGGTACATTGGTTCTGTAAAACAACTGCAAGCATCATGTTTATGTCCCAAGATTTCCTGTATGATATTTACAAACTGTAACTTTCAGAGATTCAACGGGAAGGCCTTCCACAAAATTCCTCCACTTTTCAAAAACATGTAATTGTTATTCGTTTTAAACATTCTTGGCGTCTCCAGAGATTTCCCAAAATGTTTTGGGTATTCTTAATAGCCTGCAGGTACAATGTGTACAATAGCATTAGTTCAATACGGTTTGCATTTTTAAGTACAATTTCTTGCATTGTATTCAGTGCAGATGTGCCTCAACGCTTATCATGTTGTTTAAGCACCTGAGGTGAACCATGGGACCTACACCGGAAGACTTTGATGAGAAATATTTTTTGGAACGATTAGCACATTTATACACTCCATAATATAATAGCATGTTGCATGTTGCAGATGCAGAAGTAGTTCAGACATATTAATTACTATGCGTAGGTACTATTAATAATTGTTTCTTAAACTGTATAGTTCTTGAGTATGTACAATTCGGGAAATGACATCTAATACTAATGGGATCTAACCGATTCACTTATTACATACATGCTTATTTCCATTGTCCATGATATTATTATATGTATTATATTGTATTCTACCCTACTGCCACTGCTACCTGCAGTTGTCATCAATTAATTATTAGAAACTTTAAATTTTGTAACTTGTACTACAGTTTGCGCAACTTTGTATCAAGAGCATAAATATGCGCAGAACTCAATGTTCCTCCATTTTCCTTCATTTAATACTTTCATATTGCGTTTTTTGTTTAGAGAAATAACTTTCACGTTGGCACTTCACTCCACACGTTTTCAAAAACCGTTTGAATAAAATCATAAAGGAACTATAAAATACAAATATTATTCAAGAAAACTAAATATTACATTCCAATCTGTTCAATAGAAGAAGAGCCAGTAAAGAATCAATGCTAATTAAGTAAACATAATTTATTTATTTATTTGACTTAGGTAATTTTTCGATTTTTACACTTTAGTTTGTTTGCAGGATCACAGGTTCATCAGTAGGCAGCAGGATGACTTCGAAATATACACCCGGAACCGTTATCAACGACCGCTACGTAATTGTAAAATTGTTAAGCTGTGGTGGAAAGGGTTTCGTATACTCTGCCATGGACAAAAGTGGCGATTCTCAGCGTGAAGTAGCTATCAAGATTTTTCTGAAAACTGTTTCCGATAACTGTATTCCTGACACCTTAAGCCACGAATACAATGTTATGAAAGCCCTTGAGGAAGAACCCGCTTTTCCCCGAGCTTACGACTTGGGCCTTCATGATCAGCATCCGTACTTGGTTATGGAGCGACTTGGCATTGATTTTTTTGACCTTCAAAAACGATGTACAAACCTACGATTCACCGCCCAGACCATGTTACAGATAGTGGACCAGATGCTGCAGCGACTAAAGGCTCTTCACGATAAGGGCTATATCCATGGAGACCTAAAATCGGATAACATGTCAATAGGCCTTGGAACTCAGGACAACGTAATCTACCTAATTGACTTTGGACTATCTGTGCCCTACCGAGATCTGCAAACTGGAGAGCATTATCCATTTCGATCTTGTCAGAAAGTTGGAGGCACTGTGTATTACAATTCCAGACATGCGCATCACAAGTTCCAGCAAAGTCGAAGGGACGACATGGAGTCATTATCCTATGTGTTGGCTAGCATGGCAAACGAAGACGGTTTTCTACCTTGGAACAAGGATTGTAACAAACTACAAAATCGCGACGTAACAATGAAAGAACACGCAGCTATTGCAGACAAGAAGGATAAAGCTACAACAGCAGAGTTATTTCCAGGAATGCCTCCAGAATTTGGAACGTTTCATCAAATTGTGAAGAATCTTAAGTTTGATGAGGAACCTAAATATACTGATCTACGTAACATGTTTCAAAGAGCAGGTCGTCGGTTTGGAGTCAATTATGGTGAGAAAATGCGCTTCGAATGAACAAAAGCAAAAGTGAGTTTTTTTTACTATTTCTCTCATTAACCCCCTCTTCAATTTATACTTTTCGTTCTAAGTGTTGAAAGATAAAAATCGATATATTGTTTAGATATTTAGTTTTAAGTATTTTTCTTATGTATAAGTAAGTCTCAATTGCGAATTCTGTTAATCCAAAGTCTAAATTCTATTAATTATCACCATTTCGTTAAAAGTATGTTTGCTACTTTATGTGTTTTTAAGAATCGAAGATTCTTTCTAATTTCCTGTTCCGGACGTCCGGCCGTCCGGCCGTCCGGCCGTCCGGACGTCCGTGTAAACACGTTTTTCTCCGAAATGGCTAATCCGATTCCAACCAAATTTGGCATACAGACTCTAGTGGACCTCCGACAGAACCCTTATGAATTTCAGGTCAATAGGTCAACTCCAAAGGTCAGAGGTCACCAACGGTCAAACATTTTTAAATAGGACTTATATCATGCGGCACATGATTTTAGGCCCATTTTTGACCAGGATTACGAATCCACAGTCCGTTTGTTAAAATTCGGATTGTAAGGTCCTGAAATCAGGGCCTTAATTTTCGAATCTGCAAATTTAATGCATCCATGCTGTGTGACACATGATTATAGGTCCATTTTTGACCAGGATAACGAATCCACGGTTTGTTTGTTAAAATTTAACTATTTAGGCCCTGAAATCAGGGCCTTAATTTTTCAATCTGCAAATTTTATGCATCCATGCTGTGTGACACATGATTATAGGTCCATTTTTGACCAGGATAACGAATCCACGGTTTGTTTGTTAAAATATAACTATTTAGGCCCTGAAATCAGGGCCTTAATTTTCGAATCCGCTAATTTAATGGATCTATGCTGTGTGACACATGATTATAGGTCCATTTTTGACCAGGATTACGAATCCAAGGTTGGTTTGTTAAAATTTAACTATTTAGGCCCTGAAATCAGGGCCTTAATTTTTCAATCTGCAAATTTTATGCATCCATGCTGTGTGACACATGATTATAGGTCCATTTTTGACCAGGATAACGAATCCACGGTTTGTTTGTTAAAATTTAACTATTTAGGCCCTGAAATCAGGGCCTTAATTTTCGAATCCGCTAATTTAATGGATCTATGCTGTGTGACACATGATTATAGGTCCATTTTTGACCAGGATTACGAATCCAAGGTTGGTTTGTTAAAATTTAACTATTTAGGCCCTGAAATCAGGGCCTTAATTTTCGAATCCGCTAATTTAATGGATCTATGCTGTGTGACACATGATTATAGGTCCGTTTTTTACCAGGATTACGAATCCAAGGTTGGTTTGTTAATATTCGGATTGTAAGGTCCTGAAATCAGGGCCTTAATTTTCGAATCCGCTAATTTTATGGATCTATGTTGTGTGACACATTATTTTAGATCCGTTTTTGACCAGGATTACAAATTTGATGCCCATTAGTTAAAATTTAACTATTTAGGTCCTGATTTGGGCCCTTAATTGTTAAATTTTCCAAATTAATGGATATATCATGTGTGACACATGATTTTAGATCCGTTTTTGACCAGGATTACAAATTTGATGTCCATTAGTTAAAATTTAACTATTTAGGTCCTGATTTGGGCCCTTAATTGTTAAATTTTCCAAATTAATGGATATATCATGTGTGACACATGATTTCAGGTCCATTTTTTACCAGGATTACAAATATTAGGTCCATTTGTTAAAATCCGTTGATTTGCGGGCCGAAGGCCCCGCCCCGGGGTTCTAATCTTCGATTCTTAATTACTGCATTTGCTATTGCTTTATTGTTAATGTATTCACTATAATAGAAATAAAGTACCTTTCAAAAACAGGTATTTATTGGTTTTGATCATTTTTGGTGCTTCCAAAGATTTCCCTACATATTTGGCAATTCTTGATATAATTAGGTTAGATCCTTCGGTCTTGAAACAACTGCTTGATAATGAATGAAAGGTGTCTTTCCGTTAAAGGGAAAGTTGTTGACTTTGCCACAACTTGCGGCCCACAAGTTTAATACATAATACGTACACGTATACTGTTAATTTTATTGCTCTCCTCAGATCAGGGAAGGGATGAGACAAATATCAGTCAAGGTCAGTAGTTCATTCACATCCGCTACTGTTTGTCGTCTTCGTCATGCTTCCATATTCAATATTATAGTTCATGTTAACATTTCTAAGGATGATAACTATAAAATGAATCTGAATAGTATTTTTATGCGTAATATGTTGTTATAGTAATTACGTATGTTATTTGGACAAACCGTTTTTAAATTAATTGTATAATGTGATTTATTTGTTATTAATACGTTTAGTTTCAGTTTACATACTGTTTCATTTCATTTAAAACAATTTGTATTTTTTACTTAATCTTCAATGCATATTTTGAGCAAAAATTCGGGTAGCCTAATTTCCTCACATATAACCCTCAAGACATTTGCCCACTTGTCAAGATCTTTATCAAAAGCATCAATGAAAGGTAAATACTGTAAAAATCCATGCGCTATTCCCCAAGTGAAAAATGTCTCTTCAAACTCCTCATACGTTTCAGTTTTAATCTTGTCCTTATATTCTCCTTGCTCACGCAGTTGCTCAAATTCCTGCCAATATCGTTTCAACAAGCCCCGCATATTTTCTTTTGTGCATTGCTCCCGTGGAAGAACTGCGGGCAGCATAAGACCCAGGTCAAAGGTTGCGTGTCTGTATGAAGCAAACTGCCAGTCCAACGCTTTAACGGGAAGGCTTTTATGCACCATTATGTTTGGTGCCCATAAGTCTCCGTGAATCATACAAGCCATTGTCTTCCCAAACTCCTCCACTTTTTCATAAATCTTCCTTGTAAACGGCTTTAGCTTTTCGTAGCGCTTGTAAGTATCTTCGGAAACGTTTTGGTTTTTTAGCAGGGTTTTCAGGTAGGAGTAGCTCGTATCCGTCAATTTTTCTTGCATTTCAATATGCCAGTTAACGTTAGGTTTTATGCCGCATAAAAATGGGTACAATTCCGGAAGTGGTTTCCCTTTTTCTATTGATATCACTTGGGAAGCATAGTGCAGGCGTGCCGTAAATTTTATCAGACTGTTAAGCACCTTAGGTGAACCGTCGCCCGAAAATGCCATCATTTCATAGTTTGAATCCTTAAGGTCTTCCATCACCAGAAGCATTTCATGAGGAATATTTTTGGAAGGATTTTCAGGCTTGTATATTCCATGGTAGAACTTGCACACGTTTTCTTCAAGTGCTGGCAAGGCTTGGAGAAGGTCTGGAAGTGCAATGTTGTAAAACTGAATTTCTCTTTGGTACACATTTTCGCAAAGAGAGTAGTCCGTGTGTATGGATTTGGCGGGTAGCAGTTTCACAATTATGGAATGAGACTGAGGAGGATCTCCGGGGGTTTTGTAGGACACCCGGCTAATAGAACTAAGATATCCATAGCCTTGTTGAATATCACCGTTTATTTTAAGGGAGTCGGAAATTGGAAGATGACCCCTTACAAGCTGGATCCATGATGGTGTTATGTCCGAGATGGTAACAGGAATAGGAACATTAGCCATTTTCGATGAAAATGCCAGGTCAGTTATAGTGCACAGAATAGGAAAAGGGTAGTACACACTACACAAAAAGCTATAGTTCTTACTCTTACGATTGGCAATCTGCTAAAAATGATTGCTTGTCTGACCGTTTAATTGAAAATGTTACTGAATTGCTATCACCATGTCATGTCAGTCACTTAAAAAAGTTTTTATCGGGACTCGGAGAATATTAAAACATTGACAGGCAGAAACGAAATGAGTATTGCATAAAAATCATGTGTCCGCATACACGTTGATGTTCTTTAATGTACAATATTTGTGCATACCGTATCAGCAAAATTGTTTATTTAAGCATTCAACCCTTTGAGTTACACGGTTTACGGACCCAGTAATAGTATATGAAGGTTATATGTTTCATGTTAAAATATTATGCTGTCTCGGCTGTCTGCGTGGATCTGCCAACTACAGGGCGACACTACTCGAAAAAATATTGAAGGATAAATTGGTAGTTATTAAGTGCTATCGCTATACTGAGCTATTCACTTCAGTAGGCTTTTTTAGCCAACATTTTGTAACTTACGACCTTGCAAGTAAAACTGGTTATGGACAATCGAATGACATGAAAGTCGCGTGAACGTTATGCACATACAAACGTAGATTTCCTGTAGGCTAGGTTGAATTTGCAAGCTGAATCTAACCGTATACTATAATTTATAATAAAACTCATGATTCTATAGAGTCACGATTAAATTTCAAATTACTGTATTTTTACTATTTATACGAATTATTTGTTTAACAGATTTACTACATAATTTATTGGCAATCCCCCAGTATAAATTCTGGTAGCCCAATTTCCTCACACAAAAATCTCAATACATTTGCATACTTTGGAAAGTCCTTTTCATAGCATTCAATACTGGTCAGAAACACTACAAATGCGAATGCAGCTCCCCATGTAAAGAAATACTCTTCAAATACCTCATACGTTCGCCTCTGAATCTTTTCCCCATACCCCCCATTATCGCATAACTTTTCAAATTCTTGCCAGTATCGCTTCACCAAGTCCCGTACTAGTCCCTTGTTCAATTGCTCCTTAGGCAGCACAGTATACAGCAAAATGCTCAGATCAAAGGTGGCATCCCTATACCCCAAGAGTTGCCAGTCCAAAATCTTCACGGGCAGGGTTTCATGCACCATGATATTTGGAGGCCATATGTCACCGTGAATTATGCATGGCATCTTCCTCCCGCTCTCTTCCACTTTCTCAACGAATTGCCTTGTAATCGGCTTTAGTTTCTCGTACCGCTTCCAAATTGATTCGGGCAAATTATGGTTTTTGATCAGGTTTTCTAAATGACGATATCCGTCCTCGCTCAGAACGTCAATTTGAGAGTATAATTCCTCGTTGTACGTGATGCCTTGCATGAAGGGATATAGTTCGGGAAGGGACTTTCCTTTTTTCAGAGGAATTACTTGGGACGCGTAATGAAGTCTGGCAAAGAAGGTTACCAGGTTGTGAAGCACGTCTGGAGAACCATCACCCGCAAAGTCCATCATTTTGAAGCCCTTCAGTTTCAAGTCTTCAAGAACCAGAAGGCTTGCGCGAGGAATATCTTTAGAAGAATCGGCAGGACGAACACAGCCGTTGTAAAACAAGCAAACATTTTCTTGAAGTGCAGGTATGACTTCCAAAAGGTCTGGAAGAACAATGGAGTAAAACTTGATTTCCCTTTCGTCCGAACAGTCGGAGAGAGCAAACTCGAGCCATTTTGAGTTTGTAGGGAGTAGTTTTACTACAATGGAGTGATTTTCTTCATTTTTGGTTTTATAAGATGCACGACAAATGGAGCTAAGAAATCCGATGCCTGCTTGAATATCACCTTCTAAATGGAGAGTTTCGGGAACGACAATGTGACCAGTGGCAAGTTGGATCCATGAAGGGGTGATATCTGATAGTGAAGACGGAATAGGAATTTCAGCCATTTTATTACGAGTTTACTATAATACCTTATTGTAAAACTGTTAGGTAATTTACAAAAATAAATAAATTTGCTCCTGCGGCTGAAAAACAGTTAAGATAAAAAATGTTATTCTTGTTGTGACGAAATGCAAAAGTACGCTTTGAAACCAAATGCACTCCAGTATACTACTGCCACCATATCCTCAGTTATAATCATGGCCAAATCTAAACGGAGATACCGTAAATCGTCCTTTGATCGCTATCCTCTACTACTAAAATAAATACTGTACTAATAAAGTAGCAATATACATACAAAACATTGATGTTATAACAGCTCAGTTCACAAAAGAAGGATGATTAGGCAGTCAAAAACTTTTGAACAGCAGTGTATCATTCAATTGCGAAGGTTCATTCACTTTATCTTCACTTGAGATAATACTTGAGTTTAATATTTCGGTGTCCACGCATTCAGTCGGCTGATATTGCGTGCTGGTGCTGCGGCACTTATTCATTATATTAATTTGTTTGCTTGCAAGTAATATACTACCATGCATTTGAAATCTGAAGCAAAAAATGTTTCTCAAAAAGTCGGTAGGTTCAGCATTGATACGCTATCAATATAGCAGTAAACTAAGAATGACAACTCAGCAGTTTCATATTACCCCAAGTTTCTTAATCAATGTAGTAAGTTGTTTTTTTCATTTTACAAACATGCTGTTGTTTAGTATAAAGTCACTAAGTACAGCTACACAGGTTTTACGGCTACTGGGTTGCCATAAAAATTCAAAGCCTTACTAACTTACTGCAGAGTTCACTCTCAAGTTCACGGCATCGTCCACTAGACCGGACAAGCTATTTCTCATCTTCGCAATCAAAACTAATGTCTTTGATAAACAAGATAAATGTTTCACAAATAAATACCCTTCTACATCCTTATTCACAGACGTAGGTATATAATATGCAATTCTCATCTTTTGCTAAAATTATCTGGTGCGTGAAAACACGCAAAATTTTTCCTTTGAAAATGAAATGCCATTTCTAGAAAAAGTTCACAACTTTGCCCAAATAGTTTCTCTTACTGCATTTTGCATCTTCCCTTACAAAAAAATTAAGTAAGTTTTATATAGCGTTTACTATGGCCATGCACAATGCGCGAGGGCTTAAGATTGCCCACCCACGCACTCATCTTTCCATTGTCTTTTATATTTATTAACTTTATCATTATCCCTACAAAAATCGGAATGCATGAAGAAGTGCGTATTTTTTCAGTTACATTTTTCGCACAATAAAATTAAAACTGAATATGCACCCAACAAACTTGTCAATTTTGTGTCAAGTTGTCCTTTGTTCTTGCGAAAAATGTCATTCACTTTCAGTTTCACAAAAATATATAAAAATACCAGTACTAGAGCATTTTCGCAAAATTCTTTCTTATTAAATATTTTTTCAAGCAAAACGGCAAATAATAGTATGAAACAATGTGTGCGTAAGCAGGTGATGACAATGACATTACCAAGACCCTTCTTTTTCATGTATGTATGACGCACATTTGTTTTAAACTGTGAAAGTGCACACAAGTAACAAGATTACAATCTAATTAGCCCATAATATACGAGCATTATTACGGCTATGATTTATGATTACCAAACTTGTTGACAGTTTTAAAAACAGCATATGGCACAACAATAACAATGATTTTCCGTTAGGTATAAACCTTGGCTATAAGTTTTTTAATTAAAATCACAATCTGAAACCCTGTTATTTTCAGGTTAACGCGCTGTAGCAGCGACTATATTTAAACGATACTTTCTACACATGGGAAACATGTACAATAATTTAAGCCCTGTAAACCTATGTGTTACTTTTTTTAAATTACTAAAAAATCATATATAATTTATACATATTCACTTTCGCTATTTTCGCCAAAAAGTGAAACAATTTTTGTCAATGTGCTTGCAATTTTGATGGCTTATCTATCAGTTTCGTTTTTGTGCTGTTGACACTCACTCAGTTCAAATGTGGATAGGCGACAGTTATCCCAGTGTCTACTTACCCTTCAAGCTATGGGGTTTCGTCAACGCTGGGCCCCCAATAGGGTCCTTGTTCTTATCTTAGTATTTTTCATTAGTCAGTGCCACAATTCGAAAATATCCTTTCCGAAGGAGGAGCCACCCGTTGTAATAAATTTAGAATCCGATTCAGACTCAAATAATAGTAACTCAACAAGTAATTCAGATGCACCTATAACACCTGCACCTACCACTGTCCCTGATGCAACAACTAAAACCTCCAGAAATTCTGACCATGCTAAAAGTTCATTTATTAGGTTTAGTGATTCAGACTCAAACTCGGCAGACTTAAACTTTTTCACGGACTCCCCGGTGTATTCACTATTTCCGGGAGAAAATGCAATACTAAGTGATAACAGTATTTTGAACAGTAACAATTTTGAAAATGGTGAGAGTGAGAGTACGTTAATGCGCAGTCCAATACTAACAGATAGTGAATCAACGGAACCGGAAGTAAAGAATTATGTGAGAAGCTTGGAGATACCGGATTCCGGTGAAGCATATAATAGCAATCCGGATAGAAGATTGAGGTACGAGGATGAGCGTCGTGGGTGGCAATATGACGATGAGGAAAGAAGACCAGTACCACCAGACGAGAAAACGATAGCGTTTCAAGTGCTCGACGAAGATCCCTATCACCACGGTCGACCTGCTTGGCCCCATGATGAATATCTTTTGGGCTATTTTGATATCAAAGGCGCTTTGGACAGGATTCGAGGTGTAAATAATTCCTCTAACAGCGAGGATGATAATCGCGTTGATCGTGATCCCCTAGAAAATGTGTTGTCGCCTGAGGAGCTTTCCAAATATTACGAGTGGAAGCGTTTGCAACCTCGACCCAGACCTTCGCCAAGTGCCTTCATAGGTCCTGGCTTCTATGACGTGGGTTCTGTGGGTTCCTCCCAGTCAGAAGATTACTATAGGTATCATCAGCCAACTTACCAAGCCATTACAACCGATTCAAAAGTGCAAACCACGGGAAGTTCTAGTAATGGGGAATCTAGTAATGATGGTGAAGTAAGTGTACCCGGATCAGCTAGCGAGAGCAGTACAAATACCAGAGGCTTCCCAGCTTACATTCCTTACGGTAAGTAATTGAAGTAGTAACATTTTTACTTGAAATATCATTCAAATAAATGAGAAATTTGTTATTTAAGATTTGTACAAGAGGAAGCGTCTTCGTCTTCAAATTCATCCGGGATTAATTGCCGCACCATTAGCAGGTCTAGCTGCTTTTGGCGCTGCCTCTGCATTCACATCCAAACCACTGCTTCTAGAATTAGGCTACGTTAAAAATAAGCCTGAATTAATTCCTGGGGGATGGGGTTGGGCAGGTACGGGTGGCACCGGATATCGACCCTATCCACCATTTTATCCTCCTCCAAACCCTCCACCTCCGGTAATACCTCCATTTGGAGTAGGCACAGGACACGTTGGTCATCATTATCCTCATGGACACATTGGAGGTGGCTATCCACATGGACCTATTGGAGGTGGCGGTGTAGGATTCGGAGGAGGAGGAATAACACATGGAAGTGCGTTATCGGGGGCAGGAGGACATGGAGGAGGTGGAGGTGCTCCCATTTATCCCATTCTCAAGCCTATTCGCCATAAGCCAGAGAGTGAAAGAACAAGTTGGTGGAATCCCTTTGCGGCATTAACACCAAGATTGGTAATTGAATGAAAAACGTTATCATACTAACTATGCATAAAATAATATTGTTTGCAATAATATCCTCTATTATAATATCCTAAACCTTGTTGCAGTCGAGGGGTAGGGGTAGGGGTAGAGTGAGACACTAATTATTTTGTGATAACCTTTCAATAAAACAATGAAAGTCAACAAGACCGGATTCCTGCTAATTTATTACCATTGTAAAATAAAAAGCTATTTATTTTTTTAAACGTTAAAAACCTTTGAACAAGTTATTATAAAGTAATTACATGATAAAAGTTATTTAAGTAGCAATCATTAAATGGTATTAACGTATGGTTAGTATCACATGGTAAGTAGGTATGTGTCAGTCGTAATCGTAAATATTAACGGTAATTTACAAATAGAAAAATTTTACAGGGGATATTTATTGGTTATTATGGCTTACATTATTGTACACACGTTTTCCAAAGACGGCTTAGGGCATTTGAAATGCTTAGCAAACTCAAAGGAATTGCTTATTGCGTTTTCCACCATGTTTTTGGATGAGCACTGGCTTTGGGCAAAGGTAAGAAAATAAAGTTGTTCCGAAGTAAAGCTCTGAAGACCTGGCAGAAGATATTCGTCGTACGGCTCGTCAAAGGTTTTGGAGTGGTACGCTTGGTAAGCAAGAGAAAGGGCGGCGTTTTGTAGCATAACTTGTCTCAACAGCTTTAAAACGAAAAAATGCACATTAGTACCAAAATACCACTTGTTTTGAAGTTTGTAAAATTTTGATAGGAAAGAGTACCTTATTTTCTGTAGAATTACTGCTCATACTACCGTCTTCACCAAAAAACTGATTTCTGAAGCAGCTTGAGATATTTTGAAAGTTTTCTCGGGTTTCAGTATCCCACCAGGGTGCAATGTTTCCTGAAGATCCTCTGTAACTTCCTGTGTGAGAGAGTACAAGTACACATGAAATTACGTGCAAATGCATAATTGATCCGATTCAGTTGAAATACACTCTCGAATACAAATTATTCATGATTCATATTATGACACAAGTTCTTGGTGCAGACCTTGTTCGTCAAAGCCTTGCAGCAGAAGCTGAGCCATGAGTACTCCCACAGAGCCGTACTGAATGGAACTGTACGGGGATTTAAAACAAGACAAATATGTATATAGTCATTAAGTAGATTAAAGTAAATGCATATAAAGTGAATTGGGGAATTAGGAAAGATAATTTAATAACGAAAATCACGTTGCAAATTCACGTGAACGGATTGGTGGAGTATTGCTTACGTACGGGATGGTACTGGTGAAATCGGCTTGAGAAAACATGTCAATGACTCCAAACGGAAATGCTGACGGAATGGAAAACAAAATGAGTGAAAAATATTCAAGTGGAGCAAGCAATTCAAGAGACTTAGCATCTGAAAATATTTACCCAAGTAGTTTAGTTTTTCGGAGTACATGGCTTGAGTGCTGGATGGATACTGGAATTGGGGCCACCTGAGAATTCCAAATAAAAAAGATTTTGAAATGTCAGCCATGTATTTTTATTAATTAAAAATTCTCTATTGAGCTTTATTTACGTAAAATTGACGGCTTGGTAGACCTGTCCCAGTTCTTTTTTATTCCGCCAAATTGTCGCTTCCACATAATTCTGCATGTAGTTCAAAGCGTCAGAAAAGTTCATCTGGAAATAATTAAAGAGGATGAAAATGAAACCGCGTAAAAACCGGAAGCCACGTGCCCACAAAGAAATGCACAGATGAAAGCAAATGTCAACAGCAGCCAAGTTTCTTAAATTAGATAACGAGATATTTTCTCACTTCCGAGTAAAACTCCTCTACAAAGGCGTTTCGTAATGATGAACCAGATCCATTGTTCGTGTTTTCCTCAGTAGACAATGAAAACAGCCAGTCTACCGGAAATGCTAAAAATGTGCGAAGCTTCTTTAGCTTTATTTGACCAAGCTCTCTGGTTGCATTTGTAGCCATCCAAGGAAGTCCTAGAGAAAGTGTTTCGTTCAGGCTGTCTTTTAGGTAGTATGTGGTTTCATGAAGATGTTGCTAAAAATATAAAGTAGAAGGATGAAAAGAAACAGGACACTCATAGGGCAAAAAAATAAAGGAAAAATGCACTTCTGAAATAGAATTTACTTTGAGAATTGCCATTTTGTTTAGAGAAGACTGAACCAAGTGATAGGACAATGTCCATCCAAAATATCGGTTGGTTTCTTCAGCACAGGTTTGCCATCTTCAAAAAATAATGCTTGGATCTTAACCCTGTTCACTTAGCCACTATAGTTTTGTTACAAAACTTGATTGCATTAAAAAATCAAACCTCGGAATATCTACAGTGCCCATATTCATCTCCACTTTGCCCTTAAAATTGGCAAAAAGGTCTGCAAAAACCTCTCCCGAGTGATGTGCATAGGTCAATAGAATTTGCAATTTCAGATATTTTCCTGCGATAATAAATACATAACAATTTCTACTTCCGAAGTACTACATCTACTCTGGAATGGGGCTACAAACAGTCATATATGGTTTATTCAAGCGTTAAATCTAAGCAAAAATGCATTTTACCTATGGTTTCTTCCGTAGTGTCATTCAATATTTCCTCTAATCCCTGAAAATATCGTAAATTCTTCAAAATCACGTTAGGCGTTTCTCCCAAGTCTTTTCTATCTATCATCACATTATTGCTGAAATTCTTGAGCCAAGCGACCATCTAGGTTTGTAAAATTGAAAAAATGAATCAGTATCTCACAACACCCCATTCTGCAAATATCTGCAGAAAAATGCATTCTTACGTACCGTTGGGCTTAGTTGCTGCGTATCTTCCACTTGCTTCAAGGAATTGTATTCTTCCGGATTTTCAATATCATCAGCTTCGTCACTGATCTAAAAATAATTTATTGAATAAATCGGATAATAGAATTTTTTTAGTATAACCATGATCGGAATTTTTATCAGAGTTGGGCTATCAATATCGTTGTTTTCTTTGTTTATTTTTTAACCTGCTTCAATCTCCCTTCAAACTCCTCCAGTTTTGTAAGAATATTCCCTAAATATGCGCTATCTTCAGGATACACCAATGACCAAAGTCTTTTCACTAGGTTTCGATAAAGCTGTGTTGTTCTATCCAACATTCCAGGTGGAGTATCTTCCACTGCTGGAGGGATAATGTCCATCTTCCTTAAAATTCCAGGTAATCCGAATTCTGGATGATTCAGCTAAAAACAAGTTCATACGTTTCTTATGGACAGCCCCAAAAATTGCCATTTTATTAAGCTTTTCGTTCAATTTATCAAATCGGCTTACGTAAATGGCGTTTTCCGTAGAATTTTTATCATTCGCGTTGACCTCCAACTTTACAATAAAATTTCCGTTAAGAAACCGTCTAATGTTTGCCAGTACAATGGCTAGTGACTGCATTTTCGGTGAAATTCCTTCAGTCTCTATTGTTGGAGGAGTAGGGACACTGGTCATTGTATTCAACAGAATTCGCATTTCTGCTAAAGCCACCTCATCGTCTTTGAGTGGATTCATGCAAGCGTGGTAATACTGTTGAGCCATATAAATGGATCTTGTCGCGTTTTGTGAATGGTTGACTTCCAGAATTTCTGGGAACAAAATGAATGAATCAAAAAAGCATGTAAAGCTTTTCACTCTGGAATTTCATGAATAGTAACGCGTAAAGAAGGTTTATATCAATTTACCCTTCACACTTGCTAAAAGCCTAGCACGCACAACCTGACTTTGATCTCGAACTTTTCCCAGAACTGGGTCAGTTTTAAGTCTGCCCCCGCACGCAAACTGGTAAAAGTTTTGGCAAGGATTTGCACTCGTATCAAGCTTGCTGAGAATTTCACCTGCCATTCGAGAACATGCTGGGGTAAGGCAAATGGTGGAATTTTTCGGTGAAGATGCTTCCAAAGTGGTGTATGTAGAAACCATGCATGTGGATGGAGGTGGTGGAAGTCCTCCGAATATTATAGGTTTAGCGGTTGTTGTGGATCGACGAGGTGGTCTAGGTCTTACGGTTGTATTGCAACGGTCATCTGGTGGCGCTGCGGTTACGGGTGGAGTAACACCGGGTCCGGGAGGTGTTGTCGCGAGACATGTTTCCTGTTCATCTTTATAAGCATGAAACAAATTTTAATGAAGAATCGAGGTGAAGAGTAAAGTGTGTAGGAAAATTCATAAGAAAACTTACTCAACTGCACTCCAACCACAATCACCGCAATCATCAACGCTATGCACAGTGAGGAAACCACTCCCAACGACACAGACAACGACTTTTCCAGTGAACTGAGTCCCTTCCAGCCTTTCCTGTTGAGGGTATCGTAAAATTCACCTTGAGAGTCATAACTCATGGGAAAGGTCATTGAGCCCGAGTGGCTACCCAGACCAAACACTTTCATGCTTAACACTTTAATATTATTTTCCGCCACTTTAACAAATTTATATTGCACTCTTTCTGTTTAATTTCATGTTTAGTGTAAACTAAAATCCATAATGCTGGACATCTCAAAGAAAATCTATTTGCGGCTAGAGATCCTTTTTGGCAAGTGAAAAATTACTCAGCATGCAAATTGGATTTCATTAGATCATAATCACAAAGCCTACATTTTTACCAAAACGTGTTTTTCAAAGAATCTCATAATGACTCAGTTTTAGCACATCCATGAGCTATTATGCAACGCACGCATCTGGTTTTGTACCGTGTTGTTCAAAACTTTTGGCTTGAATAGTATGACTCGTGTAGTGAGTGTAACATAATTCCATTGTTGTCTCCGTCTCGCCGAAAATGTAAAGCATGCTAAAATATATTACAGATCACGCTGAAAATAAATCTGAGCGAGTGATCTTATTGACTTTGTTATTGTATAAATTTTTTCATGGAGGAAGAAAAACTGCATTAAGTTGACCATATGCCATTTTTCTGGTGTAACTAATCTGATTCACAATAAACAAGCCAACTATACTTGTTAAGGAGGAGAGGTGCAACGGACCATTTGATTTATTCTTGGGCAGGCTCATGCTTTTCAATTTTAAATATTGCTTTATTGGATTGCTGATTGATTATGCATTATTTTATTTTAGACAAGGAGGAAGGAAGTATGCAATTTACTAAAAGTGCAAAATGTGAGGTGTTAATAGAATATTGTGTACTTACCTAATTACTTCAGTGGGACTGCCACTGGCTCCTTGATAATCCCGTGTAAATACGGGCGAAAGATTTTTATTCTTCTTTCTAGTAAGGCTGTTCAAAATACTGTCCGTGTCATTATGCTGACTATTGTCAAAGCTGGGATGAATAGACGAAGTGCTGGGAGTATTATGGAGAGTTGCTGTTGATGATGAGTTTGACTCTGCTTCTGCTTTTGGGTCATGAGCAGAATTAATAGAGCTGTTTTGTAACGGCGGTGCTTCATTGTTAACAGAATCGGGTTCTGAAACGAGGAAGGAAAAGCCCAAATCTATGTTTGGATAGAGACTTTCCTCATTCCCGTTCTGCTCCCGTGGGTGATTCATTTTTGGAGAAGAATAGTTTTTTTGTTAGCATTCAATTACTAACTGCGGGTTTTATGGAGCAAGGTTGAACCAAAATTAATTATGTTTCTAGTATTGACACGAACTGCGTAATAATTGTACTACGCAAAAAATTAGTAGCTCTGATAAACAAACACATTCAAAGTTTCTTTAGGATTAAATATCTTGGAGAAGTAGTTAGGGCTAATTAAACGGAGATTCGATCAAACTTGGGCCCATCTTATACAAACTTTAGAAGCGCTTTGTACAGCTTCCGTGCCTCGACTTAGTCCACTATTTGCATGATGCGCTTACTTGGACATGTAGATGCCGTGAGTAACATACTAAGCAAAATCAATCCTGCATAATTATTGTCACAGAGCACCTGCCTTGATAAGTGATGCCAGGTGGCTTGCCTATGAAATTAGTACAATCTATATAATCAGGATCATTGATCGTCACATTATCTGGTTTTGAATTGTGTCTCACACGCAGCATACATGTGCATATTATGGCTTTAAATTGGGCTTGGCCATTCTTATTCCGAAAAAGCTTATTTGATGTCAAATGCAACAGCAGTTAACAATATAATGATAAGAAAATCGAACACTCTATGGTGTAATGTTCTTCATCAGACGTTCATTTTGTATTGATTTTATGCTACAATTAAAAGTGATGATAAGCACAGCAAAACATTGGAGCAGGTGCATTCTCGTAAAAATGATGACATAGTTAAACTTGGGATGACGGCTCATTAGTATGACCTCCCGAGTGGATTTATCGCTCCATTTTACGGGATGATTAACATTGTCCCGTTAAAAGCTAAACTAGGTACTGGTAACCATTTTTTAGGCTGGAGAACAGGTGCATGCTATGACAAATTGAAACAGGTGTACATCTTATCAATCTCGGGATAACCTTTAGTCGTACTACTGCCATCATGTGCTTATTTCCCTTTATCAGTCGCCTCCTGTCGTCGGGGAAAATACAATAACTCGAGTTTCCGTAGATATCTCTTGATGACAATGTCAACACACACCTGTGGTGTGTGATATTCCAAATTCCTAAAATAATGTTCCACAATGAAAAATTCCCTTCAAAAATGCAAGTAATTAAATTCCCTGCAAGAAAAGTCATTTTCAGCAAATTTCATTACAACATGTATTGCTGTTTTTTCAGAATGCTTCAAAATTACTAGTTGCGCTCAGTAAAATTCCTGCCAATACCGTCAACAAAATGTCCTTTCCCCGAGCAGCCATAAAGCGGTTTAATGAACCAGCAGGTACATTCCACTAGAGATTATCTCTACGCAAATCAATTAACTTTATTGCTGTATATTGCTGCTGTTTATGTCAAGGCAAAACCTTGTTTACGTGATGACGGTGATCATCTCCTCCATGAAAATTTGCCAATAAATCATGTTCATAAACAACTTTTTCATTAACTATCCTCCTACGTGTGTCCTTCCTTGCATTCCCTCCAGATAACAGTATCCCTCCTATAGGAGCTTACGATCCCAAGTTTGTTACTGACGTGTCAGTCGCCTCCACGCTGAAAATGGGCAACAACAACTATGACAAATGGGGTCGTCCTACCACCTCTGGCACATTTGCATCTGGAGGTCCTTTGGGAGCTGCCGGGGTAATCCCAATACGAAGTCGCAGCTCTTCTGTAGGACGCCCTTCACCAGCAGGCGAGAACAACGAACTGCGCTTCAGACCTAGTCGTGTTTCATTGGCTTCCAATAATAATAATTCCCCAACAAAAACTGCCGTTAATAATAATAACGGTAGATTGAGTAGAGACACATCCTTTTCAAGGCTTGCCCGAAGAAGGTCATCCACCACTGGACTTATGAACATGCAAAATTCGCAAATGTCAACCACGGGCATTCTTAGGCGAAGGAGTAATGTAAGGATTATAGCTAGGCTCTGCAATGCGGTCTATTTCCAATAAATTCTAATGACATAATATTTATTATCATGAAAAGGCACGTCTGGTTGGAAGAACATTTAGCAAATCTCAGGTTGGAAAAGGCCGTTCTCCCTCGACCATTCGAACTAATGCAAACGGACTACGCAGAGCTCCTAGTAGTACCTACACTTTTACAGCAAGTCGTCCTGATCAAATCTTTGGCGAGATTTTAAAGGACAAAATTACATCGGAGGGTAACTGGAACCCCAAACCTGCTAGACCTCCTACTGCATCTTCAGATAAATATCGGGAGGAAGAAGACCAGTTTATGGAGTTGGAGCCTGGGGAAGTATATTTTCCTCCACAACACCAACAACAACAGCAACCAGGAACACCCTCCTCAACAGCTTCATTGCCTCCAAAATCTCCCAGCATTCTGAAAAGCGGAAGCAGTAATGCCTCAATGAATCTTGGGATTTACCCCCCAGCAAACATTTTCGATGAAATCCAACAACTTGCCGAAAGTCTGCAAAATGAGCTGAGCGAGTACAAACTAAAGTTGGGCAGAGAACGCATCCGTAGCCAGGAACTGGAGGCAAAGAAACTCGAGCTGGAGTTTATCAACCATTCTCTCAAACGCCAAATGGAAAAGTATGTCAACTCCAGAGAATCTTGGGAAATGGTTGAAGTTAGCAATAAAAACCGTGTGGACGAACTAACCCGAGAAAGGGACGCTTTGCAAGCCAAGTTGGATGAGCTCCAGAAATCTCTCGAAGGTCACGAAGACTCTGAATTTACCTTCCAAGAAAAGATTGCTCATTTGGAACAAGAGAAAATGCAGTGGTCCACAACAAAACACAAATTGGAGACGCTTGTAGAGCAACTTCAAGATAAACTGAAAGAGGAGGAAACAAGAAGAGTCGAGGTGGAAGGTAAAATTAGGGAGCTAGAAGGTCAAATGGAAACTTGCTACCACACCTGCGAAAGTCGCATGGCCGACAGCGAAACAATGAAGGAAACATACGAAGTCAAAATACAAGAGTTAAATGAGCAGTTGGAGGATCTCCGAAAAACCTTGGATGCAACCCGAAGGGAGCTGGAAACGCAGAAAACGCTGATGGAGCTAATGAAACGGGAGAAAATGGAGGAATTTAACAAGCTAGACAATTATATCAGTTGAATAATATGTCAACTGCTGTATTCAAAATTAAATGATTATTAATCATGAGCTACAAAATAAAATTGGCCATTTTAATACAAAAACAGTACGATTTACTTCATAATGATACAATGATAGCTTATGAGAAAGATAAGGCGTGTCTCACAATGCCCCCGTTCTTTGTTCAACGGTCCAGCACAGAGATTGGCTTGTTGAGAGAGCTGAACAGCGGAAAAAAATGGGAAAACGGACGAACTTGTTGCATGGGCTATGGGCTTGCTTTGTGTTTGTTTTGTTGACAGTTGACTTGTTTTGGTGCATGTTCATGTTCATATTCTGCTCAGTTTTCGCACGATCCTTATATTTACGAGTTATATTTTTGGAGGTGACGGTTACACGTATAACGGTTAGTTAATCTAGAGTGATTTTTTGCGGATTCGTGTGCATATTTGAGGTAAGATTGAGATAGAAATTAGAGTGGAGATAATGAAGTGGGATATGAGGTTGTAGATAGTGAAGGTTAACTTTATGGATATTGGTTTAACGGTTGATTTATAGGATTTCGGTGGACTTTATTGTACAAGATGGGTCAATTGATGAGCAGCATTTCGGAGGATGCAAGGACCTACAAGGAAATGCAGAAGGAAGGGGAAACCCCGGGAGGAGACAGCTTGGGAACGCCAAGAACTCCGAGTCCGATGGTAGCTGGAGGTGATAAGTTGCTGAACTCGAAGGTGGCTGGACTGGTGGACCCGAGGTCACCGACACAAGGTGTTAGTCGAACTCCGTTGGAGGTAAGAAGCTGTTTTGATTTTGAAGTGGAGTTGAGATGGGTGCTTTGTTTTGGATGTTTATGGAGGTGTCAAGTTTACAATTGAACGGTGTTTTGTCATTTTGTCTGGTTGTGGCAGATTGAAGAGCGTAACAGAAGGATTGAAAGGACTCGACTGAAGAATCAACTCAACAAGGAGAATAATCTGTCAGTGCCACAAGCAACCTTATTTCCTTCAACGGAAGGAGCTGAAGGAGGTGATCTGGTGACAACACCGACAGGTCCTCCACAAAAGGATTTTCCCTTTGGCTTTGATCCCAGATCCCCCAACCCGGAAATAAATAGGACACCAATTGCTCTGGAACAGCAACAAAAGATTGGAAAGGTGGCAGGGAAGAAAATGTTCCAAAGTCAGGAGAATAGCATGGAGTGAAAAGTTTGAAGTGAAGGGGAATGAAAGAACAAAGGTTAAATGAAGTTCGGTGAAGTGTGTATCGCATTATAATACTAGAATACTTTTTATGTGAACGACAGTAGTTTTCTTCATGTATCCTTTTCATATATTTATAGTAATTTTGTACAAAACCACAGCAGTTTTAGTTTTATGTTACCTATAAACTATATGATCAATTATTGTCGTTTCTTATCAGTTTTAAGCTATGCAATGGGCTTACATGATCTGGAAATTGAGAATTTATTTGTATTAGGTACGTTGATTTCATTGTGATGTGAATACCCGGTATTCGTTAGAAATTAAATAATTGTAAGGTCGCAAAAAACGAAAGGGTGTGGGTAAAACAAGGTGTTCTAATATATCGCAGGTTTTAAAATTTTACCTTGAATAAAATAATAACAATAGAGTTTTAATACATTTTACTAAACATGATTGTCTCTATTTTGCTGTTTTTATATGTTTTGTTACGACGGACATCATTACCACTTGGAAGTTGGTGTTTCGTAGTATTCGTATTCCATTTCATTCGCCACTTGCAACTTGAGAATATTCATTAATACTCGACTATTCTGGAAGTCCACTTGAAACTAAAACATTAAAATATATATTGTGTTCTTCCTGATGGCACTTCCCAGAGGAGGACAACGAACACCAACCCAATCTGGAAACTGGAGATCGATAATATGCTTTTTATCTGTCCAATGTAATTTGCATATGTCCTCTGGCAGGACTTCCTTCTCTGTCTAGCGGTGAAAGCTAACTTCATATATAGCGTACCAAGTTTTCATAGGATATTGAATTACACCTTAATCATAACCTCATCCGCCCTTCATATCATATTTTTCAGCATCGGGTCTGCCAAAACAGATGAATATCATTATGTATTATCTACATGCTCTCTCCAAACCTATCATATGTCCTATTCCAGGAAAGGGGAAGACGGAAGCGTGAGAGGAAAGAGCCATCAGCAACGTCTTGACACAAATAAACGCTGGCACAATATGCCAGAAGCTATTTTACATGCAAAGCACATAAAAATATATGAGACTTTTCCAAATTTTTGCAAGTCTGATAGAATTTTATGGAATATTATATTTCTAACAGGCAACTGTGAAGCCTCTTATTCAATCGTGTTTGATATTCCTGCTATCAATGCTATGTGCTCCAACATAGAGTTTCAGAGACAAGTCCGGACAAAGTTGTTAGTGGTTATCTGCTGTTTTGTTTTACGCGTTGAACCTTGCACGTTTTTTAATAGGAATGCTGTAATAACTTACATGGTAATGTCATTTTTGGAAATCTATTCAACCAGAAAGGTGGCCTACTTTTTTGGTGACAAGGAAGCTCACAACACAACAGACAACATTTCAAATGTATATATCACTACCTCGATTCCGGCAGTTTCTATTTTGTTTATTTAAAAAATTCCAATTTTTAATGCAATGTATAGAAAATTTCATTGTAAGGGAGCATGATCAAAAAGATTTCTCCGTATCAACAGTGTCATGCAGGAACTATGAAATCGAAAGTTAATCGAAATAAAAACGATTTTTATCCAACTTATTACTCAAGGAAACACTTCAGAGGTTGGAGGTGTTTCTTAATATTTTTTTAAAAATATCAATAATATGCTTGGTAGCATGTTGTCTTTTTTCATTCAGCAATACATTGTCATTCATTAAATTAAACTTTCTCAGAGTCGAAATGTCATGAAATCGACATGAATGCTTTCCAATAAAAGTTTTTCCTTGTAACTTTGCATGCGACCTTGACACTTTCTCAAGTTTGATGTCAAACTAACTGATAAAAAACCGTTTGAAGTTCCAAAGGAATTTTGTCATAATATAGAATTCCAATGTAGAGAAATGCTTCCGTCATGCTGTCGTCAATCACCATGACACCTACACAAGAAGATTCTTTACATTCTGCATGCATGCTGGCTGTAGTAAGCTCAAGCTGAAAAAATGTTTGTTTTTGATGGTAAAGCAATTTTCAAACATGATTTTATATTAAAGGCTTCTTTGCATTTTATTCCCAGCTTGAAATTCTAATAATGTTTTTGTTAGCTAATATTGGAGTTTGCTGCAACTTTGACATTGTCCAGTGTCTCATATATTATTTTAGATTGAATTCTACACACTTCCAAATGAAGGTTGTTTTCCATCTATGACTCCTGACTGTTCTGTTTGAACTGAAGTGATTTAAATTTTATGAATTGACTGGTCTACAAAAATTATTTTTACGTCCGGTGTTTTTGCAGTTATTATGAATCTTTTAATATCATCAATACGTTTTAAAAAACGAAGAATAAACTTACTCTTAAAGCTTGGAAATGGCATTGAAAAGAGATGATATGATACTCGGTGCACAAAATGTTATCTTCTGATCTTTCATGTAAAGCTGCAGTTTTCCTTTGATTTATAAATCTTTCGTTGTTTTTAAGTTTTTACTGAATCAACATGCTGTGTGCATCCGGGGTGAAATGAGATTAGCAAGTAACAATTGTGCTAAAGTGCCTGTATCTAGGTAATGCTTAGCTTTGATTGACATAATGGTAAAGCACACTCCAGAGCATGTTTCTAACTCATCAAAACAATATAAAAGGGTCAAAAAAGTCATCACGCCAACTTAGGTCACTTCAGAGTTCGTTTACTACTACTAAACCCCGAAAATATGGCCCTCTTCAATTTTCACGACTGGAATAACAACAAGAAGACATTTACCACAAAAGTAGCCCATATTGCAATCTTTTATCCATATTACATAAACCTTGCATCCTCGCTTTTCCCTCATATCAAATATAAAAGAATGAAAACGACCTCCTGCCGAACAGATACAACGTGCATTTTTATAAAAGAAACACCAACTTTTCCATTTGCCTTCAGCACTCTCGTGCAAATGCATTATTGTCATCGTATATTTTTATCCCTATTTTTATTATTCTCCTTTTAACTGTTATTGCTTCCATGACTTTGGCTTTCCTTTTTATTTCTTTGCACTCCCATCAAGACTGCTTAGACGACCATGAAAAAAGGATCGCAACAGACATTTTTCCCAGACTTTCCCTCGTCGTGGTTGTGTTTTTCCTCCACAAGAAGAACTCAGCTTTCTCTCACTTTCACCATGGGATGCGCACTTGTTAGTGTTGTGATGGTGAATATAAAGCATAGTACAATGATAGCACTCTCTCTCTGATCGGTATTAACTTTCCTGCCGAGTGACACCACTTCGTGTTGTTTAGTTGTTCTAACACCAGCAAACTTTGGTGACAACTTTTCCAGCACTTTCTTTCTGTGAAAATACAACAACAGAAAAGTGAGAAAACATTTCTGGTGCATTTTATCACGCTGGGAGAATAGTGATAAGAAGGAGTGTGTGTTATACCAGAACACATATTTTTATTGACATTTTGACAAAGTCACCTTCGATGATTGCTTTGTGTGTATACTGGCAGTACAAAATGCAATGAAGTCGCATTTCCCTTTGCTTTCCACAACATTTGCATCAAATGGGAGGAAAGAAGAGAGATAAAGATATAGGATGGTCGGATTTCTCTGATCTGCCGACCAAAGCAGAAAATACAGAATAGAGAAAGTTCGGGAAAGAGATACACGCGGTATGCTGTAACATGAGCCTTATAAATTGTTAGTTTTTTGCCAATTTGAAACTTTATCCTAAAGCTTCATATCACTTGAATTGTTGTACAACTAACAAGCTAGATGTTATTAAGAGCCTATACAAATCTCAAATTTCCCAGGATACTTGAGAAGATGCAGCAAGCGGAATAATCTTCTTTAAAGAAAGCTTGTATCTCTTCCTTAAAATAGAAAACTTGGCATGTTGAGATTGTACTTAGGCACGTATACCTAAAAATTGGTTACATAGCCGTACAGTTAAATTAGATAACTAATGTAATGGCTTTGAAACTGCTTTTATTGGGGTAAGTTATAGTATTTCTACTAACAGAAAATAGAAAGCCATTTCGAAAAATTATATTCAAGATCCGTATTGCACAACTCAATGAATCCATTTTACAACTAACCTAGGAGTATATACTCATTCTGGTCTGGTGTTCATGAAAATTATAACGGTTGAATAACATGCAATAGAATCTTGAATCACTTGGAAGAACTGAACTGCACAATAAGTGAGAACTGAGAACCCACTTGACAAAAAATGAAAGGAAACCAGTACTCAAAAATGACCAATTCTGCAATCAGTGCGGCATTCAGTTTGACAAGCAGTGGAAATGTTAACATGTCATATTAACCATTGTTGGGTCTAAAATTCTCTAGTTAGTAAAAAAAGCTTGTAAACTCGTAATGATAGATATATTTATGTTTCAGATTTATATAGTTATCTATGATCTAGCAAATCGTGGCATGGTGGAAAGAAAGGGGAAACTTGAGCCTCTTTTCAACCACCACGACAGCTTTCAATAAAAAGTTTTGCACAAATCACGTAATATCCGTTTCCAGTATGAACCGGTTCTGAAGTAGATGATATACGGATTTAATCTCAAGGTTACTCTTAAACTAATCTCCTGAACTGAAATGTAGTATGTATTTTCGTGATAAAACACAAGTTTTCGTGCAAAGAAATGAAGTACACACTACATGAAAGGGGACATTTTAAGTTGAAATCTAACACTCTACCTGTGTTCATTTCAGAGTACGACACTTTTGGTCGAAATCAGCATGATAACGCGCAATAATATATAGGGACATTAGATGACATAAACACATTGCATTTACACCTACCTTCATGTTTAATTTTTCTCATGATTCATCATCTGAATCTCAACTACACACAAACTCAAGTGAAGATAGAAGACCAATCATGTTTTCTATAATATGTATAAAATATGTGGGTGGCTGATCCTAATACTCACTTTTAAGAGCTTAATATTGTACACGTGTATAATAAATGAAAACGATTACAGTTATGTCACAAACTTTTTAGTTTTGCACTCTTGCGAAATATGCTGCTAAGGGTAACAAACCCTTTTACGTGACGTAACTCAACACGTGGAAAGTATGAATATAAGTAAAATGAATTGCTAGTGGCTAGAAGTGTCACCCTTGGTAACATTATATGCTTGGAAAGTGTGTGTACAGAATGTAGAATGTCACTGCCAAAATTTTCACGGTCTCACATAAACCTGTGTGTTCAATGCAGGATTAAGAAGTTGTGAGATATGGGGGCACGGTCACATTACATTTGTTGCGTGTCTGCGCTTGGTACTTGGCTTGGCATGAGGAAGATGAAAGAGGATTTAGAAATTACTTTTGCCTAAGTTATGGTTATCCGGAAAACTAGTGGCATTGTGCAGATACTTCTGGGAAGTGTCTTTTATAAGAGAATCGTTGGAACAGGATGAAGGTATAGTAGCCTTGTCCGTAAATTTGACACTTTCCAAGAATTTGGGTAGACATCAGGATCAGTAGATGATGATGAACAACGGGTGGTTACTTACTTTTTTACACTGTACGTCTAAAGCGGATGATGAGATGACACTTGGCTTCCTTTCTAGCATACAATGTTCTGCCTACTTACTTGTTTCTACGAAATAATAGCTTTTTACAGATTGGTTTTAGGGGATTTATCGAATGTGTCTTATCAAAGCAAAAACAAATTGACGGATCCAATATACCGTTTCTTTGGATAAGGTTACATAAAATATTTGACTGTTTCATTTAAGCTCGCAAGCAAACAAAATGGCATAAAGTAGCTTAACTTTAAGCTAAGTAAAATGAGTGTTATTTTGTTGCCAGGTCCAACAGTCTTAACTCGCCATTCTTATCCATACCTTCCATCGCTGCACTATCAAGCACAGTTTTAACCTTCAAAATTTTTTAAAAGAAATTTAGTATCGATTTATTTTTTAACATGTTCTTTCTAAAAGTAGATAGGTTGAACAGATTTCAATGATTGTGTTCATGGACTTTTTTCAGCTCTACCTAACTTTTACGGGTCATTTAGGTAATGCATTTAGGAGAATAGAATTTGAAAAATAAACCGCAGTTGGAGTTAATCTAATGTGTTTTAGAGTTCATGTGATATAAGTAGACCCGTGTAGCAAAATGAAATACAAACTCACATAACCAGCCAGCTTCAATATGGTTAACTTTTTATCCACATAATAACTTTTGCATATTATAGTGGCTGCTTATAGATCTTAGATTGCAGGATTCGGCCACTAAAGGTAAATTGATACCAGAGTATCATAATTGTGACTCGAGTCACTATTAATCTTTGACTTAGAATCTTGGGACGATGTTAAAAAAGGTTTTCATTAATTATAGCTTTCTCCTATAATGATAAGTATAGGTAGTTTAGTATACACCTCAAAGTGGCCATTTAGAGTCTAAATTTTAGACCTCTGCAACCGATTCGGTTTCATTCTATTTTTATCATGTAATTAGTAATCTACTGATGAAGTAATGGATATCCATTCCCTAATTATTGCATCTTAATTAAAGAAACCCAACCGGTTTTTATTACTAGTAATAAGCTGTGGGATGCACATAAATAGTAGGTCGAAACCATAATTATAACTGGCAGGCAAGGAGTTAAATAAGCGTTGCCACTTCATGAAACTGATACTTTGGTACCTACCGCATAAATTGGGGCTTAGAGTAAGCTCTCATTCAATGCATGGCACTTGAAATATGCAATTCTTACTATGATTCAGTTGCGGTGGAAATAAATGTTGGATCATTGTTAATAGACTGAGAGACTCTAAGATGTTAAGGCACAATTGCTTAGAATAGGAAAATGCCAGAGAAGTCGCTCTATAATATAATTTATTTAGAATAAAGCACAACAGTTCTGGTTCGAGACATGACCTGACTAACTCAAAAAGCTTTCTCTTAGTTCCCGGAACCAAGGATTATTTTTGGTCCAGCGACATTCTCGTGAAATATTAATGAAAGCTAGTGACAACAGACACCAGACTAGACTAGGTGAACATCCGTGTTGTATAAGACGCCTTTTATTGCCTTTTGTTCTTAATACAAAAGGAGAAAGCACATTACAGCAGTGGCATGCTAGGAAAAATACAAGTTGCATCAGCAAACCAAATCAGGCAAGTAGTAGTGGAAACGTTATGGCAATGGCAAACAGCAAAGAGGCTAGGAATACACCACGTAGACATATTTTCCTTTATTCCCAATTTTTCCGTTTTATGTAACTCATGCACAATGCCGCGATCATGTCTCGGCGCTTGTTATTCTTTTGTACGCTGCTTTTATTGTAATAAAACAATATCAGACAAAAGTGGAATGGAAATGGAGAACCAAATATTGTTTTAGCTTTTATTGCAATCCTGAACTTCTTTTGAATTTCGAACTTTTTGTCTCCCATTGTAGAATATTATTTCATGAGCTAATTTAATATTAATCTATTTATGAAATAGTCTGTATGATACAGAAGGCAGCTTTCCGTTAGCTTATGAAACGCCGTGGTGTCTACAAAATATTTTCAAGGTTGTTGTCGTAGATATGCTATGAATAAAGCACTGGAAAGGGAACACATAATACGGCACATGTCCCCGAACATGTATCTTAGGTTATATATTATTTACGTGACAGGTCAATCAATGGTGTAGAAATGCAAAGATTATGAAATCAAATGAAAACTACAGAATGAAATTGTACTGTTGTTCCTGATTTACATTACTGGATTGCATTGGTCATGTAAATACAAAATACCTTAAATAACAGACTATACTCTACTTTATTAAAAATATCACTTTACTAAAATGTACAATTTCTTTTAATATATTTTTAGACTGCAAGAAAATATATGAGAGTAGAACCTTTGAGAAATGATATCATGAGAGCAAAAATTCGACTTGTTCCACAAATCCTAAAAATAGTGCACTGTTGAAGGGCTACATTGAAACCTTCTATTGCCAATGTATTATGACATTAGTTTGTTTGCTAATTATTGAAAGCTGCGCTAATAAAAACTATTTCATGTTAGAAAAGTTAGTACTATAATAGGAACAGTGTATGTCGACAGATTTTTGCTAGAATAATGATCTTCTAAAAAAACGTGATGTTTTATAATTAAACTCAAACAACTTGTAGTAAACAAAATACATATTTTTGAAATGTGTAGGCTTACACCGGATGTTGTAGTTAAACATTTGTATACATTTTATTTTATCGACATACGGTTGATATCACAAAAACAAGTGATTTCTACTTCGTACTCATTGATTCCTTGCTTGTAGTAGACCAGTATTTTGAAAGCGCTTGATAAGATCATTATTGTAATTACAAAGAATGAGAACTACACCAAGAAAGCAATGAACACGTAAGCAACGCTTTAAGCAGGTGGCATTGGCTGTGACTTTACCATTCTGGAATCACTCACACCAAATGCAGATGTCATGTAGATTTTTAATTTTACGTATTCAGCATTCAAGAGATTGGAATACACGTGAAAGAAAAACGTGATGTACCATCGTAGGGAGAAAGGCAACGAAGAGAAAGTTTTAGCACATAATATCTGTTTTTGGAGTTCGTGTGGGATTAAACTTTGTTAATCAAAGTTTCAAAATTAACATAAATTTGTTTCCATATTTTTACATTCGTATGAGCTGATGATTATATATTTGAAAATTCATTCCATATCCTGTTTTTGTTGATACGCGTAGATTTCCCCCAACGAGTTATTTTGACAGTTTTCTTGTATCTTCTACCCTATACCCTATATTTGTGCAGCTTATAAAGTACTCGCTTATGTTGGTGCGGATCACTTTTGTTCTTCATGCACTGGTGCAAATCATTTTTTGCATTTTTTTCAGTGGTGCGGATTACTTTAAGTTAATTTGCAAATTAATTTGTTAAAACTGCATCATGACCCATGACTTAATTATAATTCGACCGTAATTCAAATGCTCCCGTCTTTTTTCATTATCGCAAAATTTTTGACAAAAATGACAGGAACACCCCACTTCCGGAAACGAAAATATACGGTGTGATATACTCGGTTCAATGGACGGGCAATTTTTCCGGGTTATCAAGTACAGAAGGGTACGACTTCCTCAAGGCTTAGTCGTACCCGTTGGCTTATTTACAAGTATGGAAGTCGTCCCCCAGTCGTCCTCGTCGTACGCCCAGCCTTCCATCTACCTACTTAAAATGCATGGGGATTTTTTTTTCTTGCGAAAAAATCGCCTGCTCATTTTCGAAAATTTTTCTTTCTAATGCAAATTTGTATTACGTGTTAATTTAGGTTAACAATTTTGACCAGGCTACCCGTCACAGACCTTGTGGTTAACTTTCATTAATCATCCTTTCCTATCCACTAGAATGCGTGTGTGAATGTGAATGAATGTGTCAAACTACGCTTACGCAGTACGCTATTGTAGGTAAAAAAAATTTCAATTTGCAATCGCTGCGCAAAACGCTTTTCTAGTACGACTGATGATTCCATAACAGGTGCATATTATATAGTTTTCCTTTTATGTACACTGCGCTACTTATTTTACAAGAATGTATAATATGATTGCAGAATATTGCTGTTTTTGGCAAGCAATTTTGAAATAAACTCAATCTTACCTTAAGAAATATAAATTTGGTCCTTTTCCAGTTTGCATCGGACGTATAATCAAAGGCATTGCGAATTCATCATGCCAAGATGAGAAACAAGAATCTTGTTACAAGATGAAGAATGCTTATGCCAACATTATGTGAAATAATGCAGGGTTCGTTGCGCGATTTTATAATGCAATTAAAAAACTTTTTTATTTGTTTATCAAAAATAAAAACATTGTAACGACTACAAATTCTCAACTTGTTTCTACAATACACTCAATTTCTACAGAAAACCAGTTTTATAGGTATACATTTTAATATACATTAACTAATAGTACTCACACTGTCACACTATCTACTCAGATAATAATTTACAGCATTAAATATTTATCTAGACTACTGATGTATGAACTATGTTTTGATAATGATTCAAGTAGCTCGTATGGATACATCGAGATTCAAAAACTTTCTCGGTTGTACTTTAAAACTGTAGCGCATTGAATAAATATTATTTTAGGATGACAGGTATATTTATCACCAAGAATTATTTTTTCAAAAATTTCAAAAAGTTAAAACTAAATTGCTTAAAAATCAGGAACTATCACAATAATTAAAATGACAACATTAAATGACACGTTGCAAATAACGCAGCTTACATAATATTGATTAGATTGACTGTACAATCAAAAACATTTGTTTGTAATATATTAAAAACTTCCTTAGAATACCATTACAGTTTACAGTCATTGTAGTTTAGTTTACCATGTTGTATAATATTATCCAATGCAAATTGTTCGTTCTTTGAAATTTCAACTCTAAAGAATAAAGTACTTATGAAATTTTCAGACTATTACGATTTGCAATATGATCACAAAACACTTACTTCACAAAAAGCTATCATCTATCTGCAATCTACCTTTGACAGTATTCAAAATTAATGATCTTTACTTTCTCCATATACTTCATAAGTATGCTTGTACATATGTGTCTATAGACGATACTGAGTCCCATTCATTCCTATTATATTACGTACAAGAAATTGGCTATGATATAAAACATGTACGTATATACTTACGCATGCAATATTTTATGACCATCTAAAGCCAGTAGTACTGGTCCATTTAAACACCAGCTGGGAACCGGAAATGTTCTTTATGTTCTTAAAACTTTCCTATGCCAATATAAATGGCTAGACTTAAAAATTTTGACACTTGAGTTTAATGGATTCTAAAAGTTTTTAAAGTAGATTTAAAAGCACTACTTCTATAATCTGCTTTTTATCGTTCTGAAATAGCATTAAAAACATCAAATGCTTACCAAAGTAGAAAATAAGGTAGAGAGATTGAGAGATCCAACCTATTTGGAGAAAGTTGCCATGCCTGAGCACACAACAATCATTCAGTGTACTTCAACTTCTCAGAGACGTGCATATGCATTAATTTACATGATCCCATGCTGCATGTCGTAAACCCAACCAGTGTTTTAAAGGATTGCCAGGAAAGTTGAAACGTTCCAATAAATCAAATTTTGATCGCATCAAAAAACCGTAGCACTGAGTACTTTAGCATGACGGAGGATCAGACGAGTAAGAGCCGTTGCTTATTGGGATCTCTTCAGGGTGAAGAGAAGTATGCTTTCCAGAATATTTGCCATTTGATTGCTGATGATTATGGTTGTTATGATGAGATTTATGTAGTTGAGTGGGAGTGTGAAGGTAATGATTACTATGAGGATGGTGACTAGCTGAGTTACTCAATGTTAAAAATGAGCTTCTGTTGGGAGCCATCACGACTTCCTTGGTATTCTTCTCGGGCTTCAAAAGGACTATGTAGATTTTGGGGAAAAAGAGACAGCCCAGCTCCACCAAACCGCTATAAAGGATTATTGCAAGTGTGAATATGTATTCATGTAGCAAAACATCATATAACTACATAACTTTTTCACTTACCTTAGTGATAGGGAAATAGCAAGGGTGACCACACGAACACTGCTACTTGAGCTGGTCAAATACAGGGGGACAAACGCCAGCCAAATGATGATAATGGTGTAGTTTGTAAAAGCAATGTACTTGGTTTCGTTAAATCCTTCAGGACATTTTCGGGTTTGAATAGCATAAATTGTACATAATCCAATGAGGATTAGCGGGTAAATGAACCCAATCATGTAGCGATATGAGTCAACGCCCTGCAAACACAAATATACATAACTGTAAACACTCGAGAATTTTACGGCGTTTTCTATTCCGTAAAGTTTAAAATTACTCACAAATACCTCACAAATGCGAAGTTTGGTTAGCCTATCTGGATACGTGTAGGTGTAGTTTGGAGGCATCCATACCATCCAGACAATGTTTATTACAACTTCTACACTTGTAAGCAATCCCACAATGATCATGGAACTGGTTGGGCTGATAAACTTGGTTTTTGGTACAGAAGGACCCGATTTGTGATGGAATATTCGAGCAATACGGTTTGTTTTTGTGGCAATGCTGGCGTAGCACAGCGTGGGACAAAACCCCAGGAAGAAACGCATAATTCCACAGGTAAAGCGACTGGGTTCCGCCACAATGAAAAACGTACAAACAAAGGAAAGTAGAATGGCGGATAAAAGGACAAAACTGAGTTCACGGCCGGCAGCTTTGATTATGGGGGTGTCGCTATAACTCCAAAAGACCATGCCGACAAATGCGGTAACCAGGATTCCTGGAAGTGCCAAAAAGAGACAAACAAATAGTTTCCAAATTTTCAAAAATAGTGTGAAGCAATAAGCAAAACGGCACAAGTAGTACATATTAGAAAATGCTCGAACAGTTTCGTTCAAAACTTTAACTTTTAATGTCTGTTTTGCGGTGACTGAAGGGCACTTATGCTTTAGGCAGAAATTCTAAAAATGATTTCCCAGTTCCTACTTTCACTTTACTATTTTCCCAGTCTTGATATTATGGGTTTATGTTTATGCACGTAGCTTACAGCTTATAACTAAGTCCTTAAGCCTTTATTCTATTGAGTAATCTGGGAAAAAAACTTTCCCTTCAACATGAAATGTTTTAAACTGGCGGACAGAACTCCCCGGGGGATTTCAACAGGTTTAGGTTTCTCAATTGTTTCGTAATTCCTTTCCATACTTGTAAACAGCAATAGAAAGCATGAAACTCAATAGTTTCTGCTATTCCCCACAGTATGAATAGATCTAGTAGCGCATCAAGCACAAGGTCATAAATACATTGAAGATTTTTATTTTACCAAATCCAGAAACAGACAGGGCTCCAATTGCAAGCGGATTTTTGTAGTCAATGTGCGTCTCTGGAATGGGCAAGCACTCGGAATGGGATTCATCAGGAATATAGCCTAGTGGGCACTCTTCACAATGAAACTCGTCCACTTTCCTTTGATATTCCGTACAATTTCGACATTTCCAACAGCATGTATCTTCTTTCTGCAATGGACAGTAAACATATTAAGAAGCCCGTTAAATTTACTGCCACTTCTGCCTTGGATTGATAATGGCTACACGCTTATTACGCTTACATAACAGAAGAATGCAACCATTCAAGTAAATAACAACGGAAATTGCAAAATGAATGAGAAAAAAAGAAAGCAAAATTTTAGCACATTGCTAGACACTCAAATATTCAAGCACTCCATTTACTTTGATGCCCGGAGCATCATGTCATGTCGCTTTCATACTCGAATTGATATGATAGTCTCATTTTCATTCGTGCATGTTCTCATTAAAGCGGTTCATTCCATCAAAAAAGTGTATTATTATTGCTATTTCCTGACCTCACGAACTTTCACTTGATGGCTTTCACAGGGAGTTGCGCAAGTGGAAACTGGATACTGAGGATGACTTGTTCTGTACTGAATGGTGTCATCGATTTCCAGCACAAGCTTGTTGTTGGGTCCCACTGAAAATCAAATAGAAATAGACAAAAAGGGATTGTAGAAAAAGGGTGTGTTTACTTTTATGTTGTAAAAAATGCTGGACATTCAATCGATTGTATTTCGTGTGCGTGAGTGACATACAAAATGAAAATGTTTTCTTTCATGAAGAGAATAAAAGTAGGCAGAACAAAATCCCTTTTCAAAGTGCACATAAAAACAATTCTAAAGAAACCAAAAGAGGACTAAACGGATGGATGAACTTCCATTACTGAAATGAAGTGTGTTTTATATGACATTAAAAATATAAAAATATTAGGTAATGCCAACAGAATCTACAATCCAAGGGGGTTTTGTTTGTTATTGTGTTTCTTCAAGTTAGATTTGAAAGTCTGCATTTTTACAGAAATTAATGCTCTAACACGAACTACAAGAAAATGTTATAAGTTCATGGTCAAAATTCCATTGAAATTTTTTAGCCATACGTGCACTTCCATTTGTTCTGTTTGTTGACGTATTTAGAGAGATAAATCCGAAAAACAACAACAATTCAAAGTATTTCTATTTTAGACAGTGGATAAATCTCTTGAAAGTTCGTGTAGGAGGAGGTGGGCTATTGGGACGGGGTAACTTTACCGTAAATGGTAATAAATAATACCTACGCGATATCGGATTTCTTGACCTTCTAGTTGAGTGGCATGAAATCGGAATTAGAGTTTTAATGGTAGTAAGTGTGCAAATATGATACTGTCTTTTAATGCTATTTCTGATTCAATATCCGCTTCTGGTGCGTAAACTAAGTACAATAACCAATGGTGGGCGTAGTATTCCACGTGGCAAGTTAGTAACATGTAATGGTTTCTGTTTACCCCAAAACAATAATAATGAAATTGTCTACCACTCAAGTTAATGAACTACTAATTTGTATTAGATTACAAATCAACATGTTAAACAAAAGAAAGCTTTACAACATACATAAATATTTATGAGAATAATATAGCATTATTTTTCACTAAAATGTACATATACTCTTGTTCAAACTGAATTGACAACTTTCACCTGCCTAAATGGCAAATTACTAGAAGCATTGATTGTCACTTTTATCAACATCAAGTAAAAAGGAAAACAGCTTTAGTACAATTTTCAAATACTTCATTCTGTAACTAATCTCGAGATTTCACTACGTTATCAGGATTTACGCCTCAAACACCTATATTGATAATGGATACCCAGGAATGCATACAGTTTGTGAGTGGCTGTTTTGGTGTACACTTATTGCTTAGCATAATATATTAATCTTGACTAAAAGTGTACTTTAAACTGTAATTGTAAATAAAATATTGACAAACCGAAAATCACGAAATAATTGGGATGAACACAACTCTTTCGAAAGCGGTTACAACAAGAAGGCTGTTACAACGTGATGTTTACAAATAAGCCAACATATTATACACCAATTTAAAAGAGCATACAGGTACAAACATCCCCCTCGAAGTCCCACACTTCAACAAAATGATCTGCTTCTCTGATCTGATCTGAAAGGCTGTCACGTGGAGAAACTTTGTACAGATAGTGATGAGCTTTTTATGCATGAAAACACGCAGAAAGTTTTGACAAGAAAAGAAATTCTTCCCAAATACATGATTATAAAAAGTAATAAACCCTGATATGGAATTTAAAACCTTACTAAATATTAATGGGAAGGTTGGTACTAGCATAAGATGTATTTATTATGAAATAAGAATATTATTCATGAGCTTTTAGGAACCATATGAACGGAAATCCGAAGTCATCAGTATGTATGCATAGGTATCATGTGAATTCAAAACTTCAAAGAAATTCATTAAAGTGTATAGTTACCTAACATTTTGTGTAATAAGAGGGGTTTTAGTTCGAAAGTTAGTTTAAATTAACATTGATCCATTTTTTATGCTTGAAACTTGCTTTCACAAAGAAAACTTTCTTCGAGTTTTCCAGTCGTTATTTTTGTTGATGTGGCATGTTTTATTATGCCTATGTGCTTTAGTTCAGATTTTAGACAATGAATACTTCAGAATAGAGAGTTAAGTAAAATCATGTAGCACCGAACAAAATTTTCAAAAACTTCTAGTAAAGAAAGCCATTGTACGTTTGCTACAAACATAATATACCTATGCATTCGTTTCGAATTAAGTATGGATCAATAACTCTTGAGTACGCAATGCCCTTCACCCTATCATTAGCTAAGCTCTGCTATGTAATTCACATGTCATTGCCATTGCTATCATCAACGTGACAAGTCAACTACAAGCAATAATACATTTAAAACAACGTCAGTATGAAGTGTCTTGTAATTTTACAGACTAGTGCTGAAATAATATTATATGTGGATATTCAATTTGCGCATTTTATGGCATGTAATGTAGTACTTATACATTTTTGGCTACAAATACGTTACGTTTCAATACATGTACATGTATCAATTAAATTTTTACTCAAAGTCTTCCACGGGCTTGTTTCATTAATTTTCATATGCAAACAAGTACAACAACGAGACAGCCAAAATAGGACTCTTTAATATGCAGCTGATAACAAGAACAAAGTATTAAAAATCAGTATGACTATGATGAATTTTGCTACTTGTATTTCTGCCAATTTCGTATAATCACTTGATATATATCCAACAAAGTAATCTCAAGTCTGAGTCTAGCGCAACTTGATGATTTGTATGTATTGATGTACAACTACTTTTGCACAAAGTTAACGCTAATCAAGTTTTAAACAAATTAGTGTTGGATATAATGAAGACTAGATGACCACATCCTCTAAGGCATTAAGTCTATACTTTGCATACAATTATATAAAAGCCCACACTTGCCTATTTATAACGTATCAGCAATATGAGAAAGAGAAAGTTTCAATGGTATAATATTTTCATTTTATACTTCAGTCGTAACGCCTCCTACATTACACAGACGTAAAGCAAGTCTTGGAATTTTTAATAAGCTATATGATATGTTTGTTCGTACTTTATTTGGATTTTCTTATCTGTTATGTTTTCATCTTTTGGATCTAACAACTATGTCAGAACCAATAACAAACCCAATTTTCCTGGAAACCCATCTTACGCTCGAAAGTTGTGTCATGCAATGTACATATAATAATATCATGTTGTATGAATATCCACCCACGCCGCCATACCAAATATCAAAAAGTTAGGTCCGCCTAATAATTTCCTTTGGAGATATAAATAGGGTTGATTACTAAAATAGCTAATACTAATAATCTTTCAAAGTACTTTTCCATTGTTACAACTTTTGTCTACTAATTCATATTAATACTGTTATTTTTGTGTAGGATTAATAATATTGAGGTTGTTCTAGATACTAAATATCTAGATATAGAAAAATTAAAACTTTTGAAATGATTCTACTTTCACTTTTCAGGCATGAAAATATCTTTTATTGATCCTCCATTGTCTTTCAATAATTCATTATACATGATACATGCATACATACTGTCAAAGCACATTATTATTTGTCTTGTTCAAAGACAAAACAATGTAGGTTAGTAATTACTTATTAGTTTATACTTGTTCGTTACTTGACTAAAGTGATATTATTGGCCGTATGCCATTCTTCCCGAGATTGAATCAATCTTCCACTATGTAATTTTGTATCAGTATTTTTCCATGAAAGCTCAGTATTGTACCTGTTTTCGAGATTTGTTCCAGTTGGACCAAGTTTTTAAGTAAACAAAAAGAAAACCGAACACAAGGTGTACATGATACAGAGGCATATAAAAATAACAAGAGAAAGAACCAGAATACCAGATTTCTGTTAATTATAACCGGATTCCCAAAAGAAGGTTATTAAACTTATGCAACTCAAACATAACACGCTGTTCATAAAACTTAGGTTATTGGAATGCAACATCTGGACAAATGTTTCAAGTTATAAGTAAACAAGAGCAGCTTATTATATGCGCTTACTGCCAACGGCTGACAATTTTTGTTCTGTTGTATCATCATGATCAATTTTCTTTAGTCTCTTCGTTGTTTTTGTCTCTAGACGCGCGTTATTTTCTACCCTACACGAATGTTTTAGTAGGTCTCCGGAGCTTAACCTAGATTAACAAGTAACGTGTACAGATGAAATATCGAACGGAACGACACACAACGCAAACAAAATCACGTTAGCAAGAGCTAGGAGAAAGAACAGAGGAAAATGACACAGAAAAATACGACAGCAGGCAAAAAATTCATATTTTTTGCAAGACTCATTTTAGGTTCCCCTTGTCTGCTGGTGACACGAAATGCTGAAGTTGTTTAGCTAACCGCTACCACTACTACCTTCCAATTCCACCACTACAAAAAAACGAATAATATATAGGTAGTGTGTAGCTCAGAATTGTGAATGAAATGGTTGAGTACAAAAAAAATGACAAGGAAAATAATGAGAATATGATTGCACCGGGAATAGGAAAGCGAAAACAACAACTTGAACCTGCGGCTTTTTATAGTATGGCTGTGCATAAAACACAACTTAATGGAATATGCATTTTAACCATCATTTAGTTTGGCTTTCTAGTGTCATATGCAGACTTTTTAACTTTTTTGTTTTTCGACAACTTGGTCAACAAATAGAAATTTTTGAAACAAAAACATGAATGAAATTTTTAATAGAATGCCAAAGCGGATATCAGTATCAGTTTTTTATTGCAAACAACGTTTGCATACTTTACAGTATATTGGGTAAGGATAGTTTGATTTTTTCAACATACAAGGCAAAAGTAAGTACAAAAGATAAACAAAGTAAATGTGAAAGTTGGTGAAAGGTTATCTCACATTTCACCACCCATAAAGATTGATGTTTGGGCATGGTTCGTGCTTAAGGTACTTATTAACGGCATTTGCTTGCCATTTTCAGGTTTATCTGTTATATACCGGGAATGGTGGTGAGCCCGTTTTCATAATAAATTATTGCTTTTGTACTTATCTAATGCAGTTACATGGTCTCTACTTTATACGCTTTTAGAAGGTTGTTTTAAGGTTTATTTGACAACAACGGGAGCAATTCACCCAGGAACTAGGAAACACTGACGAGCAAAGGAAGTAAGAAAACAGAGTTGGGGTACGTGAGTGAAATATTTATGACGATGGTCTGCTCCACTAAAATGGCTGTGGTGGTGATAAGAAGCACATTATCTGTCAGTAGAGACATATTTGCACTTTACGAGATTTTTATTCACCTAATGCTATTATCATCTTCCTTCTCTAACGGCTTCAAACATCGAACATAAGTTTATGTGCAACATTGCATTTACATAGTTACCTACTTATATTGTACATCTTGCATCATTCAAGTTGAATGTTCTTCCGGTGAAAATATACAAACCTCAAATATCCTTAGAATTACATCAAATCTGGAACACCTCCCAGGAGTTTCAGTAACCTTAGTTAATTGAATGAAACTTGAAATTGTTGTTTCTAAAAATTATTTTAAACCAAACTTGAAAAGCATCGCTGAAGTGAGTAGCTTATTTTTTTAGTTTGTATAGGTATTAAGGAACTGTTGAACAATACACCTCGTAAATGAATCTCCCACAACATGCTTTTGTTCTTTGTTTCTATTTATCTACTGACGTGCGACCATGAGAAATATTTCTTTTCTAAACTACACACAGAGATGTGGTCATAAAGCTTTCTCCAGTTCCCTGAGCCGGAAGAGTATATGCTTTGTAAGGTAAACAAAATGATTCCGCTGAGATGCACAGTGAGTTTTAAGTGTAACATAGCATAATGGTGTGTTGCGTCCATCTTCCTTAATAGAATCGCTTGCTTTCTGCTCAAAGTTCTGAAAGCAGGTGTAAACCTATAATGTCAGATAGTCCAGTCTATTTTAAGGGAATTATTTGGATCAAGTCTGTAAAAACCCAATGTTGAAACGCTATAAAGCTCCTACATGCCCGTTACTTCAAATCACTCACGTCTTCTAAGTGATCATGATAAATTAAAATCAAACAAGACAAGCAAGTGCTAGCTAACATTATTAGCACTAGATGCTTTAACATTACATAGTTCAACATTACGACACTTGATGGAAAAAACAAGATCTGAGATTACTAAGCAACTATGTACTCAAACAACTTAATTTGTACAACAAAAACCCGCACTTAAGAGATTTCACAACTTCAAATTTACCCACTCCCAGAAGCAAAGAAAGTGGCTTCAACTTAATAAAACTTGTTGCAAAATTCGGGAAGTGCATGAATAAATGCTGCCACGGGAATGCATAGGTAAAAGCGAACGCATTTAGCACTCGAATGCTCTACTTTCTCGTCAACATTGTACACTTGTTATTTGCATCTATTTTGGAATATACGTTTCGAGAAAAAATTAAAAAATTTACACGCGTTAAAATTCTCTACAAGTCAGCAAGAAAAAAGACTCCACGCGTGTGATCAAAAGATACAAGCTTAGTTGGGTGTTCAGTACCAACTACCTAATCCTGTTTAATGAGTAGTGACAGTGATAAAAGGATCGAAAGGATCTGTTTCTATTATCAACGTAGCTATGCTGATGTAGGTTATGAAAATATTATTTGAACAAAATTCAGTTACAATTGCGTTCATGCTACAGTAATACACGTACCTATAGTTGTAATATCATTGATTAGATTCAAACAACCCTTTTCAATTTTTATTATTAGCCATGACATACCTGAAACTATGTGTATAGTACTTTGAAGCTGTAAAAACCTATTATACTGTAAATTGTGCTCTTAAACAGCACATATATACATGTTTTTATTATGCCAGCCGCTAAACATCACTATGTAACATTACAGAGAAATTCAACGGAATTCAGAATGATTTGTATGACTTCATGACACGTGTATGATGAATGGTTCTATTCCAACCACATTTGTCAGTCAGCTCGGATGAATTTTTTTGGTAGAACGTGTGTTTTGGTGAAAAATAAGTATTAAAGGTAGTACCATAAAAATTTAATAATTTCTTGCCTTGTGAGGTCAACCATGGTGTACACGTGGAAAGTGAAAGCTCAAAAACCAAAATCTTGTGCGCAAGGTCACCCTGAAATACTCTATATGCTTGTTTTTACCAAGCCACACATTATACGTTTCAAAAATTATTTATGAAATCTCAGCAAGCAGTGGTAGAACATCATGATAATAATTTATTAGCACACCTTATACTTAGACAGCATTCCTTCAGAAAATAGTGAAAGGCTCAAGGATTTAGTGTCATTTACTGTCTCGACTTAATTTAGAAATAGTCAAGGAAATGTATTTTTTTGGATTTAGTTAAGCAAGATACATAGAGATGATGGAGGAGTGAACATTTATAGAAAACAACTCCACAAAATGATGACGTTAGACAAGGAGAAAGTAGATCACCAGACAATGAGTAATCCGCTTTTATATCTCCTATAATACTCATTTATGGAAAATGGATGATGACACTTGTCTTCCTGCCTCATTTCCAATCTGACTTTTGATTAAGACCCAATATCCGTAGCAGCTTCCTACATGAAATAATATTCAGTGTGCTACTACCTAAGTGTGGCATTTTTGTTCTTTCCCATACTTATCAAAAAAGGCTATAAAAGATTGCAAGCTTTTGGATTATATTAAATCATGACATGATGTTGATCTTGATTACATTTGGGTACGAACTGATAAAATGAGAGGATGAGTGTCATTGCTCGTAGCTTAACACGTCGGGATGGAATACATTTTGGAAGCTTTCATGTTCAGAGAAGCATGAACAGTTCCTGTCCTGTACTTTACAATAGGAATATCATAGATGCGGTTAACACACAGCTTAATAATAATATATTTTATGGCTAGTGTTTACATAAACCTGAATTCCAGGAAAGTCTGCATCTAAAAATAGCTATCTAGGTTGTATATGATTTAGTGTTTAGAGAAAATGCCATATTATACCAAAAGGATCCAAAACATAAGAGGACAACGGAAATTAACTTGTCACACTATCAACAAAGGCATATCTATGCTGTATGATTTTCCTGTTATTATTTTTTGGACCGATGACCACAGGTTAGCTGGGGTCAACGATATTACCGACTTATGCATACTATATTACTGTACCGCTAGATTCATTTTGACAAAATATATATAGATTTATTGAGACCACCTCATAATATTTAAGTTATACTTTGTTTGCATTTACGTCATTGAAAAAACGACATATGAAAATCTCCAAACCAAACAGACATGACCATACAAAAACAAAAATGTAACGTGAAATACATTTCCATTCATAAGATATAAGTTTGTATTTATTCCGATTGCTACGTCAATTTGTACATTGTCACTAGGTAAAAGTACTATTAAGGGCATCATCACCATATCAATTATATGACAATTACTAAAACCACGCCACATTTCCAAAGTTATGGCATATAGCTTGTAGCTGTTTCCATTTAAAGGTTGACATGAAGTTGTTAGTTTTTATACACTATCAACTATGTACTTATTAGTTTCTAACATAAAAGGGTCAGGGAATTGTGGACGAGGATAAATCAACTACGCAGTAAATTGGAACAACTTGTTTTTCTGACTGACCGTCCTAGACATAAGTGAAAGTTAATTTAATTTTTGCGCTGCCTATATAATATGCACAAAAGAACAGACATGCAGAATCCTACCAACACAACGCTAGAATATCAGACGTTTAAATAATGGCAGCAATGGAACAAGAGAACCTATTTTCAACAACTACATGCATCCAGCCAAATAGATTCCAGGAGTCACTAAGATTTATCAAACACGCCATAGTAGATCATGACGTAGTATCTACTAATTTTCTATAATAACAAACCACAAAAGCGCTTGATGAAAAAACCTACATTAGCCAGGATGAACGAACCAGTATGAATAATATTATGCAGTATGTATGTACCTATGTATGTATTGAAAGTAAATCACAAGAGAAACCTTTCCACATTTCCACTTACATGAATAGTTCCCGACCTTGTGCCAACTATAAGTGCGATTATCCTTGTTCTTCTGAAAGTTGACTATGGTGTAGCGGATGGGACCGTCACCTTCAGAAAAGCGGAACATATTCTCCTCCTCGTCTATGATGAAATAGAAAAAAATTAGTGGGAATGATTGTTCTGGCGTAATAGAAAAAGGGGAAAGCTATTATTAAATTAAACATAGCTTGACAGCACTCTTATTACGGTTCCATATTTGTAGACTTGTTAAAAGAAATTTGGCAAAACCACACCAAAACATATAGAATGGCTTGTTAGAAGAAATAACGAGAGTAGCGAAAGTTTTTACTAAAATTCCTTTTCTTTTCTTCCACTTGAGTAAATGAAAATAATAAAGGATTGCTTTCACTTATGCCGCAAAAAAGGAAGAAACTCTAAAGAGAATTCTCGTTTGAAAGGAAAAGTTTTTGCTTTTCATTCATTGGCAAACGAGTCTCTTAAGAATTTCAAAGGAAACCCGATGAAATGAAATAAACGAAAGGCAGCAGCCGCTTACTCGATTTAATGTAAGTTAAAGTGAAAAGCGATTTTTATTCTGTTTTTTGGAAAACTTTTTTTTTATTCTCTGGAAATCTGAGTAATTGACAATACAAAGTGGGGAAAATGATTACTAGAATGATTCATAGAAACACTTATCACGTTAATTGCTTACCTGTAAAAGTAACGTTTTTCAGGTACTCGTACATCTGTAACCCGTCCACGTGCTGCATTGCAGGACAAACACCCGGTAGTCCATCGCAAAGTTTTTTGTGCATGTTGTCTAGACTGGTGGCAAATGCGTAAACCGCGTCTCGGACAAAGTGCACAAAACTTTGTTGGGAGTAGCCCGTGTGAGTAGAAATCCTTTTGTGGTTAAAATGGCAGCTGTGTCGATGTTTAGAAGAGTTTGAGAAATTTAGGGAGCAACTGGAAGGAAGAAAAAGGGAAAATTAATATTTTATTAAGAACATCAAAACGGGTTAAGTCTCAGACTCACTTAAAATGGTCTTCCCAGAATTCCTCGAACCATGGATTTACTTTGGAATGTTCTAGGGTCAGCCCACTGAAATAATCATCGAAACCACCAACGCTGCTCACCAGAGGCTGGATGGCTATTGCACCCTCTAAGGTTTCCTCTATGCCCTGTAGTTAAAGACGGTTTAGAAATATTTGCAGATAAACGCCATCCGTGCCATATCATAATGCCCCAAAATAGTGCTAGTGTATTGCTTGTAGCACAACAGCAAGTTTCCTAGCGTTGCCAACGTTACAACGGTTTATTTTATGCTTTCATAATTTATCAGATCTACCCGAGGAAACTCTAGACTCACAAATTGCAGATTTTTGCATAACCTTTCACTGTCATTAGGCAAAATGTGCTAATTAACATTCTCTTCCATTCAGCTTCCATGGAAGTTTTGCATCACCTTTCTCACAATAGCTTTCTCTAGATTACGTACCTTCCATCACACTAACACCATTTTCATCCATAACGTGCCACCGGAAACGTGAGTGAACAAACTCCAGACACAAGAGGTGTTTTCATAAGTTTTAGTGAAAGTTCAGTCTAGCAAAACAACGTGCTTGTCGGTTAACCTTTCTCAAAAATATAAGCTTGTCATATCAAGACTTTTGGATTGGATCTATACAACAAACTACATTTTCAGCAATAATGCCGGCTTAAAGTTTTTGCTCATCTTACTCTAGTTATGTTATATAACGGTATACCGTTATGTACACACAATCGGTTGTTGGTTTATCTTGCTACCAAATCTTGGGTGATTACACGGTCGTCGTCGTGGCAAAGAAACGTTGTCTGCTGTGTATGCCATTATCCACATTATTATGCGCATCATTTGCAAATCTAATGAACATCATCATTATCAACTGCGAGTGAAGCGAACTTTAAGCAACCTTGGGTCTACCTACCACTAAACTAGGCTTCTAAACAGCCGAAAAATATACTCTCATTTTCAAGATTTTCTATTATATACGATAATATAGAGTGTGATGAAGCGATTCAGAAAATGTGGTTCACGCTTGGGCTTGTAATAATTCCTGGAAATTTGGTGTCATTATACTAATGTACCTTTTTGATACAGCTATATTCTTATACTGCTTTTCAACCAAACACGAGGTGGTTGCGATTTTCTAGTGAAATTTGGAATGGTGAAAGCATCGAAATAAACAAGAAAAAGATTGTACACTTTGGCACATCCGGCCCAGAAAAGTCATAATAATGTGCGCTGATGCTTATTAGAGACGCCAGTCTTCTAACACACTTTCACCAGCAAAATGATTATCAACTGCTAGACCGACATTGTACAGACTGAAGCATAAAACACGCCAGACTTTTCAAACCAACCATCTAAGCTTATTTTCAAGCAAAATTCTATATCCCAAAATAATTGTACGTAATAAAGTCATTATACTGGTAATGAGCGTAATTTATGAAAACCGTCGAATGCACAGCGCAAACTAATTTATTACTGAAGACCTTGAACATAACTACATAATCGATTTGTACTTGAAATATGAGAGCATCAAAGTTTTACCATAGCCACCGATCCACGGCCTGTCCAACCGTCAGTTCCCACCCAGACGTACTGGTTACCAATTCCAAGTCTTGTAGCTGCTTGCATGAGTAGTCCAGCATTTTCCTTTTCCAAAATTAGTAGTATTACTGGAATAATAAACAGAACTCACGTCATTTTGAAATCCTGCCAAGCTGTGTACGCATCTTTTTTATTTTAAAACTTTTTTGAAATGTTTATGTGGAAGATTGCAGAAGTTCAACAGGTAACATGTAAAACTTTCACATTCTTGAGAAACTGGGATACTAAGTTGTGGTTTAGAATCTTTAGAAAGTTGGCATTGAACATTGAGCTATAGTAGCGCATGCTGTGATCTAAGGGTTTTTAACGAGCATTTTCCATTTTCCCAGTGGAAATGAAACCTTATCAAATCCAATATCAAGTTTAATCTTTGGGGATTCAACAAGAGTAGGATGGAAATTGTAATTAGTTTTATTTCTCATGAGTAAACCAGTTTCCCAATTTCCGAGTTAGTAAAATTTTCATGGATTTTGGGATTACATACTTCAAAACTAGATCATTCGATCATGCTTCCCTTACCATTAATCTCGGGTTTGCTATGAATTGCCCGCATAATCTGTTCATAGTCGGGTCCTTCAAACTGATATCGTATTACACGATGTGGAGTGGTAAAGCAAATTGTATCGTTGCGAGCAAGGTCACGCAAACTTTCGTAGCAGTGGAGACCATACTCGCTGTCTGAGTACACCACTGCGACGTAGGTCCATTTGAAATGTCTGAAAACAAAATATTAAATTATACAAATTAATATTTGCTTGTTTCAAAAAGTTTATTTTTACAACAACAACTGTTCAAAAAACTATGTTAAGCTATTTCCATTTTGTTGTTCTGTTTGTCTGTTTGTTAAGATTCTACTTCTTTGTCTGTCGTTGGCAATTTACGTTATATTGTCTTTCTAAAGCATTGACCTTGAATGTTCACCCGTTGCGAAAAGTATGCTACTTATTTGGTCAAGTTGACTTTTATTAACTTACAAGGAGGAAACAGCAACAGCAGTTTACTGTAAGCAGTTGTTATACTCATTAGACGCGCATCTTATTCCCTACGCTACGTAATTCCGCTAATTGGATCGCTCCATTAGAAGACTAGTTAGCTGTTTTGCAATACTGTTTTTTTCAGAATGATAATGTTACATTGCTTGTATTACAATTAAAACAAAAGACGTAAATAGCTATATTATGTAAAAAAAAGTGTATAGCCTATACCCATTTTGTTTAATTATAGTACTAATTATTATGCATATTTTTAACCTAACCTTATGCTATGCGCGTAAGGGACATGAAAGCTAATGACAAATTAAGAATGTCAGAGAAAATGCGTCACTTTACAAGTACCATATGGTTATTTACGTTTCATACGTATTATACTTATGGATCGCCAACTTTAACATCTACATTCAACAAACTCCATAGTACGTTCAATAGATTCACAAATGCCGTGGAACATTTACTATCGATCCAAGTATACTCAACAAAATCCTCATTGCATTAATCCTCATGACTAAAATATTTTCTTTTTCCCCTCAACCCATTTATTTTGAAAGGTTTAACATGGCTTTTTCCATTTATACATCGTGTTCTAAATGCATAACGACTAGATAATGTAAACTCTCCATCTCATCTTTCCAAAATAACTACGTGTTAAGATTTCTCTACTATTCTCCAACGTTTATCTCTTCTTCCCCAAAATGTTCTCACGAATTGTACACGAAACACAAGATGACAAAGATAAATATGAAGAAAACCTCATTTCTCTCCACTGTGTGTGTGTGCTTCACTTTCTCCCAAAAATACAAATAGCCCATGGCCTGTTTATTTTCACATAGACCATTCAAATACTTCTCTAGACTTTCTCCTTCCTTTCATTATTTCTGCAAGTGGGCTACGACGCAGTTAGAGGACAATCTAGTTCAATAATCCACCCCACTTTATTTCCTCTTTTTCCCATTTTCGGCTTAACTTTCTGTGTTATTAACTTAACATCATTTCCTAGTAATATTTACTTATCTTCCAGCTACGTAGATATTAAAACCCACTTAAAAGTCGGAGAAAGAGAAAAAAGATCATGCTAATTCTCAAAAAAGAAGTGTGTGCTATTTCCAGCAAAATCTTGAGTACCCAGTGTAGCGTAAAATGCAAGGTGTTATTATATGTCGCTCTCGCGGACAGCAATAATTTAGAAGCTTCCCTTAAATTTCATTCTGTGACGGCAGAAAGGAAAAGAAGAAAAATGGGTAAATTCCAGAAAAGAAAGTTGGGTATGCTTCCAGTTAAAATTCCTGGAGGACAAAGAAGAATCATGACCAAGGACACTTGACATTTTTCTTTCAAGGGTATAAGCGCAAAATCTTTTTGATAAAGGCAATAAGGCTGTTTTCCGGGTAATTCCATCTTTGATATAAGAAATAAGAATAAACCCCAAATGCAGAATTTGTCATGCCCGCATTTTCAAAGCCTTCGTCTTGTTCAAGTACTATTTTCACTGGCTTTGTTTGCGTCCGTCCTTGTTTGGAAAACACAATGTCAAGATCACGACAAAGATAATGTTGATTATCAAGTAGTGCATCTTCTCTCCACTCCAGAAAAGGAAGACCAAAGGGTATACCATGTTCCCAGCTTTTTCCCTGGTTCCTTTAATAGAGGTGGTGGCTGGTGAAAGTACGAAAAAAGAAAGCTTTCTCCATTTTCTCTCGTTTTCACTTCAATGCACACATGCACAGCGGAAAGATAGGCTTTATAAATTTTACTGTGACTATACGGGAACTCTTTGAGTGCGCAACCACCCAGCGAGGAAAATCGAGCCCGGCCCATAAAGAAGAACAAAAGTGGAACTAATGAGTTCTTTCCTTTTCTCTTTGCAATATCCACTCCGTGCCGTTGCGTTTGAAACACCAAAAATAAATTCATTTTCCAGGGTTTTGCACAGGGACTCTAGGAACTAGAAAGAAAGCAGCCCAGTTAAAAGCGGGAGTTGTTCTTGGCGCTATACACAGCAAGCTTGAAAATTACGCCGCTTTTTCGGCTTTATTTTGAAATACCGGTACTTGGTGTAGAAAGTACGGCAAATAATGTAATTATATGAAAGAGTCATTGATGATGATGATTATAGTAAATGTTGTCAGCATTATGGCCTTTTGATGTACAGGGAGTGAGTAGTGAGTGACACGAAAACGTGAAGGACACACTTATCACGTTCTCATTTTATGAATTGGGAAATAGTCACGTTGTTTGGAATGGAGGAGGAGGAGTGTACAGCATTCATTTTCCGAGAAATATAATTTGGAGTGATAAACAATAATATGCAATGAATAGCGCCAGTGCTAAAATTATAGAGTAAAACTTGTAACTGTAATACCGGTAGATGCGAAGAAATGATGGTTGGCCAGAGAACAATCGCTAACGTATAGATTGGAATTTAGATTATCTATTTAGCTTTTCCAACTTACCTGAGAATGTCAATAAGCGCGTGAGCTTGGTTTACATCCGAGGGGACAGTTCTGAAGAAATATGGGAATCGCTCCCGGTTACTGAGTTGTGGGGATGTTGCCATGTAACTGATCTGAGGAACTTGAAACAGGCGCATGAGACTGGCCACCTGTCACAAAAGAAAATTGAAAAAGTTGTAAGAAATGGGAAGACAAAATTGGGAGTCCATGCTGAGAAAATTGGCATTTAAAATATTCACTAACAAGTGTATCAGGGAACGTATGTATTATGTATGTTGTCATAAGAAACGAACAAAATTGAAAATGCCCTCTAGAAATAATGAAGACTCCAAATATGTGTGACCATGTTCGTGACACTTGAGAAAGCTATTTTCTTTAGAAATTGAGATTCCTTTTATCTAGAAAATCAGTTGGCCGAGTTTATACTTCAATGACAATGTCAGCTACGTTTTAAATCATTCGACCAAATTTAATGTTTAGAAGACAAGGACAGCATTGCAACAACGAGGTTGTTTTGAAATTCTATCAATTTCTAATGCCTGTTATCCAAGTCTAAACTAGTTAAAAGTATTTTGGTCGATCGATTTTGACTTGATTACATACAATAGGTGTTGGTTATTTACACAGGCGATGACCATGAAACGGCATGCTTGTTTTAACAGTATTTTTCCTGGAGTACAAACTGATCTCTCAACGTCGTTTCTTATAAAGTCTGCAGTCCTCAAAAATGCTTTTTGTTTGTTTACTCAGGTATCACACATGCCAAGTGACAATAAAATGCAGAGTTCCAGGCGCCTTTTATCCTCTCCACGTTTTATACCCTCTGTCCCAGTTTTTTAGTCCGCCCATGCATTGTATATATCCCTTTTGTTTCTTCCCAATGACATTGATCAATATTTAAGTAAACACCCACGGGATTTTCTGGAGACAAAAGCAAAATCAAGGAAAAATTTATAACATAAGCTTTCCTGATGCATCCTCCAACGCAAGAAAAAATTATTGTAGATGGCATGCAAGGGATTTACATTGTCAGTCGCTTTTTATATAGAAAAGCTCTTTGTAAGCTTTCCTGTCTTTTTCTGAAGCCTGCATGCTGGAGATTTTTGATCACTTAACTGAATTTAGTTGACAAGAAAACCTACTCAAACTTACAAGGAAGCACGACCCTTTTGAATTTTGGGAAAACGCTTAGTTCAAAATCGTAAAACGTGGATGACGTCAGTAGCGTCAAAGGGAAATGTATTTTACGAATTTCACGTATTGCTTACCAGTACTTTTCTAGTATGAAATGAAGGTGTATTCAAAACTATCCTTGGCATTATAATGCCCTCGGGTTGCTAAATTGTTGTAAAATATAAAGGATTGTTTGTACGCGGCGTAACAGCAAACAGCGAATTAACTTCTTATATGTATGTTTCATATCTAAATGGATTAATCCACCTATTCAAATCTAGAAAATCCGTAACAAACCGTTTGATTCTTTAGACAACGTTCCATGTAAACATAGCAGCATGCTAGTGGACTCGTCAGTGTTAAGTGCAATAGACTTGCAAAACAACAAGTATGTTTTCTCCAATGGTTGATTTGGCTAGAAGAAATAAATGAAAGGGCAAACCGCAAATAACACGACACGCTTCTAGTGCATTCGGTAAAAATTTCTTTGAACTAGCTTATTTGTCTTGTGACAGTTGGCACTGACATGATAGACTTCTGGTTTTAATTTGCGCTTCAGTATAGATATATGTTTGCCGTTACCCTTTTGGCAAATTATTCCGTTTTTGCGAGTTCTCTTCAAGTGGTTGCTTTATGTAATTTATATATATCCATTTTGACCTTTCCTTTTGATAAGACAAACGAGTAGATTATATAAGGTGAAACGTCTTTGCCAGCTTTGATCATACAGTTTTATAATATGTTGTTTGGCACTTTGCTTTTTATTGTGCTCCGCAAAAATACTCTGTTTATAACGGTGAATGTATCATAGACTTGGCATGACATGAAAATTCCCTGTTGGAATAATAAAATCGGTGTAGGATTTTCTGCAGCTTTGTGTCTAGCTGATGCTTCATGTGGTCTGCCAATCATTTGGAGTTATCTGAAGTTCAGACTCTGAACATGTATACCTACGCTTGATAAAGTTAGTGTAAGTTCATGCAGGTCAAATAGAAAAGCCGACTATGATCAACTTATCATACTGTTCAGTCTCAATCCATCATATTCCACGGTCAAATATTTTATTCAGTGAATACATGATTTTACTAATGCTGGAAAATTCCGGTTCAGTATATTTTAGGAAAGTTTTGTTCACGCCTTTGAAACATGGTAAACAGTACATACGTCTTTTTTGCAATATTTATTCTAACATTTTCAAAGAATCAAATATACTTTCATTTTATGATAAATTACCTGAATAGTAACGGACGATGACTGTCCGCCTATTATGCCCACTAAACGGTCCAAATTGCCATAGCGGAATTTAGCAGGTGAACCATCCTTACATTGAAATTCCGATTCGTGGTGTTCGTTATGATGGGAAATAAGACCTGAAAATAGAAAGTATTAATTATAAACAAATTAGTATAAAATTAATACACTCTTCGTCTGACATTGCAATTACATCTACGATACCAGTACACCCATGACATGCTCAGATATAAAATTGTGGTCCTTAAAATTTTCCCAGCTTCATTCTTTTTTGTTTGTTTGTGGAAACCTCATCTAGTGCGTCACGTCACGTTTCATCGAAATCTTTATAAATCTCACAAAAAGCCAACTGGAATGGTTTACACAACTTACTCTTCACAAAAACCATGCTCTGCTCCATAGCGTAGGTGGTAGAATCACAAGAGTCGACCGCTAGCACTCCTAGGCGAATACCCGGAAGTAGCGTGTCGTTCTGATTAATTTTGTCGATTGTGTAGAGTAGGGCTTCCAATGCTTGGATTCCATCTTCAGGCTGAGCAAACAAAAAGAGAATTTAAAAGTAGAGCAAAACTTTTGCTGTAGCAACTTCATCATAGTTATTTATTTATCAGGCAAATTAGTTTATACAGGGCCACGTGTACATTAGCAGCGCAATATGAATCCGTATACAACACCCGTCATTCAGATAATTTGATAAAGTGCACATTTCTAACTTTCTTGTAGACAAAAACAACAAGAAAAAGCAATTTGCACTGGGTTCTTTGGTTCTTCAATAAAGAACTCAAAAACCAAGTCACAGAAAAGAAAAAGGCAGCATGCGAACAAACGTCACCCTTGTAAAAGAGACGGTTTCCGGTTGTTGGTTATTATATAGACTTGTTCGTTTTTATAGGGGTTCATTATACCACCGTTGCAACGTGACTTATAACAAACGTGCTAAAATTTCAACTGATAACTGCAAAGCAGAATCACGCATGAATGAACTTTAACAAAAGAAAAACATGGCTGTTGTCTGATTTCCTCGTCAACGTCCATACAATGAAAACCCGTAGCCTACTTATCGTCCGCACCAGCAGAGCTTCTTTATTGCGTCACAATAAACAAATAAACAAACATACGGCCCGAATAAAGACGGCGACGGAAAAGGCAAAAAGGAAAATTCCTTTCTGTGGTATATCGCTAATATTTACAAAGGCCCGAAAACTGACACTCTATTTATGTGCCTTATTCTCATCATCAAATTAGGCCTGTTCCTAAGAGACAATGTCAATATTGATAAAAATGTACAGTAGTCAATGCACCAAACAGTTTATCAAATTACTGTATTACAAACAGTGGAAAAATTTCATGCAAGAAAAGCAGTACGTCAGGGTTTTTAATGGAATGGAGTATGGAAACCGTGTTTTCTAGAAAACTAATTGCATTATCTGGAATTAAGGAACACAAAGCGCATTGACAAGGGCATTAAAGTACGTTGACTTGAAAATGGGGAAAGTGATCCGGGGAATTTATTCAACAGCTGCTGCAACACTGATGAGCAAAAGATTTTCTAAAGAAAGTTTAGGAAAAAATTGCTCAACCTAAGCAGCATTCTATTTGTTTTATTGTTTTACTTGCAACCATGCCACTATCAGGTCCATGCTCTTTAAGGTCCAGAGTGTAACATAATTATTAGAAGATATGGAATATAATACCTGAATGTCCCCGCACGTTTCCATAAAATCCGTCCCCAACGCACGCCTATGAATCGGGAACAGCGCACCCAGCACAAAATCCCCCGAAACGTTGACCATTTTTTGTTTGGATATAATTGGCGGAAATCCTTGCACTTTCGCAGGAAGTTGTAGCAGTAAAGCTGCCCACGCTAGCAGGGTTAGAATTGTCACCTTCACTTTTACAACTTGGTTTGTAGCATCCGGGGGAAACTGCGAAATTTTGCACATTCTGCACTTTTCAACACCGTAAGCACCAGAAGTTGCCATGTTACTATCACAATTGCACTGCATATTAGCATACATTAAAGTTTTAATGATTCTCATTGTACTTGTCCACAAAAAAGTTTAAAACTTTGTGGTTTAGTTTTCAGACAATAAAAAATGTCCAAAGCTCATGGTATTCCCATAGATACGTGGGCTTTTAATAATGATGGCGGTGGCAATGTGCTGGCAATGACGTGGGTTTCCACCTCATTAGTTAGTTTCTCTGTTTTCCCGTCTCCACCTCCTTTCCACACCATTTTCAGCTCTATATATGCTTGTATTATTCCATAGGGGGTACAATATCCAGCACGGTTAAGTTCCACATTACTTTTAGGTGATTCGGTTTCTCTGCCTTTTTTGGCTAAGGGACACCTTTCAGAGTATGTGGGGCTATTTTTGGAGAAATGGCTGAAGAGACAACACGCTTGGAACTATATCCGTTTGGCTTGAAATTGAAATTTAATCGAGTGAAATGATGTCTTATCCTTGAATAGCTGAGATAGGCAAAAATTCTGTGTGCACAGTTGAGATAGTTTTGGCAAATAGTCGATGTGGGATTTTTCAATAAAAAGGCTAACTTCTTTTTATGTTATGGCAATGATGGCTATATGGCTATATGACTCCATTGTTACAATAGACATTTCATTTTGGCTCGGGTGATGCGTTCGCAGATGTTGAAATTTTGCTTAATTACTTTGAATTCCTCACTGGTTCAAGGTTTCTATCAAGGTCCGTGTAAATATCAACGTTAGTACATACATGTTCCACCTGTAAAAAGACAAAAAATACACAAAAAAGCTTTATAAAAAACAGTATGCACATTACTTCATTCGGAAATAGGCATCTTAAACATTGATCAGCAAAAGCTGACCAGTCAGGTCAGCATTATAACGACACATTTTTCTGGCAATTTTATTATTGCATTTGTAACCGTTTCTTCCTACTTATTTTCTCGAAGAAAACCCCATAGTCGCAAAGTGTACTTATAGGCAGTAGAAAAATTCTGAAACTATTCACATACCACCAAACCATAATTTTTAAGCACCGATTTTATTACGAAAGTTGTTCCTTGAGTAAGACAACATCCTGTTAACAACCCCGTAGCCCACACTTTTAGCAAGTTGCAAAAAAGATGGTGCGTTTTTAAAGGCCAAAAGGTTTTTATGTAATAATGTAATAAGTCTATAAACTAGCAAGGTCATATGACCAACCATGAAGATAGTGAAAGTAAACAAAAATTTCCCATTAAATTTCTTCAGATGTTACCTAATATATGGGGATGCGGGTCACTTTCCAGAAATAAAAAAACTTAATTCTGAGCCTAATGCTTAATTGCCTGCTAAAAATGTGCCGCTGGAGCTTTGGAAGATGTTCTTAGTTACCAGCAGAAAAAATTTCCAAGAAGTTTTGGTGGCTAGCAGCTGGAAACCTTCCTCTGATAAAGTTATAATGAAAAGTTCAAAGCTCGTAAAACACATTTCATATTTTTTTGTAAATTTCAAGTAACATTTTCAAGCAGCCTTTTAAACTCAATCAGAAATTCTGATGTCTTGTCTGTCTGCTTTTGCATTCTGCTGTGATATATAACTGCTTTATTACCAACACCAACTGCGAAACGAATTTTGTGCTAGTAAAGCCAAGAAAAATTAAGCCCTCTGGGATTCCTCAGTTAGATTTGCTAGTTAAAAAGCTGCGTCATGTTTCTTCTTCCTTTCTCTGCCTTTTTCCCTGTTCTTTACTTTCCTCACCTTCAAAGCAAACTACATGGCACACAGCATGCTGCATGCAGCAAAAGGCTGCATCTTTCTTTTTATCCGACCTACCCGAAAAAATACGTACCAAAATCTCATTAAATTTTCTGCTGTTCTTTTTCCAATACTTTAACATATCCTATTACGCTTGTTATCCAGTATTAGCTTGGGAAATTGGCTGAACATTGTCTAATTTTAGAAATAGACAAAGGGACTAGCAAAAATTTGGCATTTTCTCGTATTCCACGTTATTTTTAAAAATAAATTTCTGCTTCGCTTTGTTATGTCAAAAAAGAAATATAAATTAGCAACAGCTGGAAATTCATTTGGAAAGACTGTTCTTCTATAAGCCCAAAAAGAAAGCAAATTGAATTAGCAGCAGGGAAAGCATAAAGAACGACAGCTGCCTCTCTATAGTAGAAATATGAGATTTTTTTTCAATTTTGACTTTAGTATAAAATGCTGAGAAAAGGAGCATTCAGATTCATAAAGGAAAATGTTCAAAGAATCCAAGCAAGAATTTTAGCACTTCTTGGAAAACGGAAAAGGCATAGTACGAGATGAAGTATGGATAGAAGCTGCTGCTGGTGCTTGTTTCATAAACCTTGTTCATTCCACCCGTCCACCCCAGCGTGATAATAAATCTGTCAGAAAAGCTTTCAACAAAACTAATTCGTCTCAGAAAATTGCACAAAAATGTTTAAATGCTGAAACAAACAGCAGCATCAGTCTTAAGTAACACGTAAGTTGAAGTTAAGGAGAAGGAATGCTTCTCAAGTGGTTTTAATACTAAGTTAGTTAGCTAAGTTCAGAGTTTGAATTTGAAGAAAAGGTTTGTAGTGTAAATGGTCAAGGGAAATAAACGACGTATTATATATTTCAGCCACAGAATGCGTTGAGTTCAACTAACAGATGCTAACTAACTAACAGAATTTCCGTGAAGTCCTTATCGAAATCCATTCTAAAGTACATCGTTTAATGATTTGGTTACCGTTTACAAAGGTTCCCTGTATTACCTTAATATGTATACTAATACTAGTATGCAATAAATGAAACCTTTCTTGGAGCCAGCATCCGCCTAAATAAATCTTTTCAATGAAAAATGGAGACGTTTCCTATTCCCATGTAGCGTTTTCTCGTGTCTTTCCTAACATACACTAATTTACATTTATTTGTTTACGTCTGCACATGTTCGTTTACAAATTTCCCATGCACCATACGGCACGTATCTACGCGTCTTTAAAATGTCTAAATTTTCTCTGGATCTGGATTACCAATTTGCAAAATGTAAAAATATAATGATAACAAATACAAACTGTACTTCACATTACGTTCCTTGACTACTCCACACAAAGATTCAAAAAATCAAGATTACGTTCAATGCCATTGCTTGCCCTGAGAGAATTTTCATTTGCATTTCATTGCTATAAAACCGTTTTCACACGTTTCTATTTTTCAGTGCCTTGAGCTTTTGCATCTAACCAATTTATTCAACAACAACGCAGTATGATTATTACAATGCAACTTTGAATGAGCCTTGGTGTATTTACATCATATCACTTGTATAACATCCAAATTCTTCCCAGCTTTTTTTGCTCTACTTTCTGTAGGCAGCAAAGTATGCGAATTCCAAAAGCTTTTCATTTTCTCCGAAAATTTTCCAGAGATTTGGCGTATTTAATTTGTACAACATTGTTAGTAAAAACAAAAGGTTTCTAGCCATATTATTACGTTTCCATTATTGCATAATCATTTCTTCACTTTTATTCATAAGAAACGCCTGTCCGTTCCGAGTTAGCAGCTTGTAATACAAGGCTTAAGCATTCATTAGAACGGCTTTCATCTCTCTGTGCCCTAAATTCTATCCTATTCAAACAAAGACAAGCCAAATTTTCTAGAAAATCAGAACAAAATCTAAAAACTCTTCCTCCCCCACACTTAATCCCTCCATTTGTTCTGTTTTATGTTTCTTGGAATTCAGATCAGAATAGCGAGTATACAGCAGAGTGGCACAAAGGATTATTCTCTCCAAGTCATTTTCATTTTAGCTTCCAGCCTTTGTAATATCGTAACGCTAGGACATGCCTCATAAACAATTTGTGTCAAGTCGTAAATTCTTCCTCTTGCACTTTTAATAATTTTCTTCTCACTCTCTCCTTCTACATCCTACTTACATATTTGCTGGCGCAAAAACAAAATAAATGCCAAATGTTTACAGCTATTTATTTTTGCTAGGAATTTTCCCTACTAATTAACTTCATACCTTTTCGCTAGTGCTAGTTCCCACATAAATTTTGCAGCAGATAGTGAAAAATAGTGCAACTACGTAGTGTTACTATTTACTATACAATTATGCATAAGGGTAGGATGACGCAATTTCCGTAAAATAATCTTTTGTGATTGTCCGTTACTCCATGACATGTAATAATACGCTTTTAACAATGGAACCTGTCATTAGTTTATACTGCACAAACCAGTATCCACCAGAATTAGAACTACATCATATTTTTTACAATGACACCACGTGCCTTTTGTTATCTCTTGCTGTACTATTTTGTAAATAGACAGAACTGGATCGTATAAATTGCTAGTGCCTACAAGTTTTTTATATCTCTCAGTTTTCTGGGAAAATCTGCGCTCTAGAGTAAATGAAGATGACACCACTGGATAATAAGCTTATACAACGATCGAAATCTATACTGATACTTTTTGCAAATAGCCCTATTTTCCTTTGCTTTTATTATGGCTCACTCCGCAAAATTGGGTAGGATCATCAACATGCGACCACATCAACCAAGGAGAACTGAGAACGTCATCATAGTCAATAGGCATCTTCACTCGCATTTTCATTTTCATCCTGCTGAAACGTATACTGGTGCAATTGATTAAATTGCTTTCTCTTTCTACACGATTCATTTTCACCAGCAGTCGGAGAAAGCAAAGAATTGCATATTGTATTGCTTAGAATTCCGAGTAAAATAAGAAAATATAGGCAAATAAATCCCGGAATTTTCATACTGGTGTCATTTGTCACGTACAAGTGTACGCCAAGCTCAGCAGTATCTGTCCTAGTGTTTTAGTTTAGATTATGAAAGGGAACGCAATGCAGGCGAAAAACGAAGACAGCGCTACTTGGAAAATCTCTGTGTAAAATTATCACAGAAAGCAAAAGCGTGTTTTAAGAACAAAAGGATGCATTAGACATGCAGAAGTTGTTCTAGGTATCAGTATCTCCATCAATATTTTCTGTTACATCAGATTTATAGAAGATAAATTGGAAAATGTTTCGACAAGAACATTTGAATCTTGCAATTTAAAAACGTCCATTTGTATGACAGACAAAGAGTTATTAATAATTCAAATGCCAACCGCATTTCCAATTTCTGCGATTTCCCTTCTCTAGCTGCAAAATATATCTTCGTTTGTAGTCCTGACATTCCCATTTTTTGCCTTTGACTGGCAACTTGAAAATCCAAATTTCAGCTTTATGCCTGTCATGTTCAAACTTCAATTTTCCTATTGATCATCATCAAACAAAAAGTATATATTAGCGTGTCCCGCTTGTCCCAAAGTTTTCTGCATATAACAAGCTCATAATAGTAGCATCCACGCATAACGCATGCACTTGTCACATCAAATCCCAAAAAACCAACTGTACCCTTCTCTTCTTTAACATGTTCTAATCTTATCTAGAGAGCTGCTTTATTACATATTATGTAACTTTATTATCTTTCTGCAGCAGTTGGGTACACAGCTTTTTTCACGCTTCGATTGCTGGTCGACTTCATCAAGATAAACCTGGTTGAGATAGGACATACGCTTGTGTACACTACTGCGTAGAAAACAAGGACATTTCTTTTCATCACGAAGAAGTTTCCATCTTTACATGTCTTGTCACGAGTCACAAACAACTTTAAAGCTTTTTACTTAAAAAACTCGTAAAAAAGGCGAACTGAGAGAGAACAACAAAGATTGTAGGGAAAACGTAGGCACGGCATGAGTGAGTCTTTTTTTACTAAGGTATCAAAATAGCTGAGTAGACTTTCTTGTGAAAGGAAAATAAACTTCTTTCAGGAATGCTGTGCCGTACATTGATGAAAAGATGCGATTGCGATATGGTGACACACGGGAGTGTCGTTTTTTCTTTCGTGGACATGCGAGCAAAGGTCTAGGTTAAATGCATGTTATCATCGCTAATAGTAAATTTTTATGGCGGAAAATATTTATGCAAAAAAGTTGATGTTGATGAGATAAGCCATTAAGATAACCTTTCAAACCAATCTACACGTGAACATAGTGGTGACGCTTGTAAGCATCCCACAGACTCAGACATTTTCTCATTCCTCATCTCATAAATCCTTATACTTGGGGCATTGTGAGACTGATGAACTATTTGTGTTGTTGCGTCATAACTTTAACTAGAAAAACATTATCAATCATTTTTTGCCCACATAAACCTTCTTTTCATTTTCTTCTTTTAATTTTACAAATTAGTAGCCTGTTACTGGCTAGCTAGTTAGCAAATAGAAAACTCAAAGATATAAAGAAAGATTGATGATGAATGAAATGAAGACGGAAAAAAGTATCTGCTGCCTGTGATGAAAAGATAAACTAAATGTGATTGCCGATTTATAGTATCATCAAACACGCAGGAAGTTGCTCTTGGTCTATCTCTTCTGGGCTGCTGATGCCGCCGACATAAAAAGAGAGCGATGATGCTATAATATATATATTTCCACTTTTTAAGTTGAGTTAACCGTGAAAAGGAAATTGCTCTTTTCACTTAAATAAAAAAATGAAAGAACATGAACAAGGTTTCTATTGATTTTTTCAAGGAAAAAAGTAGATTTTTAGAGTGGAGTAAAGTTGAGTAGGGAAAATCAATATCAATTTTTATTATTCAGAAGCCCTCTCAACAAATTTTAATAAATTAAGTGTGCCCAAATCATGAAAACAGGATGCCCGGACGGAAATTGCCTATAGAGTTGGTTGGACTTGGACACAACCGATTTTTCAGTGGGCTTCCACTGACCATTTATCTTTTTTTAAATGATTTATATAAGTGGGAGTTTTTCTTCAAGAGTTCGATTTAGTCAACCGGATGAAAATTGCCTAAAATGTGGATAGATGAACCTGAATATGCTTTTTGACTGGTTGGATGGCAGAAAACGATCAATCATGCCAATAAAGCCACATTACCCACACGGCTAACTTGGCACAAGGCGAAAGACAAGAGAGCAGTCGTTAAGTCCACGTGCTCATTTAACTGGAATGTGTAGTATTATTAAGTGGTCAACTCTTTCTTCGAGGGAATCTGTCCAGAAAAAAACTTCTGCTATTGACCATTTCTCATGATTTACAGTTCATAAAAACAAAAATGTCTGCCCTTGTCAAGCAGTGATGCACCAAAATTGTAGTAAACGGGCAGTAGTAATCAATTTTCACTAGCTTCACGGCTATCATCATGCAGCATAAGTATTGCCCAATGACAATAAGAAGTATTTTTTATTCTTCTTTAACAGCAGTCAACAGACAATAATTTAATGATGCACCGCTGGTCAATATATTATACTGGTCAGTATTACGTGTTATATAAAAATCAAGCTGCGTGAAGATCCATTTTGCAAAAAACCGGCTCAAAATATAATATTCATCTAGTTAGCAACATCACTAGAGGGACTAGAGGATTGAAACTGCAAGTTAGCCCATAAAACTCATACCTAGAGACAAGTTCTAGTCTAGAAAATAATGTGATAAAAATGCTCAGTGATAAAAACCCACGTAGTAAAAAGGATGTTGCTAACAAGAAAATGGCTGGGCCGAATGGAATTATTATGCTTTTTGTCTAATTTTTGGTACATGGACGAACATTCAGCTTATAAAATAGGTAGAACGCATAGGCAATGATATTTGCTCAGTGGTACATGTAGTAATAAAAAAACTTATGCCAGCGAGAAAACTAGGTGCGTTCATTATGTTGATTCGATCGGTCAAGGACGTTGTTAGTTGTGAGTTTGACTCTTGACTGGACTCAATGTTTGTAAGTAGCTTGATTGGTAAACAGGGCAATAATTACTTTGTGTGTTCTTGATTATCGGTTTGCTAGTGGAGAGGAACATCGACGATGACAGAAGTTGCTACTGGAATTGGAAGGGGCAAAGTGATATTGTGGAGAAATTTGTATGTAATGATCTGACGACATAATTTCTGCGTCTACTAACACGCAGGCTACTCTACACTCTAGGTACCAATATGCCAATGTAGGAAATGTTTCAAGATTTCTCATGTTCGAATGGTGAAATTATCACTTACCTTGCGGAATGGTTCATTACAGGATAAATTGAATTTGGTTAAGAATTTACTTTAAATTCTTGAATATTTTCACAAGTTTCACTTGAAAACCAATTTAGCACATTTGAACAAATGCTTCTACCATAAAATGAATAGAAATTTGATTATGTATGAATTGTCACGAATTGCAAGAAATATTGATCCATCAACTCTGTTGTGTACACTTTTTATTGACTTTGTTCACAGATTTCTTGTTTTGTTTTTGAGTTTTCGCACAGGAAAACTTTTACAACTAACTTAATAACTTTGACATGGTACATGAGCAACATAAACCAAAAGAAAGTTCTAGTAATTCTTATAACTTGAGTTTTTAGTAGTTTCTTGACACAAGGTATATTTCTGTTACTTTTGAAAACAACGCATTTCACAACAAGAGGTTATTTAAAAGTTACTAGTACTCTTCTTGATTCCGTAATCCACCACGTTTACAAAAACTGACACAGGATTATGATTATGACATGAAATATTAGTGTAAAACGTAAATAACATTCCTTCAAATGTGTCCAGAGAGAGTGAAAGAGTACAAGGCTTCGAAGCACGCTGCACTGACTGACAGGATGATGCTACTCTCTCGGATACTGGCTTACAACTCACAAGACTGCTTCTAAAACACCACCGTTTTTCCTTAGTTCTCCCTGAACTCATTCCAAACTAAACAACATAACAGCGGCAAGTAAAGCAAGGGCTTTTTTGCTGCTGTTCAGTGTGCCAACTTTGCTTGCATGTAGCAAGAGCTTCCACTACTAAACAATTTCCCCTTTGCCTTTCCATATTTTCTTTGCAAAAACGGAATATTATGCTTATCTTTTTATAGCCATTCCTCTACAGACATACACACTAAACGTACATTTTTAATATTAGTTCCTGTACACCTTACATATTATTTGGTTACCCTGTTGCTGTTAGGTGTGTGGTGAATTACTACACTGGCCAATAACGCAAACAACAAAAAATTCCAAACTTTAGCAGACTAGCTGGCTGCTTTTTTCTACTTACAAACCAAACACTTACTTTTTTACCCCGGCGAAACTTGAAGTGACTTCCCAAGAAAAACTTGGAAAGCTTTCGTTTTCTCATAAATAAAAAAGTTCCTTTGTTCTCCAGATGCACCTGCTTCTGCTCTACTGCTTTTCCAGCACGTTGTATATTACTTAATTAAAAAGCGCGATTTATTTACTGCACAAGATCTTTGGTGGAAAATTAAATTAAAATGGTCTACTACGGAATAGCGTAATTAATTCAAGTGGAAAACTACATGTGTATGAAAAAATGTGATAACGTATAACAAAATTATGCCTCCCCCGTACAAGTATAATAGGTAATTATCTTGTAGAGAATTTTTTGTAAGAAAACGAAACCATAGTCCGAGACTGCCCTTTGAAACAAACCCAGTAGCAGGAAAAAAGTACAAATTATCATACAGTCTTACACAACACAAGTAGTTCAGTAGTACGTATAATATATCAAAGTAAACTAGCCTCACAATCTGCCGTTTTATGCTTCACTTTTAGAGTTTAATATAAACAATATTTTAAAAGTAGTTTCACTTTTTTCTTATTTTAATTATGTTTTATAAGATTTCTCGTGAAAAATTAACAACATTTAAATGCTCAGGATGATAGACACTTGGCTTTTACACAGATATATTGTTACTCAATTGTAGATAAACCTAGTACAGTGACAAGTCAAAATTACAAAACCCTTTGGGCTGAAGATAATATTTTTTAAAATCATTGATACGATCCATAATAATTAATTAATTAATATCAGGAAAAATCTTTCATAAAAACCAGAATAAAAGTACTGATATAACTAGGAGTTTTATGTTTTCTTAATCTAGTAGATGTCGATATGAAACTCTCGTGTGGTCGAAATATTAGTGTTGAGATACAATTATTGTAGCTAAAATTAACCATTCTGATTCTCCTTCTTAACAATTGGAAAATAATGATGATTTTGATGATAATGTCGATGCTGATGTCAAAATGGACAGTTTTGTGCTAGTGTAGTGGCGATGCAGCATCAAAATTGAAGTGATTTTGCTAATAGCGCAGCGATGGTCTGGGTTTCATCTCCATTAAAATTTGCGAGCTCCTTTAGAACCTAAAATAGCAATAAGGAAAGATTTGTGTTGCTTTGAAATTTACATAAAATTAATCTACTTTTAAAACTAAAGTGCAAAAAATTATAAGTGTACTTGATCTCGGGAGAAGCCCATTTTCATAATTTTCTGAATAGTAGCTTCACTAAAGTTGTGCGTTGAAGGGGTGGATGATTGTTGCAGTTGTGTCGCAGTTGTGGTGGAAGATGAGGAATTGGAAGTACTTGACTTTCCTGGGCTTAGCTCTACAAAAATAAATTATTGAACATACATGCAAGTTGGGGAAAATAAAAAAGTGTTACAAAACGGTTACAAAAGAGTTTACCATGCACCATGATAAATCCGAACCCTTATTAAAATCAACTTAATATAATAGCTACTGTAGTGTATTGCATTGATAACAAAATGGCGAATGAAGCAGTGAACCTTTACAGTGAAATTACAGCCAAGAACACAAGCTAAAAATTGACTTTGTAACTACTACATTTAATAATTGATCGTTTTTAGTTTAAATTCATTCAGATCACAGCAATTTGTTTTTGACACAAATAATTTTCGAATAAAAAAGGTTATCAATAAATTACTTATGGAGTGTAAATAAGTGAGATCGGGACTTTTCGCTGAAGACAAAAACATAATAAGCAGAGACATGAGGAATTTTGTTTTCTATTCCTTCTTATGTCTCTTAGTTTGTGAGCCAGAGGATGAATGTGAAGGGGAAGACCCACCTTTGTTTTTCCTCTGCTCTCGAACACTCTCTTCAATGGCCTTTGCCAGTCCAACATCTTCACCTCCGAGAGTGGAAAGAGCTTCTTCGTGCTCTTTAACAGCATCAGAGCTACTTTCATTGTTGCGGGCGTAGTCTGGAAGCTCGGCTTCTGGAAGGAATCGGGTTTCAGTGTTGGTGGTACCGATAACCAGAACGTTTCGCTTAAGGTCGATAACACACTACCAAGTTAAAGAAAGTATGAAGAAAATATGACATTATTCTTTTTAAAATAAATAATTTAATACTTCATGAGTGACTGAGCAATTATACTATACCTGATGACGACGTAACATATCAAGACCAAACAGCATGTCAGTCTTTTGGTTTTGCAGAATGGAAAATGATGAAGTGAGGAAAACGTCGCCAATCTGAATCTGACCCATGTGTACACGCCCAATAATTTTCTGTGTGCCCACTCCCTTGGCTATTCCAGCAAATCGAGTGTCCACAAGACGCATAATATTACATCTTTCCGCACAGTCAGTAGACATGATTGTGGTTTGACAGCCTAAGATAATAAAAAGTTATAAAATGAATGAATGAACCAATGAAATACTAAGCTCTTTGTACAAATACATAGTTTGGTTTAGTTTTTTTTACCTGAATCTACAAACGCTTTGACAGGATATCCATTCACCTTCACCTCGATGTAAAGCATAACAACAGTTCCGAAACTTTCGGGATTAAATTCCATAGCCGCCTCCATGTTTGCATCAATGTTCTTTTGCTTAATCTCTTCCGCAATTAGTCTTTGAGCTTCCAGATCAAACTCATCAGCGGTTAGAAGACGTTGCTTGAGTCGTTCCTTTTCCTCACGTCGTTTCTGCATGTCTTTGATCATCTTGGAGAATCTTTCTGTTAAGAAAATAGGGCAAATCATGTTACATTATTCAATCTCACAAAATTTTATAAAACCTTATCTACAATAGCATTGCTAACTGTACCAAAATTGCCACTAAGGAGGGCATCTGCCAATTCAGGATTGTTCTGTTTGACCAACGCCAATTGTTCGGGACTACTTAAAAGCACATCTCTAATGTAAGCGGGATCATCTTCTGTGGGTGGTCGCCTGGGACCTGAAGACGCTGACTGTGGCCGGGAAGACGAACCTGGTACTTGAATTGCACTAAAATCCAGATTTGGAATGCCTGGAGCAGCTGGTGGTGGAATATTAAAACCAAACCCAGCACCACTGGCAGGTGGGTGTACGGCTCCAGGACCCCGATGGTGTTGAATAATGACTACATCGCCGTCCTTGATTCCTAACTCCTGAAACAAGCCAACAAACAAACGTCAGTCAACTTGTACCCTTAACCCCAATCAAACCCTATCAATTTTACTTACCTTTAACGACTTCTTGTCATCAGTTAATGGACGGCCTTCCAAAACCACCAGAATATTCCCCGACGGAATACCCGACTCCACCTCACAAAACGCCTTAAAGTTCTCCAGCTCCAGGTCCTCACTCACATCCAAATTGAAAATGTCATCAGACATGGTGGTCACCGTCACCTTCATTTTGAACTTGGAATGCAGTAGCAGCAATGGTCCCCTACATCCAACCAAACCACAAATCAATCATTAATCATCCATCACTAATAATTTTGCTCAATATTTTATGTTCCCAATAAAATAATTAATCAATCAATTTTTTTTAAACTCCAGAAATACTTACACAAACAAAAAGAAATCCCGTTTCCGTTGATAACCCCCAGAAAACAATTAAAACTAGCTGGCAACCCTCCTCCTGGTCGCAATGATAACCACTACCATTAACCCTCAAGCACAACCTTTAATAATTTTTCGCACTGTTTTGTCTTTTGAGCAACAAGTTACAAACTTTGTGACAGAATAGCTACCTAAATCAACTTAACCACTAGTTTATCTGTCTCTTTAACTAAAAAGCTACTCAATTGATAAGATAAAAGCTTCTCGACCGATAATCTCGCTAAAAAAGTGCTTATCACCACAATCTCTTTTGTGCGCTACACTTCAACTTGTTGTCTTTCTGCTTGTTTACCTAATAAGCATAAAAACATCTGACTGCTCCACTGCTCTTTACCAGCTTTTAAATGCACCTCTGCAGCATAACAGCTCTAGCTACAACTTTTCCAAGATAAGTACTTATCCAGCTAGTTAGTTAAACCATTCCAAAAAGTATTTTTAAAGCTGGATTGCTTGTGACGTGACGGAAAGTCCAGAAAATTGCGTAATTCTTAGGTAAAAAAAAGCTGAGCTTATTCAGCAAAAATAGTTCCCAGGCTGGATTGCCGCGAGAATGAGACACCACTTTATGGCTGGAAAAGTGCATTGCTTTGTGGCTTCTGGAAAAAACGGTTTTGGAACAAAGACGAATGCGAATGGTCACAGGGATGCATGTGAATGAATGATTAAAGTTAATTAAGTTATGAATGATATAATATGCCATTAAATCAGATAAACTACTGGCATGAAAATGCATGAATTGTATAATTAACAAGAACTTTTTATTAGGAAAACGCAGCGGAAATATATACGTTTTATTTTTTAACCAAATTAATATCGTTTCCGAACAAGCAAAAGATCAAGGAAGTAGACTTATTGCTTCTGTAATAAACAATTTGTCAAGGTAGAACAACAGGTTTTGACGAATTGTTGAAATAATAATTCATTAGAAGGTTTGGAAACCAGTTAGGAACATGTAATGAGTGAAAAGGAATATAGTACCGGAATACCATTAATACATTAGCTACCAATTATAAACAATTAACTGGATCTACAACAATAATAATCTGTACAAATTGAATTATAGTTTGCGTGAGAGGAATGCTAGGTTGTCAAGTGGAGCAGACTTTAAATTTTTTATTTAGGTCCCCTCCTTCCACGTCTTGCTTCATCTTCATTCATCTTTTTGCCTATTGCCGTCTCGTTAAATTCCTCCAAAACACGTTCCATGTTAGCAAGAAAGTCATCATTTTCTTCTTTTTTATCTTTCTTTGTTTGACCATTTTGGTTTTTATACTGATCCCATATCAAGCGCTGGACCGACACATCAATCTCATCACAGTTGTCCAAAACCAAATTGTTCAGATCATGGTCAGGACCTATCATAGCTTCTGCACCCTGTGGCATCCCTGTTTCCTTGGGATCACGACTATCTTCTTCTGGAGACGAGTCATAGTGCTGTTGCTCACTTAAAAAAGCCAATAGACTATTTATCATCTGAGGTTCACCTTCAAATAACTCTGGAATAAATAAAAATCCATATCATGAGAAAACCAAGTAAGATTATTAATAATTGTAGTAATGTAAAAGAAGTAAATTGGACTAAGTTCTTACCCGAGAGGGTGCCATTATACATTGCTTCCACCACTAATGGAAATTGAGAACTAAAAGTGCGTGGATTTCTTTCCATGAAATACATGCACAAACGTTCGATCTCCGGAGGGTCGAATTGTGGTAGCGACTTGCTTACAGCCTCGACGTTGTCCGTAAAGACGTGTAGAAGTTTGGAAGGTGTATCCCGTCGCCTGGGTTTAGTCTCTTTTGGGGAACGGTCCACACGTCTGGATCTGGACTCACGGTAGCGATATTTGGCTCTTTGTTCTAGAACAGGGTGTAAATCCTGATGTTGGTTTTGCGTGATCGTCGCTGGCGTTGGCGTAGATGGCCATGCTCCAGTTGAGCCCAGTGGTGGTAATTCGCAAAATTGAGCTTGCCCTTCTGGATATGATGACTCTGGTGATGTTGGCTGTGTTGCATCTGAATCATCCGATGGCGGCGACGAACCCTGAAACTGCACGGTAATGACAATGTTGTTTCTCAATTCGAAAAACGCATTCTGGAAACAAAATAGAAACAAGAAACATTTTTTACCTTTAGGAAACTAAAAAGTTTTACTATTCATTTTTACAGGATGATTTTTTTATTAAAATAGTTTTACTACTTTACCTCCACAGTTTTGAGCTCGTCAGTAAGAAGTGTACCATTGCAGTAAAAGTCCATGCAAGGACTTATTCCCGGGATCTTCGAGGCTACCAGCTCCTTGAATTTCTGGATAGTCGTTTTCGGTTTCATGAGTCGAATTAGTACAGCAGGCTTACATTCGCCAAACGGTGTTCTGATGACTTCCGCCCAAAGAAACTTGGCTGGATTGCATTGCCTCGTCATTTTAATCCTTCCAGAGGAATTATTTTTAAACGTGAAACTACTAAACACGTTGCCCGTTTGAGACTTGGGCAGATAAATTCCAATTGAAAAAACGCTACTGATCAAAATGGCTATAGATCAGAGGTTACTTGGGAAAACTTGGTAGAGTTTCTTGTTAGAAACTTGCAAGTTGAAGGTCTTCCGTTGTGAAAACACCAATGATCAAGACGGCTAAAGATCAGAGGATCTGGAAGAATATAGGTAGGGCTACTGGTTGACTCGAATGTGTCAAGGTAAATGAGGATTTGGGTACAGGTCTCCCGTTTATATAGCTGTCCACTTCTCCAAAAAGGTTCGAACTTCAGACCTTATGAAAATCGCCCGGAAATAAATTAATTGGATATTTCCGGTGAAGGAAAATTGAAATTTTCTTTGAAACATTTATCGGTTCGAATTCAGCAATGGAAACGTTTTCATGATTTCTTTTGTACAAATGCAGATAGCAATTCAGGATTGAGGTAGCGTATGGCGTGCTGTGTACAAATACAAATGTTAATTAATGCCATCGCTACTATAGGAAAATAAGATGTTGCATATATTATTATAAATTTTCAGCAGTATTGTGTGTCTTGTTACATAATATACCATTCAACACATCCATGGACAAGCAACATCTGCAATTGGAAATGAACTCCATAGATGCATCGAAAGTTATGGAGACATTGAAAATATGCAGAATGCGTTTATGAAACGTATGGACAAGTCTGTATGAAATGTCTTGCAAATGCAAGTACAGGATTATCCTAACTAGTATATTAGGTTAAGTTTAACAAACACGTAACAAAATGATAACGCAAGTTTCAAGAGATCAAAATAATAATAATATGCTTTGTGTCTTTACACCAAATCTTATTAGCAGAAAATGACACGAAATGAAACAGGGTTTGCAGTAAATTCAAGGTTTTGGTTTGGATAATAATCATATTGTGCCTGCATAACCGTTAAGATAAATTTAAAATGTTCATCACAGATTCAGTAAAAACTACAGTGTTCACGGAGGAAATATAAGTGACATATATCTGCTACGCTACACATCGTTATTAGTTTGGTTTACTGCTTATGAATTATAACACTCACCCCCTGAATATCTACATGAAGGAAGAGTGCCACAACCCACCGCCTAGGCAAATCAACGGCGTCTATCTAGCCATCATCCAACCAACTTGAAACATGAAATGAAATGTAACAAATCAAAAGTAATCAAAAATCTAAGGAAACGTTTGGCTAAAACTGGAAAAAGCAAATTAGTTAGCAACAAAGTAATAAATAGCTGTGATAGATGACAGTAGCTAAATTACCGTTTGGTTATGACTGACCTTTCATGACAAACAACTATTCTTCAACTTTAAAGGTTAATCCAAATTTTGATGATCATCTGGGGATGAATTTTGTCATGGCAATAAGCAAATAGAGATCAAGACGTTTTTCTACCATGTTGTTGATTGATATAATAATTTACGATAATGATTTAAGTTTCAATGAATCAGTACGCGATAAACGCAAAATATGATGGAATATGCGAAGATGAATTAATGAATTGCATAATATTAAATATTACCCATCCTATTTTATTTGTAGTCACGAAAGAAACTGGCATTGGAAATGATCTACATTTATTTTTTTAATCATTCAATTATGTTTCTGAACAAGTACATTACAAGCAGTAGCATTGGCATAATACCAATTATGTATTCGACTGGTGCATTTACCAATTCATGAAAAAATAACAAACAATTTGACGATTAGTAGACAAATAGTTCATTAACAGAAAACTGGCTTGAACAAAAACATTTGAAAACAAATTCATACAAATAATGACATATTCATAAATCGAAGCTGAAGTCCATGAGAAGCGATTGCACCCTTGATATTGGTTACTTGATATTACCAGAATCTTGATCTTTCTCCTTTTGCTTGTCCAACTCAAACTGGTCGCGACGACTTAGACGCATAACGGCGGGTCTGGTAACTCGCCCACTTGCACCTTGGCCTTGGTGACTTGGGTCGTTTTGTCGACTGTCTGGAGATAGACTTTCATGTTTCTTGTCATCAGACTGCGGTTTCGTAGGTTGCCCACTAACCATCGGTCTGTTGAACCGTAAGTTTTCTTCGATTAACTTTTGAAACTCCAATTGAAGCTCAAAATCCTCAACTCCGTCTACGTTGAGATCCTGTATATAAAACATCGTAGTGAGTTATTCATACTTAAGTTTGCTAAAATACAGTTGTCTCAATAAAAAATATTTATGGAAATGGAAAATACCTGGACATTAAACACAGCTTTGTCTGAGCTGATGACATTCAGATTTCCATCTTTGGGTTCAAAATTTGCATCAATTTCGTCAAGGGTGTCAGGGTCAACGCGTAGCTCGCCTTTCTCAAGGTCCTCATGACGTTGAGCTTGAACCCCAACTGTGCGTGTTGTTGGAGGTTGACCCAAATCCAAATTTTGTTGCATGAAGAAAGCTTGGAGTCTCAACATTGTCCCTGGCTCGCGATGAATGAATTCTGCAAATCATTCCAAAGTGAAATACAAAATTAATTTGAAACTACGAGAGTATTATCATTTGCAGAATTTAAAAAAATAACAATTTGTTAGAAATTTATACCTTTAAATCTGCCAGCTTGCATTGCTTCCACCACTTGCGGAAACCTTCCTTGGAAATCTCCAGTGTTCTCTTGCATGAAGTACATCCCGAAACTTTCAGCGTCATCAGAGTCGAATGACTCAACGTTTGCGGAATCTTCATGCTGTGAGGTAATCCTCTCTTCAGGAACCACCTTCCTTAGTGTATGGTGTAAAAATATTGGTCCTTCGTCTTCTTCCTCAGGTGGAACTTCTCCAATTTCAGGATCTTCTTGGGGAAGCCCTATGGTAATGATCCCTTCCGTCTCCTCATCAGAGTCTACGTTGATTACCTCTTCAGGTAGAAGGTTGAGTGGCTTGGAAGAACTTGTGCCTTGTGGTGGTGGCGTACCCGGCAACTGCACCACAATGTTAGAATTCAATTCTAAGCCCAGATTCTTTTTAAAAATTGCAGAAAAACATTTTTATTTCAAATTTGAATAAATTTTGAAAACTATTTTGAAAATGTTTCACATTTATTAATTTTTTGTATTTTTTACTAAGGTACCTGTACGGTTCCAAGTTCGTCAGTAAGAAGGGTTCCATTACAGTAAAAGTCCATGTGAGGATCTACCCCCGGGATCTTGTTAGCCACCAGTTCTTTGAATTTCTGGATAGTCATACTATTGGGATCGCTCACTCGGAATCGTACAGGAGCTTCGCCATTCGGCGTATGACTTACTGTCGCCCACACAACCATGGCTGTATGTATTGCTATGGTGGATACCAATCCTTTCAGAATAACGTTTCCAGTTGGAATATAATCCCGTTGCCGTTAAATTCCAATAGGAAAACGCTACAGATAAAAATGACTAACCGATCATAGGTTTACCGCTTGGAAGAATCGGCAAGACTGCTTCTTCAAGACCTGATGACTCAAAAGTGTGGAGAATAATGATCATGATTCGGGTAAAGGGCTCCCATTTATATGTTTGTCCAAAAATAGCCCAACTTTGAACTTTAGGGAAATCTTCCGGAAATTAATTCATTGAGTATTTCCGGTGAAGGAAAATTTATTAATTGGGAACTTCCGGTGGAACAAAATTTGCGATTCGAATTCATCAATGTTTTCTTTGTTTTTATTCAGTGACAAAATTTTTGCTTGTTGGATAAATAATATATTTTTCTTACAAGTACACAGTATTTAGTAATAATTAATAATTGAATTTTAGGTAGATAAGTAGTTGGTATAATAATAATCATACTGATTTAATATGATAACGATAGATAATAAAAATTATAAGTACTCGTTTTCCGGAGGACATGTAATTACATTAAAAGTTGAAATCGCAGCTTTCATCTGCTTTCATTCCTACGCAAAAAACTAGCCTACGCGTTACGCAGAGTTTTAACCAAAAAACCATAAAAATAATTAAAGTACCTAAATTGATGTAGTCAATAGAAGCGTACCACCATTCATTTTGATAAGGTTATAAGTTTTATGCTAATATTGTTGTGCTTCTTCTTCTCGGACTTCCGGTGACAGGATGATGATCACGGAACATTACTGAAGATTTCTTTCAAAATAATAATAGTAAACTTTTTTTAGTTTTACTTGATAATTTATTTATATGTTTTAAAAGTACTCACTAAATCGTTTTCACTAATTGCTGTCTTCCAGTTTTAATTTTGGATGTCCTGACGCGCAGGCATTTACATAAAATATTGTTTGATTTTTCATTAAAAGTTAATTGCGCAAAAATAAATAAGTTGAGAACTGTTTAGTAGTAGCATATATATCCAATAGCAGCACATAATATATTTTGGAAACTAAATTGAATCAATTTAAGTCACGTAGCTAGTTTACACTAGTAGTAGCAGTAATTAATCCGAACTTTTACAATATTGTTCGCTTTTAAATATGTAACATTAATCGTATTTTTGCCAGAGTTTAGTTTTAAATAATAACTTAATCAATGTTTTGTAGTAGCCGATATCTACAGATACATTTATTTTCTTCTATTGCATATTGATACACAATGCTTTACATAGCTTATTTAAAACAACTCGACATTTCAAGTTGTAAGTTGGGCTTAGCAGACGAAGGAAAAAAGGAAAACGACATTATTCTTCTTTGTTTCAAGAAATCGAAACAGTTTGCTTTGTGCTTAAATCTAGTTTTATTTCATTAGCATGAAATGACAAGAAATGAACTGAAGCAGCTATTTCGAAATTTTGATTTGAATAATCATATTGTTTTCTTATTGTGCCTGCGCAGCAGTGGAGATACGAATGAAAATGGTCACAGGTGCAGTTTGCTTGCCTGCGTAGTTTCTGTACACTAATTGTTCATCATCGAAAACTTCCGTACGAATGAATAATTAAACCTAACTTTTATTCCGAAGCGAACTATCTACATTATTCTCGACGACTGAACGCCATTATCCATGTACCTAATCGGCTTGAAAATTCCACATGCATTAAAGCATGTTATAACGGCGTTAATTGCCCAAAAAATTATTCAACCTTCCATCAATTTAACTTTACAAAATCAAACCAATTACGATTTGAACTAATCTTTTGACTAAAAGCAGCTATCTAAGAACTGGTGTTATGGATCGTTTTCTTGGAACTTGGTGGATATGTTTTGCACTTCCAACTGCAACTACATGAATACGCAACCTCTTCTCGTACGTCCAGTAAATAATTGTTTGAATTACAAGAAAAAATAGTAACTTTTTCTTTTTACCTTTTAGTAATCCATACGCATATTTTTCTTACAAGAACAAAATGGCACTTAAAATTCTTCTTAAAATCTTATCTTCTTACAATGTTTGTTGATGGAGTAGGCAATAATTTCATAAACATTTTTTGTCTCAGTTTTAATTACAGCTTAAATTTAATTAGCTTATCTTAAATTTATAGTTTTACAGACGACAATAGTGGAATAATTTAATAATATGCATTTTGTAATGTATCATCAAGTATAATAGAGGTACTGTTTCCTGTTGTCGACGAAGAAATGTAATATTGTAATTTCATAAGACGAAATGATAAAAATGACATGAAACCGATAACATTACCACTAATTTTACAAATCGATTTCATTAACTATTATATAATTTTTAGGTAGTGATGATAAGTACACAGAGCGTTTTATAGTAAACTTGTAAACAGTAAAATTAAAAAGTATTACAGTATAGGTATATCATTGCGTGTGGTGTATTCAACATGAGATGATGAGATGATAATGAAAGGTTGGTCCAAAATTCCCAAAAAGTGTATACACAGAACAACACACGACATTTATCTCAAGAAGAAGAAAAAATATGAACAAATACCTGCCTAAAATGTCAGTTAATTAACTTGAGTATAATAATCTTTAATGAAAATAAAAATTTGTGTTTTGTGTAGTAACTTTTAGGCAACTTGTTTGTTGTTTCTTGTGTTATATCTTTAGAGTTTGTTATAATTTACAACTTAACCGCATAGTAATATGTGCTTCCTTTTCAGGCAGTGAACAACAAAAATATGGAATTAATTTCAACCTTTTTATTCTAAAAATATCTTTCACAACATTTTTACTTCGTATTATAACAACCGATGAGTAGTGATCATGTACTATATATTATGCCTACACATGTTTATAATGAATGACCCCATAAATAACACTGAATTAATTTAAAGAAAGGTGTAAATTCTCTAAAAATGTGGATTGGATTGGATATTGTATATTTTTATGGATGGTCAGAGTGAATCTGCGAGAAAAGTTGAGACTTTTTATGATTTTTGTAGATATTCCGGTAAAAGTGCGTTTTTCATATTTCTGCATACATATATTTTTTTAATTGAGGCAATTGCGACGCGGTAGTTAAGGGGATATCCATGGTGGAAGGACCGTAAAGGGTCGACATTTACCACGGGGGCATTATAATCACATAATCTTTTTCCTCTAACAAGCGATAATCAACATAGTCTTGGTTTGTTGTTGGTTAATCTGAAAGTGGTAAGAAATAAGAAAAAACAGTCCATTTTTACATTTTTAATTACGTGGAAAGAAAGGGTTTCTGTTATAAATTTGTAGGAAAAAAGGGCAAATAGAGTTTTACCTAACCTGTACGTCTCTTTCGTGACAATCACTCTGGACGCACCGGGTACGTAACTGCATTCGTATTCGATGCAGTGAAGGGAACTTCCCCATTCCGAATGGTGCGAGTCTTGACACTTGTAGAATTTCACTTGGAGGGACACCAGCAACTCCCCTTTTCCGCCAATCTGAGCAAAGAAAGGGTGAAAAGCAAACGAGAGAGTGGGTGAGAATGTGTAAACAATTCATCTTGAGCTGAGACTCAACTAATCTGTGAATGATTATGCACAGGTTTAGTATAAATTCATATTTTTACTGTCAAGCTTATTCAATTCCTGAAACCAGCATTTTGCTAGCTTCAGCTTAGATATTTACTTAATTGTAATTCCAAATATCACATTAGTAACGTGTCACATCAATCTCACGGTGACATGCATAAATCCGGCATTGATTTACTTTTGTGCTAACTTTTCAGTAGAAGAGTATCTATAAGCATAATATCTTAATATCTTCATTCAACAATATTGTTTGATTTTTTTCCCATAAAAGTGAAAAAAGTTTCAAAGTTAAGTAGTGTCACATATCATAGGTCAGTAGCAGCACATTATATTTCCACATTACAAACTTTGAAAACCGAATTGAATTAAACCAGATCATGTAAATGGATTAAGTAGTACATAGTAGCCGCATTCAATATTACAAATTTAACTATAAAAACTTTAACTGTGTACTGGGATACTGAAATAGGCTTTATCCAGTGATCACGTATGTATAATGCAGTGTATAAGCTAAAACAACTCATATACCTAGGTATAGAATTATACCACATGTACAGCTTATGTAAACTAATGCCGTTTATCTAAGACCCAAACATCATCCAACAACCTTTCTGGTACATGAACTGGCAAAAAATCAAAATAATTCCAAGTTTAAGAAAACGTTCAATCAAGTAAAACTGCAGTTAAAAGCAAACTTGCTAATGTAACATAATACAAAATTAAGCATTGAAATAAAATAAATTGTGTTTTGTTTTGAGCAACTTTTGCTTAGAATGATCCTATTTGTGGCTTACTGCTTAGTAATCTTTTGTCCATTTCAAAGAAAAAACTCTAGAGTTAATGTCATGCAGGCTCATTAGTCATTCTATACTACGACTGCCTACTTCCGGTTCATTAGCAATGAACGAAATTCAAGATTATCTCCAGACTCGTTCTTTGTTCTGCCTTCAAGTGCCCACCATCACAACGCACATTGAAACACATCGGAACAACACACACGCTTCAAATAATTACCATTATTGCTACGCTTACTGTAATGTAATCTAATATGCTTATTGTAACTTTTGCGGTTTCCCATTTCAAAAGTTTTTTTCTTCGTTAATTACCCACACCACCCGCTTTTCCCTATTTCCATAATTTTCATTCACATTTCCAACTTTTCCTTTGTGCTAGCCGTCTATAAGATGGAATTTCTAATGTTTCCACTGAGCGCTTTGCTCGTGCAAAACGTCTATATGCCTACTGCCGAAAACTGTCCATTTCTTTTTGGCAAATAGCTTGTTTGTGTGTAATCATCTAAATATTTTATTAATTTTCCCCGCAGCAAAACAACAAATGAACAAATGCATTCCGCTTTAGTTCACATGGCCGTCATTGTTTCTTTCCATTCATTTTCTCCGCTCTCAATACCAAGTCCAAGCCTAACCACTCACCATAATATTTTTTATCTATCTGGACATGCATGCATGTGTGTGTTTGCGGTCTATGGACTCTAACTCTGTTGTAGACAACCACTTTTAATCATGATACATTATGCAAAATTATCTAGCTTTTATATTTGGTAGCGTCCATTGCCTTTGTTCCCAAAACTGATGTATGAAAAACGCGTTGATTAATATGTAATTGAGAAAATGACAGGATTTGCGAATGACCCCTTATTTTGCCACCCACCCATGCCAGCAAAAACGTTTATGTTTTTTCTTCTAAACTTTCTCTACACAACTTTCTCTGCCTCACATTGTCAGATACACACACACACCTACATATCTACACACGCTTTATCGTGATTAATGAAGAATTAATGAAAGACCTAAAATTTTGATGGATTACCGTCGTCGTCCCCATGTTATGTGCCTTTCCTTTCTTTAACACTTTCACTTCTCACATAGTTAAAGCCAACGCAAAATGCATCTTTTTAGTCTCCATCTAACAGTGTAGTACCTACTACCTTACTTCCTGTTTCGGACGAAAATCTTTTGTTTTCCCTTGGGCAATCGCCCCATTTAACTTTTCCCTTGTTTTTCCTAAAAAATCCCAACTCCCATTTTAACTTTTTCCTGTTAATTCTATTAACTGATAGCAATAAACCCGGTTACCTTTTCCCTATTGGCCTTTGACCAACCTTGCAGGCCTGAAACACTTTTTGGGGCGACTTGATACAAATAGCAAAACTTTTGACGTAAAGTTGAAATTAAAGGTGTTTACATACTTTTTTTTGTAATTTGCAAAGCAAACTTTCCATTCAATCATCATTTTCCTGTCATGTGTGTGCATGCCTTTTTATTCAAGCATCACGCATATTTCATGCAGATTTTTTTGCAGTGCAGTAGTCAGTATGGTAAAATTGCAGTGGTCATATTTTGCAACTTATAACTACTGTCGTGACATGACGTGCACTGTTTTCTTCGGTTGGTACTCTTTTGGTCAGGTCATTTCTCTACACTTCGGGATGAAATTGCAACAATAAATTGCTAATATGAAGTATATGTGGCTATGTGTCTGGTGTAACTACACCGATTCTTTTCTTTTTGCAACTTGGGAAACCATACATTAATGCCTGCCCGTTTTTTCGTCAATAACAATTTTTCGGGACTGCTGTTTTTGGTGCATGCACCAGACGTTTTTCTTGGCCAGTTTTTATGGGAATTGACTGGCAATGTGACGACTGACGAGTATATTTGGTGCTGACACCAGAGACCAGAACCACGAGCCACACACACACAACACATTGGTATCCGTTTTTGCTGCAGCATTGATCATCAACTTTGTCGTCATCATAATCTCATAAGTTGACTATTGCAGTAGCAACATAGTTCATAGTATAAAAGAAAAAAGAAGTATATTACTTAAGGAAGTTCATGCCGCAAGCAAGAAAAAATCCAAGTTTTTATGGCTTATTGCACCAGAAAAAAATCTTGAAGGAAAGCAGCTGGCTAGTTTTTTTACTACTCGCAATATAATATAGAACAGTTTATCGGACTCGTATAATATTGAACATTATTTTGGAAAAGTATAAACCTAAATGGATAATATGCATAAGAACGAGAATGTAGACCTACTCGGTCCTAAGCCAATAAACTTTTATCAAAAAAATAAAAGTTGATTTGACTGAGGTTTTCATGTATACTTATGCTTTGTACCTTTTCATTTGCCAAGATACTTCCGTGTATTAAAATTGCTATCGTAAGAAATACTTTTATGAAAGTAATATTGGATTATTGAAACATTTATCCAAACAATACTCCACAGTTACATAGATTTTATGATGATGCTGAGTTTAATCAAATTTTCTGGAGGTAGGGATTACCACGAGCTCTAGCATTTTTTCTGTCATGAATGCCCATTCTATTGTGCTTTCGGTTACCGAGAAACTAAATTTTTGAGTAATTTCAAATAGTCTGTTGGTTTATAGAGGTGTCTCTTAATTGAAACTTTCGCTGTATTCCTCGGATCTACGAGATAAATAATCGTTCTATACCTCGGATGTACACTAAGATCGTATAAGTAGCACAAACATGTTTTTTACTTTCTTCCACAGAGCTGAACATTAAAAGCGGAAATAGGTAACTATGGTATTATTGATTTCGAATAAATACATTTTAAAATAATAACTAGAAAAGTAACGAGAATATTATTGGTATATAGTTACTTTTACTACTCTTACTTTTTAAAAGCAAGGAAGCGTACTAAATTACAGACTCATAACATGATAAACATGTCAAAATTACTTCTAATATGAAAATGACGTTTTCTCTGTAATGGAATCAACACTACACGCATGATCATCATCACGCTAAAACCGAAAACCTCTTTGCTTCTGGCCATAAAATTATAATATTTTATAATACTCTTTAGCTAGCTGAGTATTTACATAGTTGCACCTGAGCTTTGCAAACTAATAAAACGTGGTAATGGTATTTTAGCGTTCTAAAACTATAAAACACGTACTTGACCAGCAAAGCTACGATAGTGGACATTGTCCCTACTCACGTGGCACACAAGCTAATAACCTACTTTGCGTGGACTCTGGTCTGACATGTTATAAAATGATTAAAGAAATGGTATACCCTCTGAGATGATTAAAATCAGTAAAAAAGCAGTATATAAGGAAGTTAGGCACTAAACGTGATAGCAGATAAGCCATAGGTTCAATGCACACCTGGTTTTTTGCTTGGTGCTTTTGCACCTGCTAAAAATGTTCTTTTTCTGAAGTAGTGAAAGTTCTAGAAAGTCTTCTTGCATGACCAAACGCTTTTTTATTGCGTATTTTATAATGGGATGGGCTTTCATACAAATCCTTTACGGTACAGTAATATACTCCTTTCTTCATTTACTTCTTTCCATTTATTGTACAAAAAGAAATATAAACGATGATAAAAGAGAAAAAACGGTAAATAAATATTATTATTATGGAAAATACTGGTAATAAGAGAACTACATACTTGCATGGCAATGGGGATGTCGTGTCTCACGCCGTTTTTCGACACGGGAATATTTTGGGTACAGTACATGCCCGAGTAGGCGGACGCGGTGCTGTCCCGGGCCTTCTCTTGACATGGCACCTCTTGGCTCTGGATCTGCAAATCCCTGTGGAACACAACAAAACAAAAACACGACATGAAATTCAAGACGAAAGTCATAATAATCAACAAAATCACGACAGTAGTCTAGACTTCCATTGTATTACGAAGAAAAAAAGCTTTGAGATTTCGACATAAAAAATAGAAATTCTAGTCTATTGCGCATAATTTGTTGGAATTTGGAGAAAGGTCACATTTTCTTACATATATTAAACTATTACGATATATATACTTTTTCATAACAAGCTTACAACAAAGCGCGTGTTGGCCAATATTTCTCAATTTACCCCGCCTCCGCCACAGGTACAGGTAATAAGCCAATTAAAAAGCAGAAAAGTTTTCATTTCAATTTTTGCCAATTAGTGAGTTTGCCCGTTCTAATTGAATAAACTGTATGTATGTATGTGAGAGGGCGCGTTTACGTTTCCTATGAAATTATAAAGTTAATTATTAATCAGTAGGCAGAAAGTACAGATGAAGAAAAAGTTTGGTGTGTGTGCAGAACTTGTAGAAAACGTTTTGTTATTCAGATGAAAAGGACGATAAAAAAGGAAAATATGAGCAGGGACTTTAGGGAGTACAAGTACTTTTTATCTGGCTAAACTACCTAGTTTGTATTTTATTTTTATATCTTTTTATCGTTTTCTAAAGTACAATTCCCACTGCCCACATAAAATTTTTTGAAACTTTTTAACAATGACTCATTGGAGAAATGGGAAATACAACAAAATAAATATTAATGCTCATGTCACATTCATCTTAATTGCCTTTCTACTTGTTTGTTTTTCTTTTTAGCATTTTTCTATGTTGTGCTGTTATTGTAATTGTGTAGATAAGAGTTGGCTAATGGCTTTCACTTGACCATCCGCAAAAAATAAAGACCTCAAGCTATAATTCCAAAGTATACGGTATAATATACAAAGTAAAACAGCATGCGTGTGAATATGTAGTTTTTTGTTTGTACAATTGTTCATTCAAATTCAAAAAGTAATTAAGGCGAGCCAGACAAACTATCCAGTGCTACTGCATGCTGTTATATTCTTTTGCAGTACTTATATAAAATACAGTGGCGACCAACGACAACTTTTCTACTTTTTTCACGGTCAAATCGACAGAAAAAGAAGGGAAAATAGACTAGAGTTGCACACACGGGCAGCAGATAATGGGAAAAGTTGATGCTATTTGAGCCGAGTTTTATAATAAATTTTGATGACGATGATGATCAGCCCGCTCTGAGTGTGTCAACCTTAACCTTTTCCCTTCCGTTTTCAATAGGATATACAGAGAGCCCCAGTTGGATTTCAGTTTGTAGCGAAAAGCTGTGAGCCAAAGGGGATTCTAATGTTTTTCTTGACAATTAGCCAGAGTCACACAGTCAGGAAGGAATGTGTGTCGAAAAAAATATAAAAAAGAAAACACATTTCCATTTCTTGACATGGCACATCATCATAACCCTTTGTGTGTTTTCACACTTTTTTTTACAAAAAATATACCAAGAGTAATATTGAGTGACAAGTAGATATCTTTCTGTGTGTATCACTTTTCTTCTGCTGGGCTGCTGCGAAAGTGCACGTATTACGTACTACTGTATTATATTACAATGAGTCTGGGTGCCACCCACGTGGTGATGGTGGATACATTGGCCAACAAAACATAAAAATGCCACCCTCAAGGCAACATTCCGCGTGGAAGTGATTTTTTTGAGTTCTTTTCTCTACAATGGCATGCTGTGTCAAAACGTGTGAAAAATGACACTGAAAATTATTAATGAAGCTGTTCATCAATTATTATAACTTGACAGGGAGAAAATATCATATAGAGAGAAAAGGGTTGACGGGAAAGCCAGAGTCTAGCCAACAAGTACAACTGCTTTTGTCACTGTACAGAGTACATGTGTGTATGTGGAATTGTCTATTTTCTTTTTTCTCTGTCTCTGACGTCATATTAACTTGACAATGTCAAGTCAATTGTCATCACGTTGGATAATATTGTGCTGCTGCTGCAGTGGCAATGAGACCGGGCTTCATTTTATTTAAGCCTTTGTAGCTTCTCTGAATAAAATATCAAAATTGGGTAGCAAGACAAGAGAAATTGTGGGAAAGTGGGCTATTGAGCAAAGTGTGAAAAAAGGTTTAATGCATGGTTTATTGTTTAGCGTTTGGAAAGTGTGGCGGAACGTTATAGGATATTTTAGCAGGCAGGAAATTGTCCTTGACGGTTTTTTCGTAAAGTTGACAGTAATTTTTTGGGCTTTTGGAAAGTGCTCAAAAAAGGAAAGGCATGAAATCATAAAAAGCTTGAAAAGTATATATACGGGTGATTTGGATAATCCCTTTGGTTCTCACACCGCATAGGCTTGAATGAAGCTTTCAGATAAGTTGAAGAGTATAGAGAGAGTTAATTTTAAACAAAGTTATTTTTGCACGCAGACACAAACAAAGCAAGAAAAGAGTATATATACTACTTTATGTTGTGCTGTGTATGCTTCGTTTCATACATAGTACGAATCGGACCATTTGTTGTAAATGTGGCAAGTCAAAATGTTATTGAAATGTGTGCTGAAATGGCAGAAAAAGTAACAAGAAGAAAAAAAATGGAGATAAATATAACTTGACTTTCGTTGAAAAACTATGGGATTGCGAAATGAATGCTGACTGACTGACTAACTGACAGACACGGGAAAAGATGATGGATATTGCTAAAAAAAATTCAAAGAAAAAGTACATATTATTACGTACACACGTGTTCAAGACAGAGTTTTTGAGATTATGTCTCTGCTGTTTGAAAACAACACAACAGTCAGACCAGAACCAATTGCTAGTGTGTACAAGTGATAAATAGGAAAATAAAAAATTGAAAAATGTTAATGAAGTTGAAATGCACTAAAATGCAGCGTAATTGTAGGACAGGAGATAAAAGAGTCTGAAAATAACAAGCACATGCCTACCGATCGCTAGGAAATACACATAAGAAGAAACTCACAGTCATCAAGGATGACAATTTTGATCATGGATTATTGCAAAGATCAGATTCAGTAAACAAAAGTTTTACAAGTAGGCTTAATTAAACTCGGACAACAAAATTAGTTTTTGTTATACATTCAAATTATAACATTCACGCCACTAAAATAGTTTGATTGGCAAAACGGTGTTGTCGTAACTCTCAGATTTCCGAGGTTGTTCTGAAGAAATGTGTTGAGTTGTTACATGTTGTGCAATAGCAAGGGAGCTTGAAAATTTTCATTGCAAAGTATTTCACAAAATCCTTTTCTCCAATTTTTTCTCTTTTGCTTTCTTGTCCTTGTACCAAAAAATCCAGTTTAGTCAATATATTTTTCTTCTAAATTGTTTGCCACGTTTTGCATATCATCCTATCATGCTGATCCACTTGTATTTTGCCCAGTCAATCTCTTTCATAGAATTACAATATGTCGTACGCTCTCCTTCTATTTTGATGTGCTGATGACAGCTGGAAACGAACGCTGAAAATGAAACAACTCCAAATAAGAAAAATGCTGAAAGTTAACGGACAGATAAAAAACGTCTGCAGTGCTCTGATACGCTCTCTTTCTTTCTGCTACAAATAAATTGGTTTCAATAAAAAAAGTAACAGAAAAGCTAGCGGATTTTGTAAGGAGATAGCAGGCTAAAGAAAAGTTGATGACACCAACAACCCGAGAAAAAAAACTGTCCCTTTTCCATTTTGTCCCGTCTTTTGTTTGGATTATCTCTAGTCAGTATGTAATGCATAGTAGTTTAGTAGTGACATGTGCGTCTTTTCCCATCATATTATCTGCACACCAGTTTAACTAGAAATTATTATGAAAACGTCTGCTCTCTCTCTCTAGACTCAAACCATAATAGTTTGCATATAGGTACATTTGGTGCGCATTTGAAGCTTTTTCTTTCAAGAGGAATTTTTTTGTTGAGCTAATTTAACTTTTTTGATAATGGCACCAGCCGAAAAAAGTAAGTTTTTTTACAACTTGATATTTGCAGAAAAAAAAGAAGTCTACAACAAGTTTTCGTATTAAATATGCTAGAATGCACAATAAGTGAACTTTTTTTAAAATCAGAGATAAAAAACTTTTTAAATGTCAAAGCGGATCTGTGTGTACATCCTCTTTTGGGGCATTGCAATACTGTAAAATTATGAAATCAAGTAAACCGTAAAAATGTTAATAAAAACCGTATAATTTCTATTAGTATGACTACCCTTTCAGCTATGTGCTTCCCACAAATTTCCTCCCTCAAAACCACAAAACAGTTGCTTTTTATTACAGGCTTAATAATCCTAAAAACCTAATAATAATACCGAGCCCATAATTCATAATCATCAGTTATTCTGCCACCACCTAGTGTTTATTTACTCATAATAATAATCATAAGGTTTTCTGTGTTGATGAAACTGCTCAAAAAGCCACAAAACGTGAAACCCAACACTCAACTTGCTTCTTCTCCTGAAAACGCATGCTTTCCCCGGGTTTTACTTACCCATTAAATCTCTTACTCAAAAACTTGGTATCGTATTTCTCCTCTCTGCCAAAAAGTCAATCCAGTCATGTAGTCAGACGCAAGGGTGAAGTAAAAAATGGTGGAAATATTAGATGGTTAATCATCAACATCTATACATACTACCGCCATTTATATTACCTGACCAAGTAGTCGTTGTTGCGTTTTAGCTTTATTCCCAGTTTACTGCCCGTTTTGGTGATGAGGATTATTATTACTGCGGTATGCCGGCTGAACTTGGAAATACAAAAGTCTAATATTTTGGCAGCGGCTATATAATGTGCTACTGAGTGAGTAACAGTCAGTTTTTTAACGAAATGCTTTACGGTGTGCCTGGCACGTTATTATGAAGTTTAGATGCAATTTGGTATGTACCAGTCATACAGTCAGTGAACGTTGTGTTTTTGGTCATGTTGAAATTATACTAGTCACGTACAAAAGTGAAAATGCATGTAAGTTCTTTTAGGTGGGTAGAGAGAGGAGGGGTATAGGTAGATAGCTCTGTGTTTGGGTAATTGCATGCCAGGGAAAATTCTCATAAACACGTAAATACAGCCTAGTGGCTTTTTGCATGAGGAACAACCACAATAATAATGATTGCAGCGGTAGTAAAATCAAAACCGCAAAAGCAAGAGGTAAACATGTAATCAAAATAGTAAAGCTAAATAAACTTTGCAAAAGTCTCATTCTACTTTTTCTTTTAGCTCTGAATCAAGCTTAACCGAAAGCAAAACAAACATATTACAATGTGCCAAGGATCGATTAACGACAGGGTCTAAAACCCGGCTTTTACAAACATTTTAAAAAGTTTTCAGTTTCTTTTTCTTCCACCCACCACCTTTGACTTCCGGCATTTTCCCCTTAAAATGTAGAAGCAGATAAGCAAACAAAGTTGAAAATCAACATTCCGCACATTACAATCACGATACAGTAATCAAAACAGTGTGCCCCCGAAATTAGGTTGTAATTGCACTCCGCCTCTTTCGTGAAACAAATCTCCGCTTTAGCTTTATTCTACTCCACCTTTTTGTTTTCTGACCCTTTTTCTCATTTTCACCATCAGTCTTTCAAAAAAAAGAGTGAAATTCGCAGAAAAAACGTAATATTTTTTAAAAATTCATGAGACTCACGAGTGCTTCAACCTTTCCAGACCATAAAGGTCTGTTACAAATTCAATGGTGGTAGCACTTTACCCAGTTAATGTTCACTACAAGTAGTTCTGCTTACTACTAACCCTTCCTTATAATATTTTCCTTAAGGGCATGTCAAAGTCTAAGAAGTAAAGCAGGCAAAAGCCCCAAACGAAAAAGAAAACCCAATGGAAAATGGCAAGTGATCTGAAAGCTAAAACAGTAGCAGCAGGGAAAGCAAAGCAAAAAATGATGTTATTAGCCATCACACATACACGCCACATGTGCTACTTGTACAAGTAGCTGGGTAGGTAGTAGAGGTAGAAAGTGGAATGGTGCACAAAAAACCTTAAATAAATTCCAAGTGGGTAGTAGGAAAATACAAGAAGAAATGGACGTAGTGTTTAGTAACTAGACAGTCAGTCAGGTTGCTGGTAATAAAGAAGGGATTTTTTTTCTCTGCTCCAGAGTCCATTTTCAAGAGCTACACTCTGAACGTTTTTGTAGAAAAATAAATAAATATTTTCGGGGAAACGTGGTACGTGTCTCCACAATGTTTCACAATTCCACATATAAACAAGAGGCTAGTGTAGTGTAGTTGTTATGAATAGTTTACAAAAATTGTGGAATTTTTGTCCCCGCTAACAAGCCCAATATGTCATAAAAGAGTCAAGATGCTCATAAACAAGATTATCCGTGTAAGATAACCGATTTTTTTGTTCTTTTTCTGATTGCTCTTGATTTTCGTTACAATAACAGGAGGCTATTGCGTCTCTCGTTTGTTGTTCTAATGCGTTGTGTGCACAAAGCAAATCTCTGGTTTGTTTTGCCCATTCTTCTTCCTCTTTCAGTTTCTCCATCTTTTATTCTTTGCCTGTTTTGGTTAGTGTGGAAGAATGAGAAGGAAACAAAAAGCGATAAAAAAGGGAAAGTCCATTTTTCCATCCGTGAACGTATACAAGTCCAACTACCAAGTCGGACATTTCTGCTGCCCAGCTTACGATTCACGATCATTATTCAAGAACACAGCAGCAAAACACGAAATCCATCTAAAATGGCAAGTGGCAAGCCCAAAAAAGTAAAATCTTAAGTAAAGGAAAAACAGAGAGAGCTCACTGCCTGCCTACCACACACATACATTCAACATCAAAATGACGACGACTATGATGATCTTCCTTTCTACTTTTCTTTCGACAGAAAAGAATAAACGACCCAACAATAAACTTTTTCCTTCTAGCTATCCAGCATACAATTTTCTTAATATCTTTCAGCCTGAATCCAGCAGCGGCAGTTTAGTATAGTAGAAGCAAACTAACCTTCTTAAATAATTTTTCCCCGGAAAAAGCGGGGCCCGCGGAATGAAAACTTTTCTGATTATGCTTTTTCCAGGCAATATATACAGTCAGTAGGCTGCTGTCGGTAGTGGCGGAGGTGGTCATCAAGTCATGTTGCTGATGATGATCATCATCAGCATCATCCTCATTTTCCCGATTGCATATAATACATATGCATGCAGAGGCATTTTACCCACCCACTTGCAAAGTTTTTTTGTCCGGACACACCACTTAGAAAAGCGCCGCAGACTAATGCAGTCTAATCAAAGTGCGGTTCACTGATCAAAAGAAGAAGAGAAAAGAAATCTGCAAAAATCCTTTTCATCTTACTTGTTTGTATGGCCATCATGCGTAAATCGCTTTTTCGTCAAAGAGCAGTAGTACTATGAATGAGAAGACATGTCATTGCTTAAGCATCAAAACATGTTCAACTTCCACCATACGAAATGTCACGTCAATCAGAGAGGAAAAGCGTTGATTTTGAACTTTTCCAGTTTTTCAAGCACATTATTATACTGACCACCATACCACTCACCACTACCAGTTATAGGGAAGTCCATAAAACAGAACTCTTCCCGGAAAAGTAACGCGTTTTGCGTTTTTCCACTTGCTCCGATGAAAAAATTGCGTCATGCCCATATTATTGCATTATCCATATAATACCCATCCATAACCAGATTGAAACGGTGAGCTAGAGAAAATACTAGACTTCTACCCTTTTTGGACCATTGCCGACCGTCTTTTTCAACCCACTTGTTTTACAACTGTTTCGTGATCGTGATCATGTAAGTAAAATAGATGTTCAACTTTTTTTCCGGGTTTTTATCGCAAGTCCGGAGAAAGTAACAATACCCCGCTCCGATGAGCCACTCCGCTTTTATTGACCGCACCGCGCAAAAGGCGTTGTTTCTTTTGTTTTTCCTCCGAAAGAAAGAAAAACACCTTGCTTGGTCGTCATCATCGTCATCAACTGATGAACGTCTACTTGTCTCGTCTCAATCTCAATCCATCCATTCATAATAATCTTCTAAAGTAAACCCTTCTTTTTTATGGCAGTTCTCCTTGTTGGCATTGTCTAAGCACATGAAAGTTCATCCCCAAAAAGAGAAAAAGTTTGGAATGCATTTTTCTTTTTCATCACAACCACAGCACGAGTCATAGTGAGAGTCAGGTAAAATGAATGAATTGAAAGTTTATTTTTTCATTCAAAATGCTACATTATGTATTGCAATTTATTTATGCGCACCATACTGCCATAATATCCCAAATCCCAACCAAACAGTATATCTTTCGTTGTGTCGACTTTAGAAAAAGACGTTTCTGCAATATCCTGCCTTAATACATTTTTCGGAAGAAAGGAAAAATGATCATATCTTTGCGATCATCAAGAAAACCCAAGACACCAGAAGATCCCCAAAAAGCTGCCAAAATGCTAGGAGCGAGAAGGGTATAAACCGATGCTGTTTTGCTTTAGACTTTTTCAGAAGACTCCATCAATTACCCTTTTTGGCTTTGGCAACATTATTATACTATCCTCACCAGAAAAAGAAGAAAACAATGACCTATGCCATACATATGTGCATTTTGTTGCGGGCAACTTTATTGCTTCTTTTTTGGTGAAATCAAAAAAAAAGTCAATGAAGGTCTTGCTCGTTGTGGTTGTAACATTTACAAAAAAGATAAATGTACAAAGAGGGATATATTCGTAAAAAATTGCCGTATTTTATTTTTTAATAAAAAATCTACACAAAGAATATATTTTATTCACACACAATAGAGCAGCTACCGTGTGTTTTACAAGAAGTGAAAGCAAAGAGCGAGAGAAAGTAAGGTAGTTTGCTAGGTAAGTCTTGTATAGGTACCGGCGGCGTCAGAGAGGCAATGGGAATGAGTTAGATGGTCAGAGTCACGGATGATGTAACATTTTCGGATGGCATGACCTGCACAAAAAAATAAACCGGCAGGATGACACAATAATATATGGGGTTTCACATAAACAGACTTCCTTCCTCTGATTATCACACACAAACTCGTGAGCACGGACAGAGTGAAAGTGTGAGAAGGGAAAGCTTCAGCAGCAGCAGTAGCGATACAGTACAGTTTCTGGGATGAAAAATACTAACAAATGAATGGCTAGCAAATCTTAACACCTTTGCAGCATAAACCTTTACCTATAAAAGATGTAAAACGTAAAGTATATTTTCTGCAGTGCAGCGAGGAATAGGCAAAACACACCTCCCTCTGACAATATACACACATAATATTTGTAAGAAAAGCAATGATGCGAAACGAACCGTGGAGAAAGGCTGACGATTGCTGTGATAATCATCACCACTATCAAAATACCTATGCATGTGTACTATTTTCGTGCAAATGAGAAAATGTACTGCTACACGGGTCAAAATGTGTGGCTATTTATAAAGCTTAAGCAAACATTATTTTGCATGAGAATTGCACCAATGTGCCATCAAAAATGTAGTGCAGTAGAGTGTATAGTGTAATAATAATGGCATTTTTAGTCATAACCCCATAACATATTATTATTATTTTGCCAAAAAAACACGTAAAGAAAATAGTGTAAAAATACTGTGTAGTATGGATTATCCACGCAAAACGAAAAGAATGAGAGAGGTTACCAGTCTAGAGAGAAAAGCATTTTGTGTCTATTTTTAGGTTGGGTCATTGAGTCATTCATTCAGTTTTAGCTTGTTTGTTACTGTTGTGCTGTGTAAATATTTAACTGAGCTTGCAAATGGTGTTTATGACAAGAAAAAAATCTTGGGACTTGTGCATAAAATAACGATAATGGTATTCAAACACCAATATCTTCAGATCATATTTATTACAACATTGACAAAAACTAAACTTGCTGTTAAAATTGAAGTAGCTTGATTTCGGTCAATTGAATTTTATGCACGGGATGATTTTTGCAGTCTCTTAGATTTGATGGAAGTAACCAATTAAAGTGTTCCTGTATACTTTATACAACCATGCAAGTTGTACAGACTATCGAACTGGACACTTGTTTACCCAGAATTGCTCTTTTATGCTGCTTATCCTTCTAAAAATCTGCCTTTATATCACCTAATTTTCTTGTACTGTTCCCCTTTTTGCACCTCGTTTCCTGCCCCTCTCTCCCTCACTACCTATCTATATCTCATTTTCTACGGTTTACGTCTCCATATAAATTCCGTTTTTTCTTGGCTACTTTCCCCTTGCATTTGTTATATCATCGGTTCTGTTTCAAAGTTTTCTTAAGTGTTTCTATCTCTGTCTCTGCTGCTGCTAGTAGTAGTGACTTGACTGGAAATAAAAAATGTTTACGCCATTGCGTCACTTTTTCAACTTCAGCTTTTTACACGGTGATACACGATACAAAAAACGACACCCAGAACTAAACTGGTTCTGATAGTGAGTTCAAGCTCGGCAAATAAAAAAGAGCAACTTTTTATATTTTTACAGACTATGGGGCCACTTTACTTTGTTGCTGTTACGGTTATTGTAGGGGGGAAAGTAGTAAAAGTAACAGTTTAGTTGGCCCACAAAAAAAACTCGGAAGAGTGAGCAGCGGCGACCGCCATAAAAAAGATGCACCAACACCAAAACCGTGGGCCAGACCATAAGCCATGATCCAATACTAGAAAAAAATAGATAGATGTATTTTTTATCCGACATTCCACCGACAAGCTTGTGGAAATGAGAGGAATGGAAAAAATATTGTCAAGAGGTTTTTTTCGGGGGTATAAAAGGTTAAAACGAAAAGTGGAAAAAAGACATTTTCAGTGTATTTGTTGCTGCTAAACTAAGCATTTGACTCTGCAAATGTGAAATGAAATGAATGGACCGGGGACCAGAAGGAATCCTACGGTGCTTTCGTTTCCGCTTCTACTTTGTAATCTGCATTATTTGTTGGAGGAAAATCCAGTGAGCGATTTAAACATGACCAGGCTCAAGTTGTGAGGAGAGAAAGAGGGATGGATAAAAATGCAGACAGGTCAGGGGCGCAACTTAGACAGAACGGAGCTCAAGATTTTGCTAGTTCTTGTTTTCTTGTAAAAAATACGATTAATACATATATTTGGAATAGACCGATTTATAAATTACCACACAAGTACTTACAAAAACATTTCGAAATTTGTGGGGAAATGTGTCGCCTGATATGCTCGGATGCGCCCCTCTGTCTGAAGCAGCGGTAAAATAAAATGAAATGCTGACTTTTGTCTTTTTTAATCAAACCGTAAGTAGATGAGTTTTTCTCGAGAGTTTTATTATTCTGGAGATTAGATTCTAGTGTCACTTCACTTCAAAGAGCGCAATATTGTCACCGGGGAAAGGTCAGCAGGTCACCTAAGTTTTTTTGGTAGCTTTCCAATAAGTTTAAAATAAGAGGCGAGGCTTTTATGTATACAAGATGGATCACTTAATTGGTTTGCAAAAGCGAAATTCATAAAGATAAAAGCTTGCAAAAAGCCATCTTATATAACCCAATATTCCGTAAAAAAAGTCAACCGTTAATACATAAAAAGAGGCAACTCTTGAGCTCTTTCATTTTCCACTTTTGTCTCGGCGTAATTTCTTGAGTGGAACGTTTTATAGAAAAAAATCTTAAATACCTATGCAATTTGCAACAATAAAAATGCTCAAAAGCGAACCTATTTTTAGTGTGTTTTTGTAGCGTGTTGCTAAACAAAGCAGGAAAATGATGAGCGCGTTTCAAAGCAATAACGTAAATGGAGTGAACGAGCGGAAAAACCGGAGAAGAAAATATTTTGCGAAGATGAAGCAGCCTCATTCAAGCTTCCGCTATTTTCCTTTAAGAAATCATCATAGCCTTTTTGCCTTATTCCAACAGCAAGTCTAGCACCATCCAGGCTTAAAGCCCATTGATGATCCTTTTGGTGGGCTTAATGTCTCTCGGAAGCGGTGTTGGAGGAAGCATAAAACAAGTGGAGTGAACTTTTTTTTCTGAAGAGGAGTTTTTCTGTCTTTCTTTCGGTTTTTTGAAGGAAATCAGTTTTTATTCCTGTTTAAGCAGCGCAGCGTCTTCTTCATGGATGGATGGATGATCCGCGGTGCAAGCACAAAACCTCTAACCTCCACAAACTTTCCCTTTTCTTACAAAGCTCATCTGACATGATTACTTAACCCGGGTAAATCCAGAGAAAAAAATATGGAAGAAGAAAGAAAAAACGTTACAGTTACGGTTACTGATATTGCCCAGCCGTTAGAGTAAGAAAGTCTTGTCTGTAGTACACAGACAGCATACACATGCTCATTTTTACCAGCTAATATGATCATAATAATCTTATAATGAGCCATAATACTTTTTCGAGGTGTTTTGGAGGTCGGGAAAATGCAAAGCTTCACAAGGATTCTAAGTAACTTCATAAAGGTAACTATATTTTTAAAGGAAGGAGGGAAATGTTCGATGCTTTCAACCCTATCATTGTATCAAGTAAATCCAAAGAAGTAAAAACGGAAGCTCTATATAGATAAACCGCCCGAAAAATCCCATTAATCACATTCATTCTCAATAGCAGCTTAGCAGCAGCAGACCAGAGTCAATATATTTCTCGCTCTTTGCCCTTTCCCGGAGAGAGAGAGAGGAAAAACCGAGAAAAGGAATTCAGTAAAATGCAAAACTGTTTTTCATGTCGTTTTGTGTTGTTTTGGCAGACAAACGCACAAACACACACCGCCACTCCACTCCACCGACAGAAGTACTACATAACGAGCTTCTCGAGTGTGCCTTGAAGAGCTATTCGTGATCTTGAATTGTACAACAGCTTGTTTGTAAGAGTAACGGTTACTTTTAACGGTGGAGATGCCTACAAATGAAAGAAAAATGAATGAGGCAGAGAGCGGCAGCGTACGTACAGTATGCCTTGGGATTTTTATCCTTTTTTGGTCTCTGGCGACAAGACGAAAGACCTCTTCCAAGAAAGTAGTACGTAGGTATACATTTTTTTGTCGGGATGGGAAATGGGTCTCTGGGTACCTGCTTTGTAATAATATGGTGGGAGCACTTTGAGATCATCCCACGCATTAGTCAGTACAGTACAATATAACATATAGCCATACTTGAAACGGGAGAAAATCGTGGTGGACTGTTGTTGGAGAAAATAAAAAATGAGGGGAAAAGGGAGAAGACGAAATGACGTGTTTTGTCGCATGGCCCCGCCTTGCTAAGTGGTAACATATTATATGTCTTTGTACTTGTCGCTTTTCATCTTTTTTCTCTTTTGAGTGGAAAAGTGGGAACACGACAAAAAACAACAAGTGTGGTGAAAGAAAACCAGGCTACAGTTTGCACCATTGTTATTTATGTTATGATCTTGTACTAAGGACATAATTGGAAGCGAGAAATGAACAAAATCAAAAATTGCAATATGCATGCCAGTCTACTATCATATCAATGGTCATGTCATAAATACTCCGAAGTGCTCCCAAAAACATCTAGTGCATTTAAATTGCTTCTTACAAAACTTAAAAAATTAGGTAGGATCCAACTTACGCCAAAATTTGTGGCGGCTTAAAGGACAAATCCACCCTGTATGTGGTGTCCACCGCAAGCTTGAGCGTTCTGGGCAGTTTAAACCGCTGCCCGTCCTGTTTCATGTAGGCTGGTAAGGATTCGCCATCCTTCCTGATGGACAGGGTCACCTGTAACAATAAAAAGCAGAAACAAGGTTATTCATCTCATCAGTACACTTGTAATCGCCCCCACACACAAAAAGTCCTTGACTAAACCAAAATCCCCTAAAAAGAAAGAATAAAAGCATTCCAAACAAATCCATCATCATCATCCCAAAATAATCCTGCCACCAGTGTCATGATCTTCGTTTTTGGAGGGAAGATGTAGGAATCACATGGAGGAATCAAAAACACATTTGTCATTTGGAGAAAAAACAAAGTTTTTTTTTGCTCTACAGCTGCAACGTTTCTCTCAAAGAAGATTTAGCAAAAAAATCACAAAGGCACAACAAAAGACACCCAAAAGCCAACCTCCAAAGCCACCCTCCACGACAGTTTTATAACGGCATGAAGGGAAAAAATTGAGAATGTACATACCAGCGAATATAATATGGATTTGCCTATTTTTGGCAACCTTCCCTAAGACACCAGAGAAATGAGAATGAATGCAACCCTTTTTTACGATTATTTCTCTATTTCTTTTAGGCCGTGCTGCTATATAGCTTTGCATGCATTATTTTGACATCATTTTTTATTCATGCTTTCACTCTGCTTTTTTGCTTCAGCCGTCCCGTTTTATTTCTTTATATTCTTTTGGGTTTGTACAATTACCCACATCAACATCAACATGTGCATAGTGGAAAAGAATGAGAAGTAGGAATAAAATGTAGAAATGTAGATTTTTTCTCCTTTCTCGCTATTATTCCCCAGTGGGAGGAAAACGACATTTTGACGACCCAACACAGCAAACAAATTCATAACAATGGAATTCTCGTTAGGATAAAGGATTATATTGTGTGGAGCCAGCAAAAAGTGGTTTGCTTTGGAAGGACTGTACTATGGGATTTTACAGGTTTGAAGGGACTCTAAGCGGAATTTATCCTGTCATGCCAAGTAGTAAAATGCATAAAAATGGAAACATCTGTAAAAGCAGTTGAATTGATAGGTAGTTTATTATTTGAGATAATCAAGCCTTCAATATTATATATTTTTGGCAAAGTGAAATATTTGGAATATTTTAGGGAAATTATGATTAGGGATAGCATAATATCATGATGAAGATTTATGATGGCATCTCCTGTCAAAGCACTTCCCCTCAAAAAATACACCTGTTTTCTAGTCAAATGGGGGCAAATCCTTTTAGGTACATAATATAGCGAAAAATATGTTTGAATAGATTTTTGGCGAATTAGCATTGAGTGATGGTTTATTAGGGTTCTCGTGAGAAAATCAAGTAAACTAGCCAAATCTGAATTGACCTGCCATGATAGACTTTTTGCTTAGTGTGATATTATCTTCATGACTTGTGACATGATCTAATTTACTATTTTATTTCAAGGCAATTCTCGAAAAATGCTTAGCATGTATAGGATATAGATAGTAGTTATATAGCCCGTTGACAATTGACTTTTGACTTTATGAGAGGAAAAAATCGTGTAAAAGTTTTATAGGGAAAATTAGAATTGTGAATTGGAGGTATATATGCAGACAACGGGACATTTTATGCATGATAGGAAATAGGATGGGATTGAGTGGATAAAAATTACTCTTATTCTGTCGAGATTTCCGTACTGAGATTGGAAATGCGTGAAATGAGGATGTGATGGTACGTGTATTATACTCCTATCAACTTAAGGCAACTTTATGCTTCATATCTAGTAGCTGATACGGCTGCTTTAATATTGTGTCCCTACAGGAACGGCCCCAAATTTGCACAAAAATAGCACTACATTGAAAACAGACTAAGTTCTAAATCAAGGCAATTTGCAAATAAAGAATAAATTGAATTTACTGTACTGAATTCAATAAAGACTTTTTGTCTTTATTTTTGCTTCAAAATAAACGAACAAGAGATTCTCATTTTTCCTCATTTCCGTTGTTTTAAAATGAAAGTGGGCAGAATTTGTAACCAAAGAAAGATGAATGTATTGTCTGATCCTAATCTGGAGCAACAAAAAATCATGGCATTATTCTTCCAGAGAGATAAATTGAGAATATGTAAGCCCAGGAGAGACAATTTTTCAGAATTTTGTTCCTTTTCTACCCAGAAAAAAATAAAACGAAGATTAAGTTTAGGTTTGATTTCCTTCACGGCGTGAGTTGGAGTGAGATTTTGTGATTGATGGGAAAGTATTCTCGGGTGAAACGGGGATAAAATGTTTTTTGTTTGGAGCTTGGGGATGATGCTGCTGCTTGGGGGTAATATACATAATGATAATGACTTTGTAGAGATTGGAGATAGTAGTTCACAGGATTTGCATAGTGGAAATTTATGTGTGTGTGAGCCCCAAAAAAATTGCCAAGTTGAGATGATATTAAGATTATGCAGCTATATAGCAATTTAAGATGGAAGATAAAGCTATAAAGTGTGAAAATTGTGATGAAAATGATAATACTGCAAGAGGCAAATATTATAATGATCTTTTTTGCAGTATAGTTTGTAGAGTAGAAGATTGTGTAAAAGATCGTTTTGCCTGATGATGACGCAGAAGGCTCCAAAATAAATAGAATGACAGGAAGTTTGCAAAGAGCAATACACAAAAAAGGTGAAAGTTGGAACAACAAAAGCTTATTTTGTCTGATGAGATGTTATTCAAAATACAACAATTTCCAAGTAATTCTAGGCAATAAGACGTAGATAGTCTGAAATAGTAGTACATTTCATCATACTTTATACTAGACGACTCGCTCAGAGCAGCAAAGGTCGTCAGAATATTTTAGAACGGAGATTCGGCAACGAAAGCAGAGAGGTACGGAGTAAAAAGCATGAAAATTTGCTAGACGAGATTGCATAATAAACAATGAATGATATGACGCAATATAAAGCTATATATAAAAAGCGGAAGTCGGTATATGACACGAGGCACAGAATTTCTACTGCTATGAATTTTTTACACTTGTTCGATCTAAAGTTTTGCAGTTTTATAGTCTTTGGCAAATTAATCGCCTTGTTGGTAAAGCTAATTTCTGGTTTCAGAAAAGGAAACTGTATTTTCTCTAGAATACACGTGCTTTCACAGTCAATTCACGTTAATCAGTTAATCCTAATCGAGGTTTGAAGGTTAATGATGATATATTTTCATGCTGGAAATATGTTCCTTGTGATTCTAATCGCTGCAAACTAGTTTTCTAGAAAACTACATTCAGCTTTGTTCTAACACATAACCTGTTTAGTGTCCCTATGCGCATCATAACTTAACTTTCTTCTAAATGAAGTCAATCCCAAATCTGGCTCGTTTTATGCTCAAAAGCTTCCCCATTTTTCTGATTTGTTTGACTGTTGGCCTTTTGATCTTATTATTCTTGCAGTTTACCAGAATTTATTCATATTACAGCCCAATACACCAGGGCGTAAAATGAAAAAAGCGGAATAATAACAGCTAGTCGATGTTTCGATATTGAAAATAGTGGGGAATACGCGAGACAGGTAGCAAAATGAAAAGGTTAATATATCAATCCCAGTAAACAGGTTAACAAGACAGGTACAACTTTCTTTTTCACTTGAAATAAATGATTGCCCCATTTATTCCTCTGCCCTTATTATAATTTTTTTCTTCGCATTTTCGGACGGATAGCTTCGCTAACGAGAGCGAATATAAAAAACAACTATTGCCTACACAAAAACAACTACGCTCTGCTTTACAAAAAACGTAGCTGAAAAGTTTTTCTTTCTAAGAAGACATACAACCGTAAAAATTGACATTTGTAGGTTATCATATCATAATCATATCACACACACAAGTTTCTAATGAAAATGATATGCTATCTTGAGGAAAATAATTGTACGTGCTTAAATGATTTTTTTCTAGTCAGCACAACGGATGATTAGGGTAAAAAAGACAGGTAAAGGGTAAGGGCTTTATGGGGGCGACTTGCAATAAGCAAGTCGTAAACAAGTACACAGAGAGAAGATATGTTGGAATTTTATTTCTCCGTGACCAGGCATACAAAGCACTTTTTATATACCTAACCTTATTAGCTTGTTAAAAGTATAAAACAAAACTTGGGAAATAGTTAGTTCTTCTAGAACGTTTTCTTTTTGATTTCAAGGATAAATCTGGAAGCAAGGTGGGTAGTAAGAAGGTGGATTCATGTAGGTGGTGTAGTGGTATACAATTTACAAGTAGAGAGTGCGATGTAGGTTATTTGTGTAATAATTTATGATTTTTTATCAGTCTTGTTCTTGCCATTTATACTTTGTACCTAATGATGTAAGTCTATTGCTTTAGTTTAATACTCGTCTTGGGACTCTATAAATACAGGCAAGCGTGTTTTTTAGGGAAATTAAGGATGCAAAATTGCTGTACTATTGAAGACTAGTTTTGTTAATAATTAAAAATTTAAATGGATAACAACGAATGCCGTTTACAGAATCAGACATTTTAAAGATTATACATGTAATTGAGTATAGTGCAAGTAGCCAATCTAAACAAAACCTAAGCATCAAATGCCTCAAATTTACACTAAATGGCATTTGACTATTTTTTGGTTTCGCTAACCTTTAGTTATTGCTTATTTTGCAAGTATCTATTACTTTTCCGCAATTATTCCTTCGTTTCAATTTTGCAAAATGTCACTGAACACGTTTTTCTCTTCGTTTTGTTGTTTATTTCCAATAGTGTGAATGCTACTATCCCGCTGTAACGTAAAATGTTCTGATGAAAGTTCATGAGATTCCATGTGAATTCATTTCCAATTAGGTAGTTAAGATGTTGAGGTGGACCACAAACATATACAGGTTATGTATTTCTTGGAAGTAGAAGCCTGCCATGATCTGAGGGTTGCTCTGGGCTGCAAAGTACAAGGCACCAAGGATGTACTGGAAGCTGAATAGCCGTCGGATGAAATCGTTCCTGGACACATCATCAACATGGGGGTTCCAATACCCCGGGAGGTAAGGAGGAGGAGGGTGTCCTTGTGGTGGCGGGTTTGGAGGAGGATTGGGAGGTGGTGGCGGTGGAATATCTTCACCACACATGATTTTTCAGGAATTGCTTTAGGAAGTTTTAGGGATTTTTTGTTCTATAGAAATTTTGAGGAGAATTTTTGAGAAATGGAAAGGAGTGGAAACTTTAGGAAAGATTGTTAGGTTGATTTTATTTTCTTGAGAGAATCTTTTAGGACTGTTCTGCCTCCGATTCTGCCTCGGTGTCACTGATGATGATTTCCTCTGGAGTTGCAGCTTTTATCGGCCAAAATGCGCTTTGAATATGGGTCAATTCTTTGACCAGCTCCTGATAACATGGCAAAGGTAGGGGAAGCGCTTTTTGAAGAAAGAAGACCGACATAGAGGAGTTGATATATGAGGCTAGCTCATACTCCTCGCGGTATTTAGTTTCAGGATTTGTTAATCTGAAACTTTTAATTTCAGATATAAGACACTCAGTTTGTGTAAAGATATCTATAACAGAGTTATAGATGCTCCACTTTGCTGGTTCTAATTTGCGAGTGTAGATATCCATAACAAAGTTGTTATGTTGGGCTTGACAATAAGTGTGGATTTCCTCAAATGCATTTTTCACCAGAGAGAGAATCTTGTTGCGGACCCATTCTCTGTCCACAGCAAAGAGTAAAAAAGGATTTTCCAAACTGACATCGTAGGGTTGTCCCTTGGTCACTGGGGGAGTGTAGGTGACCTGGCGCAGGAGGTTGAGCTTCTGATTTATGTTATAGACACAACCGTCTATGTAAACCTCAAGGCTGAGTGGCATGAATTGAGTGGTTTTGAAATGACTCAATATGTTGATGCGAGCATTCCATGTTTTCTGAATGACGTACTGTACTTGTTCCTCTAGCATAAACATGCTAGGCCGTCGGGTCATATCATAGATTTCTGGTCTCTTTTTGTCAAAGTGCGTCATAGGTATATGCCACATCGGTAGGTACCGCGGGAAGCTAGGGCCTGTTTGGTTGGGATCCGGTGCAACGTTGGCATTTTGTATAATATGGATGGGTTCTTCCGGTTGGGTTGAGCCAAATTCCTTTTCTGCCTCTGTGTAGGCAAAGTCATCTTTGAAAAACGGAGTGTCAAGGAGTGCGTCAAGGGTCACGAAGTCGATGTCGTCCAAGGCGCAGAATTCTGTTATGGTCTTCATGAGGTCCCCGGAGGATTCAGGATCGTCGGTTGGTGGCGGAGTGGCAGGTTTTACAGGTGGAATAATTGATTGTTTTTGATTGATTAGGAATTCAAGGAATTGCTCACGGGCACCAAAGAAGGGGTAGCCGTGGTCAGGGAAGGTTTCTGTAGTTAAGTCCATTTTTGGTTTGGTTTGTATGTTGCAGGAAAGGTTGAGAAGCGAATGATGGAAATGATAAGAAAGGTTTTGCATTTTATAGTATAATTTGACTGCAGAGAGGATCATTCTCATCATTTGACCTCATTCTCGTTTTTATAGAATTTTTGCTGGATGCAATGAGAATTAGTTGGTTGGTTTTCATCAAGCAGTGTAACTTTACACTTTCCTTTTGTCCAAGCTATTTTGCTAAAAAGCTTTAGTGTGGTAGAATTCCTCATTAAAACGTAGATAAGAACAATAAAAATGCAGATTGTGATGAGGATCGCAAGTTCAAGAGTCTCGAAAACAACGCTTGCTCCATTGCTTTGTGTAAGCGTGGCCCCATTAGCTTTCTGTGTGAATGACGAAAGCACCGTTGCAATGATGCTTGCTGGATTTAGCGTGTTAAGTTTTTTAAATATTATAAAGATGGAGATGCCAATGAGGATGATAGTGAAAATTGTAGGAAATGCTAGCTTTGATCCAGTGTCAACGTGGAATGGGAGTTCATATGGCTCTGGTTCCTGGGGTGATGTAAGGTTGAGGGTAGGTACGTCCTTCGGCCATGTGTGCTTGTATAGGGTACTGAAGTTTGAATAAAGGGAGTAACGGGATAGCACACTGTCTTCTACTTGTGTACTCCATGCAGCTGGGAGGAGATGGGTGGCTTGGGCTTCCAGTTCGGTGTCTTCGCAGGGAGAATCTGGGGTGATGGTGTGTTGTGGGGTTTGAAGGATACATCCACACTTGAGTGTGTATTCCATTAATCCGTAAGCCAGTGTGTGGGAGTGGGTGATGGTAGTGGCATTAGGGCAGCTAAGGGAGACGTTGCCATGGATGTTGAGGATTCCAAATCGGGTTGGGGTAAACTGAATCACTCGTTCTTTTCGGATGTTTGTTTGAGTACAGGTGTAAGGACAAGCGGTCTTCAAGTGGGAAATAGGTTGATTCTTCAGTAGTGCTGCTTCGAGGCAGTGTATATCTGTGGCAGAGGCGGTATGGTATTTTGAGATAAAGCAGAGTGGATTAAATTCTGAGATGCAGCTACAGAACCAGGCCAAGATGCCTTTACTGAACCAGGCCAAGATGCCCTTACTGAACCAGGCCAAGATGGCTTTACAGAACCAGGCCAAGATGCCTTTACTGAACCAGGCCAAGATGCCCTTACAGAACCAGGCCAAGATGCCTTTACTGAACCAGGCCAAGATGCTCTTACTGAAACAGGCCAAGATGCCCTTACTGAACCAGGCCAAGATGCCCTTACTGAACCAGGCCAAGATGGCTTTACAGAACCAGGCCAAGATGCCTTTACTGAACCAGGCCAAGATGCCCTTACTGAACCAGGCCAAGATGCCCTTACTGAACCAGGCCAAGATGTCCTGACTAAACCAGGCCAAGATGCCCTTACAGAACAAGGCAAAGACAATGAAGCCGCCCATGCAGACGCAGGCCAACACAATGAAGCCGCCCATACAGAAGCAGACCAACACAATGAAGCCGCCCATACAGAAGCAGGCCAATACAATGAAGCCGCCCAAACAGAAACAGGTCAACACAATGAAGCCGCCCATACAGAAGCAAGTCAACACAATGAAGCCGCCCATACAGAAGCAGGCCAATACAATGAAGCCGCCCAAACAGAAACAGGTCAACACAATGAAGCCGCCCATACAGAAGCAGGCCAACGCAATGAAGCCGCTCATACAGAAGCAGGCCACGAGAAACAGATTTGAAAACGATACAGCTAGGTAAAACCGGACGCCCATTTAAATCAAATGCCCAAGCATTCTTTTTTCTCTAAATTATACAAATAGCCTTTGCAGTACTAAGTCATTCCAGTATCCAGAAACACAAATTTGATCCTTTTTGGTACATAATATTAAATATTTCAAAGTTCAAAGCAGATTATTTCAAAATAAGCAGGCGCACAGGCCAAAAAATTTAATTCATGCTTCCAACATAGATTTGCAATTTAGGAATACACGATTTGTTATGTGCAGACATATTTTGTCGAACGCGCTTACCACTAATATTAAATAGGATAGATAAATAGCTACAAGCTTAACGAGAGCCCTTAGCCAAGAGAGCAGGGAGCTAACTCGACATAGATAAACAATGAGAGCCCTTAGCCAGGAGAGCAAGGAGCTAACTCACATATACACTTACATATTATATTTTAAGATTAGCTAATAAAAGCAAGAGAAACAGAAAATCGTTTGACACTATCTTAGCGTGTGATATCCTATGCCAATTTATGTATAAAAGTAAGCCTTTTCCTTTGAGCAATTTAAAGTTCTTCTTAATTTCAAATACCTAAAAATTTTAATGAAACGTGCCCTCCATTCATCAACTTAACCAAACTTTAACTTTCGCAAATTTTAAATTTACTTGAAAAACTGGAAATACTTATTACTGTAGATTAAGCTAAATTGGTTGTACTCCAAAAAGTGCATTCATCATAAAATCTGAAATTATTTTTTTCAAAATTGTGAAATCTTAAATTACATTTGTTTCCTATATCCCATGCTACCAGAGCTACGAGGACGTAGCTTTTGTCAAATAAGTGGCATGTGTAACGTAAAATGTTCTGATGAAAGTTCATGAGATTCCATGTGAATTCATTTCCAATTAGGTAGTTAAGATGTTCTAAATTGTCAGCTAAGCTTTAATCTGTCTTTATATTTAAGTAGGCATTTACGCTAGCTTGACTATGTCAATGCTGCTATGTAAGCCAACTCTATACCTACTTATATGACCTGATTTGTAATTGACCTAATTCATTTAACCCAATTTTGCTTAAAGTAACCTTTCAATATGTTAGCTTTAAAGCATTGTTTAAATCAGTCTCTGTTAGTATAAAAACTCTGTCCAACTTTGTAAAATTCATTCAGTCACATTCTGTCATTTGGAAATAAACAACAAGTAAATTGCAATAGCAAAATCTTCCACCAAGTCGATCAGCCAGCTTTGCTGGCTTGATCAAACTCATTTCCACCACAAACTTTCCGGGATTTTATATTTTGTGGAAACTTATGGAATCCAGTTTCCCATCCACTTTCTTTTTCATATTCACAATTTTGTTGTGACACCGCATACATGTAAATAAATAAGGATTTAGCAAGAAACCCCATCCGTAAAAACTGCTACTGCTCTGTACTCTCGTGTCGCCTGTTCATGTTCCCTCCCCTCTGCTTTCATTTCATATTCAGTGACTTTTCTCTTTGCCATGAGTATCACTATCATCATCATTATATCATCCCTATCACCAAACAATTTTCCATATCATCTAGTTCAACAAAATAAAAGAGCTCGTGTGCACCATTTTTTCCTAATAACTTCACTAGCCTTTTAAGTCTAAGCCTACACACCTATTCTTTTCAGTTTCAGTGCTCCTTTCTCCTCCTATTTTCACATTCAAATGACAACGACAACATTTTCACCAAGAAGCTAAAAAACAAATAAACGGTACGGTGCGCAGTGCAGTAACCGTGCTAACTTGCCATTTTCTGTCGGTTTTTTCGGAACAAGGCATAGAAGAGGGAGAGAGAAAATGAGCGCAATGCATACTACAGCCCACTACTAGCTTTGTAGAGTAATCAAAGAGCTATTTTTCGCGGAAGCTCTACACACCACACGCCATGCATAGTAAATAGTCAGAGAAAAAGAAATTCGGGCTCCTTTCCCGTTTTTTGACTTCTTCCACGAAAAAGAATGTGAGGGAATGTGTGAGAGAAACTTGCCTACTCATTTATTTCTCGTTGGCCAAGCATGCCGAAACTGTTTGAATTGGAATAAAATCATTATTATTTTTTAAAAGGAAAGTGTAACGCATTTTCTCCAGAAAATTTCTTTCTCTTTTTCATGGAAAATCGAACAAAATGCTTTTTTCATGGAAAAATTGGTCTTTTTAACCAGAAAAACAACACACATGTGTGTATAATATGGCCAAGTTTTTTTGGTTTTTGTTTGGTCAGGTTTTGTCGCATGACATGAACAAATGGGGCTGTTCAATTGCAATGTTTCAAGCATGTTTTCATTTTACACAAATCTCCACACGCAAAAAGAAAGCAAGTGTGTAATTTTTCATGAACGTTTGATGGTTTCATTGTTGGAGCAGGCATGTTGGACTGAATACCTATTACATCAATATTTTTCTCTCACCACCTACAACAGAACCTGTCGTAATCGTACTTTCACTTCATTTCATCGTTTACCGTTATAATTGCTTCTTTCGCACACGACATGCATTTAATATGCAAAGATTTGTGGAGACGATGTACATGTTAAGGTGGGTGGATATATTTTGCAGTGGTAGCAAAGCAGCAGGCATGCGACAAAATAAAAACCGACTGATTCAGGCGCGCACCCAGGAACAGGCACACCAGGCACGTGCCTCTAGCTGGAAAAAGATGGAATGGAAAATATGAAAATATTTTACAGAAACCAAGCCACTTGTAAAGTTTAAGAATACCACTCTGTTACATTTGGCTGTCACGAAATGAATTTTACTTATCGTGATACTTACGGTAACATCAACGTTTATACTCTGACTTGCATATTATTCCGTCTTGTTCATATTATTTCCTAAAATTCAAGAGGTAGTTACATGCTTTATATTCCTTTTGAGTCTTAAAAGGCAGTAAACGATTCATTCGACTTGCGGACATTGCTTTCTCTTCCTTGGATTATCCAAGACCAAGATTTCAAACTACTTTTCAAACGTGTCATCAGCCTAACTGTAATTTGATGTCTAGCTATGTAAAACCTGTTATTTTGTCTTGTCGATAAGCAAAAACTTTCAATTGCTGTGGTCACATTAACCTTGATGAAACAGAACACAAAATCAAGAAAAGTGCAGCCTATGATTTTTCTGGTCTCCACAAAAACATGCAACTGCTACTTAAACTAATGCTACTTACTAGTGAAATCTACTGTGTGATAGTATGATGTATTGTAATCCAGATAGTGGAAGTGAAATGCAATTTAATTTTCAAAAAATAACCAGGAGCCCAGTGATGTAAAAAAAAATTTGGTCATGCCAACATAAAATAGCCAACATCTCAACCAAAAAATAATTGGTTCCTGATTTTGGTTAACGTTTATTTGGAAGACCTTTTAAGGCACTCTAATGATTGGAGTGCAAGAAATACTCACTTGGAAACCATATTTACTTGACTATCTAAAATTAGTTGATCATGGAGTTTGAAATCGTAGCGCGAAACTAGGCTGTGACCTTTGGTTCAATTATTTTGGATACTATGCTTGTAACGTAACTATCAACAGTTAAAGCTGTTTGTTACCAGCACTAAAGAACAACATTCAACATGACTTGTAGCACTAATAGAGCTTTTTTTATTCATAAGCTACTGGTCTAGATGACAATGACAAATTGATCTATCACATAGATCCTTCATGTTTTAAAATCATAATTAAGCCATTCTAATTTTATTTTGTATTGCCCCATATGTATGTAGTGATTTAACAGAATGATTTTGCATGGTTAAGTGCTTGTGCATAATGGCCTATTTAAAGCGATATTTTTTGCACGTGAAACAATTTTCTGGAAAACCAATGCCGTTTCATTATAAAACAACTTATCAGGATCATCCTTACCAAATTTTAGGACAATTAAACAAAAAATGGTAAAGTTATCGAAGTTTTTGTGAAGCAATATTTCACGTGTTGGTTTATGGGAGTCAACCAAAACCCATGGTATTTTCAATTTGAATAGGTGATAAAATGTTCATTATTCAGCCAAATTATATGATTTTGGTATGGTTCAGAAGCTCAAAATCTGCTTTCTAAGCAAACGGCATTACATTTGCATATAATTGCTTATAAAAATAGTTAAATGCCAAGTTAGTTAGATAGTTCAGAAAAGTTGGTGTTTGAATACACTTGCGCCACCATTTTAACTTAATGTTGTCATGCAACTCCATTGGAAACTCCAACTCCTGTGTTTTGAAATACCTACGATCATCTGCGAGCCTTAAGGTGTATCTGATGCCACAGTCTAAAAAGTTAAAAAGATGACAATTACACAAACTAATTCTAAGAAACCTCCTAGTCTACATATTATACTGAATTCGATTTATTTTCTTTTGTCTGAAGTCTGGCACAGCCTTATGCCAGAATTCTTCATATCTAAGTCACTGATTCCCAACTTTGGAATGAATATGTGAGGGTTATCACAGTTGGTTCAGAAGTCTTGTATTAAACCGAAATATGTTTTCCCAATGTTTTAGGTTTGCTTTACCTATTGTGATTAAGCTAAAACCATGTTGACTAATTAAAATTCCAAAGCGATTTCCGATTCAATTTGTAGATTGTTAACGATTGCAACAAGCGATTTGATTTTATAAACCATTGACAGTTCTCATTTAATTATTTCTCAAAGCTTTTAAAAGTCGGAAAAATGCGACAAACATAGCTTGCAACAAAACATTTTGCAAAACCATTTACAAGCTTACAAATAGAGATTTAGAAAGTTATAACTAGTTGAAGACATTTTTGGCTTTAAAGGTTGATATATTTATAGTTAACTCTAACTTTCGAATACTTGCCGTACTCTTTTTCAGGAGGAAAAATACAAGAATAACAAATGGAAAGGGGAATGAATTTACTTAAAAAACGTTAATAGATAATGGAAGTACACAATAAGTTTTGGATTTTCGAACAACATGGTTGTGCAAAAATCATATTATTGGCTATTAATCATAATTCCTTTTCGATACTTGCAAACACTATATCAAGAAACTTTACATAACCGCAAGTAAAACAGTTTTATTAAGCTGCTTTTATTGCTTTGGCCGAATTTTCAACAATAGCAAATTTCTGTTTAAGCATTTGCAGGTTGCTAAAATAGTTTGCAAATAAAATTAACCCTTTTGCTTCATCAAAACCAGCAATGAACACTTGGAGCAGAATAAGACAAAACTGCCTAAATTCTAGTTCTGATGAGTCTTCAAATCCTAGTGCATGCTGTTTTGCAAAAATGGTTTCCTTTAAACTTTACGCGCTCAGAATCAAAGGTATTCTTGCCTTATATAATTGACAATTCGGTGAAAAATAATGGTCAAACATATTTGTGCCTCTACCTAGCGTATGACCTGGGTGCGCTACTGGACTGATTTATCGACACGCGGACGGACAACGACCACGTTCGTACGTACCGAGTTACCTGACTATGCAAGTTGACCTTTTAAAACAAACTTTGGTTGGAAAGAGACAAGGGAAAGCTGAAAGCGTGAAAACAAAATGTTGAGCTATCTTTATGCAACTTTTTATGTAAGCTTTATCTAAAGGAAGCATGTTTCAAGCTTTAATATTGGTTTTGTTACCCTGCCTTTGTCACTTTTGGTCCTATCATCTTTCTCTCTTATATCATTTTTAGCACCGAACTATACAACTATAATATTCTGGATGACCGTGAAAAAAGCAATAAGAATCGACGCAATATTGTTTATTGCTTTGGTTAGGCAATAAAAAGCGAGGATGACGGGTGACCGGCAAACCACTTTATTTGCCACTGAGAATATGAATAATAACCGGGGAAAGTGGAGGAGCATAGAGGAATTGTCCAACAAATATTGTTATTTTGTTTTGCTACTTATTAACGATCCCAGCAGCAGCGTGACTAACCCTGTTTGTTAATCTTGTCATGAAGGAAATGAGTACTGACTGAAAAAAGTTGATTATACCAACAACCAACAAAAGCCATTATCATTTATAATCAAAATCAAAGAAAGAACCAATCAAAGGCGACTATTGTTTTGGATTATGCAAGGAAAAAATCGTTGAGTCGATAAATAAATCGGTAGATACTTTTCTTTGCAACTAGCCACTTTAATATATTGCTGTTGCTGAGTTGTATATGTACCTATGTACGTGTGTCAAAACTTTTAGTGAGATATTCATCTTCATATTTTTTCGACGGTATTACCTATATTGCATGCTGTTCAGAGTTGCACTCATTTGGTTTCAGTGTTTAATCGGTTGGTGTTGCGGCCAGTGACGTGATAAATGTCTGCGTGCAGAATAATTATTGTGTTCCTGTTTGGTTCCTGGCTAGGCGAAAGATGAGGGTAAAACCAAACCAGACGAGAAAACCATATTCTGATTAGTCAATATTTTTGTAGTTTTTATGTATGCAGAACATCACCTCTTTTGCATTATAGGGTTTACATGTAACAGTACTAAACTAGGTAAACAAAGCGCAAACAAAGTATCCACATGTAAAATGCTTGCATACTTTCGTTGGAAGCTAAAAACGTGCGGATTGGCACTTGGCACCCCCGAAAAAACACAAACGCACACACTTACACGAACAATTGAACAAAAGGTAACCGGCTATACCACAACAGCCAACATTTCGCGTGAAGAAAACATGCTTGGTTTGGCAAGAGGAAAGAAGGACGCGCTGAAGTGGATTTGTGGGGAAAACCGGATATCAGAAACGGGAAAAGAAAAGAAGGTTAACCGGCCAGAAGAAAGGAGTTATTGGTTTGCTGGTATAGTTGTGTGTAATAAAGCGATGATGTTGGAGATATGGAACAAAACCGTGCGCTGAAAAAGTGTGTGTGTTGTGTGCTTGTGGTGATTGCAGGTAAGTAAGGCAAGTCAGAGAAGTCAGAGGTGATGATTATGATGCGAAGAGAAAGATGGAGAGAAAGGCAATGAGGCGAGTGATGACGAGACGATCAATGATGATAACAATGACGATTGGCTAGCAAAAAACAGTGATGATGTAATAGAACAACCACTACTGCAATTGAGATACGCTGCAAAGCTGCATACTATTACTACTAAAGAGATAATAGGAGAAATAGAAAGAAAAAGGGTGGTGCTCCTATTCATTCGTCAGGTAAAAAGAAAGAGAGAAAGTGGAAACGTAATGATTTTATCGGAGAATGGTTACTGTAACAGTAAAGTATTATCAGACCAGGGGAACGGTCACTTAGAAAGTTATTCCAAGAAATTAGCGAACTTGCTTTGGAAAAGCGAAACAAGAAAGTTTTCTAAGGATAACGTAAATGATGAACAGTGTCCTAATGTCTTTTGAGTGTAAAGTCTGCAGTGATTTTTTGTATTTTTCTACCCGTGGAAAAAATACTCTACCTAAATCCTACCTATATCCTTATTCTATTTATCTATCGTTGATGGTTTGGCTTGGTTGCTAAAATAAACGCGAGACAGTTATAATGCCGTTATTTACCTTTGTGCCTGGGTGCCTCTTGACTCAACATTCATTTTTTGAGTTGTGTTGAGAGTAAATTCGTTTTTTGTGCTATAATATTTCAAGGGAAACGAATAAAAGAGGAAAAAGGGAAAGGGAAACAATAGCGTGAAAAAAGCCACAAGCTATCTTCTCATTCTAGAGTAGAGTAGCAGTGTGGCAGACAAAGGTAAATCATAACAGGCAAAGCTGAAATGTACACACACACGCAAAAACGCAACACACAAGGTTTGCAGTTTTAGCTTGTAAGCCGAAAAGCAAACAAAAAAATGGGCTTTGTCATGATGAGCACCACTTTTTTGGTGGAGTTTTTTTTTTGTTTGGTTGCTTTTACCGCACCGGCATCCACTTAAGCAAAGATGAACAATGGGCAACCACAAAAAATGATAAATTGGGTGGAAAATGGCTTTCTAAAGAGACTTTGCGTATAATTTAGTCAAAAATATTTTATTTGCTTAAGGAGTCCTCATTATATATTCATTATTCATTTAAATTCTTTTTAACCCTGCTTTCCATTTTACCTTGAAGAAGCTGGCGGATCCACTGGAGTTACCCGAACTCATCTCTGTTGCTGTTGAAAATAAGGACGATGGAGCAGATGGCCAACTTCCAACTCATTTCCAATTACTATGTCTTCCCAAGTAGTGAACTGGCTTATTGGAGATAATAATGATGAGGATGATGATAGTGAAGAGGCTACGAATAATAGGGCTAGTATTTTGACCAAAGAAAAGCACTGCTGTTGTTGCTGCCGCTTGTTGTGAACAATGAAACCGTCACTTTCACTAGCAACGCTATTGCAAAAGGCCGACAAACTTTCTCCAGATGAGACTGATGCAGTTGTTGCTACTATTGTGGGAGTACTTTCACTTCCGGTACAACTGGAAGAGTACCTTTCTGACATTTCCTTTCAAACATTACACACATTTTTTTACATAGTTAAGCCTGCGTTTTAGCTACATGGCTTCCCAGAAAAAAGTATTTTATTTCCTGACAGGCCAGGTAATTAATTTTCACCTCAAAAAAGAAAATTAAGTATACAGACACGCTTCACACCACCACATCATCAATAACAGTTTTTGCAGAAAATCACCGCGAAAAAACTTTATGTTCCCAGCTGCTTTAAACTATGCTTCATTTTTCATACAAAAAAGTTTTTTTTTCTCAGAGAATTCCAAAGTTTATATTTTCTGATTCACTTGATCTTCATCTTTTTCTTTATGAATAGTACTTGTTTTGATCCCTGGGGAGTAAAGGATTTTTCATAAACTTTCCCAGAAATCCAAGAAGTTGCGCACATAGACTGTTCACCTAGAAAGTTCCTGCCCTGATTTTCTCTGCATTGGTGTTTAAAATCCGAAGAAACTACTTTTTAAAAGAAGATTAATCTGTTATTCTTCTGTTGGTGACACTGCCGAAGACATACTACCTAACAATCCAGACAGAATGCAGAAAAGCGACTCGGTTTTTTTCTCTCGGAAAAGATAAAAAGGAGGCAAAGGGCCTTTAATATTTTCTCACGATCACGATGCGATGAAACGGACAATATTATAGCAGCAGAAAGCGAGCCATGATAATCATCATCATGATCATAATATTTATCACGAATACAAATGTATTCACGTATTTTCCTCAGAGGATCTAACTAGCTCTTTAGATCTCTGCAGAGAAACGAGTGGAGTGAGCACGTAGGATATGAAACATCCAACATCCGCCTACTCCCGACTTTGTTGACTGATGATGACTTTTTGGTGTTTTTGTCCCCGCCGTCGTGGCAAAATCTGCTCAGAACAACTCAAAAGAACATTGAAACGTGTGGTATAACTTGGGGTGGATTTATTCGGGGTAAAAGCTGCTGAGGAGACGCAGACAATATTATGAAACGTGCTTCACACGAAATACTTGGCTGGAGAGAGAGAAAAGAGAAGATGCAGCACGCTGTGAGTAGTGGTAGTCCTAGTAGTAGATCGGATTACAGAAATGAAGAGCAGACTACATCGAATTTGGCAGGCCGATGGAAAAAATAATAAAAATATTTTCAGGCACAACGTGTTCCCCTTTTTTGTTTATATTTTTTATAGAAAAAAAGAGACAAAGACAACAGCTTGTTTTTGTTGGTAACTTCCGGCAGAAAAAAATACTGCCGCAGGCCGTTTTATTCTTTGGCAGACCTTTTTTCAGAAGAAAGTTATAAATGACAGGTCATAGCATCTTTGGGGCAATTTTTGTTTACTTTACTTCCGGTTCAATTCTGCATGCATTTCTCCAAAGAAATCAGCACAAAAACTGGCAATAATCTCAAAACACTATAATATTGTTGCTGCTGCAGTAGTAGTCAGTATGTATATTTGTTGGACTAAAGGTAATAATGGCAATAGACAGGAAAAAGAGAAAAACTTCATGAAAATGTAATGTCCAAACTTATTATTATGTAACATTGACACACTCCATGTTGTTCGCTGTTGTTGGAGGAAAATTGCTTTGTTCAGCAGAAGTAGCAGCAATCAAAACAGGAAATCTGAGTGTTTTTCCCAACTCCTGTGTATACACTCACTACTGCAGTAAAATAGTAAATGTTCCACCTGGTTTTTTGGATTCGGGCTGGTTTGGCTGGTGCTGGTGTTTCAAAGTACACACCAGAGAGAGACCATTACGGAAAAATCGTTACTTTAGTTTTAGACCATGCCAAGCCCGAGCAGGTCTGTGTGATACAATCACAATTCACAAAAATCCCGATTTTTTACGCCATGAAAAAATGAACAGCAGTAGCAGAAAACGGTGGCGTGTGCTACTGTGTTGATTTCTGTACGGTTACTGACGCGGTGGATGGGAAACACTGCAGTAGAGAATATATTTTTGGTGAGGGGAGCACCAGCAGCGTTATTCACGCTCACAAGCTGAATTGGAGGAAAAGCTATCGGTGTTTTGTGTGTGTAGCTTTCCTGCTGTTGTTTTGGAGGAGTCACTTTACTCATTCACGAGTGGGAAAATGCTAAATGTTGGATGGGTATGGATTTTGGGAAAGGAGTGATACGGTGGGGCTGTTGGAATGTGTTTGGTGTCAGAATCCAAAAATGAGTATACACATATACACACTCCAGTGAAAAATGGAATGAGAGAAAGAGAAAGTGGACAATGGTCAGGGATGATGCTTTTAAAGGTGCAAGTGTAAATAATTTTGTGTTTGGAGAAGGAAAATGGCTTTGTAGTTTTGGGGCAGGAGCGTGTATAATAAGGAACAAAAGGACTTTTTTGGAATTGGCAGGAGAAAAATAAAATGCATTATGGATGATATGTGATTATTTGGAATTTGGATGGAGAAAGTTTAATGTTTTTATTAGCCATAAAAATATTTTCGAAGATGCAGTTTTTTATAGTTTGATTTTTTAATTTTATTTTTGGGCCTTAAGGGAAAGCTGAATAAGACTTGTTTAAAGGATAAATGCGTTTTTGAGAGTTAATGAGGGAAAATTGCCGATTGTAAGGAAAAACTGAAAATAATAAATGATTGCTTATTTAAGTAAATAGTGTGAAGAAAAAAATACTTGAATCTGGAATCTAATTAGTGATAATTAGCATCAAATTTTTAATTGAGATAATTTAGTAGATCGCGGATATTTACAGTTTTGATTTGTTTTAATTTATCTTGCTCCTTTGCAGCGTCAAGCTCATCAATCTAACTCAACACCAATTAGCCCCTTATTTAAAGCAAATTACATCCGGCTTCCAAGATGCAAATTTAACGAAATTTACCTAACCAATTCGGTTCCATTTTCTCATCATATTTATTCAACATTGATGGAATGAAATGTGCATTTTTGCAAGTATGTTATCTAGGTCAAAATAGAATATTTGATTAGATGTGATGTGGTCCTATATACAACTTGCTTTTTGCACTTATTTTTTACATGCATGCATTTTGCTCACGCTGCTCCTTTCGTGAAACGAAATATTACGTTGGAAAAAAGTGTTTTTTGAGAAAAAAGAAAGTTCTTAACCTTTATGTTGCATCGTCGAGGAAAAAAAAGTATGCTTTGATGATATGATATGCACACACGACGGAGTATCATGTTCAACATACTGGATTTGTTAAAGATGGGTTTTCTTCTTGCATGGATATCTTGTAAGATTTACTCCATCGTTTTCAAAACATAATCTTTTCGCTTAGAAAAATGGGATAATGGCATTAACAGGCAGAGATGGAAAGGTCTTGTTGTTTGTTGTTGTGTTGGGCATCTTTTTGTATGCCAAAAATATTCGCTATAAATACAACGGGAGCGTGAACTTTTGGTATTTTATCTCTGTATTAGCAACAACACAGCAACATAACGTGCTATTATAGAAGATTCGCATTATTCCACTATCTCTTCCATTGTTGCCCCTTTTGTTAGTGAATGAGATGAAAGTTCAGGGCAAGAAAAGTACAATAGGTTGTGGTTTTTCGTTAGTTTTTTATCTGTCTAATGCGGGGAAAAGGATTTTAGACAAAAAATGAAGGTTTCAGTGACCTTTCATCAGGGAATAAAGGGTGAAATATAGGAGACTGCTGGTCGTCATTTTTTTCAGGTAGTGTTTACTGAAAAAAAATGAAGTAAAAAATGAGGTCAGGTCAGGCATCCTACATATAAGGTTACAAGACAAAAAGGAAAGGAAGACAAATTTTAGAAGAGAGTAAAGCAACAAAGTAAAATTCAACCGGACTTTGTTAAATTTGAATAGTTAGCAGCTCAACACTAAGCCATTTATCATTATATTTGTTGATGGGAAAATTAAGAACGGTTAAAAATAGTGCTTGGTGTTCAGCATCAAATGATACATTAGTCGGGGCTCAACACGACATGCATTTTTATTTCATATTATAGGAAAAGGATCTCCAATTTGATAGGTGTGTGGTTTGGATTCCGATAATCACACAAGCAGGCATGCGAGGGATGTTACTGTCCGTAGATTCCATAAGTGGCTGCATTTAAGGATAATTTATATGTTCTGGGTATGGCAAGTATAATACAGTTTGCCTAAAATATACGTTTTCCAACTAAACAAAAACATAATTTGTGGAAAATCTATTTTTGATGTATTCAGTTCGTATTAATCTTCAATAGCTACAGCAAACTCATGTCGTTTCTTTGTACGCTCTTTGTTCGTTACAGTACTCTCCTCAAACCTCAAATTAAGCGATGCCCGGTAAAATTAAGTAGAAACAATGAGTTTTGCATGAAAACTTTTTCGAAACTTCGTTTTCATGTCATTTCCGTTAAGTATTTTATTTGCAGAATCTCCCGATGCTTTTCTTTGTTTCCTCTTTGTTCTCAATTGTAACGACGACCCAACGAAAAATGAACTAAAAGTGTAACTTATATGCAAAACTGTCAGGAAATAGTATTTTCCGAATTTAAGGATTTTTGGAAACAGCTTGTTAAGGATGTCATTTCATTGACAGCGTTCAATTCTTTTTTGTCTTCTTCTCTTTAGTACCCCACCACCCCATCCAAAATAGAACTTTGAAGTGAAAATCGATGTAAAATGCGAAGCTACCTGGAAGTAGATACAAAGTCGTTTTTTCATAATTTATTAGAAATGTTTCGATTTTATGGAATTTTACTAGTCGTAATTATTTTATTTGTTTGCTCTTTGTTCATTTAGTTACTTAAGCTGACTCTATGGAATTGACACCGCTTGAATTAAGGGATTTCTGGAATCATAAACAATGATTTTTGCATAAAGCATTGTCAAAACGTTTGGTTTTCATGTCATTTTGGCACATTTTCGTCGGCATCATCCAGTCTACGTTTATCTTCTCTTTGTTCTCTTTGTTACTGAATCAAAATCGAGTTAAAATTTTTTGCAAAACGCAGAGCTGTCCGGAAGTGAAAACCAAGCTTTTTGCATAAAGATTTTTTTCATTTTAAATTTTCTGTCATTTCCCCGTGTTTAGTCTTTGTTCGCTTTGTACCCCATAACAGTAGAAAATTCAACCGAAAATTGTTGGAAAATACATTTCCGGTTTTGAGAAGTACAAATACCCATGCCCATGCCGCGGAAGAGTTATAAGCGATTTGGAACTTGCGGTTGTAACACCGTCTCCATTGCGAAGTTTTCAAAGGGTTTTGCTTGCGAGAGTAATCATAGGTTTCATCTACTTGTCACTGATTTCAATACCACACGCCATTCAGGTAACATTGGTGTATTAATAATTTATCGGTAGCAGAGAATGGTATCTGGGGTTTCAAATACTCCTAGTATCTCATTAGGAAAAACTAATTGTTGTCGAATTTTAACTGTTCAAATATATTACTTGTTTTGCTTCTTTTTCCAGCGAATCCATGAGTCAAGTTGTTGTTCATTGTTCAATCATGGCTGCAGAAAACACCAACCCTTCAAGTACCGAAGGAGTTACGTACAACAATCGAGGTCGTCCTTTGCGGTAAGTTTATTGTTATTAGTTCTCATTATACCCCACGCGTGGTCATTGAGACTTAGTTTTCGCCAGCTTCAGTAATTATAGCTTTTATTCATTTTATTTCAGTACATGCCGCACCTCAACTAGTCCAGTTTACACAGGTCCTGTCATCCCAAGACTTCGCAAGCGTGCAGTGAAGCCTTCCTTGTACACTTTGTCCACAATCAAGGGAGCCAAAAAGATTAAGAAGCATAAAAATGAAAACAAGCGGCTAGGAAAAAAGCTATCTAGAGCAGTATCTTCAAGGGTGGAACTCGATTTGAGCCAGGCATTTAACAACGTGGCGATTTCCACTAAATTTGAGGTGCAGGAACAGGCAGTGGTCGAGGATGTGGAGGAATTTGTACCTTCACTACCTGAACCTGTATCTGAACAGGTACATGTAACTGAACCTACCGATCTCCCTCAAACACCAGTTTTCTCTGAATGCGACACTGAGGAGGATACCAGGTCTCCCCATACAATTGTGGAAACATTTTTGGTGAATGACAGCAAGGCAGATGTCCATGGTGTGGTTGAAATCGAAAGAGGTCAAGAAATGGATACATCTCAGCCTGAAGTCCATGCGCCACCACCAAAAAGACAATATATTCGTGGCAACAAGTCTCCGTTCCCCCAAATCGTTCGCATCTTGGAGAACATGGTAGAGAACTCTTCTATCATTCTGGAAACTCACCAGAACGTGATGGACCTTCTTCCCCAAGAACCTACAGAGATTAGCAGTCGAAAGGAATTGGAACGGATTTGGGGAACCAAGATCAAAATGGACGCATTTTTCTATCACTTCAACAAAGCCTCGGTAGCTCTCAATGAGGTGTACTTGGAATTGATCAATGGCGAGCCGGAAGACTGATCAGATTCACAATACAGCAAAAGCAGAATTACTTTTGCTTTTTAATTTTCTTAATTGTTTGTTTAATTATTGTATTCTGATATTATTTATCGGATTTATTTTGAAAGTGTATACTCACTAGTTAATCATATACGGTTAGCTAAATAAATAATACGTCAAATTTTGCATTTTGATGCACACTTTACTATTCATTTTGCACATTTTATTTTATGCATGAGTATTCATTCTGCCTCAAAGAGAAATATGTTGATCATATTATTACAAAGATGACAAAATGAAAAAGCACATCAGCATCCTAAAAGGCAATTTTCATTTTCTCCGGGTGTGTAATAGTATCCGGACTCACTAGTAACTGGTTATTTTTCTGCTTGTAGCATGAATTATTTACGGGATTTTCATATAGTGATCTTGATGATGAGCATGATGATGACGTTCCGTTCTGCTGATGATGCCGACGGGTGCATCCCACGAAAATTTATTTTCTTCAAAGGGAACAGCGTTACAAACGTCAAACGTGCCATGCTACAGAATAACTAGAGTATAGGTGGTCAAAGGGGAAATCCACGCAATTTTCGCTGTTTTAGCATCATCTTCACTGTCTTGTGCTGATAAGACTGAGTACATGTGTAGTGTGGAAAAATGCCCAAGGGTCATTCATAATTCAGTACACGGACAAAATAAAGAAGAAGGGAGAACTACAGTCAGCAGCGGTGCGTTATAGAATTTTAAAATTTTATAGAGAGCCAAATTGCAATAACAAGCCAATGTTGAATATGTGCAGAAATAAAACCGGAAAGCTAGTAAAAGAGCACACATGCTGGGCTGAGATACCAAGTAATAACATAAAAATGCTGACCTTTGCTCTGTACCGTACCAAATTTTCGTTTAAACGCAATTACACTGAAAATTACCGAACAGAAGATAAACATAAAGTTGTAATGTACAATGTAAGTAAGTAGCATAATATTCTGCTGCTGGTTTTCTTTTGGGGCATAGACAAAGTCACACGTTGACACGTGCTTGAAATTTGAAACAAAGTCGAAAAACTCATAAAAAGCCATCTTTGTCGGTGCTGTGCTCCTTTGGAATCTGCATCACTTTCTGCTTTACAGAAGGACCACCGTCGCGGCCACAGGGTACACAGAATGGGGTATAAGTTGCAGGGATAAGTTGGTGCGAAAGGGATTTTTAAAATGGACATAGACCCATCTGCTTTCTCTTCCTGGAGGATAAATCTGGAGAAGATAAAAAGTAAAATGCTTTCTCTTTTCCAATTTCTACTAGGTTTCCAAAGACTTTCTTTTGTATAGTTGTTTCGTACTATTCGTGTGGAGGTATTTATATGATGTGTGGATGGCACACAATAGAACAGACCAAGCGAAAAGATCTCTGTGAAGCCCAAAAGACCACACAAGACGATTATTATGTGAGTGAGCGATACTGTACTAATAATTCTACTTTTTCTATCGTTTTAGTATTTTCCTTTATTTTCTGCTGAATCGCTTTCACTTTCACGCTCTTCTTGCTGTCCAAAAAAGGAGGATATTGCAAGTTACGATACATTTTATCATTCCATTGTCTAGTGCAATTGTGCAATGTAAATTGAGAAGGGAAGAAGCAGTCTTTAAAACAGCAGCTTACAGAATTTACAGAAATTTTTTTGTTCTTGCACTGAAGCATTGAAAATTAAAGACATAAAATGGAAATTGACTGGTTAATTGCAATTTCCTGCTACTTTGCTAGTCCACATTCCACATGTCCAGTCCGATAAAGTGGGGCAACTCAAGACTCAATCTTGTTTTTTTCTTGGCTTGCTTTTCACTTCAATTCTAGCTCGCTACTATCCAAATTTCCTTTTTATCCCTTCCAGCCTTCCTCCTCTCCACAACACACATCTCAAATTGGGTAATTGTGCTAATTACGCGTTAAATGGCTTCCTATCGCTTTATTGGCTTTGCTGCAGGCTTTTCCTTTCCAGCAACATATAAAGCCTTTTTTATTCCTCAATCCTGATTTTGCCAAAGAAAGCCCAACACTTTTCTTTTTCTTTATGCTCATTTCCCTTAAAAGCAAAGCCATGTTCAAAGTCCAAGTCTAGAGAAAGTCCGTAGAACAAGTGCTTCTACCACACAATGCAATGCAAAAGACAATTGTGGACGTTTGCCAAAAAAGGAGCAACCATTCTAACAGTTAGTTTGCCAGCAGCCGCTAATAATTTTAACTAGTAGATTAACTTTCGGTGTCAGGTAATCATAAATTATGACAGTGGCATGTCCTGTGGTGGTGTGTCACTGTCACCATATTCCACACACTATACCACTACTACTGGTAGTGTGGAGTGGGGGAGGCAGCGTGGCTCTCCCTCTTACCACCAAATGCGAAAATGAATAGAATGAATGGGCGCAAGATAATTTTTTCTTTGGGAAGGACGCCGCGTTCAATTACAATAGGCCATAGATCCATAACGGTCCATGAAATGAGACGTGCCACATAAGGAAAATGCACGGTTATAGTTATGGCTTGGTTTGTTAGAAGAGGAAACACACAATATGCATGCATGAAGGGAAATTACATCCACCGCAGTACATATTGCGGAGGTGGTGATGCTAGTAGAGAAGTGATCATCATCATCATCATGATTGTAATGGAGTGTGATACTCAGTGTTCATTACAATTTTCCATTGGCATCCAGGGAGAGTAAAATGGGTATAAAAAAGCCACAGGGACGCACACTAATAAAAAAAACTAGAGGGAATGGTATGGCATGTATGCAGAGGCAACCGAAAAAAGTTACAAGGATAACGGCTTTTTATGGAAGTGAGAAGAGGATACAATGTATATTGTAATGTGTGGGGTAATAAAAGCTGTAAATTACAGGGAAAATGACTTGATCACCAGAAGAGAACTAGGGGATTAGGTGGTGGTATTGAAAGCTCATTAACACGAAGTAGCCTTGAGGCGTGTTGTGCGGTGGAGGACATGAAGATGAGAAAAAATGACCAACGCAATATGCTTTGTGTTAAGACACGGATGAATACTATTGCAAACAATCAGGAAATTTATTTCATTTTTCACGTTTAAAAAATTGTTCAAATTTTCACCGGTAAATTAATTAATTATAAATAAGTGGTTAGACAATGTCCTTGATGTTAACATGGTTGAAAACATCATCACTGGCCAAACTCAAAATATAATCTTTTAGAAGAGCGCAATCATAACTGTATTTGTACTTTGGAGGGATGGGCATCATTTTGTTGTTTCTTTCTGACATTGAATTGAAATTCTTTGTTAGTTTTAATGGAGCTGATAGGCTTCGTATTTGGATTCCGCCAACAGTCCAATATTGCTCCGGTCCGAGGTACAGCTTCCTCCGGGAGCAAATCCATGTGGGCCGAGGAGTTTGACAAGCGTCGGTTGGAGGTGGATTTGGTATGCAATTACTGGTAGGGATTCTAATTGGCTTGGCCACACGCTTAAATGTGATGTCCTTCAGATTATGAATTTGCTTGACAAAGTGAAGTTGCTCCCAGGATAAGCGATCTCCAATGATGGTCACTTGGAATGCGGGGAAAAAGGTGAGCACTTCATTGTTTAAGGTGTGGCATGATAGACGGAGATTAAGAACGTCGGGAAGTCCAAGTTTGGATATTATAGGGGCACGAAGCTGAGAAGAAATTGGAGGTATTATAATTGACTAATGACTGATAACTTTAAAAGATAAGATGGGTGCTACCTCTGGGGGCAATGTGAGAAGACATGGTACGAAGGGCACTTGAGAAATGTTCTTGGGCTTCTTTTTCGACGTTTTCGTGGAACGTTTTACCATATTTTAAGGAGAAAGTTGTTATTGCATGCGAGATTGAATTAGGGTATCTCTCTTTAGATTTATTCGTTTGTACTTATCTCCTCTCTAAAGATTCTGTGCCTGAAAACTTTTTTTTCAGAATTTTAAAAACAAACTAAAAGACCATGATGAGTTGCTGTGGATAAAAAATTCTGAACTTCCCCCTATTTTGCTAATCAGTTGTAGCATCCGTCTATCCATGATGAATAACCTAATGTATCTTAAGAACATTCCAAAGACATACGTATGCAGTTGTACTCTGGAGGAGATAATGTAGTCAAATTAAATTCAGGGCCCTTGTTCCTCTTCAGAAATGACTGTCGTTTACACCCATACAGTGGCCACCGGAAGTACAAGCTTTGGCAACTTCCGGCGGCTACTTATACGATGGACGGGAAGCATTTATAAACTGGTGCTCCCAGATTTATTCGTTTACGCCCTGATATACTACGCCATCAACGTTCCTTACCGATTTTTCATTGCTGACAAGGATTCACATGACTCTGGAAAGATGTACTTTCACAAGTTTGTAAGCAAATCATGATTAAAAATACTGCTTGAAACTGACTGTAAGGTTACTGACTATGAATGAATGACTATATGTCATTAATTTCTTTTTAGGTAAAATATGCCCGTGAAGCAGCATCTTTAATTCCCCTGCAATTTATACTGGGCTTTTACGTGTCCCAAGTACTCACCCGCTGGTGGAGCATGTACATGACCATTCCTTGGCCTGACACCATTGCCGTTACTGTCGCGTCCACAGTTCGTGGTCACGATGACCGTGGTCGCCTAATGCGACGCACCATTCTTCGCTATGTGAATGCCTCCCTCGTCATGGTCTTTACTATGGTCAGTACCCAGGCTCGAGCTCGTTTTCCATCACTGGATGACTTGGTGGCTGGTGGTATCTTGGTGCCACACGAGCGACTAATTATAGAACATCTTAATGAAAGAACGCCTGGACCAAAATATTTTGTGCCTATTGTGTGGGCTGGCGCCGTGGCCATGAAGGCAAGAAAGGAAGGACGAATTCCTGATGACATTTCACTATACTCCGTTATAAAGCAAATTAACAACTTTAGGAGACTTGAATTGGACCTGATTAGTTATGACTGGGTCAATATTCCATTGGTATACACCCAAGTTGCTACGCTTGCCACATACGCGTACTTTTTCAGTTCTTTGATGGCTAAGCAGTTAATAAACGACCCGGACGAGGTGGACATTTATGTTCCAGTGTTTTTGTTTCTGGAATTTATTTTCATGCTGGGCTGGTTGAAGGTGGCGGAAACAATGATCAATCCATTTGGAGAGGATGATGATGACTTTGAGGTGAATTGGTTGGTGGACAGGAATCTGACAGTTAGTTATATGATTGTGGATGAAATGAATGACGAGTTTCCAGAAATGTTAAGGGACAGCTTTTGGGATGAGGTGATTCCAGATGAGCTTATGTACACACCAGAAGCACTCAAGTTTAAAACGGAGGGGATGGGCGGGGGCAGTGCGGCCATGGCGGATGAATCAGATAATAAAAGTCGGAAGGGGGATCCCACACCAGTGATTTCCACGTCTGGGCCAAGTAAGCATACGTTTAGCAAAATTCCAATACTTTGATACATGAATATACCTGAATCTTTCAGTTTTAAACATTAACCTCTATTCCTATTTTTGCTTGTTTTGCAGTGAGATTGGAGGTAAAATAATTATGCTTTTGAACAAAATATACAAAATTAGTAAATAATTTAATGACAATCTTCATTGTGAACCATCAGAGAGATCCAGAAGCTGAAGCAGGTCATAGATCCAGAGGGGATTTGGTTAGTCAGTTCATTGACCACACCAATGCTCCCATGTACAGAGATTCCTTTTCCAATTTGCAGGAAAATAATCAGCAGTTAGTTTTCACACTTACTTGCTTAATTGTAATTTGAAGATGACAACTAATGGGTAATTTATTTCATGAAAATTTCTTCTATGATATATTTTTAGAAACAGAAGAGACCCTCCTCCTCAGTAAACTTGTAAAAGTAGTGCGACAATGGAAGATATGAAGACGTTTGGGTGACCGTTCGCTTCCTTCAGATCGGTTTTCTGACTGATGTGCTATCTGGGCTACGATTAAATGCTAACTTAATCTGCTTATAAATTCGCTAGTCCATTAAAATCCATTTAACCTATAATTTATGCGTCATGACATGAATGAGTCATGGTCAATCTATCAAGTCATTTTTCCATCCAGCCTTTGTTCAACTTCCTAAATGTCCAGTTTACTCATTTCAAGAGCCACAGAAAGCTGTTCACCTTACCCCAAAGTACGCGGCTCCTTAGCCAGTTTGGTTTTCCAGAGATAATCAAGTTGAGTCACAGAGCCGAGCTCTCTAAAGACTGCAGCTGCTCTGCAAAAATAAATGGACAGATGATCCAAAGCTGGCAGCGCAGCAGCGTACTCAAATATCATCAATCAGCGTTTGATTTAACACCGCACGCACCAGTCTTGTGTGCAATTAAAGCGTGGCTGTGTAGATAGTGCAGTTTGTAGTAATAATCAGCGATCAGCGTGTGGTATGTAAATTTTATGTGTTGTGTGGAGCATAAAAAGAAATGTCAAAGTCAAAAGTGACAAGCGTTCCATCAACATCCTTCATCAGCTTGAACTGCCGCAGCGTCTGGAAGCGTCAAGCGTCTTAACGCTGCGCGCTTATTGTGTTTAATTACTGTAGCATTTAAGCTTTTAAAATGGTTAAGTGACGGGGCTAGAATTAGCAGCGGAAGCTATAGGTTAGTGTGAAGGAAGGTAGAGGATCTGAGTAAAAATGATCTGATTTTTGTTAAAACTGTGGAATCTGTGACCGTTAGAAGTACGTTTAGTAACGGAATTCGTTAATTTTTGTATATTTTTTGTTGATAGTTTTTAGTTTGTTTAGTTTATTTTCTTAGTAATTGATTAGTTTGTCATTCTTGGCTGTTGGGGTTTTGTTGGATTGGGTGCTTTAATAAAAATGCATTATCGTTTGATTGGCAGTTTAGAGACAGTAGTGAGCAGTATTAGGAAGTTTTAATTCTGATTGTTTGAATCTTGACAAGGTTTTGGTGCAGTAAAGAAGAAGGAATTAGCAGTATTAACATGTACTGACGTTTAGAGATAGGTAATTAGGTAGTTATAGCTTGACGGATCTGAAGCCACTTTAAAATGTCATTGGATCTGAAAAAGAAGTTTAAAAATTTTCTACAGAAAAATGAGGTGAGTTTGTAACTTGTTTTTTAAGGATAAATGTGTACTCGATGGAAAGCTGACTGTTTGAATCTTTTGTTTCTTTTACAGGGACTTCAAAAGGTTCAGAAGGTTTTGTCACCCACTAGCCATTCCGCCGGTGGGAGTTCCGGTGATTCTTTGGTGCCTGCAGTACAAATTTTGCCGATTAGTAGAGACCCCGAAGCAGAGTTGAGAAGTCATCCTAGTGACCCGGAGGCGGATGAAGCGATTTTAAAGTCCATTAATCCATCCTTTTTTGGAAGCTCTGAAGAAGGTGCTGCTTCAGAAGAACGGGCTGTGGAGGAGTTTGATCCAAGTTTGTATGAGCTGGAGGTATATGATTGAAAATTAAGTTATTAAATTTTCATTTTGACTTGGACTTAGGTTTAACATTGACCTTGTTTCATTTCAGAAACTTCCTGACGTGTTGGACCGAGAGTATATTCAGCAAGCCAGGCAGAGGGTGCTAAAAGAACTGACTGTAGTGTCAAAGAAAGTATTTCAGTTAATTTTAGAGAAACAATCTAGCTATACGGGAGAAATCCAAAGGTAAACATCTTGAAATTAATAGTTTGTTCACTTCAGGTTGGCAACTTAAACAGTAGATGAAATTATATTAATCTTGTTGAACTAAAGAGTGCGAGAAATCGAAGATGAGCTGGAGGCAGCTCTGTTCACTTGTCAGGAAAGCCGGGCGGACCTAAGTATTGCAAAAAGACAGTTTACGACAAAAAGCTTAGGAATCCTGGCAAATTATCGAAGACGACAAGCAGCAGTGTTGCTGCTAAACTCATTAAGGACAATCGATACATTAGTAAGGAGTTAATAAGCTATTTTATGAGATTGTGCAAGTAAAACGTGTTGTACATTGTACAAATGTGAATGTTCATTGATTTTATTGTTATTCTAGCAAAGAACTGAAATCCGTCTCCGTGAAATGCTCCAGGAGGGCGACTACCCCGGAGCGATTCAGCTTTTACTCGAATGCCAACAGGCAGCCGTGACGTACAATCATTTCAAGTGCATTTCCGAGCTTTCCAAGAAACTGCAAGAAACTCAGGAGAATGCTGAGGAGCAGTTGGACGTTGCCTTGTCCAAGGTTTGCCTTCATTTTGACGAACGACACTACTCCAAGCTCCAGCGGGCTTATCGACTGCTTGGAAAAACGCAAACTTGCATGGACCAACTGCTCATGCATTACGCTTCAGCCATTCACAATACTGCATTTAGTGTTGTGCACGGTTTTGCCGAGTTGTGTCGGGTAGACGATCAGCCGATCAATCTACAAAAGAAGCAGTATCAAGACCTGTGCTCGTGCCTTACTCCAGACATATTTCTGCCGTGCCTAGTCGACCTTTGCAAAGCCTTGTGGAAGATTTTATTAAGCTTTCGAAAACTGATACTGTGGCACAAAGCAGTAACTTCCACTGACGAAGAAGTAGATAAAGTGGAGGATCTAGAACTGAACGAGGACTATGTAAACCAGAAGTTGCAAAATGGGTCTCAGCACATTTGGCAGGACATACAGACAAAAATTAAGACATTCCTTTTGGCCTTTGACTTTACGGGATTTAAAGTGGACGAGTTTATGCAGATCTTGTCGGTGATACACAAGTAAGCTAATAACGCAACTAAATAACTTGCAAAAATGCACAAAAAAGTGTTTACATTTATATAATCCGTGTGACTTTTTGTTTTCTTCCAGTTTAAAGGAAGTAGGTTATGAATTTTGCGAGAGCGAATCTGACAGCTTACAAGACTGCATTCGGCAAGCTAGCCTTCGCTATTTTTTACGGTATCACGAATACAAGTTGGATGAATTGCGAATCTTTCTGGAAAGTGAAGGCTGGCAAGTGTGCCCTGTCCGTTCGGATTTTGACGCTTGTCAATTACATGAATTCAAGTTTTTAGCTAAGGGAGAGAGTTTGAGCAAACAGACATCTCCGAATAGGAAAAAGAGTTGTTTTGAGGTGTATGCTGAATATGGAACGCCGTTCGATATACAGAAAGAAGAGTCTGACGAGAACATTTACGCGGTGAGTAGTTATTATAAAAATTTGATTACCTATTGTAAGGTCATAGTCTGTACTACATTTGACTAAACGAAAGATTCCATGTCTTAATTCATTTGTATAGGGAGAAAATAACCACATAGATGAGAAGAATCACTCTACAGAAGAGGAAGTAGACGGCAGTAACGAGCAGCAATCAGATGACCATTCAGAAAACTCAGTAATAATTACAAATACAACGCTGTCCATTCTACGATTGTATGGAAGGTATTTGCACATGATGCATTTGCTCAAGTCTATTGCTTACGACGTAGCGGTGTGCATGTGCCAACTTTTTGAGTACTACTTCTACACGATTTATGTGTTCTTCATTTCGGATAATGTGAGTCAAGCGACAATAAAATGCTAATATAAGTGAGTGAATAAAGTGAAGTAAAGAATTAATATTATTTATATTTATTTTTCAGAATGAAATGTCAATTGAATCTCTGACGAATGCTCAACTGCGTGTAGCGTTAAGTAGAATTCGAGACAATCTTATTCTTCGGGAGTCAAATAACTCCAACTCTGCTACCAATGGTACTACCACTGCTACTGGAAAGGTTCGTCATCCCCAGTTTCAAGATCTGATTGACTTCAAAGATGAGTCTTCTCTGTATGGTTTATCCGAACGGGTTGTCGCTTCCGAGTCAGCCATTTACATTGCATCCCAGCTAGACAGACTGAAAACTTACATGCAGTGCCACATTCCAGAGTCAAATTGGGAATCTATCGCACAACTTATCGATCAGGCTGTTATTGTATCGATAGAGCTTCGTAAACCCATTTATGCAGTAGTTTCCAGTAAGGCCGTTGACTTTTCTAGTGTTTCAACTCAAATGGACAAAGTCAACTGGGAGGTGAAGGAGTTGATGAGCCAGCATAGTGCTTACGTGGATGTACTTCTCAGGGTACTTAAAACAAAAATATATTTTAATACAAATCAAATCTTAACAAACGTCAAATTGGAGAACTTGAGTGTATTTTTTCATGCCTCAGGCTTTGCAAATATTTGCCATGAAAATGGACACGGTATCGCAGCGTGTTCGTATTCCTTTGCCTGTCCATTCCGTGATCTGGGAATTGATCTTCCGTTTCTGTTGTCGAGTTTTTGTTGATGGGTAAGTTAATATCAATTGGTCTTTATAAAGGATTGGCCATGCTTTTATCATTGATTCGTTTTGTGCAATGTTTTTGTATTTAGTTACAGCAATGCTAAAAAATGCTCCAACGGAGGGCGTGGACTGATGCAGTTAGACTTCACGCAGTTTCTCTCCAAGCTAGAGAAAATCTCGCCCATTCCAGTAAAGTCATTGCCAGACCGAGAGTACGTGGAAATGTATGTAAAAGCATACTACATGCCTGATACGGTTATGGAAGAATGGATACAACAGCATTCGGTACAACAAAAGCATCTACTGTTCTGCTATACACTTAATTAGTTCCTTTTGTTATCAGGCGCTCATTAAAACATAACTTGTTGCATTTTGGTTTTCCAGGAATACACTTCCAAGCAGCTCAGCTCTCTGGTCAACTGTGCCATGCAAGGGAACAAACGAGGAAAGCAGCGTCTCATTGCTGTTATTGAGGAAATGGAGAAAAGCAGACGACAGGTGATCAACCAACCGTGAAAAAATAAGGGCAATCCAATTAAAATCTACCCGAGAGTAGCGAATCATCCTCCTGTAGAAAATATATATCTATTCTGACAAGTATACTAACGTCTAATGCAACGCGACCACTTTGCCTCGCAGTCGTCTTGTCATTAACGTAATAATTTATCATCCATCTCGTTGCGCAATTATTTCAGTTTGTAACTCTTATGTATAACATTGAAACATGACTTTATGTACTAAAAATAATCTCTACAAAATTATTCTACCAAAGCAAATCAAAAATATCTATTGTATTCTGTATCCTCCTCACAAATACTATGAAAAGATGATGTAGTTTTTTGTAGCAAATGCAATAAAACTTGAATCAAACACAACATTCCATTCCAAAGTTTTCATAATTTTTATACATATTTTATGTGTATTTATTTTATCAAGTTTTCAATATTTTTAAAACATCATTAAGTTTTTATTTACTTTAAAATGTTGAAATACGTGTGTGTGTAGTTCGTGCTTTCTGTAATTTATGTAGTGTAATTAATTTACATGTAGTAAACGTGGCATGGCACTCTCTGACAAAAAAGGATTTCTTGACACATTGACGCACATTCTTCTCTTATGTTTAAGAAGGTAAACCCTAATTTAGTTAAACTGTGGTTATATAGAAGGTCGTATTTAAAATCGTAATTGGTAATTATAAGAGCATTTTAAAGTACTTCGCAACAGAAACTCAAAATTCTTCCTTCTAAAAACGCATCATCATCACAAAACAAAAAATAATAACAACAAAACAGCTAACACTAGACAACTACGTTTTAAAAAAGACTACAGTTTATAGGTAATTATTATTATAATATAGTATTATGCAATGTATTATTAAGATGTATGTAATTAACAATAGCACACAGATCGACAATTATTTTCTTAAATGTAATATATTTTATGCTATGTTAAGTATTGACTAATGCTTTTCTACGCACCAAACTGTTCTAATTTTCAAGTTGATGTTAAATTTGTTTCTTCTACTTTGCTACTATTACTAGAGATATTGTTTTCTGTTTAAATATAAATACTAAACGCTATTCATTGATATTTACTGTTCTGCTCCTTTTATCTCCTTCTTTTTACTTCATTCCATGTATTTCTTCCTATGAAAAAATTCATCTGCTTAAACCTTTCCCTTGTTTATTGCTAAGTACTTTTCCCTGGAAAAAGTGCAGAAGACGGTTTATACTGACTTGACTAAAAAAATTTACCTCACTCCGTACTTCTGTTCTTCTAAAAAACTTGTTTTTAAAAAAGACTTGTGAAACTCTCATAGGAGCCAGAAATTTGAAATGGACGAGTAAAATGGTATACACATACCTATTATAATATCTAGATATATTTTTTTCTGTAGTAATTTTTTATTACACAGATGCCCTTGCAAAGAATTTAATTTTGTTTAGTAGCACACGCTTTCTAAATATTATTTCTTAAACATGAGATACAAATCGACCGGTTGTACGTACAATTCCTGTAAACATTGCAGTTGTTAGCCCAAGAAACCGGACTTTATTCACTTTTATAGGGTTTGTGGGAATTTGTTTTAGGAACTTTGGGGCAATTTGGGAATTTTAATATTTATTTGGGTAAAAACTTTCAATATGATAAGCTCACCTACAAAAATGACAGAGAGAGAGAGATGAGAGATGACTTTGTAATAGTTTTGCTATCTTATAGCCAAGAGCGCTGATAATTTTTCATACCTGGGACGCTTGAATTTAAGTTTTGTTTTTTGTATTACAAAAATACTGATGCTGCTGCTGTTACTAACAAGGTGTGTAGTATGTGTACTGTGGTGTACTTTTCTTTAGTATTCTTCTACGAAGACATTTCCCAGTTTCTTTAAAATTTACCAAACGGAACACTTGTGTGCTGGGTTCATTTGCGATCTAGCCGGACACTTAAAGTCTTTGGCGAACATGTCCATGTTGGAGAAGGGTCCTCGGACACGGAACTCTCCGGGACTGTGCACTCCCGTGAGGATTCTCAACTTGAGACTCTCCTTCCTGTACTTGTTACACCAAACGTTGGCAGCACTCAGCCAGAAGAGTTGGTTGGGAGTGTATTGCTTCAAACCGGGAAGTCTCTGCAAAATAGAAAGCAATAATAAAGAATTTAGAGAAGTGCATCATAAAAACTACAGTTGGGGAAATGGGGCAATGTGAAAATGAAACACATACGGGCTCTGGCTTATTCCTTTTCACCCAAGCTTGGTAAGCTCTGTAGGCTTCTTTGATGCCACCGTTATCTGCAATGTTTTCACCTTGGGTATTGATTCCGTTAAGCTAAAGCAAGAAAATGGAAAATTAGATTAGCAATAAAAATCTTTAGGAATTTGGTCCACTTAAGCTAGAGAGCCATTTTATTTTGTAACCTACATTAATTCCCACTTCGGTAGCCGTGTAGTTTCCGTACTGCCAAATGACGCATTGCGTTCTCTTCAGATACGCTTCCTTGGTTGTGGGCTCCCACCAGTCGTACAGATTTCCGTCGCTATCAAATTGACGACCCTACGCAAACAGATCATTCATCAAGATTGTTATTTTTATAGAAAACAGTATCATTAATTTGCGTAATTCATCAATTTCCATGCTAAACTATACATACCTGATCATCAAATCCGTGCGAAATTTCGTGTCCAATGACCTATAAATTTGTAAATTGACACGATAAGTAACATAATGTTTTACACAAACAGTGAACTACATATTTTTGCTATGTAGAATTAAATTTCTATTTACCCAGCCAATGGCACCATAGTTCATGTATCTGGGCCTATCATTATCGTAAAAGATGCCTTGCAGAATTCCAGCGGGGAACTCTGTTCGATAAAGAAAGACAAATTAGTATTGTTATCTTATCACCCAAAAACGTCTCATTAGTTTAAACTGACTAATGGATCATTAGTTCAAAAAGTGTTTGCAATTTGTAGCTCTTACGAATGGAGTTTTCAAGTGGGGCGTAGAAAGCATTGACAACGGCGGGCCTTCCGTGAGAAATCCAATCGGTCTTGTTAACTGGTTCACGGAGCTTCTTGTAGGCATATTCGGTGCCAAATTTCGTGAGATTCAAAACGTTCAAGAGATAGTCTCTGTTATTCATTTCCAACTATAGAATACAAAGAGATAATAACAACCGTTAAGAAAACCCGTTAAAATGAATCCGATGTGCGGTTTGATGGAATAAGAAGTGTCTCAAGTTACCCCATCATACAGCTCGACAAGCTTGGTATCGTTGAGAAGTTCCACCGGATAGCCAATATGTGTTTGCATGGTGTTGGCCTTCTCTCTGGCACGCTCCCTTGAAACAAAGCAAGCAAAAACTTAATTAAATACTGCTTCAAAGTTTGAACTGTCTACAGACACAAGGTCATTTCTTCATCCGTTTTTTAGTTAAGTCTTTTGCCGAAAACTCACTTGGTAGTCTTGTCCATCCATTCAATTTCATCCAAAATGTCGAGAAAGCTTGTCCTGATGTCGCTAACCATTTCCAATGCATTTACTCTGGATTCTTCTTTAAAGTAACGGCGAACATACAGAGCACCCACGGCGTTTGCAAGGCTGTTTATTGAATTTCAACACAAGACAAGGTCAAAAATGTTACAAAAACGGGACTAGTGTTAGTTAACCAACTACCAAATCAACGTTTTACAACAAAACAAGCAATTAATCACATATTAGATTAGTTAATTATTGCAAAAATAGTAAAAAAAATAGAAAGCGTAATAAAACTAAAAGTTTATTGCATGCAGGGTGCAACCAACCTCCAACTCCGACCCTTTAGGCTACCACCAAAGGTGAAAAACGACAGACAAGGACAGATTTTTTTAAAATGTCCACAAATCATCTTTTCTTTGACGTATAGCATCAATCATTCCCAAGTCATCATTTTTCATCAGTTATTTAACCCATCACCATTGAAAATTATTTTTTATAGAAAATCTCTCTACAAGAACAATACAAAAACGGAGGTAATAAAAACCATAAAAAGATTAAAACGGAAATGTTAAGATTTATGAAGCTTTAAATGAGCTACCTAATAAACTACTAGAAAAAAATACCAGAGAGACCACCACCACCACAAGAAAATCTCGCCACATGAATGAAAAAATAATAGCAATTTTGTTGCAAAAAATAAATAAAAAAGTTAGTCTATCTTCAATTTCATTTCAATTCAATAAAAAAAGACCTTGCACTTGTGATCGCGGTACATTCCTTCCATCGGGGTTCCCTTTCTCCCTTTCCGGTAAGTGCGGTAGTGTAGTCCAATTGAAGTTTGCGAACTTGCTCGCTCATATAGCTAACGGAAGCAGCGGCAGCTCTCCACATAACATAGTTGGCTTGTGTTCTAAATACACACAGACGCGCAAAAGATAAATAGAAATAGACAGAAAAAAGTCATTATGACCGTAATGAAGAATGGCTGGATTAATCTTTTAGGGCAAAAAGTTTTCTAATTCTATTTCTTTATATTATGCTACCTTGCATCGGTGTCCTGTATGAGCTGTTGGAACTTGGTTAGGTATTCAGGTACGGTGACAATCACAATTTCGTTCTCGTTAACCTTGACCTGGAGGAAACAAATCGAAATTTAAAAATAGAAGTAGACTTTTTCTAGAAATAGGAAAACTTTTACGCGGGGGTGTATCTATTTTTTGCATACCTGTTCGGGTAACAACCGGTTGATGTATTCTAACCAAGGAATGTTCTTCCATTTTTCCTGCAATTCCCGGATAGTCATGGGGTTGTACAGCTTGGTCACATTACGACGTTCCTCACGAGGAAGTGAAAACTACAGTTGACAATTTAATGCACAATTTTTAATTAAACCCTCTGGTTAAAAAATAACGGTAACGAGTGTCTTGACTTTAGCATAATAATTATATCGTTTCATGCGTACGTTAGCCAGCTTCCTTTCGAATTCCAATGCGTCCAACATCTCCTTTTCGGCCCGAGTCTTATCCGCACCCAACAGGGTGGCCAGAGCAACCTTAATTATTTTAAACGAATTATTTTATGTTTTACTTTCGGGAAGTTGGTCATAAATCATAAAACTAATTCAAATCTCAATATATTTTTATTATGCCTATGGGCAACTACTACTAAACCGTTTTAATTTCAGAAGGCTATTTTACCTGATACTTCCGATACGCCTTAACCTCTGGCTCATCTAGTCCCTTGGTCAAATACTCGCGACTCAAACCCAATGCCGGTTGGTCAACCTGATTTCAATTTTAAAAAACAGTTTGTAAAAACACTTGTTCATTAAAATTCCGCTGTTCATTAAGCAATAAAACATATCATTTTGTCGATTCTACTTCATCTGAAAAAACTGCTCATTATCCCAACTCAAAAGCTCATGTTTCATTATGTTTGCGTTTTTAAACGAATGCGTAACAGCTTATTTTTTTTCGTCGCAGTTAAGTGCATCCCTTTATACTGGTCATTATAAATAAAATATGTATCAGGCAAGTCAAACTTCAATTCATTCATTTGCTCATTGAAGCGTTAACTGTAAAACCTACAGCGGCTGCATCTGATAACGGTACACAAACGCGTTTTTTGTTACTTTGCCACTGGGCCAGGCCAGATTCAGATGATGATGAGCAAACGCTGCGCAGCTTGAAACTAATAAATGGCTAATTTGCATAATCATTTTATGTGTAGAAAGAAGCGTAACATCATTAAAAGTTGTACATGCAGTGCAAAATGCATCATGATGAGTTTTGGGGCAACATGAGATCCTTTTTTCAGAAAATTCATAGCAACATGCAAGATTTTTCTAAATGCTTTGCTTACATCAATAACACGGTAGGTCGAGTTCTTCACATCCGTTGTCACAGAAAAGTCGATGAAATAGTCAACAGAGTAGCCATGTTCACGGAAACGGTACACGGACTTGATCCAGCTGAAGGAGGCAGCATCCCAGGAATCCCCGTCGACCACTGGCCATCCACCAAGCATTCTGAGTACTTCGTGCATTGGCTCTATACCGTTTTGCTCGATTAAAGCTGCGTGAGAAATCAAACAAGAAGCATAAATTAACAACATGCAACATTGCTCATCCTCAGAAATGCGTCAAAGCTTTAAAAAAATATTATGCAAATAATCAAATCTCCGTAAAATTACCAGCCTCTACTCTATCCGTCATTAGTTTAACCATTAATTGTACCTGATCGTAACTGTCATCGAACAATTTTCATTATGTAAAGTACACGCGCAAAATTATCCCCGTCACCGGATGCGCTTTGTTGGGTTAAAAATCAAAAGTGGTCACGATTCACGACGACGTTTTCGTATGATGCTATTGGTATGCTGGGCAGAGGTAAGATATGATGCATAGAGATGCACTTTTGAAAAACACATAAACGTAACGATGATGAAACCTAATCATTTTTTGGTGTTGTCACCTTTCCGGCACTCATAAAGCATGTCCAAGTACTATTGCGACTACATTTAGTGTGCCGGTACTCCAACCACAAAAGCTTTATCAGAAAGTTTGTACCGAAGTTTCGTAGCTCATTTTTTATAGAACATTGTGCAATATACAAATTATTTCTAGATTGCAGCATGCCATGTCTATTTGATTTAAAAGATGGCAATGCGAAATACAGCTTTTCCCACTTTTCAAACCAAAGCATTTACATTTTCTTCTGTCAGCGCTTCTCCGTTTTATATTTTTTAATGAAAATATCAGTGTTAGTTAAGAACTAAATGGGCTTTAAAATGTGCATGAGCTTGTTGCATACAAGTCTTTTGATAAAAAAATATTACATGTTGAATTTATAGCAGTTTTTTGGCGTTTCTCTTCAAACACATTTTTTTAAACACCATAATGTCCCAATGGTTCATCAGCTTCTATTGCAACAATGAATTAGGGTTACCGAACAAGCTAGTAATTGGTGTAAACTGTAGTCCTTCGGAAATAGTTTACAGCTTTTTCTGGCTAGTTATCACCTAAGGACAGTTACCTATAACCTTATATATATATCAAGGGGAAAATCTTGCATAGTTTACAAAGAAGTCTTGCTTTCTTTGCAATTTTATAAGCAAACATCCTTATTATTAGCTCGTTTTGTAGCCTTGTAATTATGACTCTAAACGTACCAAACCGCTTTTGATTTTAAGCGTTTGTTATAATTTTAGAGCCATTTAAAAATAGAAAATTGGAATAAATTTGACGCTGGGAAAAAACAGTTTTTGCATTGACTTAATCAGACTCTCCTGCGTACTTCTCAAAAGCTTATACAAACAATACGTAATATTCATAATAATCTATGAAAAATGGGCTACAAAACTGCAGTAAAAACTTTCGGATAAAGCTTTTGTGGTCGGAGTACCGGCATACTGAATGTAGTCGCAATAGTACTTGGACATGCTTTATTTCTAAACATAATCATTTTGCACGGTTATCAGTTTTACTTTGATGCATAATAAGTTTTAGCAGAATTAGCAAAATAACAAATAAAATTCTGCAAGAAAGCTCTCCAAACTCATTTTGGCTCAAGTGCCGACAATTAGATAGAGCTATTATTACACATTACTGCAATACAAATAATACACGTACCAAACTCACATTGCATAATAATGATTACCACTTTTATGCATTGTGCATTATTATGTTGCCTACTGTCATTCATTCAGTTGGGCTTACAGAAGAAGATTAAGAAAATAATTTAGGTATTGGGCTTGACACATGCCACTGCAAACAAAGTTTAGCAAAAAGTTGAAGATTTTTTAGCAAGATGCAAAATTAAAGAATATTATGAACAAGAAGGAGGACAAACGCGGCATGAGACTAGGCATACATGTGTCATCATAATAATAAGTTCTTGGCTGCTGATGAGGATGATAATAGGTGCTAACTAACAAAAATGTGCTCACTCCCAGCCCAGTAGTCATTTTCCCAGTAAATTAGTTAGCACATCAACATCAGCGCGTAAAGCTAATAATAAGTATATTTGGTACAGGACTTTTGTCAACACTTGACAATTTTCCTTAGCGACAGAGAACACAACAGACAGCAAGTTTTAAATTTCTGTTTAAGTGAGACGAGGTTTTAAAAAGTGAAGAAATGACTCACGGCGTGTGTGTGTAATCGGCAATAATGGCTATTTAAGTAGGTAAAATGCAAGGTAGGTCCTATTTTCTATTATTGAACTTTCAATTGCGCGTTTGTCTTGTCGCGTTTTTGTCAAGTGGCCCAGTAGTGGTCATCAATCTTCTTAGAAAATAAAAAAATATGTATGGCAAACAGATTTTCCTTTTCTTCCGACAGCTTCCATTGCGTATTGCCACGGTTATGTCTTCTTACTGCGTGCTAGTATAGTAGTATATTATGTAATGGCACATATGGCGTCTATTATGGCACGAGTGTAAAAATGAGTACACAAAGTTTTAAAGTTGTATCGTACTTCCGTAAAAAAAACTCCGTACTCCATTTTATCAGCATTGTCATCAGAAACAAATGCTCCATGCAGCGAGCATCCCTTTGCAAAAAAATGGTAGCAAAACGCAAAGCAGCCAACGCCAAAAACAGTTTAAATGAGCCGAACTTCTCTACCACCGTTATACAGCAATCTCAAAAATGATTTTGTGATAAGGTATTGATTGTAAGTAATGCTGCAAAAAAGTTGATTTTGGGTAATAATCTTCATTGCGAATTTGATTCGTGGTATGTAGTGCCAATGCAATGCAATGAGTATGATTAGTTCAGCAGTTATACGTGCCTGTCTCACAATGCCCCTAATGATATTCTACGGCATCAATCTACTATGTAATCATACGATTTCATACATTACTTTACTTAACTCAGTTTTTCTCACTGTAGCGACAAAAGTGTCGTTTTTATGGCAACTTCAATTTCAATTGCTCCATATTTGGCTATCGATCTAAGGAGAAGCAAAAGTAATTGAAATAAAAAGTGAGCACGTAAAAGTGGTCAATGGCCAGCGCACGGTATTTTTTGTGTGTAATAACGTAATAACATGTATAAAGGCTTATCAACAAAATCTTGATACAAAAAATGCCTTAAAATGTGAACCAATTCATGTATCATTAATCATTAGTGTAGAACACGCATCGTTTTTCGTCTCTCGGCTCCTCTCTACTCTGATTATGAATTATTTAATTTTCATACCCTAAAATATACCTGGCCGTTTAAAGAGGTATATTATGTGTGTACACACGACATGTTATCTTGTCATTATATGCAATTCCGGTTTTGCACGTGATCTCTATGCTCTTTTCTGATCCTCTTGATCTCCATGTCAACTCACTCATCAACAAAATATCATGTTGCTTGTTGACCGCATAAATTGCAATGATTCAGAGACGTTTTAATATGTAAACATGTAATGCTGGCTCTCTAGCTAATAGATTAAGAAGGTTTCGTTACAGTATAGCTATAGCAATTCTACGACGATACAATTTACAACGATTTTGCTAAAAGTCGGAAGACCCTAGCCCAAGATTGTTTTCCTGTTATCTACATTTTAGTATTATGGCACTTTTGACAAAATTGGCGCACTGCAGCAAAATGTGCTATTTACAACTTAAAATTGTATCAATTTTTTAAATATGCAAAATGCATTGTTTCTTTTCTATGCTTTTCAATATGTTGACCTACGACATTCTTACTCTTTTGACTGGTCAGTCTCAGGGGTCGTCCTTTTTCTTGTGAAACATTTTATGCATGCATAAATTAGCCCAAGTTGCAAAATGAACAAACTTTCAAAAGCTATCAACTTACATTTATTCATGCAACTTTGGTAGAGATTCTTCACCAGCTTGAAAACCTTGGGCTCTTCATCCTTCACGGGCTCCTCCACAAGTCTTCTGACTTGCTCATCCAACTTGTCGTTCAGCATACCAAAAGTGGTCATCTGTGTCTTATCGTCAGGGATAATGGTTTCCTGTACGAATCTGCCACAGGCAAACTGGTAAAAGTTGTCGCAGGGATCTACTGATTCGTCCATGTTGGTAAGTAGGGTCGAAGCTGCATTAAAGGAATGTATGCATTTCATCAAATTGGAGCATCCATAATATTCTATGTAAAAGTAAATGAACCTAATCCAAATGCTTACCCGCTTGAACACATCCCCTGGTTTGGCATATTTCGTCAGGTAAATTGGATGCGATACTATTGACATCGTGCAAAGCTCCAGCTCTCTCCACGTCCGATTCCCCACCGCTGACAAGGGCCTCTGGTGAAGGCATATACTCAGAAAATGGAGCAACTTGCTCTTCTGTTTTAAATAAATGTAAGTGCAAAAGTGCTCAAGCATGCAACAACAACAACAAAATATCTACAAAAACTATACTACAAAAATAAATATATTAATATACCAACTAGCAGCAGCAACTTAAAACCGATTAGATTACAACAACACCAACAAAAAACTCTACTACTCTATTTTATAATTTACTACACACACCATAAATAAATTAAATTACGCAAAAAACATATAATCTGTGAATTCCCCTAACGTGCCGAAACGTACTTTTTTGTTGCTAAAAAAGAGGCTCATCGGGATCGTTAAATGTGCTCATCAATCTTCTCATGCATTAAATTAACACTTTATTTCGTTCTGAGTGCAACAATGAGATTCTCATTCGCATAATATGTATCAAGAAAGAGATGGAAAAAATCGAAATTTCTTGGCAAAAATCTCTTACATAAAACCTCACATAATATGATCCTTAATAAAAGTATATGATGATGAGTTTTATGATGTAACACTTTTTCCGTCTGTGAAACTGTGAATCCTTAAACGAATCTCAAAGTTTAAGGCTGGGAGTGATTTTATGTAATTTTATCAATTTTCTTAACTAAAAAATTAAAATTGCTTTTGCTTTTTTTCTTTGGCATAAAATATAGGCCGGTTAATACGCTTTTAAGGGAAACGTAATGAGTTCGCTTTAGGCGGTGTTTTGACCTGCTTTATATTTAGAGTAAAATCGGAGCAATAGTTATCTTTCAGTTTATCGAACTACCTGAAATGGTGACACAAATGGAACCCTTTTCAATTCTGTAGATGTAGTCAAAGCTACCTTTATTTGTAAGACTAAGCAGGATCCATATCTGCTTCAGAATTTCATGTGTCTATGCTAACAAGCATTCCAAGTGGAATCTAAGGCTGACGAATAATTGGAATGCTACTGGACTATGTAGAAAATTGTACTTTCAAATGCAAAACTGTTCATCACTTATAATAACTTGATAACTTGGCAGTAATGCTTGAATAATGCTGTCAGATTCACCAAAACATTAGCAATAGGCATTAATAAACTTATATAAAAATTGAAAAAAACCTTGGATTCCACTTACTAAACAGTTGTTTTAAGGTTAGACTTTTTTCATCTATTCTCAATAAAATCAAACTCAATTTGCTCAATTATTTCTATCTACACGTAACGTTTTAATGAAACTCTAGAACCGTTAAGATTCTCATAAAAGTCACAATTATATCTAAAGTTAGGAAACAATTAGCGAAATTTTTTGGCAGAATAAACTAGTGTTATTATCAATCATCTACATTATATTAAAAGAGTTCCAACTTTTAGCGACTATTGATTATCTGAATAGGAACATGGGCAACAGGCAATTATATAATGACTCTACACTGTGCTGAGCACACATAAAAATATCATTTTTCCACGATTCAGTGCATTTTTTCCATGCAAAACTCTAAAAGTTATACACGCTTCTATGACTACTGAATTATATATAATAGCTGTTATGCATATACACGTGCCATGTTTCTTATTGTAAACTGATATAAGTGTTTGTAACAATTATAATTTATCATTAAAAACTACTCAATTCAACAAAACTCAATAAGGTTTAAATTTAAAAAAGGAAGCAAAACTGAGCCTGTGTATTATCCATGCCTACTTGTTTGCTGTTGCGTAATAATAAATACGTAACGAAAAATTCCTCCTGCTTTATTTTTTGTTACCTTGCAAACTAACCCGTATTCTAAACCTAACATTACAAAACTTGAAGGTAGTTATAAGTTATATTTTTCAAAGATGATCATAGCCTTCACCACACCGCTTCCCTACTGCTAGATCTTTTCATAAAATTCAAGCAAAAACTTTGGTTTTCGTTCCTTCTTATTAAAAACTCATAAAAAGTTGATTTTTTTAGCAAAATTGAAAATTTAGGTCGATGTTATTTCCACAATACCTACTTGGGTGTCTTAAGCCGCGTGTTAATAAAATAAATAGGTGGTGAATCAAATAAATAGCAACAATTACAATAAATACGTTAATAAAAATATTCGTGCAAATTGCATACACAAAAATCCAACTGTTTGTTAAAAATTTGCAACCATTTTACTACCATACCATAATATCAATCGTGCTAATTTTTTTCAAAAAATAAATATTTGTCAATAAAAGTGCGTTAATGTGCACTACTACCGCAAACTGTACTTGTAAGTCTAGTAATAATATACCACTACTTATACGTACAAATCGGTTGTTACGGCAACAACTACTACTTTACGGTTCTAAATCGGCATTAATTCTGCAAACCAGCAACTTTTGCTCTTTTTGTGGGTGTGTGGGCAGTGTGTGTGGTCTTTGTGGTATTTTTAAACGATTTTTCGCTGCTTTGTCAAAATTCAATTTGCACAGCTACTTACCTTTCCTCAGAAGAGAGATGGAATTGGAAGAGGCGAGTGCAACAACAAGCGCGGCGCAGGCAACAACAAAGAGGCAGACGACAACCAGAAGACGACGCTCCATTCTGGTTCTGCGGTTCCACCATGGTGGATTTCTGCACAAGAATCAAACAAACGCGACATTTAGAACAACCATGAAATTTTCAAAAACTTATTTCCTACTTGAAAAACTTCAAAAATTTTGATAAACCAACCCTATCGTGTGATGCTCGTCCGTTGAATAACTTTTCATATTCATTTTGAAAAAATAAATTAATAAATTAAGCAAGCTAAACTATAATTAAGAATGATTCATGAATCACTGGATCTTTTTTCTCTAAAAATTTTTGTGGAATAATTTCCATATAATTTCCCACGATATATGTGGGGGAATCCAAAATTATAATCTTTGCAGTAGCACCAAAATAAATGAACTAGAGCACCTTCACTAAATAACTGATAGCAAGAGATTTTTCTTGCACTGCCAAGCTGCTGGTTTTGCTACTACCTTTAAAGGTCGGCAGTTAACTAGCAACTGAAGTTCAATTTCTTTCAAAAAACGATATACTCTTGACTCAGCCCAGACGGAAATCTGAACTGAAGATAGCTGCTCAACTATTCACTCATCAAAAGCAGAAAACGATAACGAAACAAGCGTATTGCGTATATAAATGATGCTATACTTAAAATTGATATCATTACACACAGGTAAGATGATACGATACACAAAAATTACAAAAGCAATGAGCAAGTCAACAATGTACTCTGATTTTAACCCTTTTTACACTCTTGCCATATAAAAATATGCACAGTGCAGTGTTGCTGCTCAGCTCAGGTAGCACAGAAAGAAGAAGCAATAACAGAAGAGCCAAATAAAAATGATTGACTGATTGGATTTTGTTGCGTTGCATTGCATTATGATCATGATCATATTCAATACGCAATGCCAATACATTTTGAGTGTATTTCATGGCTTTGGCAGTATCCTGTCCTAATATTATGCATAGCTTGTTCTCTGTAAAAGCCAAAGGGTTAAATTCCCATAAACAGTTTATAATATCATGTTATTAGTACGCTGAATATATCGAGCAAAAATGATGATGCGAATCAAGAAGGAAGCAAGATTGCAGAGTGCATTGCGCATACACTGCCAGCCAATGCATTTTAAAGTTTAAAGAGATGCAGAAACTCAATCAGGATTTAAATTTAATAGAGAGTGTTTATATGGATGTGAATACAAGAGACGGAGAAAGGGTCAAGCTGTCAAGATAGATGCGTATTGCGTATATAGTGGTTTTGCTATCATAAAAATATTATTTATGCCACGCCAGGGCAGAAACAGGAGTTTCGTGCTTCATTGAATAGAAGACAGGAGGACAGGTGAGAAAAATAGGAGAGATGATGAGGTTGCTGAGATGATGAGAAGGTGTGTGTATTTAATAGGCTTGAGCATGTATTATAAGAAAAATGAATGAAATGAAGCAGAAAAGAGGAAACAAGAGCATTAAGAAGATTTTCTTTACGTTTTGGTTTCTGGTTGACTCATTCACACGCTTTGTGTTCTGCACAAATATGTACAGACTAGAATAGCCTGTACCAGAAAACCAGAACCAGACTGTGGCTCAGAAAAGAAAGGGTTCAGGTTATTACAGAGAGGAAAAATAACAGTGTTGTTGGGTTTGCTGTGCCATTTTTATTGTATTTTATGGAAACTACACAAAAATGATAATTAGGTATATAGGTGAACAGGTATTTTTTTCTGGGGAGGATACTACCGATTATTTACATAACAATAAGCTAATGTGTGAAGAAGACTTGCTATCTATGCAGCTTGAAGTGACCATGTCTACAGAAAACATTTTATATTAAAAGGTCGTCTGTAGTCTATTTGCGTACACACACAACACGCAAAAGTAATTTTTATTACTGTACTACTTTAGTAATATTTTCCTAAGCTTGTTTTTACACTATAGCGCGCAGTAAGAGTAAGCCGGAGTGACATTTACGGTTATTTTCACTTCATTTGCCCCACGGATATACATGTTATATAGCGTAAATACAAAATACTTTTATTTTATTACAAGTACGCAATAAAATGTCAGGCTAGGCCAAGCAAGCCAGAAAAGATGCGCAGTAAGTCAAGCCTAATGCAATGCAAGCAAATCGCAAATAATAGGTAATCTTAGTATTATTAGCTACTAAACCAAACGAGTATATTTTGTCGGCAAAAAGGCGACAAGGAAGTTTTTACACCCATTTTCTCTACGGCTACTCTTGGCAAACTCTTTGAGAATAGAAAAAAGAAAATGGGCATATCATCTCATCATCATGGTAATCGGGAAAGTATTGGTAATAACCATTCCCATTCACAAAGCTACTTTTACCAATTTTCAATTTTCTTCAGCTTAACACTTCCATAACATTTTCATTTGATGCAAAGGCCAGACAAGGCATATATATCGAAAAGCTTTTGTCAAAGAAAAAAACTGGTGCATGCTAACTGCACCAAACTAAGCTAAACTGGCTGATTATTGCATTTTGCACACGCTTGCTTGCTTGTTGCAATAACAATACAACTAACATTTTACAGTTTAACGGTAGTTAAAGCCTGAAAACAGTTTGAATTTTTTTCTCTAAGTTTACAAGTTACCAGCACCCATTTAAAAATTGACAGCTTATAATAACATGCATGCATGCCAGAATGAACCATCCATTTAAAACTGCGCCTATTACCATTTCTCTAACAAGTCTATTGTTTTTGCTCATTAACTCTCGTCTTGAGTTTTGACTTGAGCTCTTCCTGGCGAGGTGTCTAAACGAAACCTAAAAAGCCAAACAAACTGTAACAATCCCGTATATTACCAGCGTGTAAAAACATTTCAGGATGATAATGGCTTTTGTTTCTTCCCTGAAAATTAATGCTCCGTGGGAGGCTGGGAGTCTGGCGGATTGAAAGGCTATTTTTCATATTTGATTTGAGAGATGAAAGATGCAAAGAGAAATATCTGTAAACCCACGTGTGTGCATGTTTACGTTATCATGTAAAATTCATCTATACAATACACAGGTAGTAAACTAGAGTCAAATTCGATTCTAAAAACTGATTAGAAAAAATGTACTGCATTTTAAAAATATGTGACCTGTGCATACAAACAAAACATTCCGCAGCAGTAGAAATAATGACTTGGCTTGTGTTCTGAATGTCCGTGTGATTTACAATTTCATTTCACAGTTCATGTGACGCGATGATGAGATGGACATAGACGCGGACAACCACGGGGAGACGAAGACAAAACAGTGCAGAACATTATCTGTTGACTGTGCGGATTGAAGCTGATAATCACGCAAACTTTATAATGGCATGTTGATGAAAATGGTTTTATTGTCCCGTACTACGCTGTAGTAGCAGTTGGGGGGTAAATGGTAATAGGGTTTTATTAACAAGGAAGACCATTATGCAAAAAATTGACAACTAGAATGGAAAAGTTTAATGGGAGCGAGTAACACGGGATGAGGAAGATGATGGGGATGGCAAGCAATGGCTACTGGCTACATGACAGAATGGCTTGATGATCATGAGGTGAGATGTGAGATATGGATGGACAAAGACAGACAAGAAAAATGGATGGATGATGGTGGCAATAATCATAACAGTAAAAAGCAGAAATAGAGAGAGAAAAAATGCTGAACATAGAACTTACATGAAGGTCTTGTCAGAATGTGGAAGAGTTCCGTTAGTACTATTACTGGCTTGCATGAAGAACAGCTTTATCAGTGCCTATCTCTATCTGGCTCAGATAGAGATGGACGCAAAAATGTTGAAAGAAAGAAAGGCTTTCACAGCAAGAGAGAGTTCAGAAGATGAAAAAAACTACAGTACGAGTGTACGCTGACAGCGTTTTTCAGCGTTCCCACGAAGATAACAGAGTGAAATGAAATGTTGACATGATGAAGATGATGATACGACCAATGGTCAATTTGGAATGATGGAATGAAATAGAGTACTTCCGGAATTTCGGGATCAATGATCGATTTATAGTTTTAGAATTGGGTCATGTATATTTTTTGCTGTTTTAGCACTTTTTAATTAAAGTCAGTTTCAAAAGAGTGGAAAGATCAAGGCACAAAAAACTTGTTAAAACTTTTTGGCTGTAAACACAGAAAGGGCAAATTCTGGTTTTTGTGGTATTAGTTGGAAAGTTGTCAACGAGATTTACCTGTATGAAAAATAACAACAAGTGATGATGACGATGTGATGCAGCGACACAAGTGTCAAGTCAACTGACAAGTTACAACTGTAGAGTTTTTCGTGTAAGCTAGTTTTTTCACTTTTTTAGTTCTCCCAAAAACACACTGTGAAAACTTGTACAAAAACGAGAAGGATCAGGATATAAGATTTTTATAATTGGAATGAGTTAATTAGCAAAAATGCTTAAAATGTTGGAGCAACTGTGACTTGTTCAGGAGTTCATATTATTTTTAATGTCAACAAACGCTAGTGCTAAATTAGCAAGTATAAAGTATCTCTGTATAATATTTTGAATCCGATGTATCCGTTTTATAACCTCGCGTGTCCTTCATTTATTTACATAATCACTTATCCCGCACAGTTTCTGCTTGAAGCTAATACCACTGGCTTAGAAGCCATCAAAGCCAGCCACTTGACTACCAGAGACATTGTTAATAAGTGAAGCAAGTAGTGGAACAGGAAATGGTATACACGGGCACTAGACACGCTGCTAAAAGATGAGCGTTGTTCTTCCTCACTAATAAAATAATATGATGATCTTGTTGCTTGATGCTTTTTTGCTGGATTGAATTTCAATATAAGCCCATGAAAAGGCTATAGAAAAAGATGAGAATAGTTAATAGAATTGATGCAATGAAAGGTAACATTGCGTGGTGATAGTCTATGTTTGCATGAAATTTTTATAGATTAATGAAATAATGAATTTGATAATACAAAGCGTTCAATGACAGTTTCTAACTTTTGAAAATAAAAGAATTTGCATTAGGTAATTTATGTTATGGAAGATTTTGCTTAAGGATGCGAATCAACGTGTAGTAGAATCTAGACGTATCTTCCGGAAACCGGGAAAACCGAACAGACAAAATGCACTAAAGTAAAATCGAAGGTGATGAAGAGTTTTTCATTCATATGTATGGATTCTACTTTAAGTGGAAACTTTTACAGATTGGATATCACATACCTGCATAAGCAATTATTCCAACTTGACTAAATCTAAGACATAGCGGCGTGCAATATACCAGAAAGGTTTTTCCTGGTATTTTGCAGAAATATCTTATATACTTTATATTTTATACTTGTTTAAAAAACTCGGTCTGTCCCAAAACACGAAAGATATATGATTTTATAAAATACTGAGCAAAAATAAAACCTCAACCATCACCACACAAAATTACCTTGTAGTAGTCGTTTCCATATAAAACCTGTCAATAGGGGCAATGAGTACCTTTCAGAATCAGAGTTGATCTGTGTGCCTGTAGCTAACTTAAGTTTGATTTTCCTGCTGGCAACAACAGTAGCAGTTTATCGTCATATACTCAGACAAATTTGTTCCAGATTTCAGCATCTTGATTTAATTGCAGTAAAACTATAACTTGTACTGTTGCTAACCGAATTGAAAACTGAGCAGTATGTATATATGTTGTAATTTGTTGTTTACACGGTTGATTCAATATAAACGCGTGTTCTCAGGGTCTTGGGTTTTGTTTGTACAATTGCCTAAAAAACTTGTATCTGATCTGAATATACAGATTTGGTAACCACCACCAGCTTCAGTGCTTTTTGTACCACACACTAACGCTATGCAAACAATGAACAATGACGGCAGTTATAGCAAGCCATCATCTTTTTCCCTTTTGCTTTTACTTTCTTACAGGATAGACGCGCGACATATGGCAGCAACAAGAGCAAAACGGCTACTAAACTGGAATCCGATCTGAGCCACTCTTCTAAATATCCCCATGGCCAACTCTCTCGCTGCAAAATTTGTGTACTTGTTGGTCTGGTTAGAACTCTAGCACATTTTACTCCACTTCTCCTGGTTCTGGACCCAGTAAAAAAGTTTGTCAGACTAGGACCGTTCTCATAGCAGGGAAAGTGGCAAAAGGGAAACTAGTAGTGTTGGGTAAGCAAATAAGACTCTAGACAGAACAGAAAAGAGCAACAATTTGGAACTCCACAACAGAGTTCGTGTGTGCAACTTTGAGTGAAGACAAGATGATGGGATATGATACACTTTCCAAACATGCCATGTAATCCTAAAAATCCGAAAGCAAAGGTGTTGTAACTACTAGGGAAGTATTTACTTTGCAGCTAATTTTTACTACCAACACAACAGAAGCAGCTAGGAAACGTGTGCGTGATCTTCTTGGAAATAGAATACGGGCAGTGCTGTTCCCTATTTACACACCATGGAAATTATGGAGGATAGAAAAAGAAGATGAGAAAGACGCGTGATCTCATAATATACTATCTATGATGATGACTTGTGTGACAAAATTAAGTCTGACATGATGATGAACTTGGAAATGAAAATTTGTTCTGTACACGTGAATCTTTTTAGAGTTCGTTGGGGTGAGAAAAGGAAAAGGGTTGACCTTCGGTTGCGCAGAGATAGAGTATCTTTATTTGGAAAATTTCAAAAAAGAATATTAGCCAGGACAGATTTTTTGGCAACTGGGGTATAATGAGATTGTAAAGATACATAACATCCGTGCAAGTTAAGTTATTCGGAAATAGCCGAGTTATAATAGTAGCAACATTCAAAAACTATGGTTTTCCGGCTTTTTCGATGTTTTTGATAGGAATGAATGCTTATTACTGGTAAAGAGACAGACAAGCTAATAAAAATGTTCTCTATCAGGTTTTGCGTGTCGCCTCTAATTTGTAAACCGATTTTTTCTGCACATCTTCTTCTTCCTTTCCCCTCTTGTCTCCTTGGACATAAAACTTAATAACCTTTTATGTTTCTCATTATCCATTAAACATGTGTCGCGTAGTTCTGTCGTGTGTCGTTTCGTGTGTGGTAAAAAAAAGTAGGCAGAGAGAGAGAGAGAGAGAGTTTGAGACACACTATCATATTAACCAACCGCAAAGTTCAGAAAGAAGAGAGATTGAAGTGGGGTAGATTAAAAGGAAGAGCCATATTTTACGGTAGCCTAGTAAAAATGAAAGAGACACATACAGAGAGAACATACAGATTTTTTTGTTTTTTACCTTCACTTTTATTAGTCACTCAGTTAAATGATGGGCTATTTACAGGGGAAATTTATAATCCTGTGCCTACTTCCCATCCCAACAGCTAAAATACACGCTCCAACAAAAATATATTAGGGAAGAAGATAAAGATAAGATAAAGTAGAAAAACGGCGGGTTTTTGGTTGTGGGGTCATTCATAAAATATGGAAGTACGCAAGACATCTCTAGAATGTAATCCCGTACAACGGAATATTCTACAATTCATTATGAATTCCACGTTTGATCTTGTGAAAGACGTTATCCCTAATTTGCTTCGACACTATCTAAATTTATTGGTGTTTTTACAAAACATACATGACTGCTTTATAACTGTATCGCTATACGCATTATATAATGCAGGGGTTTATAATATGTCGGGGTGGAGTAAACAACTCAAAAACTACACTTATAAACTAGCTGATGGGGTGGTAAAATGTGCAACAGATATTTTTAAAAGCCTACCTACTTATTTTGTTTACATGGATACATCGAAGGTAACATCATTAGACAAAAATCGGGAAATTACTCGAATCTGAAACGCAACACTAATATACTAAACCATAAAGCTAGCAAATATAATGTAGACACGCAGAGATAATAAAACTGCAAGGCTAATAGACCAATAATGTCTAGGTAAATGATAAAATGTGCGAAACAGCAGCACATCATCATTACATCATAAAATGCAGGGGAAAGGGCAAAAAGGATCCAAAAATATCATTTTGACGGCATTCATTTGGGAAATGATCACTTGAACAGAAGAACAGACTGATGAAGAAGATGCGATGTTACGGTAAACTGGACAGGAAAACAACACATGTTTCCTATAAATATATCGATGCGCAAATATAATTGAATCTCCAGAAAATAGCATGGGAAAAACCAGTGCGCTCCGAATATAGCTGAGAAATATTTTTAGAAGTGGGAAACGAATATCCGGTAAAAGGATTGATTTGTAACCAAAAAGTAATCAATGCTTTGCTTAATTTAGCTGGCATTAAAAAACCCAATCGCCTACCGTGGTTTCGCAAACCTACTAGATTGTCAGCGTATTAATCTTCAAGAAATAATACAGCACTACCGACAACGGGGGATAAAATCCGAATTAGTAAGAAATGCGAAATGTTCTCGGTCATGAAATCCAACTTTTCAATATTGTTAATTTAAATGTGCCATTAATGTACCATTGCTATTCTAGCTGCACTGCAAATCTTATAATGTATAATGCCTGTCCTTTTCCCTCCCACATAAGGGTCGTAACCATACAAAATCCATGCATATAATATACTGCTGCTGCTGCTATCACTTAGTGCGTACTTAACTATCCACTTAAAATATCCCGGATAAAATATCGATTGTCTTGTACATTATCGTTATAGCTTCCGGATTTATTTTCAAAATGAACAAGACTGCGAAAAGGAAAATCACGTAGTGGTAGTCCCAAGGAAAAAAATGTCCAAGACTAAGCGCGAGCAGCAAAGACGTGTGGGAAAATTAGGGTTTTTAGGCAATGGCAACAGTAGTCAGAATTATTAGTTGAAGCGGGGGCAGCATCAGCTCTAAAGAAGAAGAATGACTTCTCCGAGTACATAATAATAAAAGTCAAATGATGAGAACGAGAGAGAGTTTTGAACAAAAAGCAAGAAACAGAGTGGAACTCTCAAGAAAAACGATTCCAAAGAGTCAAACGTCTTGTATCGCCCTGAAGGGAAAATTAGCAAGGCTTTTTGTTTTAAGATGTAGGTACTTGCTTATTGTACACAGAGGACAAGAGAAGTACAAGGCGAGGGAGGTGACAAAATGGAAGAAGATGCTTTTATCATCTCTGCAGGGAAGCTTGTTCCTTCAGTTGTCCGTGGGACCATATATATGTGGAGGAAAAAAGGAGAAGAATACATTGCCAAAAAACCACACCACACATGGTCGTGGGAAACAACACCATCAGCTTCCGGCGGCGTCAGTAGCAACCGACTTTACAAGACTTGCTTTAAAAACGTGCTAAAACGCTGAAACTCTAAGGACTTCCACTCTTCTAGGTTTTATGGAGAAAAGGCTATGAGAAGTTAGTTAAGAGGAAAATCTGCTGAGTGAGTGTGGAATAGAAGCTTATTGTTTTAAGGGGATTTTGTACAAAAAGGCTGTAAAACTTGGAATAAGGTCACAACCCTTAAAATACAAGCCCTGATGAGAGAAATTGGTTGTGAATGCATTGGCAAATGTGCTGTAATTTGAGGATTTTACGGTATCTTGTAATGATTCATTAGCCGTTTTTGGCTTTTAGTGTTTTTGCGGCTGCAGCTCAGCAACCTTGCCTTATGCCTGGCAACAAAATATTACTGTCTCGAGTCATTCTCCAGTTGCTGGAATATATTAGGCGAGAAGATGAGTAGTGACTTTTGGGCTAGCTTTTGTGGAACTTCCTTATAAGTTGTTATGGATGGAATGGATATGAGAATTTGCACCAACAAGGAAAAAGTTTTCGTGTTTTCCAAAGACAGCACACTATGCTTAGAGTTGTATGGCTTTTTACACGAGTTAGTAAAGTTTTAGAGGACATTGAGAGCCGAAAGAAAGGAGTGGAAAAGAACAAAAGTGGTCTAATTAATTAATTTACTGCTACTTCTGTGTAGCTACACCTATCTTCTTCCTCGTTTTTGTCTTCCTATAAGCGAGAGGTTAGTGCTTCTAAAAAGGCTAATAGACAAAAAAGCTCTAGGTTTTTTCACCTTTTGTTATTCTTTCCCCGACACACAAAGATCATCCTCGAGAAAAACAATTAACGAACACAGGTTTGAACCTCATGATGATGGTGCTCTTAACCTGATGCATATTAAAGCGCAGTGAGTTTTTTTGGAAGGAGACAGACAGGAAAGAGGAGAAAATGAAATACTCAGATTGTCAGTGTGACAGTATCTACCTTCCTTGGTATCTAGTTTGTAGCTGAAGGACAAACTTGTTTAATAATCTGTGCGTATATTTTGACGTCGCATTTTTTGCCATAACAGCAAAGAAAATTTAGTATGATAACAGATAAGTTCCCTGCGCACTCCCGAAGTACATGTTGAAGCACAGGAAAGCAAACTCGAAATAATTTTGCAAATTTAAGAAAAAAACAAGGTGAAATACTTAAACTATTTGCTACTAAAACAGAAAACAGGAGTTGAATGTAAAGTGGGTATTTATAGGCTAAAAATGAATTGAAGAGCTGTAAGAAGAGAAGTTTTGAATAGTTGCAAAGCTTATTATCATCCATCATCCCGCTTTGCTTCCATGTCACCTAGCTTCACTGTCAAAATCCATTTACAAAAACAAGCAAGTAAACAACCCTCTTCTTTGTTTCTGGCTGCGTTGGCTGCGTATAATGAAAAAATGTCGCATTGGTTTCAAATTTCTTACACCATGTTTTACAGCAATTCGCCAAATTGATTTTGTGGTTTGACATTTTAAAAACTAATATTTACTTTCAGAAAACTATCCGGAACAGAGCTAAATAATAGGCGATTTCCTAATAGAATTAACTTTGCAACCTTTTTAACAGATCTACATGAATTTGGGAGTTCTCTACCTAGACAGGTTTCAAGTCTGGTTGGTTCTACATACAAGGTATACGGTACTGTACATGCGCAGATACTCTAAAATTTTACAAAAACTATCCTTAAGCTTAATCTCAGAGTTATTCTCAGCCATGTCAATTCCTCCTGATTAAATCATATATTTTTAACTTTAAAAAGTCACAAAAGTGTCAGAATCCTATAAATCTTCATTTTTAAACGCTTCACTCCCAATTTATACACACCATCAACCTTATAATCGTCTCTGACACAATTCTCACAGACAGTAGAGAAAGAGTATGTATATTCATCAATTTTTATGCGGAATGCATAATAAAACACCTCAAATTGTCCAATTATTACACATTATCATTTTTAAACGAAGATTACATCTTCTTCTGTTACGGTGTGAATGAGAATGAGACCCTTATCATAAAAAATATTGCACTAGCCGCTTACTTTACTTAATCGCTTTTTTAAAAGCCGCATACTAAACGTCCCATCCACTTGCAATTTGCGATCACGTCCACTTTATCATAAAATAGACCCAGAAAATAAAAGTCATAGCCCATTTTTCTTTACTCTACCGTATATTATCCAATTAGCATGCATAATATTTTTTTCATTATGCTTAACCTGACACGTTACATAATAAGTCAAACCGTACATCAGAAAACAAAATTCTGTTAAAAATCGAAAGTGAAATTAATAAAGCTTGCATTTTTTGCGTCCCTTACCTATCCTTTATCTTCTGTCCAAATGAAAAATGCATTCACGTTTCCTTTTCATCAATATATCCAATTGGTGTGTGCACGTACCCACAAAAACATTTAATTGCCTTTCACATTTCCATTTTATGTTATTTTGATTACAGAGGAAAGAAATTTATAAAGATCTTTTTCATTTCATTGACCATCTATTATTATCCCCAGTCTCAATGGACTCTGCACAAGACAGACAGATCAATAGAGCTTGAGATAATAATGTAATTAAATGCAGCAGTACTATAATTTCAATTTTGTTGGTTGGTAGTGTGCACACTTCTTCTGTGATAATGATATCCTCTAATAGTAACTTCCCAATCAATTTTTCTTTTTTTAGCGAGCCCACTCATTACTAAAATTATTGCGGTGTCTATAGACAGATTGAAGACAGATAAGATGAAGTGAAGAACAGGTGAAGACTGACAATAAACATTTTTTTCCAAAGCGATCATCGACAGTCGTCATTATAATCATGATAATCATGACAGGATTGAAATGATTGAAAGGTGCATGCAAACGAAATAATTGATAGAGCCATTCGCATATTTTTGCAAGTTGTGCTGCATCATTGCACTTATAAAAATTGCATGCATATTGCATACTCTATTGCGTGCTGTGTGCGTCGAAGAAAACCGGTACAAAGACAAGAGATGACAACGAAGAAATAAAAATTGTTACTGGTGGTTGGTTGGTTGACACATATTTAAATTTATAGATTTTCTTCCTTCCTTCCTATTAATTCATTTGTGTGTAACCTACATTTAGTTTTGTACCTATTACATTGACGACTGCTATGTGGCGTTTCAAAAACAAAAGAACATAGAACATAACAGAAAACATGAAAGCGGACATTTAAAATATTGTCTTCTGTGTTGGTTTTTGGCTTTAAGCGTTTTTTCTGATGGTGTAACAAGATAAGCAGTCGTTTTGCAGCTAGGTAAAAGTAATTTGTTTTGCGGTCTGTAATTTGGAAGCACAACAAATTTTAAAGAGTGTAGATTATAGTATATGTCGTGGCTATCAATAATGCAAATAAGATGTCAACAAGGAAGCAACATTATACAAAGACAGAAACACAAGAAGGATTTTATGCCAAGATGTTTTGGATTTGGAGTCGAGAGACCATAAGAATTGAATTGGCTATATTGACAGATTATTAGAGAGAGAGAGGGAAAGGAGAACGGATTCACTTTTCAAAAGATAGTTTTTTTTTGTTTTGACAATGAGAACTATAAGCTATTGTAAAAACCGGGGATAATGAGTGATAAGCTGGTTATTTGTGGGCTGTTTTGTTTGGATAACCCTTTCAGCTCGTTTATCAGTCAATGCTCCTATGCTCCAACAACCTACTAAAAGAATCAAATTTTTAAGCTTTGCAAAAAATGTAAACTTTATCTTTGTGTTCTTTTAATAGCCATCCATTGTCACCCCACTTGCTTTTGTTTTCGTTTCTTTGAAGTGTTGCGTAATAAATCAACACTCGGTTATTAGCTACGTGTCAGAAATGTGTGCCAAGTTAAAAGAATAGGTAGCAAAAGCGTTTCGTATTTAAATTGGTATTTGGACAAAGGCTTTTAAAAGGGTTGAAAGAAAGTTTGCTATATTATAATACGCTGGCTAAAGTTACAGGAAGAAAATCTGAAACTTTTTGAAAGGTAAACATAAACAATTATTTGTTCAGGAGGAGAATGAGAAACTGCATTGTTATCTTTGTACTGTACACACATTTTTATTTGTGATAGTGATGAGACCAATCCCACATAATAAGTCGGTTTAAATAAACAACGGTAACAGAAATAACGAGTGCCACCCAAAGCATGATACGTGGAAATATAAATTATGACTTTTAAAGGACAAAGGGTGTGCCAACTTAAAATACCTGGAATTTTGCAAAAGCTTGTTATTATCATAATAGGGAAAAGTGCAACATAAAACAGTTCCGAAAGGACAGACAGTAGAAAAGGTCGTTCACATTCTATTTTTACCAGGCATTGGTTTACAGGACATATCGTTACTGATTCTTATTTTTGTTCCTGCTTTTCTTTTCGCTTTAGCAGGTCATTGTAGATCAAATCAATAATGAGCTGGATGATTTAGCAAAAAATTGTTTCTGCATTCATCTTCCAATAATGATGATGCGATTTCTTTGCACAGTAGGAATCCAAAAAGGTAGAAAATATTTGCCAAATGAAGCCATCAGCTTGTTAAACATGAACTATGAACCGTTATAGATGTCTATCTCTCTCTGTCCGAGAAAATATGGGAGAGGTCAGTGGTACTTATGTAAGCAAATGCACACACAGAGAGAACAACAATAACAATTGAGCCTGAACAATGGTCCTGTGCAGGCAAAGCAAATCAACAAAGGAAATAATAACACATGACATGACACAAATTTGAGTTTGTTTGTCAAAAGGCGAAAACAACATAATAATAATGAGCTTGATGTGTCTTCTTGTGCGTAAGTATTGTCAATTTTATGTGGGTCGGGCTTCAGACTTGCAAGTAGAATTTAACAATTGTTTGTTTGACAAAACGCTGTACGTTGGTGAAGATCATGAATCATAGCACAACTAGCCTAAGAAAAGTGCACATGGCAAATGACCTGCTGCCATGACCAGACAAATCCAGTTGTAAAAAGGATGAAACAGAATATGAAAAATCGTGCCAGGGGACTTGGGTTGCAGGTGAGTAAACAATAGTTAATGCGTATTTCTAAGGAATGAATCGGATTAAGGTCACGTTGTACGAATAAATAATGCTTATGTATAGGTAGGTATTTATGACTGTATGTCATACACATCGAAATATTACTTTATAAAATTTTCGGAGGGAATAATTCGATAGATGTTCAGCGGCCTTTGCTCGGAATTATAATAAAATTTTTGAAACATCAATCAATTCTAAGCATCTCATAAAAATATGATAACAATTGATAGGGTGAAGACTGCATATCATATCAATATCGTGTCATATCAATTCGTGACGTTTTTATACTCATAATGCACACTACACGCGTTTAACCTGATCGTGCTCCTGCATTCTTTGTAATATTTGGGGCGTTACAATCGCAATCAAACGCATAACATTAGTTTTTATTTGAAAAATCCAAAAATAAAACGCTTATATACGCAATACATTACATAAAGTGCAAACTCTTCAACAATGCCTTAGTGCTTAACAATGCATTTATTGTTTATTTTCTTGACGTTGCCATGATAATATATTATAACACACGAAAAGTGTATTTTATTAAAGTTAAATAAAACGATATTTTGGGATGACGCATGACTCACAGAGATCAGCACTATGTCTCGTGGCTGGTTCAACTAGGCTTGAAGACGAAAGAAGTTCGTCGGAAGAAAAAAAGGAAGTAAATTTGTAACTTTGGTACACATAACAGAAGTATTAATATATATAACCAGCCGTGTAATATAAAGCAAAAGATGCTTGCAGAGCAAACAGTTTTATAACAATGGTCAATAATATAATATTATGCTCATTGACACACACACTCGAGGAGATTCGATACAGTTCTTTGAATACGCATAATGCTAACTGCATCAATTTTTTGATTCAAAGCAGTTTGCTAAATTTTTAAAGGGATGCAGTTTTCAATTTATTTGCTAAACATTTTTCATTACGTTACGTATGCCTTGCAGTAGTAGTATTATATAACTAGCTACAGATAAAGGCATATATGCCGCCTGAGTGTACATCGTGCGAAAAATATTTTTGCCATGTGCGTATCTGGTTTTTCGACTACGAGGCTCTGTGTAATTTATTGAGATTAAGAGACCGGAAAGATCATACTTCCCCACCAACCACACTACTACCGCTGCATTGTAGCTTTTGCCTGTAACAGTTTTCAACTTGTGGTTTTTTCGTTATGTATTTTTTCTCTGTGAGTGAGTAGGTAAGTAAAAGGGTAGGTAGCACTCAAGCTGAAATGTTATATAATGATCAGTTTATGAAATAAAGTGACTTGGTCAGGACAGGCAATAAAAGTAAATGAGAATGTGAAGGATCACACCTTCCTTTCTGCTGAAAATTAGAATGAGAGATGCAGAATGGCATTTTATGTTTTTGGGGTCTATTTCCGTACATGCTTGCATACTTTTAATGCACTAATGCAGGAGGGAATGTATGCATATGAATGAAAACTGGTAAAGGAACAAGGGAACTAGATGATGTCATTTTTGTTTTTCCTTTCTGTTCTTTTTTGCTTGTAGCAATTATATCCTGTTTTGCACTTTGAAATGTGTGGACAAGTGCAACCAACAGTTTATAGGTCAAAAGAGATCTTTCATGTTTTTAAGAGGACATTAAGACAAGAAATGGACACGATGCGTTCACGAAATTGCAAACATGCATAGCATTTTTATAATTTAAAGTCAATAGATGATAGAACCGGACAGTTATGTGATGCATCAATAGGTACTTGTAAGCACAAGTGATTAAAAATGAAAATCAAAGCTCAGAAAATAAGAAATTATGTACCATTTAAACATTTTTTATCACATTTTTTAAACATGACGCATATGTAATATCGTTTTATCGTTCACTGTTTTGTTGTTGCAGACAGGAAAGTACCTATAAACAGTAATTTTAACGACACGCACGCACCACACACATCTTTATTTTATGAAGCAGGTACGTGTACGCATGTGAGAGCTATAGTGCACGTGTGTCTTTATGTTTTAAATTGTTAATGAAAATTAAGCCTAAACACTTTGTACACTTTTAATGACTAAACGGCAAGTGATATTAATGTTCCTTCAAAGTAAATTGCTACATAATATTTAACCTTTAAAATATATGTGCAAGTCAACATACTGCGTAAAACAGGCTATTTTCAGTACAAATGACATGTTTCATCATTTCAATTTTCAGATCGTTTTGTCACTTCCGGTTGGTCTGGTATTTAATTAAATTGACTGAATGACAGATTTTTATAGCACAATACAACTTCAGGAATTTGTCGATTTACTATGTACTGGATTAAGTTTAGCGACAAAATCATGCAAAAATTAGTATTTCTAGATTTACTATATAGCAGATCTATTCCAACGCGTATTGCAGTTGAATGAAACAAAAAGAAAACTTATAAATTCAATTAATATCAGAGAGTATCAGAGAGAATAGTTTACTTCTCACTGATTTACATCTACCTAGAATTTTCAATAACAATTTTCAGTGTCAAGTTTAAAAAAACTCATACAACCCTACTCTTTGCTTCGCCATGTCTGGTATGCAAATGCAAATGTTTGCTTTATGGGAAGTTTAGTAAACAATTTCACACCTTTCATGCCAAGCCAACCTAAGCCATTTAAACTGTACTACTGAAGCTGGTTAAGTAGATCATTTAAAACAGCTGTAATTCCCTATATTCAAAAATACACAATGGTAGCATCAAAGCAAACAATAAACCTTACAAAGCTAACAATAATATTTCCTCAATTTTGCCATTTTTATGTAACCAGTCATTATTTTTCATACATCACGGCACATTGAAGAACTGATTCATTCCAGAGAGATATAAAAAAGTTAAATAACATTTTTTAAAAAATATCCAGCTATCATTTTTGAATATGCGGTACAAGTACAACCAATCCACAACTCTGTGTTATATTGTTTAGAAACGAGAAATGGTGATGTAACGTATGTATCTATGTATTATTGTACGATCATCAAATTTGATAAGAGTGCAAGGTCACCTCCACAAAAAACACTCATCTGCGGAAACCAGTAGGTAGTCCAGTTTGAATTTAATTCAAGCAGGAATCATTTGCTTGAGTGCAGACAGAATATAGCATGATGAATGAACCCGGTAAAAATCTCTGGAAAGATGCTGAAATTAGATTTTCATGCTTGCCAATTTTTTTACATGAAAAATGTTTTTGTGATCTGACTGGAAAACGGGGAAACTACCTACCATTTCAACCGCATCGTATGAATTGCCTGGGAAAAACTTGAAGCAGTTTTAAAATAGAAAAATATATAATTGTACCGGTCATTTAATTGAGATATACCTAAGCAGCAATTCATTAACTTTTTATAAAATGAACAAAACAAATGGTATAGCTGGCAAACACGCAAAAGTGTTTTGTTGAGATGAATAGACAGGTAAATCATGGAAAGGCGTTTTGTGTCACACGGAAGTTTATGGTCAATGTACGTACACAATATTTTCATGTCTGCAGATTCTTATCTTGATATTTTCAAGTGGTCATTTTGTGGAATAAGTAGACACATGCTATTTTTATTAGTTTTTTATGAAATAAATAGAGCGTGCATACATTAATTATTTAACTAGAAATGAGATAATGGCAGTGCCGGGTACAATTAAAGATTATAGTACAGCTTTATGGTTAATTAAGGCAATTAAAAAGAATAAATCAGTCCTGGAATCTTTTTGTAAGGAAACATAATTTTTGTACCATGCACTATCATCATAATGTCATTATAAAACTACATGAAATTGTTATTATTTGAATTTTATCAGTCAAGTTTAATCATGACGATGTATATGACTCTGTACTTTGAACCATACTGGACTAAATGAAGCGGACGTTTTGGTTCAGTACCAGCCAATAGTCAGTCACATCGCTATTATTACAGCTTAATAAACCCAACCAGCGCAAGTGGAATGACAATTATTGTTCACAGTATTTATTTTTATGTGTTCTCTCAATTACCAGAAAATTGTAATTAAACTACATATAGCAATTATTACAATCATTAATATTCCAGGTTTATTACGACGATTTCTCAACACTGAAATTGACTTTTTGAGATTTTAAGGTCTTTGTGGCGTTGTTTTTATCTTGTCATTTAATTATCCTGGCTGTTTCATTTTGTGTTTACCTACTGTTGCGCGACAAACGGTAGACTTGAGCTGACGGTATGGTGCATGGTGCCACGTTTAGCGTCATCGTGACTAAAACTTGAAATTGAAACTGAAACTTAATCACAATCAGCAGATAGTAAATGAGAGAGTCACAAAGTCACATGTAATGTTCGTATGCATGTGCGTCTCATTCGTGTAGAAAATTCTAATTTTTCTGTACATCTCACTCTCACATCATGCATGAAAATAATACAAACGCTTATTAAAATTTTCTTTATTGCCTGCTCATAGAACAAAGTCAAGTAAGAAAGAAAAATTAAAAGTAATGATAACCATAAATATGTTCGCATCATTAACTTTGAAAAATTAACGTAATGTAAAACTACTTGGAAGGAGAAGTAATTACAACTCGTTAATATGCTGTATGCATATTAGACGCCATTAGTGCGCAAAAAATTAAAGTTAACAAAAGTGACAATAAATGCGACACATTTTCTTTGCTTGGCTTAGTATTGACGTAGGTTCAGGGTTCAACCTACAAACGCTATTCATGCTTCAGGGAACAAAAGACACAGTTGAGTTTCTTTTGTAAAAGGCCTTCCTGTTAGAACGGCACTTTCCAGTCAAACTTTTGCCCTTTTAGCCTTTTGGCTGTACACGTCCGGTTTACCGTTTTACGCTTCAGATTCAGAGATCCTTCACATTTACCTCAAACGTGCAAATATTTGATTTTCCGTCTTTACTTCTGAGTTGTAGGCTATCTGTTCTTTGCATCTTCATTAACAAATATACATACGTAAAAGATTTCATAAGAAAGATGATATGCAGCGATAACGATAAATATAACCAGTTGAATCTGAATCCGTTTCTTATGCCTCGTTCGTCACATACCCCATTTCTATGCAAATTCAAATGACATTTGTAATCTTACGCTACAGCAGCAGCAGGAGGCTTCTTTTTCTCAAGACGGTATTATTATGAAAATTCAAAGCTTGCAAAGTTTACTTAAGCATGTTTTAAAAATAGTGAGGTACGTGGGTTCCTTTTCAAAACTTTTTGTACTTATATTTTTATATTGTTAGATCTTCTGTGTCTGTAAAGTACAAAAACGCTTTATTTGACAATTTGCAGTAATACGAAAAAAGGTTAGTCGTATTTATAATACGGCTGTTAAAAGTATACTTGCGTTTTCTTTTGAAGTACAAGCCAATATTTGTCTATTTGCAAATCATTTGCACAGAAGATGCGTTTTTCGTGGTACGCTATTGATCCTCCTTGGTTCGTAGAAAAGTTTAAGTTTCGTAACCAAGAAAATCTCAAAAATAGCCTATTATTGTACTGACAGGAGCGTAAAAGAGCTCTTGTGAACAGAAAAGACCTTTGTGCATATAAGCTACTATGTCAGTGTGTACTATGGTTGATTTGCTGCAAAAATTATTATAAAAAGATGCATGTTTTTTGGGTAGATATTTAGGTAGATACGGACTATTATTTAAAATTGTTAAGCTCTTTTCAACTCCACACTCACTTTCCTTTTTTCCTTCCTTTTTCAATAATGAAGTGCAAAAAATGACAAAATTGGGTTTTATCAGCAAAATTGGCCAAGCTGTTTTGTGGGTAGCACTCAATTCTGTCAAGAAAACTGAATAAATGATCTACACACTTGTCTGGCTACCCATTATACACATTTGTTATTCCATTGACGCACAGGAAAGAAGAATAGGGATTTACAAAGGAGTTAACGACAACGGCGATACGATTACAGTGTTTTTTGCTAATCTTAGAATGATTTGAATTGGATGATGATGATGATGATGCGACAGTTAGTTGTTGATGTAATGGTGATTATGACTAAAAAGAGAGAAAGAAATGCAGCAGCTAAAATTGGCTACATAATAGGAATTCATATGTGTGTGAGGGAAATAAAAGAGAAGGAAAGTTAGGTAATTTGTAAACAAAAAAGTGTGCTGACAATAAGTGAAGAAAAAACTGTTGAATTTAAAGATAATGAGGCTGAGTGTAACAATGTGAGTGCGTAGGTAGGAGGTATAAATGCATTTTTATGAGAGATGCGTGTACAAAGTTGATATAAAGACGCGGATTAGGTAATTCATTCATGTTATAAATTGCTTTGCCTTTGTTATAAATTCGGAAACTTTCCCTGAAAAAAATAAAATTCTTTGATGTGACTAGTATGTGATTTTAAATATTATGTATGGACGAAATTGTGAATTTCGAAGATTAACAATTTGGCATCAGTAACAAATTCAATCCATTTTCATTTTATTTCGATTACATAACTAATTTTTGGGTCAAGATTATGTTATGTGGTCAATCCTATGCATTAATGCATTTCAAGCCGCATTTAACCACAATCAAGGGAACATGGTGATATGGTTGCATCAACATACTAACCAAAATAACCGTAGAAAATGAAGTTTTCTGGCATGCAAAAGAGTAGGATGACCATTATCGTACTAGTAACCGCAACTTCTAGAATAATCAGGAAAGCTAGATAAATATGAAAATTATGGATTTATTCTTTAATACATTTATTAAAGATTTTGTAGTATTAGTGCACCGTTGTTGTAGTCATGCTCCAAACTAACCCATTTACGTGCACAGGTTTGATTTTCCACATCTTCAGTAAATATCAATGCCTATGCTCCGAAACCAAACTGGATTTTAGATAATGTAAATGAAGATGAATACCGAAATCGCAATAGATTTTTTCGATATGAAAGTTACAGCTATTGATTTCATCTTCCCGTGAAGAAAAGGATGGCTAACAAAACAAAAACCCACAAACTATCACAATACTTGTTTGTCCCCACGGGATAATCATTCAATCAATTTCTTTACTATTACTGTCTCTGTGGTTGTGTTAACAATAGCAACTACCTATTCATTTTAGATGTGTACATTTTAACGTTTCCCTTCACCGCAATTTAACTGAAAATGAAACCAAACTAATCGTATACTATCCAGTGATAGTATGTTGAATTGCACATAATACATTGAACATTACTATCGATTCATTCTGAAAACCAAAATCTGTAGCAGACCAAGGAAAATTCTATTGCTTTTTGTAAGTAAATATCGTGTGATGAAGCAAATTATATTTCTTTTGTAAACTCTCTTCATGGCCGGCAATTAACATTAAAAATATGCTGTGCATACATAATAGGTATTAATATATTATTTCAAGAGTATAATATGCCATGCCTTTTAACAAGCTGTATTTAAATCAAAGCTTGTTTGTACTTTTTAGCTTAAACGTTTTAGGTGCCTTTAATTCGAAGAAATGGTAACAAAGGGCTTTGTCATGCTTTAGTGAATTTTTTTGCCTGTGAGTCCACTTTGCTGCTAAACGAGCTCTAGTATTAAACAAAACTACCTAAAACGGAAGAGAAGAGTACAAGATCGTATTAAGATTTAGATGCAGGGTGCACTATGTAGTGCGAAAAATTGCAAGCTTATCAAATAGGTTGCTGCAGCAGCTGCAGTCAGCAGACAAGATAAAAAAGCAAAAGCAGAAATACGCTAGCAAATGCATAGCTTAAAATTGAAAGTGGTTTAGATTTGGTGCGCGTAATAAAACTGGTCTAGATTCACTTTTTATCTTATAAAACGAGATAATTGCTTGGTTTTATAAACGTGGAAAAACGTGGTTTTATAAAAGATGTGCGCACTATGAGATAATAGGAAAATTATTAATTTTAAGGTTTAAAAAAATTCTTACCTGATTTCTGGTCCCAATCTGCTGGCTAAGGTGACTTGGCTTTCCGCCTTACCACCCGAGTTCACCGGGTCCACAACCATGATTGCGTAGGAGGTTAACTAATTTTCAATTTTAATGCTTCCAGTAGATTTAATCCGAAGAAAAACAGAATTACAGAAACAACCTGTTGAAAAAATTGAAAGAACACACGCGTTGTATTTAGTATTCACAATTAACCACCATAATGACAAACTGTTGTCTTGACGACAACTGCTCGACGTAATTTGTATTTTTCAGACAATTGCAAATTACTTAGTTACTACATTATAAACTCATGCAATGAGTTTGAAATGCAAACAAAATCATTCTTTCTCAAGGCTACTCTTGTGGAAACAAGAATGCAATTCTATTTTTCAATTAAACACAATCATATTGTCACATTTTCCTCATCAACCTTCAATGCTCAAAGAATATTGATATTGAAACTTAGTGTTTTCGTGTGGCATTCAAATGAATAGCCACTTTTTAAATGGGAAAATGAATAGATACATATCTCATTTATGTTTTAAATATTGCCATAATTTTGGTGACAGTTATGACCTTATGCTTCAACGAAGAATCATTGCTATTACCATCCCAACTCAAGAAGAAAAATGCATCATACAAATGTTTTGCAGAAATGTGTGCGTCAATGTCAGTTTAAAATTGGTTAATCTATTTGAAATTCGAAGTACATTGATACGTACAAATATTTTACGTGGAATGGGGCTGTCTACTAATTATGTTTCTCAGTCCTCCGACACAGTGCAATCTAAATCACTTTACATGTTTCATGTCTATGTACAAAAAGTGAATGACCCCAGTGAATGTCAACCGGCTAAATTAACACAAAATATATGTCTTTCAGCGAACTCAACAACACACTAACCCATTCTTCCATTGATCTTGTCGTGTCAAAAACTCTGTTTCAACAGGCATGAATGAACAAGGCAAAAAGTATATCTAGGTACAATATTTTCTCATTAAGCTCAGTCTCAACTTCGTATGCCCGTCTTAATTTCTACTATATTATGAGACGTTTATTGCCACAATAAAAATATAAATTCGCATACTTCCTTTCTCAAATCCTTATTCGTCGCCCGTCATCACCTCCACTTTTTCAATGTTGAAAACCTTGTCAGTTTTTAAAAGCTAAAAAGTTCAGAGATGACTTGACTTTCATCATTTTTAATTACTGTTTTGATACCTTTGAACAATTGTGTACTAGTGTAAAATTCTGCTTATTTCTTGCCTCTTCATGGTTTTTGCCTTGGCCTGAAATCTTTGTTGTTGCAAGAAGCTTTATTGCTGCTCTTTACATAACTCTTCTTTTTGAACACTGGAATTGGCAGGGACAGGAAGAGAGGATATGTAATTATAAAAAACGATGCTCAGACGGTATTTCCGAAACTTGAAAAGATAAATTTAATTTGTAAATAGTTGTGTGTTTTCATATAAGTACAAAGTACTATTGGATGAAGAGCATTTCTGGGAATTGCTTTAATCTTCCAGACAGATCAATAATCTCATAATTTTTATACTGCTTTTTATTTTCTTCGCAAATGTTTTCATTTTCGTCGGAAGATGAGGTGAATATATACAACGCTTCTGGCCTTTTAGTTTCAAAGGTTCTTTAGAGTTGTAAATGACACTTGCCAAGCAGACCATACATACAACAGTCCATAAAACATTTAATTGCATTTTTTGCATACAAACAACTAAACCGGGTACCTGACCAAAATATCAAAGAAATCCCCAGACAAATTGTTTTGCTAACTTGTCAGCTTACGTTTTCTTCGTTTTCCAGCAATTCATATAATATGCTTCATTTATCTTTACATCTGCGTGGAGTCATACGCAAAAAAGTGACGAATTATATTTTTCATGCAAATTTGTCAAAGGAACAACCTTTTTCCATGAAAAACACATACAACACATAATGCCTAATATGAAATGCAAACAGACTGTTCAGTTTGCAGACACTGTTTCCATGTAATCTTTTTAATTTAACTCACCTATCGCGTCATTGACTCCATCCGTGTTGGAACTTTATAGGGTTTAGTCCAGCAGCTTCCGGATAATTTATTCAATAGTTCACCGATTCATAAATGACTAGACATTTCTGAGCAAAAAATATTGTTTCTGTTCTTATCACTTTAATATTATTACATCACACAAAAAACCACTCAAAGTTTTTGTTTTGTCAGGTACCAAATAGATCCTATATACTTCCACCGGAAGTTATCTAAATCCCTTCCCCACGCCAAAAAAAAGTCTAACAATCTAGATCACAGTTTATAGTAGCAGCGCATACACTTTATGCTGCTGAAATGTTTTAATCCGCACCTCACTGCCTCCACGCTTTGTGTATACCTTTCCGTAATGTTTTAATCTCTTTTTCTAATCTCTTCAAAAATATATAGTCTTTTTAATTCAGCTTCCTTCCTTTTCTGGCGTTTTTTGAGCACGCACTAAACTGCAGCACCCACAAAATTCTACTGCTGCCTCAACAGTCACTGACAACCGTCTATATTGAGTTTGCAAGCATTTTCACACAATCGTCCTCATCAACAACATGATCATCATATCATAATAAGTTTACCTTTACCAAACTAAAATATCATCTATAACAAAGCCTATAACATACCATATAAGAATAATCATCTCAAACTTAACAAAAGCCTTCTGACGATTCTGATTCTGAAAAAGAATGTTGCTCATGTGCTGCAGTTGTACTAAAACTTACGCAGCGCAGCGTGAGGAACAGCAACAAAGGTAACCACTTTTATTTAGTATAAGTTAGTCATAAAACCAACCAGACTACAAACAGCCAGTCTCCGTGTTGACTTGACTTCAGCATCAGAACAGTGCTCAGTTCACATAAGCGTTAAATGGTTTGGCTTTATACATTCAACATTACTTAGTTAAATATTAGCATTTCCTTTTAAAATATTGTCTATGTGGAGTCTTTCTGTGTAAAGCAATTCATCATAAAAATGTTATGAGAATTTTTGGGATATGTATTTAACATTGTAGTAGCAGTAGTTAAAGTGGTTTTGTGCGATACCACACACTACACAAACAGTAACAAACGGTTGCCATTGCCGCAAAGAAGGGAAAAAATTGACCACTAAACCATAATGCCAAAATATCAGCGCTGCTGCAGTGTCGGAGTCAGGATTTTGAATTGTGATGAGATATGAGAGCCAGCATAATAATATTTAATATGAAATAAGAAGCATTAAAAAAGCTTAATGGATTATGGATGACTTGTGTAAAAAGGAGATGAGATGCTGTTTGCTGCTTTCTGTGCCAACAAAACTGTGTTAGAGATAGATTACAAAGCCAAAGTCTAGTGGTGAAAAGTTGGGCTTTTCGTATAGAGTTCATTATTAATTCAGGTTTGAAATATTTTCTTGTTTTCCAGTGAAAGCAATAAGCGTTTGCATTGCAGTCTTGGTCTGATGTTGATGGTGGTGGAAGCGGTATTAGTCTGGGTTCTGTTGTGGGAAATGTGGTCTTTTGGGGATGGAAATGAAACTAAAGGGAGGAGCAGAAAAACATTAAAAACCTAGAAAAATTTGTTTGGAATTTCACCTTTTATTGCGGTGGTTGAGGGAAGGATGCTGATGCTGTTGTTGTTTTTGGTGGTAGCACCCTTAAATGGCTGAAGAAACAATGCCAAGGAGAAAGTTCAGAGAAAAGAGGAAGAAGATGAAGAACAGAGAAAGCAACAGAAATTAGGTATGCAGTATTGTTTTAGGAATTTGAGATGCTGCTACTGCTGCGGCGGCTGTATGTGGCTGCTGGGCTGTTATAATATAATTTGAACACATACAACATACAAAGGCTGGGGAAGGCTGCGTGAAAGGATTTCATTTCAAACTTGATCGTTGTAATAATAATAATTTTGTATAGTCAAAATAGGGAAAAGTTTTTTCCGGGAAAAAGTAAAGCGAGAGCCCAGTTCAAGCGAGAAAGTCTGGATCTGGATTTTATTGGCTTTTACCCTTTTGTTTTGGGAAGGCAAAAAGTTGGCCAAATGGTAAAGCACTGATGTGTTATGGCCTTTTAGGTCGAAACGAATGAAAAATGGTTATGGAAAGTCAAGTGTTCTGTATAACTGCTATAATATTATAATATGATGAGACGAGCCTTCTGGTCTGATGCTGAGAAATGTTAAATTATGCAATGAATAATGATGAAAGCTGGAAGAAATGATGAAGATAATAAACAATAAAAATATGCACTTTTGGATCTCTGGAGGAATCTGGATTGAACTGAAAATGAAAGCAGAGATATATTGTTGTGCTACTCGAGCACATCTTCCTTCAAACAAAGTTTTCGAGGACGCGACACAGAAAGCGGTTATCACTGAAATTGGGTTTGAAGTTTGACTTGAATGCAATGCAGTAAAAAGACAAAAAGATGATACAAAACAGGAACAATAGAAGAGGATGGACGGATCTAGACAAAAGAGGAAAGTTTGAGTAGAATGATGGGAGATAGAAGGATGGAAGGTTTTCATAAAACCGTAAACATTTTATTGGAACGCGTCCCTTACCAACAACAAGTTGCAACACCGCCAGACTAATGATCTCTGGTGTGCAGCAATAGTATTCAATTACATAAAATTTTTTAGAAAAAAATGTTTTATTTTGGTTACTGAACCAGCAACAATGGTGAATAAACAGTTTGTATGGAAAAATTGATCAATAACAAAATTGGATGAAAGTTGCAGAAACTATAAAAGACAGACACACGAGAATAACCAGAGTACGCAGCAAAATGAAAGTAGTGGTAAAATAGACACAAAGCTTTGTCTTTCATGCATTACGTTGAAGCTCGTGCGCTCCAATTTAAAATTTGCTTTTAAAATGATATAGCAAGTCATCTATCCTGTCGTTATGAACAAAATAAAAATTTGAGATGAGTAAAAGAAAACAGAGATTATTATTTTTCCTTGATTGCACGAAAACGTTAGCAATATGCAAACACATGCCTGGCTTTCAGTTTCAGAATAATTCTTTTTCATTTTTTTGTTTCTGGATGATCGATCAAAGAAGCCATTGACGTATTAGTCGTTTCTGGATCTGCAAACAGTTAAACAAACCGCACCTGCTTGTCTGTTTACCTGTTCCACATAAATTATTATCGGTACCTATGTTTCTATATAAAATTGTTGGCATTTTGAGTAACGGACAGACTTCAATAGTTTTATGAAATTGTAAAGGAAAAATAACCAGGTCTAGGTAACAGATGCACATAAATAAAGTAAAATTGCATTACATACATACTTAGATTCATTTTTCAGCTTATCCAGCTTTTTTGTCCAGCTTTTATCAGTAAACTAAAACGGATCTCTGCATTTTTGAATCCCTCGTCATCACTACTAATGTCCTAATGCAAAGACTTTATCGGGCTTTTCCCACAATGATATGATGATATCGAGTTTATACTTGATACATTGTCACGTGGGCTTGAATAAATGAGCGGATATGATGGCACATTTTTTAGGTAAAATACATACTGGAAACGGATGCAGGTACACAGAAATAAAAAAGTTGTAAGTGAAACCAGACCAGTAAAGATCAGGTATTGGCGTGTATTTACAAAGAAATTGGAGAACCAGCTAAAATGTACGAAAAATCAATGTGATGTATGCAAGAAGCGTGTCAAATATTGATTTTCGACAGGTGGAACAGGTTAAAAGAATTGCAAGAAAAGTCTCATGAATGATTTCCATCAGAGCTTTGATGGATTTTGGTAAGACGAGATTAGAAGACGGGTGTACTTTGTCAAAAGCAAAGAAGAACACATCCAAGTAAGGAGTGAGAGCAAGCGCGTGTGTGTCTTAATTGCGGAGATTTGGCAATTAAAATCATTGCAACATTCAGACGAGACGTTTATTATAAGGAAAATTGAGCTTAGATTCTTGAAAAGATAATTATTCTGAGTCTTAAAGGAGGCATAAAGTATACGTTGTCATATTGCATGGCAAAGCTAATGAATTTGTTTTGCACTATACAAGTTTCATCTTTAAAGTTGAACCTGTCACAGTAAAAATCAATAGCCAAGTTAAACTTATTACATGCTGCTTTATAGGCATTTGATGATCTATAAAAAGTAAAAGTGGATTCTGCATTGAGTGATTTATCGTTGCTTTTTAAAGTTTAAAATTCTTCATGAACATATTGACCTAGAATTTTGCACAGATAATTCAATATGCATGTGTGCATGTGTAAACAGTAACACAGCAACAAGTTTGCAATAAAAATACATTTTAAGATGAAACTTTGAAACTGGTGTATGTCGGCTTTTTAATAAGGTGAATGGACAAAGACAAGGTTTTATCTGGTTTCATATGGAAAATTAGTAAAAATACATCTCAATCTTCAATTGTCGAGTTTCAAACTACTTTGGTGACTGTTAACTTGTTGTGTAGCTCAACTATATTTAGATCTTGGTATTCAATCATTTACACCAGCTTGCAATTAGAACCTACCTTATAACCTAAGCCCTCTTGTTAGTATATGACAAAGTAGTAGTTTGACAATTTAAAAAACTGATCGATTGCTTCAAGAAGATTGGTCTACAAATAAATCCCAACAAATGTGAGTTATTCTTTTGTGGGGACTTCGACAAAAAAGTCGTTGAACAATTTAACCAAGTTTCGCCGGGTATTCTTGTCGTCGATATGCTTACTCTTCTTGGTGCACCAGTAACCGAAAATGCAATAGAACCCGTCTGGGAAAAGAAAATCTCTCAAATAAAATTGTTCTTAAGCCGCCTGCCAGAATTAAAACACCACATTGCATACTTTCTATTGAAAAACTGCCTTTTGATCCCTAAACTAACCTATTTGCTACGAACTACGCCATGCTGGAAAATCGAGAGTTATTTGAAAGATATCGACCTTCATATTAAAAATGGATTGGAGTCCATTTTAAATACGTCCTTTACTGAAGAGAAATGGAACTTTGCTTCCCTGCCAATTCGCTTTGGTGGTATTGGAATAAGGAAACTCACTGATTTGGCTTTACCTTGTTTTATGTCCTCTGTTAACAGCACTTTCAATCTGGTCCAATTAATGTCAAATTTTACCCCGGACATTTTGGAAGTTGCCCACTACACAGAAGGACTTCAACTTTGGAACAGCCTGTCGGAAGATATAGTCACACCGCCTTTTCCTCACATTCAAAAAAATTGGGACAACATCATTTGTAAGCACAACGTTGGTAATTTAACTTCTACACTCAATGAACTCTCGTCTGCCCTTCACCTTGCATCATTACGACCTGAGTCAAGCGCATGGCTACATGTTCTACCTTCGCGTTCCATTGGGACCCTAATGACGAATAATGAATTCAGAATCTCAATTTCCCTCCGACTTGGTTGTACTATTTGCAAACCTCATAAATGTGTCTGTGGTCAACTCGTTTCCTCAGAAGGAATTCATGGTTTATCTTGTAAGAAGAGTGCTGGGCGCCAATCTAGGCATTACATGTTAAATGAGACCATTAGGAGAGCCCTTGTGTCAGCTAAAGTTCCTGCAATCTTGGAACCAACTGGCATGACTCGTGACGATGGAAAGAGGCCAGACGGAATGACCATTATCCCTTGGCAAAATGGCCGGTGCCTTGTTTGGGACGCTACTTGCTCGGATACGCTTGCCCCTTCGTACTTAAAATTTTCTAGCAAGGAAGCTGGCACCGTTGCTAATAATGCTGCTTCAAGGAAAAGAAACAAATACCAAGAGATTTCTCAAGATCACATTTTTATGCCTTTTGCTGTCGAGACTTTAGGGCCCTGGAGTTCAGACGCTTTGAATTTAGTAGACACGCTAGGAAAGAAGATTTGTGCAATCACTGGTGACCCTCGGTCAAAATCATACTTAGCGCAGCGAATCAGTATTGCTATTCAAAAGGGCAATGCTTCTTGCATTATGGGAACCATTCCTCCTTCGGCATCCATGGAGGAAATTTTTTATTTGTTATGATAGTTATAGGTTTTATATATCTTGTTACAAACGTAAAAGTGGAATGTTAATAAAATAGCAATTTATATTTGACAAAGTAGTGGAGTAAAAATGTATCAAAAAATATTAACCTTTCGTACTTCACTTAAATACTCAGAGTATGCAGTTATACTTAACAGTACGCAGGTAGGCAAACAAAAATAAATGTTCTGCGCGTGTACATTCGTATTGAAAGGGAAATGACAAGAAAAGTAAGAAAACCTGCTTTTCTCAAGCTGACTCTGAAGACAAGAAGGGTCACTTTTTATTTCTGACACAGAAAAATAAAACGGTATAGTACGACATACATCATCGAACCAAGAACCAAACTGGGTTACTGAATTTGTGACAAATAATATGCATAATAAAAGCTTTATATAAATTGTTAATGTTACTGTATGATGACGGTACAGCACCAGCAAACTGGTCAAGTAAACAAAAACGAGAATGAATGCAAATAATGCAAAATTACCTATTATTGGCGAAAAACCATTGAAGAAGGGATTGAAATTCTTCAATGGGTATGTACTAAGCAATTTTTTCTTCAATGGCAAGAAACATATCATCAAGAAAAGATTAAACAACATAGATTCACTTCCTATTAAAACCAGAGAAACGTTCTTGAACTTTAGGAATGCACTTCTTGAGTAAGCTTTGTAGTACATACTCACAAAAATGTATGGAGAATGAGTGGCCAGTGATAATCCAGATACCTGTCCATTGATCTACTTGAAGAACAACCTTGCAATCACACCATTTGAAAATGCTGCATTTATAAATGGTTTTATTGATGATGATGATGTATGAGAAAATGCCTGATCATGCAGTAGTAAAGAGTACACACCAGAGTAATCAGTAAAGTTGATACCCTTGTTTTTCCTTGATCAAGGGCATGGCTAATCAAAACTACGTAAAATGTAAATATTAACAGTAAATAGTACTGACTATGTAATAATTTAATCTTTGGTACACGCAATACTATTTTAATCGTCTAGTCTTCCTCTTACTCCACAATATACTAGCTCAGATTAGAAGGGAAGGTGATGGGAAATACCGTTATCGTTTATCATTATTATCATTTTAGGCATATAAAATCTTTAACTTCTGAGAAGAACTGCGTTGTTGCAAAGCTAAAAGCTACATTTATTAATATACGTTCTCGTTGATTGCTATGTAGGTGTCTTGGTGATGAGTTTTTGTGATTGTTTGCGGTTCTTTTATTACAAGTGCGTATGTGTACACAATCTTATTGTTTATAATAAACAAACCAAAATATGTGGTTATTATGATGTAACTGCCCGTTGACCCGGTGCTCCCAGCCCACATAAATAGCATTATAATGCACATCATCTCATTTCATTCACAATTTAAATGTATGATTCAATGTACAGCTAGCAGCAGTTCACTGAATTGTTGATGACGGTACTGATTTACAATGAACTTTTCACATGACAATAAAAACAAGTCATTTTTCTTTAATAGTAGAGGGAAAACAAGAATGAAGCTCTAGGAACAATATATTACCTATGCAGTTTTCTGTGACGCAGAAAAACACCGACTGAGTGACAACAACATGGCTCATTTACCTTTTCCCCGAAGAAGTATGCGCTTTTCTGTGATGGGTGGCGATTTGCAAAATTCTTGCAAATTCATTACTACTTTGTTTTTCTACGTCATGCGGCGGAGTGGCGTGACCTCCAGCCAACCTCGCCCAAAAACGAAAAAGAAAATATGATTGCGATTAGGATGAGGTGACCGATCTCTTCAGATGTGAAATGCATGATCTGATATCATCACAAACAATAAGTGATGGGTCTAGGACAAGTAATGGAAACCACAATAATCAAGTGCGGAGAAAATTATGGCGTGGTGTGTAACGAAATACGCAGCGCAATGCCAAGTGCCAAATACAGCACTAAAAGATTGGAACTTTATCAGAATCCGAGTCTTGAAAAGATTAAGAAATGACGTGTTGAAGATTAGACTGAAAAATTGATGGAAAACAGACGGAGCTTGCCCGAGACGGAGTACTTAGTACTTGGCACAACGCAAGTTGTATGCAATTTTTACTATGTAATGAATTTTAAGTGTGCAATTATTGAATTCCAGAAAGTCAATGGGATAGTTTGTGAATGAAGTGACAAGGTCGTTAGCCGCTATGCATTAGGTAATTGGCGAGAGAAAGGGCACACGCGTTAGAGAGTTAAGGTCAAAATAAGGGGCATTTTGAGATAAGTATTGGCAACTAAATTTTAATAATTATTATTTTTTGTAGAAATACCTGGCTTAAAGAAACTTCGTTTCATATTTTATAATGTCATTTTTAGTAATTTATATAGTTTATTGATTATAATCTCCTATTTCAATAGAGAACTTTTCACCTTACCTGTTTTCAACGGTAGGCATGCCTCTGTACATAAAAATAGCGAACAGCGCCCAATCGCAAACTATTGTCACTATAGCAAATACTTAAGCAAAGCAGCGTTTCCGTTATTTGGCACAAACTTTACTTTTAACTCCATTGCCAAGTTTACGTCGCGTGCCGCAATAAAACATTGTAACTAATTAAAGCAGGGAAAAAGATACATTGTATTTTAAGTAACTTGCAAACAGTGAAATTTTGTAGGGAATCCGGTAAAACATGTTCACTGTTTTAGCATGTAATGTTAAATTGAAACAGAGTTCGTTTGTGACTTAGATGACCCAAGCCTGCTGCTGTTCATGCTGGCAAAAGTTCATTTTAATGCGATTTTACTTGTTTACTGTCTTTTCACTTGATTTACTGTCATTTTTAGTTAAAGAGTTGTCATATACATATCAGGTTTTTTCCTTGAAAAATAACAGCAGCGAATGTAGCGGCGACTTCTGTGAAAGGTGGTTTAGAAAGTAAAATTTACTGCATTGATTTATTAGAATCCTTCTGTGAAAACTTCTTTTAATACAGGGTTTAAAACTTGTTGGGAAAGGGACAAAAAATAGGATTTTGCTTTAAAAAATAGCCACATGGATTTGCAAAGGATTTTCATCAATAATACTCATTTAGTAACGCAATAACACAAAGAACGTGCTTCTGCTGCATTCAGCTTATCCTTTAATTAAGGTAGTACTACTACTAATTATCTTTTGATTTAATTGCGGGGTCAACTATTTAGACCCCAAATTCTTCGTACAACGTTGTCAGATACTTTTAATGGCATCTGAACTGCAACTATCTTGAGACTGGAAGCAGAAAGCGACCCACCTAAATGCAATACCAAGTCTGAAACGTCTATCCACTTTCCGAGTAAAGTTTGCAATTAAATATTCCACCGTTCCCTTCAATTTTTAAATCTACCAAACCAAACACCACATCTACCTACTTTTATGTAAACTCCGTTTTCACCAACTGCTAAAATCTTTTAAAATATTAATTTAACAGTTAAATGTGCTTCAAATAAATCACCAAAACTGAGAACCAATCATGTTTATCCGCGACGTTTAATCAATGCTAGAAATGCAAGCTATTATATTATGTCTGGATCCATTTTCAAGAAAAAGAAAATTAATGCTCTATTTTTGTACTACTGTCATTTAATCAATCAATTAATTGCAATTTTAAACGGAAATCTGGCCAAAATTACGAATAAAAGTGCACATCTTTACGCAATCCCTGTTCTAGCCAAGCTTGCTACAGCGCCACCCACCTAACCCTTTCCTCAAGCTGTATAACCAGCTATGCTTCTGCCGGCCGTGGTTTAGCAAGCAAGTGGAAAGGGGACGCGCAAGCAATGCTGCTGCTGAGTGAATGCACAGTGCACACACAAAACAAGCACAGATGACAGTTTCCAGAAGTAAACAAGTCGGCGAGCAGTTTTTCAGAAATTAAAAATTAATTAATTTGGTTTGTCAGTGATTAGTGATTAAACTAGACTGATTGATAGTTAAAAGCTGTGCAAAATGGCTGCTGCCGCGTTTAGTAACGAAGCACAAGAGGAGGATGCGGCGGATTTGTTGTTTCCTAAAGGTAAGTGGTTATTCCGGTGTAATTTAAGATTAATTAAGATTATTTTGGATGGATGACGATGACAATAGTTTCGTAAGGTTTTAATGTGTGTGCTTTAATTTAATTTACTAGAGTTTGAAAACGCGGAAGCCCTCTTGATCTCGGAAGTGAGTCTCCTGTTGGAGCACAGAAGTCAGCAGAATGAAAACTCGGAGGATGAGCAGGCCTTATCGGAGGTGTTTCAAAAGACCAGGCAGTATTGTGCGAGGTTCGGGAAGCTGAAGAATAACGATGCTATTACGCGTGTGAGAACGTAAGTTGTGTGATAGAAGTTAATGAATGGGAGGGAAAATTGTTTAATTCTGGAATGTGAATTTGTAACGGATTTTTTGTTGCTATGGTTTTGTTAGGTTACTAATGAGCAAAAAGCTGCACAAGTTTGAGCTGGTGTCGTTAGCAAATCTGTGCCCGGAAACGGCTGAGGAGGCAAAGTCACTGATTCCCAGGTATGAAGAATGAATGATTATGAAAGAATAATTATTATGATGTGTTAAGTGAGTTAACAATGTGTTTATTATGATTTACCAGCTTGGAAGGAAGATTTGAGGATGAGGAACTTCGCCAAATTCTGGATGACATTCATACGACAATAAGTTTTCAGTGCTAACAGCTACTTTGTATTCTTTTTTTGTATTTTTATTCTTTTGTTCATACTAGAAACATTACTTAAGTTAAGTAGATTAGGAAGTTTATATATACTGAAAGGCTGCGTGTCAGTTAAGGAACCCGGAACCAACAACTTTGAACTTTTGTATTATTTGCTAATTCATTAATTCATTTATAGGTAATTCACCAATAAATATTGTATTTTCAAACAATTAGCAAAAACATGAGCATAGTATTATACAAGAACAAGTGATCATTGTAAATAGAGGATAGTAATTATTAATCTAGTAGAGAATACCAAGGCGCCTTTCTATTTCAGTAAGCTCATTGATATTATTTTCAATCTCCTCCAGCTTGAGAACCATAGAATCGTTATGCGCCAATTGCTGGAGGCTTTTGATTTTGAATCCTACGTCTATTTTAAACCATATATCGTTTGCTGCTCCTTCTGCATCCTTTTCTTCATGGCTGGCAACGTGCATTATAGTCCCTCTGCCAAGAAACCTGTTAATTTTAGCACACTTAAATAACATTATCTTCATGCTGGTGTGGTGTGCCATACGATAGTTAAAAATTGCATCGGTAATCTTACTCATTTCTCGAATTTTCTGTGCGGAGGGTCCTGCATTGTACCGGTAATGCTCCGGACATTCCAAGACCTTGGTCATCTCTCCTTTGTCATTGCAGCCATGTACTCCCGTCAACTTGTAAACTCCGTTCGCCTTCGTCAGCTCAATCTGTATCTGTACTTGGTCGCACAGATAATAGACAAATGGTGCAATCTCTATCGTTCCCATCACCAGCTCGCGTCCACCGCAGTATTTTTCAAAAATAACTATGGTGCACGTCATTCTAGTGACAGTAATCATCCTGCAGTTGTCCTTTACCTCCCAGTTCATCCTGTCCAATGATCGTGGGAGGTAAACCTGTAGTAATTTTTAGTAATAAATTTAAATGTTGCAAATTGTTAGCTGCAACCCTTATTCAAGCCGTAAAATGAATGAAATCGAGTAAGTTACCTCTCTGGCAATCAATGTGTAGGGCTTTGGAGCAACCACCTTCACATCTCCACATAAGTTCTCAAACATCGGCTTGGCGTAGGCTAATTTTGGGGGCCATGAAAAATGCACCAACTCTGCAAGCCCCCCAAAGAACTGATGGAATTGTTCAATAGCCATAGCGTCCCACGTACGATCCTCCACATGCATAACAAGCGTCAAATGACTATCATAAAGTCCTCGGAGGTTTTCCGGTATGAGATCCTTCATCTCTCTTAGCATTCCTTGAACCAACTCCATCCTTTTTTGTATATTCGTCCTATTCTCGTTGTAACGTGTTTTGAACTTCTGCCCCATCATAGTCGCCTGGTCCAAGCCCTGGTCTTCTTTTATCTTCTCCGGAAATATGAACTGATTTCCGGTGATCGCCACCATATGCATTTCAATTCCCGACGCCACAAAGAATGCTAGGTAAACGTTCCCACCGGTTTCAGTGAAGACCAACATTTTTGTCCACTTCAGGCTCGTCAAGGGTGAGGGTGGCAACATGTGGTGATGCAGATAGGCAAGCGTAGTGCACTCATCACGAATGACCACCGTCTTGCCAATTACTTGCATTGCGTCCACAATCCTTCTCCGGGCCAAGCTGGGAAACCACATTGGTACAATCACGATAATGTGTTTGCCAGTGGTGATGCGCTCATTAGGAATCTCACAGTAAGTTGTTTCCGCTTGGGTGATTAAAAAGCGGAAGAAGAGTGCCAGCAGCAATTCCAGCTCAATGTTGCAAACGTGACCTTGGCTATGTTGGACAGTCAAAGGACTTGGAAATGGTAGATCATCCAACAGATAATAACCAAGTGGCCATAGCTTAGAGGACTGCGGGTGGGCAAAGTGGTATTCCTTGGCCCATGCGCCGTACGTAAACGCACCATCCTCTGTCTGGCCCATCTGGAAGGGTATCCGCATCTGGTCTGGAGGGTCCACCGAGGATGGGATCAGGATTGCAGGATCAGTTATGGGTACGTTGGACATATAGGAAGTGGAGCGGTCCAGGATAGCCAGATCGACTCTGGCATGAGTCATTCGGATGATAAGCGTGTAGTCTTGGTTGGCTAAAGCGGACTGAGAGCTTCCATTGATTAAAGAGTCCATTTCCCTGGAGGAGGAGCTAGTGAAGGAGTCCGTCTTCCATGAGCTCGTGGAGGAGTCCGCATCAAAAGATTCCATTGCGAATCTTTGGCGAATTACCTGAGATGTGAAATAAATTTAAAACCTATTACCAGAAGGTGCTTGGAAGAAACTCTGTAAATGGAATTATTACAATGTGTATGATGCAACACACAAATATTATAAGGTTTACTTACTTGATTTCACAACGGTTGTTGCTTTTTACGTAACAAACTTCAGTAGAATGACGTTTCTTTTGAAGCTGAAGAATGACCAGTCAGCCTAATTTTCTAAAGATGTGGCAGTTCAGGCGAAAATTTTGGCAAATCAATTCTGTTACGACAAACTTAAATAAAGTTACTACAAGTCCTTCAGAACAAGTTCGCCCAGAATTCTGAGAAAGTTAAGCAAAGAAGTACTGAAAAGCTTTGCAGCTAGTTAGTAGCCTCTCCAAACACAAAATGATGTTGCTCTCTCCGTTTTATGGCATTTTATACTTCTGGGCAAAGTGTGGAAACCGGAAACTGTATTCAATAGCAGGTTCTGATAAATTCATTTGACCAACAAAGGAACAAAGAAAATTTAAGCAGGGACAAAGTCAAAGGTCGAACTGAAAAACCGCAGGTATTTACTCCGTGTCAGCGCATTCCTGTTGCATAGTAAATTAGTAATTTTGTATGAAACGTTTCTTTGTTTAGATCTTATGCTTTTTCTTATGGAACGACAAACAATCATTAATTAGTAAATCGAAGTGTAGTGTGTAGCTGCAATAAGAAATTTTTCGTTCATGATGGCACTTCGAAGTAGCAAACGCTTGTCCTATTTACATTCATACGTTTTTGTAGATATATGAATTCTTTTGTTATCCTTCTAAGAAGAAAAGAAGTGGAAGCAGATACATAGGAATAGTCATAACATGTAACTAAGCATGACACCATTATATTCCATAAGATAAATGGTACCTAGTATACCTAGCAAGCTAAATAACTCACAATCAGTGATAATGTGAGTGCAAAATCGAAGATTAAGTTGCAGAGATGATGATGAAATGGTGCAACTTTGTGCAAGCATTAAAAAGCAAAGCATTAAAATTTACGAAACATGAATGTACTAGCATAATAAGTTATTCAAGAAACTGATTTGTGTAGATTAGTAAGTTGACCTGAGATCGGTCCAAGTCATTTTGATTAATCTCTTGATGACTTATCAGTAATCGGTAGGCAAAAAGAAATTAAAAACTTAATCACAAGCAAGGTGAAAGGGGACGAGACAGCAAAATGTGTGGGACGCCACGTGCAGCTAAAGTAATTAGTGGCAAAGACTGGGAGACTATCAAGAAGGCAAGACGGCCATATTATTTGGATAGCAAATCAATGAAAATATAATGAAGCTCTTTGTGTGAGTCATAAATATTTAGGGGTAAATTTTTTGCTTGGATTGATTGATAAGTCATCATGGGGCAATCTGAGAAAGGAAAAGGGTAGTTTTATAAAGTTATAACCAATGCTTTTTACCATTCAAAAGGAAATCCTATTTCGGGACTGTGACAAAAAAAGTGGCAAAGTTCTTGGGAATTTTTGCAATATGAAGCATGACGAAACATTAGCATGGTATGGAATAAATAGTTTGTTTGTCGATGTGGCAATTGGCAATTTCATAAAATTTCTTCTTAGAAAGTATAATCATCGTGTAAGAAGCAATCAGCATCAATACGTATTAGCTTGCTTGCTTGGTTATGCAATATATGCTATAGTGGAATATGATAGCTGATTCAAGGAAAATCTAGTTTTAGCAAGAAAGTTGCGGAATAAAAGTGACTTTTGCAGATCGCGAGTTGGGAGTTGGATTGGAGATGAGGTTTTAATGATGAGATTTTAGGGAAATTTCTTATTAAAAAGTTGGATTGGATATTACATTATGTAATTTTGTTTGGTTGAGTGCGTGTGTATATATTAGAGGCAATTAATTTTCTGTAGAGGTAGTTACTATGCATATTATAAATATTTTGATTAAAATGTAAATGTCAAACCATTTTCCACTATGTGTGGTCAGCAGAAGTAAATACTACGCAGTTGTCACAGTTTCTTTTACTTTCATCTGCAGTTCTAAGAGTCATAGTAGGAAAAAGCGTCACTTAGTACGTTGCTTTCTAAACTATATGAAACAGTTTGAATCAAACTGTTTGATGAAAAGTATGTATCTTATCGTTTATATAAAATCTATTTTGCTTGTGTTTGTCGCTTGTAAATTCAAATAAAATTTTTAATTGCTTTCAAAGATGGTAAATAGATAGTTAATCCCAAATGTTAGCTTTATGGTTTAATCTAGAAATTTTTGATAAGTCAACTTGAAAATGAATGTCAGAATTTGGTTTGTGATGGGCATATCCTCTTGATGGCGGATTCAACTAAAATCACATAAAGTGTCAATCAAGTTTGTATTAGAAGCAAAGTGTCACCGAACTTTCATCGATCTATGCCCATACTTCTAAAAAGCCTACGCTTATAACTAATAGGAGAAATGAGAAAATAAACGTGATGGACGTTTAGCCTTTTTGAAGGTTTAAGAAGTTTCGTATTTAATTTTTGTTGATAAATATTCATTTTCCACCAAAAAATTGAAAAACATAAATCGCCGACAGAAGAGACGTCAGAAAACCTACTTACTTTTACATGTGCAAATTTTCATATCACATCGCATCCAATTAATTTTTGACTTTGACATGGTAGTACCTTGATAAATTATTTATTTTTCAGATTTTCATACATAACTTTATTTTTCTTCCGCAGTAATCCCCAATGTCACTTGAAAACCACACCACTGCCGCAATCGGAGTGATAGCAAATCACATTTAAATTTATTATCGATTCATTAAGGAATTCATTCCCTAAAGTTTGCTCTTTTGCATAATGTTTATGATTGATGATAAAAGTGTTTTTCGAATTTCATAGAAAAATCTCATGCTTGTAATTACTTTTTCACTATATTATTTATCTTGTTTAATCTCTTCTGATTCCAAAGTGTCGCCAACAAACACCGCGTTTCAAACATTCCAACGTTCAATCAACCACGTCCAACTCCAGAGTAAAATTCAGACAACCTTGAACATTCTTCTGAGGAGTCTGTCTATTGTCTCCCTTCCTTCTCAAAATTTTCCACTGGAGACTAGACGAAGTAACTTACAAGTTACACATTTTGTTCGCCATAAATGCAAAGCAATATTGACCAAAGATCGCTAATTAAATAAATCAAGTTGATTAGTGTACCCTGTTCACCCTTTGGAACCTTGTTTACAGGTTACATAGCTGTTTTAATTGGAGTGATCACTATCAGCGTGTTTTTTCCACGTGTTCACCCCTTGACTTTCTCTAATCACTTCAATCGTTTATACCCGTTTCATTTTCTGAAAGTTACATTTCACTTAAAAATCATAAAATATTTTTCAAATTCTGCGCACTGATGCGTTTAAGTAAAGTTTCAGTAATATTTGAATACATCCAATTTGTAATGTTACTTGTACGTGCAGCATTGATTTGTAACTCCGTTGCAGGCTAAACTGGCCTAAACGTAAACCACCAAAGAAAGTGAATATGAGTGAGTGAAAAGTACATGACCTTATCATAATGTGAAAAACGTGCCGTCTGTCGTACTCAGCATTGATTTTTTCTTTAAAAAAGAAAAACTCCTCCATTGCATTGTTCCCTCCACTCCATTATGTTCATGAGAGTCCACTCCACTACCACCGGGACACGACCGAGAGTTACATACAATCACGCACATTTCATGCATTTTGTTTGTGCTTTTTAATGTTTTTACTGGTTTGTACTATACATTAGCATGGAAACGCACAATGAACAATTTTTGCCAGCTCGTATACGAGCTGAGGTATAGAATTGATGAAAATAGTTGTTTTTCATTATATCTTGAAACCCACTCAATCTGACGTTCAGTTAACGTTCCTAAAAAGATGCTCGTTAGCCTCCTCAAATAAAGGTATTAGGTAACTAACCATCAAGCGCGTATTCCTATAAATGAACAATTTTCTTCTTCACATTATTGCCAAACAGAAACTTTTTTATAACATTGTTCAGACTTTCCAGTTTATGTATTTCCCAAGTCCAAAAAATTGCACCATCCAATTAAATTTCCATCGAATTGATATCTATATTAATTCATCAACCCAAACCCTGGCACATACTAAAAAATCCACAATAATGATGTTGTCAATAAGTCGTGCGTGATGTGCTACAGTGTTACAAACAACGTTTTGCTACATTTACGTATCAGTTAAATGCTCCATTTTCTGCACCAAACCATGTTGTATCTATTTTATGTAACATTTTTTAAACGCTTCTTTATGCCCACCTTATACCTGTTTTTCAAAAACTATTACTTACAGCTTTTTGTCCCTCTCATGCTCAGTATTATTCTTCCTCTTCATCATCAAGCGTCGCTCTCCCTCTCTCTCTAGTCGAACCTCAGACAAACAGGCGTAAAGACTACAGGAGTACATTCCCAGCCAAGTTTCAGTATTTCACGAGCTTCTTGCTCAGAAACTCGGCAGAGCAGCAGGAACAGCGACGTAACATTTTAGTTCTTGTACCATACCAGAGCAAAAAGCCTAGAACCAAGCCAGAAAAGCTACCATCATCGCGTAGAAAATTTTTTATGAAAGAAAAAAGCCTAGAGAGACTCTACTACTTCTTCTAACAGCAACAAAGCCAAGTAGTGATCATGATCATATAGAAACCAAGCCAACAACAGAGTTCTTTTTTCTGCACACACACAAAAAATCCTGAAAAAAACTTTTTAGATGGATTACATTGCCACTATATATACAAACCAAGTTGGCATTTTGGCTTGATTGCCACCACACACCACTATCAACATCATCAACGACTATTATTGCCGTTGCTGCGATTTTTGTGCGATAAAATTTATCGAAGTGTGTGTGCACTTATTTGTAAGTGAGTGTTTGTGGTAGGCACAATAATATTCATGGCCAAGCAGTGAGTTACTTTTATTTAGTGCGGCTGTCATATAACATAAAAAAGTACAAAAAATATTATGTATATCAAGTGGAATAACATTTACTTTTTGGGATTGAAGGCAAAATAGAAAGGTAAAACGGTTGGGAAGGCGAAGGTCCCTCAATAAAATATTATGCATAAAAAATCCAAGAAAAAGTGAAAGGACAAGCTTGAGTGACTACTTGTTGGAAAAACTTTGGGTGTTGAAATTGTTGTGTGCGCATCTAAACATATTGCCTACTTTGTAAGCAAATTTTTCAATAAAACCGAATAAAAACGGAACTTGGGTTTTTTGAGTTAGAAAAACAAAAAGAGGAAAATGTTTGGAAAAAATCCATATTATGGAACCGCAAGTTTTTTCTCTCTCAGAAAATATACATAATATATCAACAAATTCTTCCATCTGGAAAAGTATAAAGTTATCAATTTAAATGCACAATTTAACATGAACATGATGATAAAGCTGACAACACAAATTAGCAACCTGAAAAAATGTAAACAGCTTATTTAAAAAGTAAATATTGAAGTATTGAAACGCATATCATATCATCATCATTAAAGCACACACAACAAATTATAACAAATGTCATAATCAATTCTCTCTTTTCGTTTATTATCATTGCTCGTCAAGGACGAGTTGCATACCTGGAAGTAGGGAAATCGCACAGAGAATTAAATTGCTGGCAAATTGTACACATACATTGGACACGGACCATATTATATTAAATAATTACTTCAGTTTCTGCAAATTTAAGAACATATATTAATTTCTACATTTGACATTAGACTGTCAATTTTGGAATTGAATCGTAAAACGTTTGGCATATCGAATTATATACATCACTGGCGGACTGGAATACATACTGAACATTATCCATTTCCTGAACTGAACATTTCCCGTTTCAATTTTTATCCAATGACAGGGTCAGAGACTTGGAATTAAAGTGAACATCAAATTAAAGTAAACCCACACAGTTTTGAATGCTAAAAGCTTCCCTTACAGCATCTACCCCGCTGTTATATAGTCCGAATTTTTAGTGCATAATTCATTTGAAAAGTGTAAAGCCGTTGTACAAACAAAACTCTGTGCTTTACGAAAGAAGTTCTCAAAGTGACAAACAGCCCTGAAAAGTGGCAGAATTTAGCCGAAAAACGGTTTTTTATACACACTAAAACCTTTTGTTCCGGTTATTTTGTCTTTTTTTGTTCCTGCTTGCCAAAACACATCTACACCAAAAAGAACAACAAGTAGCCAGAAAAATAATAGAAACCCTCGACTATTTTCAAGTCAAGTGTTACCAGAACAACAACAAAGCAACAAACAACTCGGCTTCTAAATAATTTGGCAACCTTCTAAATATTTTTTTGTGCTGGCTCTACCAGCATTTCGTCTCTGGGTAAATGCCGCTTTATGAAACCAGGCAAAAACCGAAATATTATATGCAATTTTGACATTTTACCATAAACTAAAAAACGTGTTTGCTTGTCTACTTGAGCTACTCTACCTGGCAACAACAAGGACATATAATACAAACCGTTATTTTATTGATTCCGTAGAAATTACTTTCCATCAATTTACTTTTCAATCAAATCCAGCAGCACAATAATACACACAAGCATAATATCCAGTATCAAAGTGGATATATCAATTTTCATTCTTTTTTGCTTTGTACTGGAACGGAATACAGCAACGGGACTTTTCCATTTTATAAAAGCCCACCCACAAAAAAATCTCCCGACTACCTACTAGGTATATATAAAGAAACAACAAAGCAGAAAAAATTCTTCAGAGAAGAGGAAAAATGCAGCAGCTTCTTTTAGACTCAAACTCGAGAAAGTAAAAAGGAAGCAGAGAGACACAGAGAGAAATATAAAAAGAATGAGAAAGAGAGAGAAGTAAAAGAAAGGCAAGAGACTGACTGAAAAGATCAAACAAAAAACGGAGAAGTTTCTTTATGGCGCTATTTACATTATACTTTAGTGGCTACATCATGCAAGACGCCCAAGTGGTCATGGTGATGACTATGACTGCTACCATGACAATTACGGAAAAAATGAAGACGAAAGGTAGCCTCTTAGTGTAGTGGTGGTAGTCGAAGAAAGGAGGACAATAAAACTCGCAAAAATTTTCTTTTATGGATGTACTTATTTTATGTGTAGGGTTGTCTTCCTTTTGAAACTATACTAAAAAGGAGGCAACAAACGGAAATCGAGCCACGCTTGGTACTCTATTCACTCTCGCACGTATTTAGATACTCAGTGCTTTTGTCTTTTTGATGGTGAAGTCGTGATCGTGACACAAAGCATGTTCTTCTGTCTCCGAAACGACAAATAAAAAGTCAGAGTTTAAGAACGAAAAGACTGTTGTAAATGCAGACTGCATTCTTGTGGGAGACGGCAAAAATGTTAATCTCTTGTGTACACTTTTGATTGTGTTTTTTGGGCAAAAGGACGAAAAAAACTGCGTAGTTTACACACGCAAAAAACACAGAAAAAGGAAAAATATATTATGGAAAAAAATGAACGTTGAAGCCGGGTATGAAATGGGAGACTAACGTTTTTAGAAAGAGATTTTTTTGTTTTGCGGAGAAAAGATCGATAGTCAGCTTTTACCGGCTACGTAGATGTTTTTCTCGGGCTATTTGAGGTAATGAGGGAAACTCCTTTTCTATAAAAAGGTAAGAAAATGTTTTTGTTAGCTTTTGTGGTAAAATGTATAGTGATAGTACTACTTGCTTGCATCTACTATATAAGTAAAATGTTACATGATATGATATGTTTGCTTTGTTTGTAAGCTTATGCATCTAGGCGTGTCCATTGTGGAAGCGTATTTATGTAGGCTGCTGTAGATATACATGTCATTAATGCTGGTTTCACGGTGAGCAAAGACCCCAAAAAATGAATTGTTTGATGTGGCAAATAAAATGTAAATGTTTATTGTTTTCGGAGAGATTACACATTGGACAAAGTAGACAGGTATATGAAGATGAGAAGTTGGGTAAAGACGCGATAAGTGGACTAGTAGACTATGATAAAACGCCGTGTTTACTTAGAGTGGGTTTGTCTTGTCGGCGGCAGATAAACAAGGACACACAGTGCCAATTTGAAAATGGCAAATTGTTAGTGGGTAGGGAGCATCAAAAGCTGGCTTGATAAATGTGTGCAACATATTTTTTCCCTTGAGAAACTTGAGATATTCCAGAGAGTTTTATAACTGACGCTTGAAAATTTGATGGCACTGAAAGTACACCTTGCGTGCATTGAGGTAATACTAAAATCCGGGTTTGGATTAGTATTATATCCAGTCAGTGAGCAAATACCCATAAAAAATCTCCCTCTCTCTCTGTCGCTGCTCTGCTTACTATTGAGTAGCACTAGCATACACCAAAACAAAAACAGTAAAGCAAATAATAAGATTATCCGAATATTCGAGTGCTCTTCGCTTTTGAAGGCTTTCTATTTAGTAGTAGCCCCACGATGATGAGTCGGAGTCAGACTTTCAGATAGAGAGTGCGAATTATGATTATTACGACGGCAATGTTGTTGCTGATGATGATGATACAATATCATGAAAATCAAGTGCAAACACAATAGACAGACAGAGGAGAGAGAACAAAAGCGAAAAACAAAAACACAAATAATAAGGTACTCTTGTGAAACTTGTAGGCTTGACGTGGATGGGGAATGTGGTGTCGATCATAAAAAAAATAAATTGTGTAACATTCCTCTTTGGCGAAATAATGTGATGAAGCATCATTCCTGGCCATATGTAAGTTGTGTCGTGTCTGTCTGCTTGTTTATACAGTTTCATATGAAAAGTGTGCAAGACAGATACATAAGCTAGAGATACTATTTATGTATAGCAATGTTTTTATAGTTGAATGACCAAGCTATCATCATCATCGCAGCAAAGACGAAAAAACATGATGACATGACAGGATCATCTTGTAACGGCTGTTGTGTAGCGTTTTCTTTTTCGGCGTGTACAATTTTTTCCAGAAAAGGATTTCCAAAGATTATGTTGGAAGCATCTTATGACAATGACGGCGACAAGAACACCGCAAAGTCAACAACAACAACCAGAAAGTATATTATCTTTTGTTGGCGGTGGCGATGGTACAATGTGCGGTAGTTGTTGAATGGCTACTCTGCGGTTTTTATACAAGACTATGCAGCTTGTCGAGACGGGGATGTTTGTCTACAGCAATGTAGACATGTTCTGTAGGAAAAGATTGTGAGGGCTGGTGGAGGAAGCATAATTTCTGGCTGTTGCAACATGTTGGGCGTTAGGTACACAAAACTGTAATTTGTTTTTGTTTATTAAGTTTCATGAATAGTTTTTAAATTAGAGAATTGCAAGGTTAAGCACGTTAAAAATGTCTGTGATTTAATCATTTTGGTTTTTTAAACATAATATGAGCAGTTTGATGATTTTAAAGAAAATGTGTAACTCGAAGCCATTCAAAATCTAAGTTGATAAGATGATAGCGCATTTTCTTTTAGATTTTTGTGTACCAGCATTTCTAATCTAAATACGTGTATCGCAAGCTTGCTCGATTACTACTTCATCGTAACATATGCACTAACTGCACAGTTTACTTTTTAATTATTTTATTCAAGTTTTAGTATTCAATGTAAAATCCAGCAAGCCATCTTTTGCTTTTACGTCAATGTTCCTCCACTTGAAATACTATCGTACTTTCACCTGATGCCCTGTCTGTCATTTCAAAATCTTGTTGTCTGTCTTGCTCGTGCATTTATTCACCCCTTCCTATTTTCTCCTAATCTCATCCTCATCTCCCATCAAATCACCCAAACAATGCCGGGTGGTTGTTATTTTATAATGCGAGCGTAGCACAACAAAAGACTAACTCTACTTCTCTCCAACGACAACAAGAACACAGAACCAGGCACTTCCTTTTGTTATTATTATGAAATTCCATAATTTTCCCGGGAATATGACATAACCGTAATGCATGGTGATAACGATCACACTACTGCCACATTAATATTTTACAACAACGCCATCCCGCACACATATTACTAGTGGATCGATACCCGGTTTCCTGAATAGAATCAACATCCCTCCCTTTTCATCTTCATAGTTTAGTAAGGTCTCTTACTTCCTGGCTGTCTGGCAAAGCAAAAATATTTTAGATATTTTTTTTCTCTTTGTTCAAGAGTTTCCGTTCAGAGTGTGTGGAAAATGTCTTCGGAGAGCTTTTTAGAATCCCAATTTTCCCATCTGAGGGAATGCATGTACAGTTATATATACATTTCCGTATCTCTGCAGTGCCGGTATTTTCTCGTAATGATTATCAGCAGTGTGTTCTGTCTTCAAAAATTTTTCTACACACCTGCATCGCTCCTAAAGTACATGTCCATTAGTGGCAGCCGCAGCACCAGAGAAGTAAAAGGGATTAACGTTTTTTCTCTCTTTTTCCTCAGAACTGAGAAACAAGATCTAGAGCATCTTACTAACGGGCTTTCTGCCTCGTTTTCCAGAATAGTGAATACAAGTATAAATTCTTTTTCTTTCAAAATAATATTCCAATACTTGAGCACCGGCTTTTTTGCGGTTAATAATGCAAAAACAAAATTTTCCCTTTTTTCTGAAGAGTACTGCCTAGGTGGATAAAATCTCACCTGAATCTTTATGAAAAGTAGAGTACTGCTAGTGGTTAGTCGCACAGTAAAACAGGGTTTGCTCATTATAGAAACATCCTAGGAAAAAACCTACAAGAAAAGCGAAACACACCCTGTATCTTCTATTTGCAAAATGGTAAAAACCTGGGCTAAATCTGAAATTATACCCTCTCGGAGTGGGCAAAACTCCAACTATGCCCCAACCAGCACATAAAAAATGTTAATAATGACGATAATACCAGTAGTTTCTATTTTTTCTCTATTTCTTGTTTATCTCTTTCCCTCTTCGTTACTCAAGCTTTACTGAACCCTCACGATAAAAGGTAAGGAACTGAAGAGTAGACACATATACACGAGGATAGGTAAAAGTGAGTAAAAACTCACAGACACTTTACCTCTCAAAGCTTTTTATTCAGTTCTTCAGTTCAGAGAAGGAGAATCAATAGAAAGGAAAAAAGGACGGAATGGATGACCGAACAGAAATAAAATTGGGGAGATGTATGGGTGTGTGTACATCTAACTTGTCGTATTTTCTTCTCTTTGAAGTGAGCATTATGTGCAGTTACGTAAGTAAAAGCTACAATTCGGGGTGGAACGTTTCTCCGTAAAACCTGGAATTTGAGAATTTCTTGGGTTTGCAAAATTTTGCATAAAGTTGTACTGCAAAAGCAAAAGATTTTCCGTATTTGGTGTACGTTTTTTCTCAAATATGAATAAAAATGTCCTTGGGCAGCAAATAGATGATGAGCATGTTATCTGCATGAATAAAAAGAGAGAAAAGCAGGTGTCCTCCTCATTCTACTTGCTGGAGAGAGAGAACTTTGTTCTCTTTTTATGTTATTGGTTTGGCTACTGGCTGCATTGCATTTTTACTTACCTTCCAGCCTTCTTACTCAAGTCAGCGTTTTGCTTGAGCTTGTTAGTTTTTCCCAAGCATTGTCGATTTTCTTATTCGAGAAAATTGTAATTTTCATTCAAGAGGAAAACGACTGGACAAGAAACGGGTTGAAATATTGCTGCTTTGTGAGCGCGTATTATTATTATGTATTATATGTTTCGCCGTTGTATATAACAAGTAAAAAGTTGAATTATAATTTATATACTACACGTTTTGCAGAGCAATAAAAAGATAGGACAAGAAATTATGCTACCGCTAAGAAACCCTACAAGCTTGCTCCCCTAAATATATTCTGCGTTAATATTCTACCTTTTACAAGTGCGGGGTTGATGGACCCAAGTATTTTAAAGCCCAGTTTCTGCTAAATGGAAAATCTAGTCAAAATGGAAAGGGGAAGAGATAGAGGTACATTCTAAGGAAAGTGTATTTACAGTTTGTCTTGCCAAAACTGTATGTAACCGAAAGAGACTAAAGTAGTGGTGGATAATAATCATAAGACAAGTTGTAGTAATGCAGAAGTAGAAAAGGTGCAGGTAGCAGTCTATTGACATTACAACAAGAAGAAAGAGTAGAAGCTCTGCAGTACTGCAACTAGATAGTTATTTTATTGCTTTAAAAACCGGGATTCCGGAAAATTGGCTCAAGTACTGGTTGCCGAGAATTGGCAAAAAGTATGTTAGCTTAAATGTAACAGTACAACTAGGGATTTTTTATTTTGACTACCAACCGAACACCATCCCTTTCTTCTTCTTTTTTGTCTAGTCATATAATCAGGTTTAGCAAGGATGGATGGTTTGTATCAAGTGGAAGCTACAAGCTATATACCCGACCGCAAAGCATACACAGCATCTTGAAAGCAGACATTTTACAACGAAATACCAAAATATAACACAACCTAGTTGTACCTAGTGCTAAACTTTTACCACCTTTTATTCTTCTTCTTTTTGCTGGCCTTACAAAAAAGGAATGGAAGGGCTTTCTCCACTCAAAAATTTCTTCTTTTACATTCCCTGGTCTTCTACAGAAGGAGAGTGCGTCATGCCCACAAAACTCCACTCACAAAGAGAAAAGAAGCCAAAACGCAACATTTACCACACAGGAATAAGGAAAAGCGTGTAAAACGCGTATGTACACGCGTATATACATTTTTGTAACTCGGTTACCATTTTCTCAAGCAGTTGGAGAAAGTAGAAAAGAATGATTTTTTCTCCTGGTTTGCATATAATCTCTCTAGATAATATTTTATCTTTATAAGGTTGTCTATATCATTAATCTAACATGGAGAAAATTTGTCCGAGAAAATTGCACTCTCGCTAATATAACCTATTATGAAACCGTTTTCCTGTGGAAATACACACAAGCACAGTAGTACTCTAGTGTAGGAGTGCTGTGTAGTGTGTTTCTCTTTGAAAAATTCATTTTGTTTCCTTGTGAGCCATATCTTCAAAAGCTTAACTGCTTCTACATTATTAAGTTGTTCTCATTTCCCTGCTTTTCCTCTCCACCCGAAGGAAACTTTTTACTTAAAGTTAAACCACATTTTAGCAAAACTTGGTTTTCTGCTGTTTTCTCCCTCTTTGGCTGAATATTCTGCACAGTCTGCATAATATTCTGTATAGAAAGTAAACAGACGGACACCCGGATTTTCGGAAGTTTGGAATTCACAGGAAAAAAATCAATCTGAGTCTATGGAACAAAAATACTTTTCACGCTATAAAAGTCATTATCCAGCAATGTAACAGCAATGACGCTTATGATTTTGGTTGGTGTTGATGATAACTTGGATAACGATAGCAATGGTAATACTTGCGGTTGTTGTTGTTGTGTCTTGTGTCCACCTCCCACCGAGGATACTACCACCCACAGAGACAAATGTGGTGATATTCTTGTTCGCAGCATGGCAAAATGGGAAATACATGAACTTTATGGAATGATATGCCTTAAAAGATGATAGTTAGTGTACACGCCTGATTGAATAATAATATTATATGCTGGTAACACAGAAGAAGAAAAAAGAAGGAGGTATTCTGAAGGGAGCGGAGGGGAAATGAAAAAGCGGTGGGGGTTCTTCCATTTTCCTTCTCCTTGGTTCTCGTTCTACTGCGCCACAAAGACGAGCCACCCTCCAGGCAAAAATACCCAACAAACCAGGAAGAAAAGTAGAGGAAAAACACAAACAATAATTGCAAAAGAATGTAATAGTTCCAGTTTTTCTGCCTTCGGTTTTTGCGGTTGTGCACATGTAGCTGTTTAGAGCAATAATACTACATACGGTGGAGTAAAAGAAGTAAAGAGCAAAGTTTTTTTTATCCTAAAAAGAAAGAAGGAAGAGAAAAAGCAAAAGAAATAATTTATATGCATGCCTTTGTTGGTATGATTTTACTAAAGTGTATCCGCAAGCAAGTCCACAAAACGACTTTCTAGACAAGTTTGTTGGTTGGATAAATAAAGAAGGAGATGTAAAGTGTTTGTTAGGTTAGAAGACAGAGAGAAGGAAATTCATAGAAAGAGCCAAAGAGAAAATACAGAGAGCAAGATGGTTATGACATAAATAAGTAATGCTCTGGCTAAATGCAACTTGAATTACTTTAGTAAATAATCAGTTTCTGAAACATAAAGAAATGGAGTATGGTCGAAGAAGGTCAATACTCTCAGTTCGCTCAAATGTAATTCGAAAAGGGAAGATCCGACCATCTGTATTAGTTTAAGAGACAGCTTGGCAATGTTCAGCATTTGCTACCGTCAAAACGTTGCATCTTTGTAAAATCATATAAATGTCTTCCGACAGATACATTAGGAAGCTGATGATGTTGTAATACTACATAAGTAATTACTGCATTTTTCTGAAAGTGTTTGGTTTCACAACCAAAAAGAAACTTGCACAAATAGCTTTTCATCAAGTTTCAAGGTAGCTCCTAATTTACCTCGAGAAGTTACTTTAGTGGCACCCGTGCAGAAAATAAACTTTTCCACATCTTTTTTATTCATGATAACGCTTAAGAAAGCGTAAAATATTTATTTCTCGTTTAAATCCTAGAATGCTTCATTTTATTTACCAGAGAATTCCCCAAATATTGTGCATTCTCTGCTTATTTACAACAACAAACGTATGTTTCCAAGGCAATCACGAAAAATCTGGTGGCTGAATGAAGTCTAGTTTATTGAGTTTTTAAAAGTTGGCTAGAAAAGATCGAACAGAAACTAAGAGAGTTACAGAGAAAGATACAAGTTGTTCTGCTTCTGCTTATCTAACAGGTAGATAAAGTCAAGTGGCTAAGACTAGAAAAGTGGAGAAGAAAAAAAAGTAGTTTTATTTTTCTATTTTCTAGACTACTCAACAAAAGAATAGAAACTCAACAGCAACAACAACACAACTACCGTACAAGCTCTGTGTAGAAGCATCTCTTTTGAAAAAAAAGTTTTTAAGAGGTTTGTGCTCTCAAGAGAGAGGAAAGTTTTTTCCGGAGAAAATTTCGGTTTTAACATTTACCATTTATTCTCCCGTTTCGTTTTTCCTTTTATTTGCCAAGATTGCCGGTGTTCTTTTTTCTACTTGCTTCTGCTCACTCTTAAGTAAAACAGTGCAAAAAATGGCTGGAAAATGGTGAATAAAAGTGGGACAGTTTCTGAAAATATGTTTTCCATTGCAAAAATTGAGATGAATTGAAATGAAACCTTTATGATTACTGATTACTGATCTACCTGCCTGTGTAAATGTGCATAGTGCATTATATATAGCTTTTTGTATTTAGCTCTACCAAAAATTATTTTAGTCGCTGCATACGCTTCCTTTCGTTTCCATTTTCGTGACCTCGCCATTTATGTGACAAATTTAACTTGTCAACATATCCTCCACGGTATCTTAAGAAATGGCTCCTCTTTTGTGAGCACCGTTGTTGTTGTTGCTAGCGCTAGCATTACTATAAATTCGTAATGTATTATATTACTCGCAGCAATCTTCAAAGGATGATCGCTATGCATACTATAATGGCAGTGCTGATAGAAATAACTGATTGTGTGTAAACACGCAACTCTTAATCATTATCACTCGCCACCAACCCTACTATTGTGGAAAAATATCATTCTGATGTCCTCTATAAAGGTTATTATTTTATACGCAAGCACTTTTCTTGTGGTTTCTAACCAGGTTTATAACGTGCATGTTTTTCTTCATGTTGTATTTTAACACACAGTGAAAGCACCGCGCAGCAGGAGAAAAGAAAGGACCATCTTTCCCTGCTTTTCTTATTGTTTGTCATTATCTTGTTTGCACGCAACTAAAGTTCAGCCACTTTTTAGTCGATATAACACTAAAAGAAAACTACCACGTTTTTTACAAGTTTCGAGTTTTAACTCCAATTTTATCTATAGACAGATATCCCTTGACTAATCATTGTAATAATCCCGAATACACATCACTTTTCTCTTTCTTGAAAAACTCTCCACACGATGTACGTAACATGCCCTCAAATTATGTCGTGTCATGCCCTTCGCTCATTTAAAAACTTTTCCCCTTTTTCTTTGTTTTTCTTCTTCTGTCGCTTCGAGTCACTTTGCTCGTCTTTCATTTTGCCATGCATGCGTTTTTCTCTCTACGCTTTCTCTGTCCCAAAAAAGTGGCTAGAAAGAAAGAGTGCACTACTAATCATTATCATATACCTTTTTACTTTTTATACGTACCCGCAAGCAGGGTGTAGTATTTTCTTCAGCAAAAAATATAAATGACAAGACAAGAGTAAGAACTCCAAGTCTTTTGGTGCTCAAATAGTTTTAGCGAATGTATAGCAGGAAGGGAGCGCGACAGAAAATGAATGAAAAGAGGAAAGTTTATTTTTCCGGCAGAAGCCTATTTTTTCTCGAGAAAATGTAGAGGAATAGGGAATATGGCGAAAATTGACGGAAAGCACTGTGTGTGTGCCAGCAGGGTGTGTTTGCAATTAAAAGGCATTAGCTTGTGTCGAGATTTCCACTTTTAACACCAACTTTCAGTCTGGCTCGTCTCTGTGGGTGGTCTGGTCAAAGGCGGGAGCGCAGAGTAGGAAAAAAACTATAAAGCCGTACTTCTTCTATTATAAAATGGTATAACATTGTTGTTCACTCTACGGTGAGATATGACAGAGTATGGTTATACATAAAAAGGAAAAAAATACTGAGAAAGCGTATAAAGCTCGCAAAGACAGAGAGAAAGAGAGGCTGTGTGACAAGCGGGGAGTTGATGTGATATGCTTGTCTTTTTATAATCATTTTTGTCACGGAGAAATAAAGAGAGGGTGACTGGAGTTGACTAGAGTGTACACGATAAAACACTTTTAGCATAAAATGATTAGAAGAAAATTTCTTTTAGTACTGAGGTTTACTCAAGAGAAGCGGTTATATTACTTCTTTCTTTGGGTGTCATTCCTTAAATGTAGGCCCACAAAAATACAGGCAATGATAGTATCGCTTGCAAAGCTATTCAAGGGATTTTTTAAGTCTTCTTTTTATTACACAGCCCCACACGCACAATAGCTAGACTTCAAGTGGAAGAAGACAGGCTTTAAGTGACTGCTATTCCCGGATATCCCCTTGCTGTCTGCGTTTTATTGTTTCTCCCTTTATTCTTTATTCATTTCTTAATTCAATCTTGTCTTGCTTGTCATTTTTATCTTGGTCTGTAATAGCAACAGTGTACGAAGAAAGCGTAGCAGCTTTGCATAAAAGATTTTGCTCTCTGCTGTGCAGACAAAATCTAAAGGAATTTAAAAAATAATAATTATGATAATCAGACAAGCACTATACAATTCCATGATACATTTGTGTATTCAAAACCTAGAATGCGAGCATAAAGACATAAAACTTCAATTTTCACCAGTTTTAATGACTGTATGCATATAACAACAGTCGACTATACAAAAATAGTTTGTAGGGCAAACAAAGTTCAAGCCGTGTTAGCACTGGTGTGCTGCTAAGATAAATTCAAGACAATTTGACGAGAAATGGCAAAAATTAAAAATGAATGTTGAAGCACACTCAAGTCCTATTCGTGAAACAGAACGGTGAAAGCGTACTTTTTCTTTGGTAGGGTTGGATTTAGTACCGTGGGCTTTTATAGGAACTTGGAAGAATGCTTCCAAACTTCCTATTGTTTATAAGGAAGTTGATGTTTATAGAAAATCCTAATATTGTTGCTCAATCCTATTTTGTTGGTAAAACCCTATTTTTGCACGCTTATGCTGAAAAGCGGGCAAGGAAACCTACCCGTTTTGTACATTCCCCATAAATGCCCACGAATACAATCCAGCAATTCAGTTTTATTTTCATCATTTCTGCCCTGATTCTATTACTCGACTCGACATCTCGATAACGCAAACAGATGAAACTACGAGATCAGCAGCAGTAGTAGTAGTATAGTTTGTAGTTTAGTCTTTTCTATTCACAGAAGAATTGCCCCAGTAGACAAATTTTTTTCTTCGTTTGCAGTCTCTCTTGTAAATCTGATCATTTCATTTTCCCTTCTTGTCTTTTTGCTTTCTCTTCTTGTTCGTTGTTCGCTTGTTGAACTGTAGTTTGAGTGGAGGAATGTGAAATAAATTTTGAGTGTTGTGCTAGGACTGAGTCTCTGAGCTGATGATGCTGCTCGTGCGTGCGCTATAATACTAGACTTTTTTCCTTGACTTTTCATATTCCACTGTGAGCTCTTCTTCAATTTTCGCCTATTCTCTTGTCTTGCATTTTCTTTCGTTTTTGCACAGATGCTGTTCGCTCTCATTCAAGGGATATGCTATTACTCATTTCATTTATATTTCATTGCTGTTTTCTGCACTCTTGTTTTATTCACTTAAAATATAATGCATGAATATTCGTCTGCATAAATATATAATTCAAGATTCAATATTCAACGTTATTAAGAGTACTACATACATATATTGTATACAATAAAATGTAATACAAGATATCAGTATTTGCGCTTCGGTTACATTACTGTTTAAAATAAAATGAATCTATCATAAACGAATTGTTAATAACTGAGTTTACAAAAACGAAACATCTACTCAAGACAATTGTCCATTTCTTTTGGTTGGTTAATATTCTGGCGTTTAGATGCATCCAAAACAACTTCATTGTATTTCATCATCTCAGACAAAAATATATTTCTCAATTCTACCCAAATCCTAAATAGTTCAAAGATTTTCATCAAGCACTGGTAGTATGCATTGTTTAAAAACAAGATGAAAGTCCTCTGGATGGACAACCGCATATTAAGCCAACTTGCATCCATTTTACAACACTTTTATGATACTCAACCTGTTATCTCATTCTAGGAAAAGCATGCATTCCAAAAGAAATCTTGAAAAATGGAATATCACAATGATCACAAGTGCTCTACAAAATATTAACGGTATAAAGCCTTTTGTTCGTTTTTCTTCTGCTGTTATCACTCTTTCTAACATTTTTCTCGTTTTTTAATTCAAAAACGTCTGTGCTGCGTCTTTAAAGAGGCTTGCATGCATGCCTTGTCGGCAGACAGCAAGAATAAAAAAGAAAATACGCTGAAGCGTGGATGAAAAAGCCGAAGACTATGTGTGTATGCATTATATATACACTTTTTTCACCGGCTTCTTTTTCCCAGAGATATTTTCTGCATGCCTGCACGCACGCACACAACAATGCTTTGCTGCATTCCCTAGCTGCTGTACCCATTTTCGGCAAGAAATCTGAATAGGAAAACAAATAATAATAAATAAATAAGCCGAGAAAAGAAGAGGAATGGGTAGGTGGAAAATATTAAAGAAAAGAATAAAAAATAAGATAAAATGTATAATGCACCGTAGATGCTATAATATTCTTTTGGATTCCAACAAAACACTGATCTTTACACACCATAAACAGCCACTATCACTACCTTCTACTGCTATCACTTTTATTTTTACACTACAAAGAAAAGAGCATATTTATTTTAGAAGGAAGAAATGAAAATGAAAAATTTCGTTGAGGCATGCACGCGGCATGCCGACATGCATGCATGCACGGTTGCATGGCAGAGGAAGATGCAAAGATGTGTGTGTAGCTATTTATGGTAGACGGGAAATTTATGACGTAACAAAAATATGAAATATTGCCTAGAGTGGTACATTCATGGGATGGTAGCGACTATGGACTGTAATTACTTATTGTTGAATGGAATTGGAAAAGTGTGAAGATTTGTTTTTATACGATTATATTCAGTATTGGATTATTCAGTGTAGATACAACATGACTTTTGTGTGCAATGTGAGATTTTTAATTCAGCATATATTAGCAGCAGCAACAATATGTATTAACGTATCACAATACCTATTTTACAGGTTAAATCATTTGATACTGTCAAATTTTTAAAGCAGTATTTTAGTTTTTCATCCAAGTTACAATCCACAACTGGATTAAATGCAGCAATGATGTTTAAGCGCATCTTTTGTTGACTAATTGTCTGAAATTTTTCAAGTGTCACCCTTTTGCTGAGATTTGCTTTTACAGTCAACCACAACCATGTTCACTTCCTTTATACTACTAGATCAATGTCCGATTTTGCTTGCGTTAGGAAGACAAAAATAGTCTGAAGAACAAAAGGCAATACGAATCCATTTATGCATTTTTTCAAGATAGATAGAAAAAGTAGACAACGTGTGCTCTTGGGTTTTTACAGAAAATTCCATGCGGTTACTGTGAATGGCTTGTGTTTGTGTAGCCAGCTAGCTATTCGTCTTGAGGCTATTTTTCAGAATGCTGAGCAAAAAGTGGAAAAGCAAGCAGGGAAAAGTTTGGGTCAAGCTTATGTGTCCATTTTTCTCTTTCTCAAGAGTGTCCATCTTCTTTTGCTGTTGGGTGTTTGCTAGTCTCTTCATCAAGATAAATGATTGTACACTTTCAATGTTTTCTACCAACCAGGCATTCATGGCCTTGGCTTCACGTGACAGCTTCCAAAAGAAACCAAAGTGAGGTCAGACAGTGCGTTTAACCATAAAGGCTTTGTCTTGTTTTCTGGCGAAGGTGGAATGTTTGTCATGTGACCATGTGACCCGTGTCATTTTCTTACCACCTTAGTGAGGTTGTAGTACTCCCCACGGTTGTTTTTCTGTCTGTGAACAGCCAGTGTCCAAAGTTAAATTGGTTTTTACGCGAATTCTAAATCCAGTGGGGAAAATATATGGAGAGTTATTGGAACGGACTAATGTGTAATCGGAAAAATACCAAAACAGTTTTATACTGAAGGATATTACTTCCTCGTGTTTTTTGATATTACATTGCAGTATAGCGTTTTGGAACAGGTTTTATAGAGAGTTTATTGTTACGTGCCTAAATTGAATTAGAATGAACTGGATATAGGGCTGTCGTGCTGTTGGTTGGATGAAGGGGAGAAATAGAGGAAAGTGGGAAATGACCATGAAACGTAATTGAAATGTACTCAATTAGATGTGTGTGCTGTCGTAATTTTATGCAAATGCAAGGAACCAAGGAAATAAAGACCGTAGCGTGTACTAGGGGAAGTGGTAGAGTTGGCTGTTGATAGCTTCAGCCCCGAATTTTAAGAATTTGTCCAAGTTGGACAAACGTGTCTAGCAATTGGTTAACAATATAGTCCATAATAGTCTATAAAGTACTATGAAGTAGTTGTTAACACTCCAAAGTATACTGGTAACGGCAAACCCTGGTTGGGCTACCATAAACCATGTCCTGGAATTGTTGCTAGCTTTAGCTAAATGAAGATGCATAGCCTCTTGTGTAACCCAATTTTATTCGACGAATGCTTTATTAAATTGTTGTGTATCAGCCTGAAAATGAAATTTATACACTTCCCACACGCTTTCATGACATATTTCAGAATACGCTTTTATGATCTACCTATATACATACAATACATGGTAATAAAACATTATTATAGAATAAAATGATGTAATATGAACATTGATTGATTCACTTGAGCAAAATTAGCAGTTCGCATGGAATATTCAAATGCGACAAAAATGAATAGTTTCCATATTAGTAAATCAACAATTAGACTACCATTAGCAGGAATCAAACTCAAATTTGCAAATCCAGCGCAAAACTTTTTCCTGTCATGTGACAATACTAACTTGTTTGTCTCGTTTTTAGGCTAATTGACAGCCATATATACCCTTCTTTAACAAATTCTGACTTCCGTGCAAATGGCTAATTTATACAATTGGTCATAATGTCATATTCCCACTAAACAGGCAACTTGTTTTTCTCTTTCAACAAGTTTGTTGTTCGCTGGATTTTCAATAGATTTAATGATTATGGAAATTTCATGCATGAACGGTCTAACAAAGTGTGGCTATTCAAGTTTGTTTAAAGAATTAGTTAGTGTTAGTTGAATAGGCATTTTTAGTATTTTAGACACACAAGTTGTCATGTCATGTGAGAGAACATAAACCCAAGTTATTTCTTATTTCATAACAACAATTTTTTGGCCATTTCTTGAACAATCTATTACATTGGTTGAAGTACAAAATGTCATTATAAATTTAAAATATTCCTTGTAAAGCATGTGGCAAAATGGTCATGTGGCACATTATATGCTGCAGCTAAATTTTACGACCCGCTCGCACTGCTCACTACACCAACAGCAGCAGTAATAAGTATTTTTCCAGTTACCGTTCAATGCTAATTTTGTATGCTATGAACCACTCGCTGATGACTAAAACAGCCTGTTAGCTATTTTTACCTCACGTGAAGATTATTTTACACTATTTTTAGCCCCTTGTCTAGTAAAAATAGATACAAGTGCAAAAAATAGTGTAAACTACCAGAATTAATAATGAGTTTAGACTTTAGACCAGTCAGTTTTATCGCCATAGGCACAATTCCAATATAATATGAATATGATGATGTAGCAAAATGAGGATTTCTGCATGACTACTGATGAGGGAACAACACCAAACCAAATATGATTTCAATGACAAAACCATCCAAAAATAGAACAACAATTTCAGTTGCCTTTACGATGATCGAAACTTCACATGTGTAGTAAAGTAGCTTTCATATATAATAATTGCGCGTGTGTTGAATGATAAAGTGTTAGTCAATTCATATGCAAATTGCTCATCGGAATTATTAGCTAGACAAATAATTAGTTATGCTATAATATATGCAGCTATTTTTTGCACGGATAACCTCTTGGTAATAAACTCTGGTAAACGTGTATATACTTTTTAGTCAATTGCTGATTAGCAATTCATCGTCATCATCAGACAGCTCTATTCTTTCCAATATATATTGTATAAAATATTTATCTGCTGTCAAAAGTTTATTTAGATTGTAACGAGTATGTTACGATAACAATGTAATCATCACTTGCCTCGCCTGCTGCTTTGCTGCTGGCGCATAATTTGTCTGTTTGTTCAACTCGTCATAGGTATATTTACTCCTGAATTATGTATTTTGGAAATAAATATCAGGCTGGAAAGTAAATACCCGATATAACTAAGCAGTATACAACTTTTGATTATGTACCCTGCATTTGCCAAAACTAAACTGGGAGTTAAATTCGTTTTATTTGGAATTGTGGCTAATTTGGTCACTTTCAGAAAGGATTTTCCAGCAATATTATAGTACAAAATATATTAAAGTTTGAAGTAATATAATGTAGCGCAAAGGGTTTTGGTGAATTAAACGGCACTAAATAAAAACTTACTACTTGGTACCGTCCATGAATTCACAAATACGATACAAGTTTAGTTTATTTGGAATAATCCTGTAGTCATACGCATGTAAATTTTCGAATCGGAATTAAAATAGATTTTAAGTCTTCCACTTAAAATCAAACAAGGTTTATGCAGACATTCTTTTCTACTTGGTAAAACAATGCAGGAGCTACATTGGAATTCATTGTTGCAGCGTGCTCTCAAATTATCACACATTTTTAGCCCTAGGATTTTCCTCCCCTACTTTTTAACATTTGTAGAATTTTCCATGGTTTACTGCACGCTCATATATAAAGCCCCAAAATGACCCTGCAGGGCACACCGCTGACAGACTGAGCAAAATTTAGTACTTTGGTAGTACTAGAAGTACGGACTAAGGCTATATACGATTATAATGTTTTCGCATAAAACATAAGACCTACTACTTCTATTCTTTATTATATATAATATTCTCCGTTTTACAGAGTAATTGAGATGCTCATTAAAAAGATGAAACGACGACAGAACAGAGAAAAAGGAGGAAAAAATTGTGTTCAGCTTTTCTATTTGCCTGACTGCTACAGAAAAAATGGTAAATCAAAGGAAAGCTGGAAAAACCAACAACACAAGACAGTTCATACCGCATCACTTATGTGTCTGTTAGGAAAATCAAGAGAAAAGATTCGGGATGATGAGAGATTTTGTCTTTAGTTTATACTTTGTATTATACAAAGCTAGTGGAATATATTAACGAACGCCTAACGAGTTTGCTGGAAACGGTTATGTGCTTGTCAGAAATATTATAAAAAAGAAAAGATCCAGTTAGCGGGCATTTTTTGTTTGAGAAAAAGTTTCACTGAAAAGGTTGCTCATCATTTTTTAACTTTTTCTGTGCTTCCCCTTTGAAATGTTTTGCATTAAATTTCAATTTTCTTTCAATATGTGCAAGGTAGCGTAAAACAGCGTTTTGACATTCTGCCTGGCGTTCTCTGACATTTGAAATGATGAAAGGAAACACCAAAAGTGATAAATATAGAGTTGAGTTGAGTATAAATGGTCATTAGCGAATATTATAAAGACATTGTTTTCTCAATGAATTTCTAAGCTGTGCTGATTGAGATGTGTGTAGTAATATGAATCCATAATTAGTTCCGGATCTAATTATCAACTTTTTACCCGTGGATTTCACCCAATGCTATGTTTCAAGTAATAATTGTTCATTCATAATGTTGGCAGAGTTGTGTCACGCCGACATGTCACGTTACAACATGACCCACATTTAGTCATGTTTACAACTACCTAATGGTTTATATTCATAGAAATCATGACAACAAGAAAAGCTTCATTGATGTAAACGGATGTATGATGCACGATAATTATTTTTCCGTGGGCTTTATGCCTTGATTGCAAGCTTATAGAAAAGGAAAATTATCTATGGTTTCAGCATAAATATCGTAATCATTTATTCATGCAATTTACTATCTACTTGTTGCTCATTAACTTTTAAGAATTTATTATGTTGTCATTGTCAAAAATAGTGAATTGGAGTACATAAATCTACACTAACTGTTTGTAGAATTGTTCATCTGTTTCTAATATTGCTTGTTAAGTACATGTACACCAAAATGAGTACATTACGTAGTTGTACGAGTACGAGATTTGCTCTTACATAAATACCGATGATATGATGCACAGTCAAGTGATCAAGGAGTACAAGAGGCTATAATATGCCATATCAATCTTAGATTAAAATAATCCGAGAAGCCAATAAAGAGTCAGCAGATCAATCAGGAATAAACTCAATTGATATGTCAGGAATGTCACCATTTACCCTTTACCAGAATGACGTCTGTTTAATTTAGATAAGAAATTAATCTAGTACACAGTTGTGTTTATAATTCAAGTACATTTATACATAATTATCTTCCTTAAAAGTGTGGTAAGTACTTTTGCGTACTTCTCTACAAATGAGTGACTGACAAGCGATAAAAACGTTCAAGTTCATGAACTCAATTTCACGTTAAGAGTTCAAGGAGGAAAAGGCTAACCTTAGGTGGTACCATTTCAAATTAATTGTTAATATGTACAAGTGCATTCAATGTAAACTGTACATGAGGTATTCCTTGGTATAGGTGTTTCACTTTAAGATGGTGTATAAAGACACTCCAATCCAACGACAATAACTTCATAATACATTAAATCTTTAAATATAAAGACCGTACTCATACTTCGTATTGGAGAGCTATTGTATCTGCATACTGATACTACCACAACAAACCATTTTGATTATTAAATGTTGTCGAATTAAAGCACAAATAATGTTTGTCTATAATAGTACGGTATATTACGTTTTGTTGTCTATAACTATCGATTCTAATCAATCCTCATGTGTTTTCACTTGTAATACAAAGTTCTATCTGTTTCTCGCATCTCATTATCCAACTCCCTTTTCCTGTCATTTTGTATCTCTCAGTGGCTTGACATAGGAAAAATACAAAAATTATCCAAATAAACACCAAGATACTTTTGATTTATAAAATCAATACTTGCTATATAACCATAAGATAATTATTGCATTACAAACCATTCATTCATCTCTTACGTGTCTGTTTACCAGTAAAGTTATTCCCAATTCACACATTTACTATATTCCTCTTTCTCCTCCTGAGCTTTACCCATCTTCTTATGTCTTATCTGCTCAACTTTGTTTGCATTTCCACCACCACAACTTGCGTTTTATGCTGCTTCGTGCTTACTGATGGTGCATGTGGTGGAAGTTGTGACGTAGCTCAGAGATAAAGTTTTTTGTATCATTTTAGATAGTGTAACGGAATATGTGTGTATGATTATGATAAATACGGTTATTGCTACCACTTTAACTTGCCTACTTGCTTTCGAAGATTTGTCTTAATCTACTCTTTACTTTGCCCTATTTTTTGCTTATACTTACCAAACGCAAAAAAATATTCTCTCTTTTATGTGCTTCACATTTTTCCATGTGTCTATAACATTTAAGGAACGCCATGTGTGTACCACGACTGACATAAAAATAATATGTATTTCCGTACACTTCTCCGCGTCTGCCTGCATTTGCCATCATCATCAAATTTACGACAAGAGCACCTCGTTCTCTAATATCGTTTAAAAATGCGTTGAAACTTTAGTTTTTTAAGAGGCTTTCATACTTTTAAGCAGTGAAGTAGCGTCATCATCATCTTGTAAGCTAAGTCATTCGTCAATAGGCATAATATAAGGCACAAGCCAAAAAATTGCATTTTGTTTTTGGTTAAGACTCATTCTTTATGCGTTACAGTAACACACACAGAGCTTCACACAGCTCTCGTGTTTTTCCGCAGAGATATATGATGCTCAAACGTGAACACAATTTTTTTCAAGATGGTATAAATGGTGAAGCACGTTTACTCGATCCTCTTGTTTGTAATCCATTTTTCCATTGCATTTATTTTATGGAGAATAATAATAAAATATGGGGTGGTATAGTGCTCATAGTTCATATTCATAATGGGTTGCCTTACTTTTAAACAAAGTTCAGTACTTTTTTTAAATGAACATCCAACATCCTCCTTTTAAGAATTTCATTGCTTTTCTATGTGACGTATATATCCTGCTTATCGTAAAAAGTCAAATCGACATCTTCTGTATTACCTAAATTGACTCTGAACAACTTTCTGTGATTTAGTTGTGTTGTGTCAGCTTAGCGAATCAGACCAAGAAAGATGAGAGAGTACATGAATGTGTGTTTATTTGTATGCACGCTTGTCGTCTTTAGAACGTGAAATGTTTTAAGCTCAAGTAATCGACTTCAGTTTACTCGCTCTGTTTTGACTTCCAAGACTGCACTGCTGTCTGTGCAATACAACAAGTTCCTTTAGAATAATATTGGGATACATTTCAAGAGACAAGATTGTTTGCAGTCAATAATACACCAGAAATTGATTTAGTTACAGTGATAATTTAAAAAAGTGAGATACTGCAACACAACGCAAGCTGCCCTACATCAGCAAAATTGGTTGTTGCTGTTTGTTACAGTGCTATATTACTTGCTACATTATGTTTACTTGTGTTCAAACGTTGCCATTTATGTGTGCATCATGATGATGAACAAAGTTTACATTCTAGCTTCCGTTTGCTAGCAGCAAAGTAAACAGAGTGCTCAGAAGAGAGTTTTCGGTTTCTCAGACAGAGTCTAAGAATATTAGTTTGTACTTGTTGTAGGCAACAGACCAAGTCAAAGAATTCATATGATACAAATTGTCCGTATTTATTTTTCTGTTTTCTGTTTTAGCAAATGGCAAACTTTTCATTTTTGGAATACTTTGTAAAATTATGAATTTATAGTTGTGCTATCGGTTTCTAAGGATCCAACCAAATCAGATCAGGTTTATAATAGGGTACAATTATGTAACTTTCTGTGTACGTAGTACTATTGACCCCTATCAGTCATCAATATGTCCACCAGAATATCAGGTATCACTAAACCGCTAAATCAGCAAACATGATAACCGTCTGTCTGGACTCATTTGACTTTTATGCCTTATTGACTGCTATTGACATTTCCATGTCATGTTCAATGCCAAATTATCTCCCGAGAAGATAATATAGAGATGGGAATGCCCCTGTCACGTTCTTTTTCTGCAATTTCTTTTGACACTAACACGTTTTTATGGGGCAATCTTTTTATACAAGAAATACCCTCGACTTGCCACTTGGGCTACATGTGTTTAGACATGTGCTCTTTTAAAAATGTACAACAACCCAAACGTAAATGTGAAATGAAACAAACTAATACCACTTAACACTTTAGATTTCTCTCTGTATTTTATGGCGTGAACATAGTGTTGCCCTGTGCAAGAAGAGTGGTATAGTAAGTAGTGCTTAGTGATGATTGTGAAACGACTCAGTTTTTTGTCGTTGTTGATGCTACACCACTCACTGGAATATCTTTTGATGATTGCTATATACTCCAAAGCGCCTTTTTATCAAGCAACTGCCTAAGTTGATCGTTTGTCGTGATAATGATTACATTTCGCAACCTCCTTTTCTCGTTTCTGCTAGTTTTTTATTCGACGTACTCAAGAGGAAAACACAATTTTTTGCTCAGATAATAAATGCATGCATGTAGTAATGTATCCCAGCTCACAAAATGCACGGTTGTTTGGTTTTGCCAAGGAAACAAGTTTTGTTGGACATGCCTCTTAACAAGGTATTTAAGCTTAATCTAATTATTTTACGGACTACACATACACTATGCACAGTGTACAATAAAAAAAGGTAGTAAAAGTTAATGTGTCCGGCTCTGACAAGTAAAGTGTATAAAATGCGTGTATAAATTTTCAACAAAACTTTTTACCAAAAGTTTTCTGCTCTCACAAGCTTTACTTTGCAATCAAATATATAAATGCTTCTTTTAAACATTTCTTGCTTTTCATGCTTGTTATTCTGGTGAGTTGCTGTTGGAAAATCTAACACGCGTATTATTGCAACATACAGAGAATCATCATCAACAACATAATTTCATTATGTTTACCACTTTGCTACGTACACTTTGTATTTCAACTCTTTGCTTTGATAACGCAAGATTCTTTGGATGTTGAAATCAACATTTTTTCACAAAGTGTAAATTATATAAAGTTTTATGCTAAAAATTGCCAAATATATAAAGTAGTTTACCTTTCCAGACTGTTTTAATGAGGTTTCATACAAATAACTTTAGATTTCGGCCTTGGTACCAGTTTATGCTATATCTGCTGACATTATCGTTACGGGTCATTTAAAGCAAGGCTTAACCAGTTTTGTACTGGATTAAAAGTCGAGAGTCCAGATGTAACTTAATTTTAAAGTTGAAACTTGATGCGTTATAAAAGTTAAAAGAATTTATACAAGCTCAGCAGTCATTTTGGATTGAAGAGTGATGATCAATGACCATGCATTGCAATAAGCTTAAAAGTATAATCTTTTATAAGCGTGCAGTGGTGCTTGGTCTCATGGTGGTCATTTCTATTTTTCATTGTTTATACTGGCCAAGGTTGACAATTAAGCTTAACACTAATCGCATCCCGAAGTCTATTTTCTATGTCATTTCCTCAGCAAATCCGACAAACCCCCTCCTTGTTACCTTATGCATCATTTCACACTTACTCCCCTACCATATATCTCATCACTGTTCAACAAACCGCTGGTGCCACAACTTTTTTTTCAAAATTCGTGTCGCTTCCTCCCGCAATACTAATATTTTGGCAGACCCGCTCTTTCCATCTCATCCGCTTATTTATTTCATTTTCACCGCACCAGCTTCCACCACCACCACCTTCCTTTTCCGAATTATTTTGTTCGCCAAAGCAAATTATCCATCTCTGCACATTTATGATGATGGAATATAGCACCATATTTACTCGCCCTTTTTGAGTTGCTCTTGCTACCAACAACGTCTCTTCTGACCTGATATTTGTCTACGGAGCTCTCTCTCTTCCCCAGTTTTTCTCGCTTTTCCATCTTCTCCCAAAAACTCAGCCCAGGCAAGATACCATACTATAGGCATCATACATGCAGACACAAAACTCACACCGAAAAATATTTTCTCAGCACACACATAACAGTGCAAGCAACAGAGAATAAGCCGAGATGATATTGGATTTTCCATTTTGACCACCATATCATCTATGACGGTGATGATGAGAGACAGCTGCTGCTGTGCCTGCCGCCTGCATCTCTCTCCTTGTTTGTTTTTCTCGTCTGCTGCTACTCCAACGGAAAATAACGGCAGAGAAAACTAACTTTTCCGTCTATTGCCCCATCTCAATACATAATAAATATAGGTATATGCACCCTGCACAATATAAATTGAGTTTCTGTCTGTCCGAATTCCCATATTTCCCTGATCTTCTTCCCATCATCACCATCATTATTATTAGTTGGTAGAACGTGCGCGCGTGGTAACGCTGGAAACAAGTTTTCTCCAAAAAACAATATGCACGCAAGCAGTAGTCTAGAGGATGCTCTAAACGCCCGGCTTTTGTCCAGCGCGTTACAGACAAGGCGCAAAATGGCTTAGACATTTATTCTAGAAGCCGGGCTACTTGGTATAATAATCCTGATCACCATCATTCTCTGCAAGAAAATCAACACTCATCCAGCTGCACACACACACAATCCCAAAAGAAAGGGTTATTCTTTATCGCCATATTTTCTACTCTAGCCTTGCCATTTTCTATTGTGTTGCCATCATTTTCTTTCACCATCGCTGTGGCAGAAGCAGTAATGGCAAAGCAGACCGATACTGCAAACTAGTGATAAATTTTCTACCAAATTATGCATCTATCTAACTATTGTTTCCATTCTGTACTTATTATTCATAAAATACTAAACCAGACCAGACCACCATCATCATCGTCAGCAGAAAAAAACTCGGAGTTGGTGGTCCAAGCAAGCTCAGGAGACAAAAGCCGAGATTTTCGCTCTTGTGTTTCTGGTTGCTACTTTTGTGACGCTTATTAATCACGAAATTGTCACCCGTCATCATATACTGGTGGTGATGATGATCATTAGAAAGCTGGTACACTTTGCTCTTTATTTTATTCCTGTGCCTATTTCGTATTTTCCGGTGTTCTTGCTCCTGCCACTGCGAATATCCGGTATACCCTCAGGAGATGGAGATGGAATATTATGAAGGTGCTTTAATATATATATTAGGAAAGAAGCGCGTGTGGTTTATAATGTGGTTTTATTGTGGATGGCTGGATGACAGTTAGTTACGCTTGTTTGACTTTCCCCTGTCCTCCTACTGTGTTGTTGCCAACAGCTACAAACTTTGTCTGATATTGTGTTTATTTGGCGCGTTCCACATTTAGATAAAAGCACAAAAGCCTTTTGTTCTTCTGGGTAAATTAGGTGGACTTATGTCCACCCAAAGAGACTCGGGTTTGTTAGTGAAAGTCTATTAATAAGGGGCTTGCTTGTACACGCTCGCATTAACTCGAATACATCAATCCGCTGTGATCGATTTGTAATTTGGATAAATATGACGGGGGAGATTTGTATAAGGGGCAAAATAGATAGAATATGGGTTTTTGCGAAATGAATATTTTCCAAGTTTTGATCCAGTCGTTTTGACCTGTTTCTCTTGGACTGACGTCATCATAATCTTTTCTTCGTTCTCGGAGTACTAGGCGTGTGGCTTTTTGAAGAGAGGCTGAGATGAGGAATGAATGATGATGCAATCCGAAAGATACACACCGAGTACAAGGCTTGGCTTGAGATGATGAGCAAGGCTAAAGATTACATTATGGAGATGAGACGAGGAAGAAGTAGCAAAGTTTTTTTACTCTCTCTCTCTCTCTCTCTTCTTCTTCTGTGTCGTTTGGATATAATGTTGACTTTTGTTAAGCAACTTGTAACTTAATGTTAGGTATATTGTTAGAGGTTGAGGAAGGAAGGAAGGAAAAAGTTTAGTGGTACTGGAAAAGCAGTGTAGTAGCGGTAGTAAAGCAGGAAAGAAAGTTCTTGTAGAGAATCGTGTGATTACACATTCATGTGTAGTCACTGCCTGGGTTTAGCACGCCAGTTGCCAGTCAAAAAGCGGAATTGACAGAAAGTACATAAAAAGTGGCATGATATTAAAGAGGATATGATATTATGTTCCTGGTGAAAGCAAAGAAAATACAAGGTATGTGTAAAGATTGTAAGAAAAAGAAAGGGTAGACAAAAACACAAGGGAAACTTTCTCTTATTTTGCTTTCTAACATTTGATGACGACTTGATACTTGATGACATGACAGGATGACGATAAAGGTATTAAACAGGAGTAACAAGGTTATTTCAACACGACGGTGAAGAGAAAGCGGCACTGGATTATGAGCACGTAAAAAAGATTTTGATTGTGTGATTGCTTAATTCAAGTCTCCAAACAGTTTTACGTCAATCTCACTAAAAGGAAACCGGTTGTGGCATATAATACACGGCTGTGTTGGTTATTTAATCAGCAGCTTCAAGTATTAAGAAAATGTTTCAACACAATCTACCATTTTATTCCAGATTTTGCAAAAGAAACTAGTTTTGCCGCAAACGACATTGCGCGTCATTTTGGTTAGCAAGAAGAAGAAGCTTGTAGTATTTTTCTAATAAATCCGATTTTTTTCTCGGGTTGCTACTTTTGTCGGATTACTAATTCTGAAGAAGAGGGATTGGAAAAGGCAAGCTAAAAAATCCTAAACACGCCAAAGCGAGGAAGCCCTTCTTATGTGAGAAAATTTACACCACTAAAAGCATTTAGCCTGTGCACGTACGTGCCTTTTTCTGCTTTTTGAAAACTTGTAGTGCCTCTGGTTCTCTTGTGCTCTTTTTTCTACAAAAAAAGTTAGTCTTGCTTTGGTGTTGCGTGGCTCAATAAGCGTTTTGAGATCGTGCGGTACGTGTAAAAATGCAGGTTATTTTATGTGGTCCACTTGTGTACTACACATACGGTTGTAGTATAAAAACCTGATTGATCAGTGTGGAGAAAATTGGGAAAAAAGAAAGATACTTAATTTGGGGGATTGGATTGGATCAAAGAGAAAATCAAAGGGAAGCAAGTAGTAGTTACGTGCACAACCAATAACCAATTTCGATGCAAATATCTAATCGATGGGATAATGGGGAAGCTAATGACGAAAAGTAAATGCGCAACGTGTTTACGGATACATAAAAGTTGCGAAATATTTCCCAGAAGCAATTCAAACACATTGGTTAAATATTCATTACAATGGAAATCATCGTAAGCTTTTTATACAAAAAAAACTCTTCGAATCTGATCATCTATTTGTACAAGATTTCTTGGCAAAGCCAATATAAATATTTTCAATGCATAGTAATATAAGAAATCGGATTTTTATTCCATGTTCCGTTGTCGCAACTTCCAAGATTTAGTAACTCTCCATGATAATATGTTTTCCGTTTCTTGGGAAATCTATAAATCAGATAAAATCATAGAAAAATAATTTATGCTAGAGTTTGTAGTAACATATCCAGTCATCTTGCTTGAGTTGTACTTCTCACTCACAGAAGAAAACTCTATTTCTTCGTTTTTATTCCGCATCCGTGTCATTGTACCTTTTGTACCTCTTTTTCTATTCATCCAATAATAAATCCAATCTAATCTCGCCCACACAAACCAGTGTAGTATTAGTACCACTATACCAGCTACTATTTCTATATCACACACACACACATACACCCACCAATCCCTTTTTATTCTCCGCAAATTAATATTCAATCTGAAAAGAAGACTGAAGACTCCCCAATCCATTTTTTTATCTTTCTATCCCTATTCTCCATTTCCACCGGGTAGCCTTTACATATTGGCATATTGTTCGTGGCGTCTTGCCTTCTACTTTGATTACAACTCTCACTCACTTAAAAAATATCTTCAAATACGAATATACATATGCTAGGAGAAAGTAATATGTGTGTTTGTCATCTTATCCTCGTCGTCCGCTTTAAGCTTAAGTAAAGAGAAAGCAGATCTTCTCACATCTTTCTAATTTTTTATGCATGAATCACCGTGTATGTCTTTACTAATAGCAGTGCTCTATGAGTGTCGTGTCTTGTCATTTTCTTCATCCTGCAGAGAACCTCGAACAATAAGATTCTCTGAAGAGAAAAAAGCGGTGAATCTGCCAAAAGAAAAAAGAATGGGAAAATGGACGACATTTTTTTCTCTAAGAGGATTATAATATATAGTCTTTCCCTTCCATAGTAATATTTACCCAAAATAGAACAGTATGGTGTAATATTAAACTTGCGTACACTTTTTGATGAGAGTGTGTGTAAGGTCACAAGGGAGTTATTTAATTAAAACAGAAAGAAAGAAAAGTTTAGAAAATTGATGACAAATGGTGGTAAATTTCAGAGAGACATGTATAAATTATGAAATACCTAGGACTCAGAATATCTGTCTGGAACTGAGTAGCTGTCTATAAGAAATAAATGAAAACTATTAGCCAGCAACCCGGAAAAAACATCAATACTGTCGAAAGTTTTCTAGGAACGCGTTTTGCTTGCAGTAAGTAGTGGAATACATGCATTTTATTCTTTTCTTTCCGTTTGTGGTTGTCATGTTAACACTATCTTCGGCAGCGGCAGCAGCAGCCGTGCGTGTATGCTATATAGCAGCGGCAAATCTTTGATCTTGTTCTGCCTGTCGTTCTAAATAATTCCTCTTTAGAGAAAGTTCCCTTAACAATAGCCCTACCTTCTTGTGAACACGAGAACGAGCAGCGTGAATGAAATGAAAAGTTAAAATAATTTGTTGATCTAGAGAGATTCAAGGCAATCCTGTTTTTCTTCGTGTGCAACTGCCATATATTGCCTTTGTCCCAAGGAAATATAGAGAGATGCGAATACTGTACTTATAAACAAGTCGCACGTTTAGATATAAAACGGTTTGTAGACAATGTTTGGCAGTATGAGACAGACAGGCTTTGCTCTGTCTATTACGTTTTATAAACCACTATACTGACTATAACTGTCACAAAGTATAACCAACTTTTCGTCAATGTCTCTCTTTCTCCGCTCAAGAGAGTAAAATGGGTGGTAGGTCTAAAGTTGTGGTTTTCACTTTTTAGCCCAAACCCTGTGAAAAAGTTTCCCTAGAAACCGAAATACTCCCTGAACAATTGCACTCTGGTTGTAATGATTTTGAAGCAGCACAGGTTCGGAAAATTGCTGCTAGCAAACAGGAAGATTTTGCACACCCAGCATTCTGCCTTTCTGTCAAAGAGTCAGTCAAGTTAGTGTCTTTCTTCCCTTGCATACATATTTATTATATGGCCCACCTTTTATTGCTAGCCGCGTGTGTGAGTGTGCAGTATGCACTACTTTCACTAATGATACGGCTTTCTTTTTCGGTGTTGGCTGGCTTAAGTTGTATCGCTTTTTGTATACATTACCATAGCAATAATATTATGTCGCGCGAGAAAGAGAGAAAGAGAAAGTGAGTGACTCTGACTGAGTGAGTAACTTCAACCAGGACATATATAATGTTGCTACCACACACTGCTACTGCAACTTTACAAGGAGCGGAAAAGAAAGAGACGAATGAATAGATGGATTTTCTCCTTCTGGCTTTTATTGTACTGTGGGTGTGCTATGACCATGGTGCCTGGCTTACTTTACCGGAAAAGGAATCACTGCTGCAAAAGGTTCCTCCACCTTCTTCCAATGATGCCCGCGTGCAATTATAAAGATGAATGGGGTACATATAATATGTATACTAGGCACAGAGTTGAGTGAGTGAATGTGTAAGTGTGCTACTGCTCCTTCTGGTGTCAGAGCCATGTTGATGCACACACACACAGGAACAAGAAAATGAAAGAGAAAGGAGAGTGTCGTTTTCGGCTCATGTGTTTGGATTTAATAAGGAGAAAAGAGAAGGGAAAAGACGTTTATATTTCGCTTTCCAGTTTCCTTCTCCCTACGATACTGTTGCCTTTGCTAATGTCAGCCATACATAAAGACACACACTCACTTGGTTTTACTGTGGTGTCAACTCACAGTCAAAGCAAAAAGAGACAGAGAAAATGAAAGAAAAAAGACAGGCAGGCGGTATAATTGGATGTAATAATAATAGATGGAAAATAAGTATACGGGTGGTGGAAGAGAAAGGTGACTTTACCAAGAAAGTTATAATGAAAACATGGGAGTACGTAAAAGCTTGGTAGTTTTTTGGTATTATTGATTTCCAATGTGCGTTCGATTACTTATTGAAAAGCTGCTGCGTTTTGCAACACCTGCTTTACAATCTATACAGCTAAATAAAACAACTTGCTTTTATGACACCAAATATTATCTACAATATGTTATGACAGGATGCAAATTATTGTGGCTTCTAACCGCTTTTGTGTACAACGCAATTTACTTTTAAATTAAATCAAAATCAACTTCCGGTAACTCATCAGAACAAAGTGACAGGAAAAATCTAGAACCATTATTGTCGCCTTATTTTTTCGCTTCGTTATGAATTTAGTGCTTTCAAGATGAAAGCATCATCATAATTTGTTCACCATCACTCAACCACAATTTATGATAATGTTCATTATGGCCATATTACTAAATTTTCAAATTTTTATCTACAAGACTCTATTTTCTTGTGTTTACAGGTGCAAGAAAACTTTATTTATTCTGATAATGACTAGCTTCCCTGCTAACTTCCGATCTTAGCCCAGCTCTGGAACAATGAATGGCTTGGATCGATAATAAGGACACTATACTTCGCCACTACACTTAAGAGAGTGAAAAAAGAAATAACTACTGCCACTGAAGTGTTAAAAAACTACTCAACTCAAGTTTTTCTCTTATACTATTCTTCCTGTTCAAGATACAGAAAGTGAGAGAGTTCGTCTGTAAAAAACGAAGGAGTTCAAGTTAAGAAGTACATTATGTCTCTGAAAGCATGTACCTAGTTCTCTTAGTCATGTAGCTGCTGCTGCTACTCTTCTTCAACAAGTTTAGCGCACAGAAAAGAAGCAGAGGAGGAAGGAAGCTTTAGCATCAGCTTCAATTTATTTTCTGGATACTCTCTCTACTCTAAACTCTTTGGGACACTATTTTCCACTGCAGAATATTTTTTCTCTTGTGCAACGGCAAGTTATTCAGGTAAGTATTTAGAAGTTAAAAAAGCTTTAGAAAATAGATTGTTAGAGACTTTTCACTTCCCAAGTTTTTTTCTTCGTAAGAAAAAATGCTGGACTAAGGGTGACTCGATCATTTGCTATTAGCATCAAGTGGGCAAGGAAAAACATGGGGTCTTGCCCGGTGGGTAAAATTTAAAATGTTTTGGAATTGCAGTTTCTGGCAACATTCCAACGACAGAATAAACCCGGGTTTTACCCAAACCCATCATTTGTTGAACTATTTTCATGACAGTTTTCACATGTTACTACTAACAACACTACGAAATAGTGAAAGTGAATTCGCAAAGGCAAAACGAACGGTCCACCAAAGGTGGAAAAACAATGGCAGGGCGGTAGGCTAGTTGTAGCAAAACTTTTCAGAACCACTTACCACTTTTTGTCAACTTGTTTGTTCCCTTGTGCATCCTCATCAGCATCAACATGATCATCGCTTTGCTCCGCTTGACTTTATTCTTCTGGTTGGGAGGAAATGAGGACAGCGACACTTATTGGGCAAAGTAAAATGGAACATTGATTGGATTTGATGATCATGATGATGGGTAGAATGAGGGGATAAGTTGACAAAGACATGATCGAGTGGGAGGTTAGGTATAAGGTAGGGTGCCGCCATTATGGTGATCATCGCTGTGAAAAGCCTATCAAATAAGTAAACCAAGTACCCTTGAGTTCCTACGAGATTTTGATACGTTCCCTGCTCCACTTCACATTGCTTCCTTACATGCAAAATGTATTTCTACTGATTTATATTCCTCAATGAACTTGGATTTTTTTAGAATAAAAGTAGCCTGGCACTAGAGAATGCTTCCTTGTTACAAGTTTCAAGCCAGGAGAAAAGGTCTAAAATGCATTTTTGGTTGCGTCATTGGAGTTTTGATGATGTTGTTGATGATGATAGGGTGTAATGGAATCTTGATAGGTAGGTGGGCCCCATAGTCTACGAGGCTATCATATTGACACTCTTGTAAAATTTGTTGTTCCCTCTTTGCTCAGAGGGAGAAAGTGGTTGAGATTGCTCAGTTTAAGAGAGGGAAAGAGAGAGGCTGGCAACGTGAGTGATGTGAAAGTATTTTCAGTGGAGAGAAAGTGGAAGCAAATCACGGGCAATCAATGCCGGTATTTACGTCTCTAGAGTGAAAACTCTGCACTAGTCTATATGCACTTTCATATTGTAGCTGCTGTTATACTGGAAGCAAAGTTTTGGGAAAATCTGAACCACACGCTTCTGAAACCATGTTGCTGCTTGGAGGAAGCAAAAAAAAAGAAGAATTGAATGTTGGAAAGGCTGAACCTTTTGCATAAGTACATGTCTACCAGAGAAGACGTGGCAAAACAGGGAACGTTTCACCCTTCGGGTAGCCGACATTTTAAAAAACCCGGATTTTTGTTTGAAAACATGGATGAAAATCAAAGAATGCTTCAACTTTCAAACCATATGTTAAACCGTATACTGTTACTCTTTGAGATATTTTTCATTTCGACTTTACTTTACAAATATTAACCTGTATGGTTATCACTTGCGGACAAATATCAGAATAAGATTTAACGGAGCCCAGCCTTTTCACACTTACCAACCCTAGCTTTTTATCAGCAAAAGATTTCTCCGGGTGACTGCTGGTAACATTTTCACTTACAGCCGATCTCTGAATACGTGATAGGTGGCTGTTGCTGGTGCCCTTGTGCGTTTATGATATTATGCTACCTTGGCTGTTATAATAAAGTACGTGTTCCCCAGATTTCTCCATCTATCATCATCACAGCACCTTTAGCTAACACATTCTATATCATATCGCAGTGCAATATTATAATGCCTCATTTTTAGAATGCTTGTTGGTGTCATGTGTATGTCAACCCTGAAAAGAATAGAACTGTTTTGAGAAGAATCTCTCTCTCCGTGCAAGCTTTTATAACATCCCAGCACTAAACTCACGTACAACTACTCTCAGTTGGATATTTTCTCCCGTAATTTATTGTGCTTCTCCAGAGTCCAGAGACTTTAAACCTAAAATAGAGCAAGAAAAAGCCGCTCGCTGACTGTGCCACTGCTACTGCTGTTAGTGATGTGAGTGTGAGTGAGAAGGCTAGTCAGAATGGTGTGTATTTTGTCAAAAAAATCCTTTTATTTTGCATCATCATTTGCAGAACAGCAGCAGTGGCATCACGATTTTACCCCTAGAAAAAGCTGTTAGTAGTATAATGGGTGGTGTGTGAGGAGTGTGCGAACAGGGAAAATGTGAGAAGCTTCTAAACATTTCCATAAAAAATATATACGCAGCAACACACACTCACTCAACTAGGAAGAGAAAAGAAGCTTACTATTGTGTGAACAAGGTATATAACCATCCACAAAATTTTTCCCTAAATAATAACATTACATTTAGGAATTTGGGAGAGAAAATATGAATACAAAATGGACTGCCTTTTGCGTGCGAAAATACTAGGAAAGAGTTTTATATGGAGGATCAGAGAATGTCGTACAAAAGCAGTGTCACATATAATGGGGATGAGCTTTGGGTGGGAACAAGTCAAATTTCCTTCCAGACCTACTAAAACTGACCATGTACATATTACATACAATATTGTTTTTCAGCTTAGAGGTAGAATATTATATACATTCCAAGTATGCGCCGACTTTATCAAATCCGGATTTTTCCCTCTAAACTGGCATAAAATCCAGACAAGATAATATGGCTGTTGGTGTGACAAAAAAGGGCATTTTTACTTTTTTCTTCCTCTTTTGTGTGGCTGCTGCTCTAAGTTTTGGATCATCATGCCATAAAAAAGTAGCTTTAGTATAGAGCAGAGTCGGCAAAGTTGAGTGCTACTCTTGTTTCCTGCTGGATTATGGAGATGCAATTTGCCATTGATGATGTACATCATCATTCTACTGCCTAAATACGATCATCTTTGCCGTGCTCCTGTTGGGGTGCTGTCTACTTTGCTTGCTCATACTCTCACAAGCTTTATTAATATTACATGATATTAAATTTTATTTATGTATGCATTATTATCGCCATTGTCTCTCCGTCAGGAAGATAAAAAAGAGGTACCCAACTATTATGTACATGTTCCATCTATTTTTGAGCACACAAGGCCGGCATAAGGAAAACTTTCAGACTTTATGTTAGATTTTATATTTTTGGAGGCTAAAAATAAGGGAAACAAAAAATCTGCGTATCTATGTAATATTCAAATCTTTTCTCCACCTAAAATTTCCTTGCAGCTATTTTGTTTTCACTCAAAATACACGTGTAAAGTGTAAACCAGTTGTACTATATAAGGTATATAAGCAATGGCAACAACATTTCTAAATACAATATTTTTCGACGTGATCATCATTTTTGTTCAAGTTTGTTTGGTTCTCTGCCTGCTGGTAGGGAATAAGATGCAGAAAATGTGAATATTTTTCTGGTGTCTGCATGAATAATAGGCTGGGACTCTACTAGCAAGCCCTCCATTTGCCTTAGAGATTACTTACTGCATTGCTTACAACAATTTGTTTTTTATGTGGGCTTATAGAAACGTCAGAACAAGAATGTGCGAGAGCTAGATGTGTGTGGAAGTAAGAAATGGGTAGAAATGTGATTTGTGCCAGAGTGTCATCGTTGTCATGAGAATACTTATTGCTTACATGTAGTTCACGTAGGTATATGCAGTTGTTGTAGTTAGGTTTTCCCAAAGAAAATTCTTCTGGAGTATGAATACATAAACTGTCGTTTGCAGTTGTCATTCTAGGGTAGACATACAGAATAATGATGTAAGGTAGGTGTGAAGGTGTGAACTACGTGACACTTCTCTTTTTCTTATTGCTAAAAAATCTACAAAAGTATAATGGAGTGATAGCTTATATTATCCCAAAGTACAATGCCAAAATGCAGATGTATCATATAAGCTTTTGTTGAGATGTAACGTTATTTTATGTCAAAAAGCACTTGTAGGAGACTTCTCCGCTTTCTAAAAGGCCCACGTGCCAGAGCTTATCATGTTACTTAATTTTTACTTTAGTTTTGTGAGCATGTAAGTTTTTCATTTCATTAATTAAATGTATGCCTAGAAGGCAAAGAACAGTAAGCAGAAAAACAAACTATTATTTTATGAGACAAAATGTCAAAAGTTAATCCCAACCAAAGGTCATTGAAAAAAGGGATCTCCGTGCTCAGGATTTTATTACACAGATAGGTTTTTTAAATTTTTGTCCAAGTTTTCAAGTGCATGCAAAAAAATGTTAAATTTTAAAATACGTTACATCAGTAGATTCAGGCTCAGCATATGCGTTTAAATAAACAATATAGAATAGATGGTAAGTCTGAAATGTTACATAAGGCAAATGCTAATATTTGCGCGATCGGCTATGTAACAGTTTGGTAAAAGTATAATGAACACTATAGGTATTATATACTTGTCGTTACGTGGACAAGCAAAAGCATCCGGTATAATCTGTACAAGGCAAGCGTATTTTCAAACGTAAGTCCTTATTTGTTCAATTTTTTTGCAAAAAGGGACAAAACTCCAGAGCACACTCTTTTTCTCTTCTGATTACTTTACTATTCTCGGAAACTTGGTTTGTATTGTGTTACCCCTGTGCTACTTTAAACTTTTGTGCATTTCACAATCTCATTACACCTACACGTACTTAAATGTTGTCCTTTCCTGAATTTTCTTCCAGGAATCTTGCTTATTGTGGGCGGAAGTAAAACTGATATACGTAGGAATTCATTTACTGAAAATGATAAAATTAAATATCAGCTTACACAATGACAGAATCCGCTTTGATCCAGAATTCAGATAGCCTACACAAACATAAAAGTAGGGAATAACTGATTATATTATGCTGGTGTCAACTTGAGCTGTCTGTAAAATTACCCTTTTGTTAGAAACGTAGCTTAACAACATTGACAGCTTAAAAAATATGTTTTGCTAGCTTTATAATATCAAATGTGTCTACAACCTTCACGTTCTGATGGCATTTTGCATAGTGAAAAATGAAATATTTGAGAATATAGAACATTATTCAGTATTACGAGCTGCCAAGCTGATGATATTATGCTTATTTAGAAATGTGTGTGAAAGTATTTAGGCCAAGCTGGAAAAATTAATTTTACAAAACGTGAAAGCAGAAAGGGTTTTGTGAAACGGCTGAAAGCACGGTAGAAGCATTTTGAGTATTGCGAGAAAGCACTTGGCAATACAATATATCTTGAATACTTTGTAGACTTTAAGTAAAAAGTATTTTATCTATATAAACCGACCCTAAAGCAAAATAATATCTTGATAAACAGTTTCTGTGTCAGCAAAAATATTATACTGATAATAATAGTGTATTATGTACAAGTATCATTGTTAGCATGCTTGCTCTGCTTAAGATCGGTCATGGAAAGGAAGGGTTTTTGTTTCCAAGATTCCAAGGTATAAAATGTAATGGAGTAATAATACCTTTTCACTGTATATTAACTAGTAAGCGCGTGTAGCTGGAATTTTAAGAAATAGTTTTTGTTTCACAAAAGCTGTTTTACAGAGAAGTAAAATAAGCGTATGGCATCCGAGTCCATTCTTGTTTAAAGAAGAGCCAAAGAAAAATACAATAAATGTGTTTACATCTTTTCCTCCCTTTACGCATGACTGCCTTGAAGTCTTTTTCCTGCTATTCTAAGACTAAGGCATAGCAATTCATTCCTTTTTAAACATTCCATTTTCTTTACTTGCGCTTGCAAAATCTTCGGGGATTATTTGATATTTCTGAACTTGCAACAGCAGACAACCCTAAATGGGTAGCAAATCTTTACAATCCGAGCTGTCCCGGTACTTGCAAATAATAAACTCTCAGCAACCAGAAAATATATGGTAATCTGGAAAAACTACGAGCTATTGTCTAATATTTGGACCCTCCATAATAATAATGTAGCATAAAGGAAAATGACTTTCTCCGCTTTAAACATAACACCGCTACCGCAAATTAGCTTTTGACTAGTAATAAGTTAAAACTGAGCAGAAGATTGTGTAGTATTGTATTGTGCGCCAACCGTATGAAAATCATTCTGGACAAGTAAATGTAAAACTACTGAAAACAGAAGAAAGTAAAAAATGCAAAAATGAGATGATTATTGCATTTTATGAGTTCTCTGCTGAGAAGTGAATATGATATGATACTACAGTGAAAAAGGCAATAACGATTTTTTCGATAGCAGTTTAGCAAACAATCCATATTAAGTTTCACATCAGTCGTATAACAATATGCGCTTAATATCAGCAAGGCTTCGCAAAGTTGGAAAAAGTGGAATAAGGTTACTGCTGAGATATTTCTATTGTTTTTACAAGAGAAAGAAAAGCAGAGAAGGGAAAAAATCTCATCATTTTCTGTTTTACTTTCTCTAGATGGTCCACAAGGTACACTACACTATAATATTGTTTTCTCAGATTTTTCTTGAGTTTGCGAATGTTGTGTAGTAACACCGAAGAAACCTGATGAGGTAAAAACGTACGATTGCATACGAGAAGAGGATGATTACATATTATGAGAGAATAGTAACCACGCATCTAAGAGTTCATAATATTATTTTCATAAATTAATATATACCAACTACTAGTGCCATGACACCGAAAATGTAAGCTTTTGTAACGTAGATTTACCAATATAAAATATATTGTTTAAATTTGAAGTAGGGTAAATACTACTAGAGTTTTGAATGTTATAAGATTAAATTTTTATTTTACATTGAATTATTTTGGGTTAATTCGGAATAAAATCTACATATTTTTTCAGTGGTAACTTGATGCTATTATGGAGAATGCAGAATGGTTATCTACGTGTCCGAATTCATAGCATGATGGTATTTGTGAATTTAAGGCAGCAAAACGCTACAAACTACCTATTATTCTTCTAATTGATGCAAATTATTCACACTTGCTTGTCTTTTCTCGGACAGCAACAAAAAATCAAGAATATTTCTGGCTAAATCTGTACACATATAATGGAGACGATAATGAGAAATAAAGAAGTATCCATCAAACCAGCCCTTAAAGGAAACAAAAGTGAAACCGCGCGTTCCTCTCATCATATTCTCAACTCGCAGTCATTCTGTGTGCTTTCTTTCATTCTGTTAAAACACAACTAAACTTGTACTCTCTGACATGATGACAGTCTGAAACGTGGTGAACAATGGAGGTAGTCTACACTCAACAAAAAAGATTTTGACTGGAAGAGAACAAACCAGTTGGAAACGTCCTTGATGTATTATTATGTCTGCTAAAAGTATACTCACTTACACACAAAAGATTACTCTTCTTCCCGTCGACTCCTCTCTGTTTTCTCTCTTATTATGTTAAAAGCGGCATAGGATTTGATTTTCCAAGCTTTTTCACAGATTGAGATTTAGTAGGAAAAACAAGTTGTTTTTGCTTTGCAGCAACACAAAATTAATTATCGAAAGCAACTTTTCCCTTCCAGTCTAAAATTTCTCTTTCTAATTATCCTTGAAAAAGGGAAAATAAACTTGAAGGCTGTTTCTTGATGGATACAAGAGCCAAAGTTGTTCGAGTGACTTTTTGAATTAATAGCATGGTTCATGTGCATAATAATGTATTGTTATTATGGTTACGTATTTTTGGTTAATAAACCGCGGATGACGTACGTACATTTTCTCCATAATCCTTTGCCTCCTTGTTTAACCATTGACGTTATTGTCCTACTTTTTACCGAGTTTTTTGGACTTGCCTTGGAAAACAAGAGTAGAATAAAGTGTATTAACTTTAAATGCAAATAGAAGGTAGAAGACCTACGACACACATGCCCATTCTGTGAGACACAACTAACATGGAAAAGCTATGCTGATGATTGCGATTCCAGTAAATGGTGAAAATAAGAGAGAATAAGACTACCCAAGGGAATAAAATCCGGTAAAGGGATTCTAATTTTGTTTTTATTTGCTGTCCTCAGGTTTTTTACTACTTTGTAGCGTTCGTGCGCGAAATACAGCAGGAAACATGAGAGGGAGAGAAAAGTATTGCATTACAATCTACAATATTATGTGAACACAGTCGGCATTTTTCAAAACGCTTCAATTATAAACTGAGCATATCATCAGGCAAGCCAAATGGTGAAAATATTCTAAAACAAGAACACATTACTTTATTTTGACCAGTGTATAAAGTTTCTGGATTTTGCCAAACGCAAAAACATTAAAATATGTTTGTTTTAATTGGTTAGCTCTATCATAAATAATGTCCATGTTTTGTGCTTAATGAAATGCATAATATGAGAGTAGATGGGTAGAAAAAGTGAATTCCAGATATAATTGCTCACAAATTGCGGCGTAGACACGACTTGATGCTACGTAGCTACTTTGTAAGCAATATACAATATACGTTAATATATTATTTCTCTGCAGCTAGTATTACATGAATAAAATACGGTCTGGTATTAGAAAACAGAAAAGCTTTCTCCCTATTTATTTTCCTGATATTGTTTATTGCCTACTCTCTCAAAACTCTATTCTATTTACTGAGAGTACACACACACACGTTCTATCTTCCCGTTTTTCTCGAAATGGCAAGAAAGACAAGGCACCACAGAAGCAGCAGCAACAGCCCAAGCCAGTAGACAGTTTTTGCTTTGTTCACTTCTTGGTTTTGTTTGTTTTTGCCTCATCGTTTTCCTGTTCTGCTTCTGCTCTTGCCTACTCTGTGCTTTCTTTCTCTCTTTCTGGTAGTCAAATGAAGTGGGTGAAAGTGAAACAACAGAAAAAGACAATAAGGATACACTCACACGAGCACAAACACAGCTCATTTGACTTGTTGGTTTTGTGCTTGTTTTCTGGTTTATAGAAACACATGCAAATGGAAAGTATAGGGAAGCAGAAACTAGAATATATTTTGTCTTTCGATTCACTCTGCTTTTCCCATTGTTTGTCTCTAGTTTACATTTCCAGTACACTTGTCTGGTTTCCAGTTTTTCGTTTTACCCCTCACCACTATACCCAACAGCAAAAACTGAAAAATAAATTCTTTCACTTGATAAATTTCAGCGATTAGGGAGCACTATATGCAAACTAGATTTTGTTTGCCAAAATGATTCCTTTTACATTTCGGGCTATGCATACTTGATAAAGTCATTAGATTTTGGTTTGATATCAAATCAGCACACTATCACTAACGTTTGTCCTTGTGCATTGTAGTGATATTTTCGTGCCTTGTCGTAGCATGTACCATTGTCCAAGTGAGGGACTTTATTCCATGGTTAATATTATCGAGAATTTTAAAGATAGAATAAAAACGTGGGCACCGTGATAAAAATAATCTTTAAGAGAGCAAGGAAAGTGATCGTCACGCACAGCTGCTGTTTTCCCATTTGAGCTTTCTTATTCACAGTTTTTGGGAAAATGCGAGAAATGATTTAATGACCCCAACTGTCTATGGCATAGTACAAAATTGTGTATTCCGCAAAGTATTTTTCCTGTATACTGACCGTCCTGATAAATGTCTGTTTATTGTCCAGTACACTTTCTTTTATAACTCTCTTACTTTCACCAAGCTTGTCATGTTAACAAAGGTCATCAGTCGTATGTTGAGTTCTTATATTATGTATCAATAAATTATTCGAATTTTTGTTCTAAGAGATATACTAGTACATCATGATGAGTTATATCAAGCAAAAGTTCGTCCTTACCGAAATTGCATCTGTTGTGTAGAAAATTAACCGTAATCTAATATCTGTTGGTAGGGGCATTAAAATCAACCCACCAGCATACTCCTATTCATCTTAAAATTCTGTTTGTTCTTCTTAAAACTAGTTGGCTTATTGTTATCCTAGTTAGCATATTGCCAAGAACTGATCATATCAAAAGTACAAACGTTTCTGTTACAAAATAAACTTGTAACTTTTACTGCCTTCTGAAATATGTCTACCTACTCCTACCTTCTCTCACACGCCTTTATGTTTTGTTTGCACATTGTTCTCCGCTCCGACATATCCGGTATTATTTGCCAAAACCCCAAATCTAACCAAACTACAACTAAAACAACAGTTACCGCTTTACTACTAGGGCTGCCTCTAATGTTCATATTTTCCTCGGTTTTATGCTTCGTATTTGCCTTTTCCATGTTCATTTGTTCAAGTTATATTCTCCGACTAATTACAACCATTACCTCTATTATTAGTCTAAATTTTGCCCACCAAATATTTTTACAATAATATTTTTACCCAAAGCCCCAAAACTTGTGTTTGTTTTGCCTTGTTCCTATTTCGCTAATCAGCGGATATATTAACAAAACAATAGAGTCCGTGGAAAGAGAAAGTGGCATGTGGAATACTAACCTTTTATACCACCACCCGTGGTTCTTATCGAGCCAAATAAATAGTAAATAGGTACATGATATGCATGTGTGCATAAAGTGCATGACATTTACTGCTAAGTAGTAGACTGTGTGTATGTAGTGTACACAAAACACGCTCAATAAAACAAACGGTCATGGTTCCTCAAAAATCGTATATAGCAAGTTATAGGACCAACAAACGTCTACCTTTTCTCTTGTTTTTCTTGTGTAATGCAAGCAAAACAACAAATATAATCAACCGAGAGAGAGGGAGAAAGGAGTTCTCATGTCTTTTGTCATCAACGTACATCAAACAGGAGTTCTACAAAACTGACTGGTGAAAAAGGGGAAGCATTTGAGTAAAATGTGCTCGTCAAGTAGCATTGTAAAACGAAATGGAATCGATGGCGTGCCCTAAAATCAGGAAACATTTAGAAAAAGCTTAACCGTGGGGAAAATTATAAAATGAGAAAAGCGTATTAATTCTCAAGTTAGGTTTTGATCTGGTTTTGATTGTGATTTCAAATTCCGGGGTAACACAATTTTGTTTTATTTGGAAATATAACAAGAACAACTATGGT